>CM062804.1:15915576-16515576 GCA_031772625.1 Pinus tabuliformis
TAGATGCATGTCATTATTCATTCGCTATAATGGTTATGGTATTCATGCATGAGGTCATGTATGCAATAGTGTTATCATGCATGATGTCGATATATTGATATGATTATGTATATACATGTGTTGTGCTAATCTGGATTGATTTTTCATACGAGATAGCCTCCCCTGAACTTCATCGAGGTATGTTGATTATGTTTATATTTAGTTATCTAACATGGTATGTTTGCAGGAAGTAGAAGATCAGATATGACTAGTAGAATGGTTCACGACACTCTCCTTATAGATCAAATGAGAAACACATAGATGAGTACTATTGTGACATAGTAGATACCTTAAGAAATCTAAAGGCACATATCAAAAGTTGCAAAGAAGATAATGACAGAATTATTCAGTCACAGGAAAGACTTTCTAGGGCACACAAAAATACGAAAGAATTCAATGTAGTTATCCTTAAGAGTTTATTAGATTTTCAGAGATAGGGACAAACACGGATCATTCATGGACAGGAGGACAAGACTAATGGGGCATATGGTAGTAGGTATCATGGTGGGCACAGGTTGGACATAGATGACACAATCAGAGATGGTAGGTTCTTGGATACAAATGATAAGAGAGGCATTGGTTATGGGTTCTACTCTAGTTCTAGTTTAGACAAGTATCATGGTCATCACCACTATCATCCTTACAGAAGGAGTGAGAGGGTATACTTGCCAAATGAGTTCAATAAATCCAAGCCACCTACATTTGATGGAGAGTTGAAGAAACCAAAAGATTCAAAGGCATGGTTTCTTGGAATGAAGAAGTTCTTTGAGCTACATGACTATACAAAGAACATATGGTGGGAAGATGTGAAGTGTATCAGAGACATATGATGGGAAGATGTGAAGTGTGTCAGATACATCATGATGGAGGATTTGTGTTGGCATGAATTCAAGAGACTCTTATGGAAGTACTTGTCAGAGAGGTACTATGATAGTAAGGACAAGGATTTCTATGAGTTGAAGATAGTATCTATGATAGATGAGGAGTACATGCCTAAGTTCCTAGAGTTGTTGAGGTATGTGCTTTACCTCAAGGATGAGAAGACAAAATTTTCGATATTTGTCAGTGGACTTCCATTAGCATTCAAGGATAGGATTGAATATGATGAGACTCCATCACTAAAATCAGTAATTGGAAATTTGAAGCACTGTTATGAGTAATCAAAGTGTAAGACCGAATCTAAGCAGGTTTGGAAAGGGAATGATAAGACTAAAGGAAAGTGGCAACCGAAGCAAGCTAGACCTCGGGATGCAAGTGAGAAATAAAATGTTTCCCCTTACAAGAAGTTTATTCTAGATGAGAAGGGACATGGGTCTCAGTCTGAAGAGTGGAAAAATAACAGTAGTGGTAGGGAACTATTGCAATGTTGGATATGTGACAAAGGTCATCGCAAGAAGGATTTTCTGTTGTATCAAGGTGGAAAACATTAGATCTATAGTGCGCAAGAGGCGGAGAAAGTTGGAGATGTTGGGCAAAGAGTTCCTCAGATGTATGCAGCATTTGATAAGAAGCAGGTGGATCATCAGGCATCCATTATTGAGATGGAAGGTAAGCTTTGTGATCGAGTTGTTTCCATTTTGATTGATCCTCGATCTAATTATATTTATGTTAATCCTGACCAAGTGGATAAGTGTGGTTTGAGAAAAGAAGTACATGCAGGGTCTTGGTTGGTGCAGTTGGATATAGGTACTAAGAAAAGAGTTCATCATTGGGTAAGAGATTTTGCATTTGATTTGAATGGTATGCCTACATCAACACATCTAAATGTACTTCCGTTGGGATCATACAATATGCTTCTGGGTATGGATTGGTTGTACCTTCATAGGGCTAATGTGGATTATTATGAGAACACTATCAAGTTCTTGTATGATGATGGAGAGAAGAGAATCTTGCAGGGTAAGAAGAATCCTACATCAATGAGAGTGGTTACAACTATGCATGAAAAGTGCAGTTGCAGGAAAGGGTGTGAATTGTTTGTGGTTCATGTTTCTAGTGATAAATGTAAGGATGTTGAGGATACAGAAGTCTTGAAGAGGTATCTAGTTTTGCAGTAGTTTCAGGTTGCATTTCTAGTAGAGATTTCAGATTTTCCTCCTCATAGGGAAGTGGACTTTTCTATTGAGTTGGTACTAGGAGCAACACTACCATCAAAGGTACCTTATAGGATGAGCACTCCAAAATTTATGGAACTGAAATTGTAGTTGAAGGAAATGCTTGACAAGGGATACATTACGCCAAGTGTGTTGCCTTGGGGTTCACTAGTGTTGTTTGTGAAGAAGAAGGATGGTACTCTCAGGTTGTGCATTGATTATAGACAGTTGAACAAGATGGTGATCAAGAACAAGTATCCATTGCCAAGGATTGATGATTATTTTGATCAACTGAAGGGAGAAATGGTATTCTCAAAGATTGACTTGAGACCAGGATATCATCAGGTACGGATCAAAGAAAAGGACATTTACAAGATTTCTTTCTAAATAAGGTATGGGTATTATGAGTTTGTTATGATTCCTTTTCGTTTGACTAGTGCTCCATCTACTTTCATGTGTTTGATGAATAGTGCGTTACGTCCTTATTTGGAGAAATTTGTGATAGTCTTCATTCATGATATATTGATATATTCTAAGAATCAGGAAGAGCATGTAGAACACCTTGCAGTAGTATTGAGACTGTTGAGAGAGAATTAGTTGTATGTCAAGATTAGTAAGTGTAGTTTCTTTTAGATAGAAGTTCATTACTTGGGACATGTTGTTTCCAAGGAAGGTATAGCAGTGGATCCAGAAAAGATCAAGGCTATCATGAAATGGGCAGCTCCTAGGAATGTGGATGAGGTCATATCATTCATGGGGTTAGCAATTTATTATAGGAGGTTCATCAGGAGCTTTTGAAGGATTACCTATCTTATTACATCTTTGCAAAGGGAAGGAAAGAATTTTGAATGGACCAAGGGATGTGTAGCAAGTTTTGAGCAGTTGAAGAAATTGCTTACAAATGCTCCAGTTCTAAAGATTTCAAATCTAGATAAATATTTCAGGGTGTGTATAGATTCTTGCAATAGAAGACTTGGTTAATTCTTGATGAAGGAGGGATAGGTTGTATGCTACGAGTCAAGGAAATTGCATGAGCAATGAGCATAATTATGTGGCTCATGATCTTGAGTTGGAAGTGATCATTCATGCATTGAAGATGTGGAGGCACTATATTCTTGGCGTGAGGTTTGTGTTGATGAGTGATCACAATGGGTTGAGATATTTGTTTGACCAACCTAATTTGAATGTTAGGAAAGCTAGATGGTTAGCTACACTCAGTGAATTTGAATTTGAGATCAGGGATATTAAGGGTAAGGAGAACATGGTTGTAAATTCTCTTAGCATAAGAGTACAGGTAAATCACATAGCAGCTATGAGTTCATATGAGACATATTTTTAGGAGCAAATCTTACATAGATAATAGGAGGGTGGAAGGGACAAATAGCTTAAGCATAGGTTACAGCAGAAGGGTATAGGTGAATAGGATGTGAATTATCATCTCACGGCAGATGGTTTGGAGAGATTTAGGCACAAGATCTATGTGTCAAACAATAGTGAAATCAAGAAGCTTATCTTGAGGGAATTTCATGTTAAGTCGTGTTCAGGTCACCTAGGATATCAAAAGACTTTAACAGTTGTGAAGAAGTTCTACTACTGGTCGAATCTGAAGAAAGAGGTAGCATAGTTAGTCATAAGGTGTTTAGATTGTCAACGGGTAAAAGAAGAGTGAAAGCATCTAGGTGGTTTATTACAGCCGATTATGCTTCCGAAGTGGAAATGGGAGGTCATTTCCATGGATTTCATTACAGGTATGTTGAATACATATAGACAGCATGATTCCATCATGGTTATGGTTGACAAGTTGACCAAGGTAGCTCACTTCATTACAGTGAAGTCTACTAATTCAACAAGTGAGGTAGCTTAATTCTTCATTATGGAGATAGTGTTATTGCATGGTGTTCCTAAGAAGATTGTATCTAACATAGATGGCGAGTTCACTTCCAGGTTTTTGAAGGAGTTGTTTTTATGTTTGGGTACAAAGTTGCCTTTTAGTACAACTTATCATTTGTAGACAAATGGACAGACAGAAAGGGTCAATGGGATTCTGGAGGACATGCTAAGGATGTATGTTATGCACCCGTAAAGGAAGTGGGAAGAGTGTCTTCCACTAGTAGAGTTTGCTTACAACAATGGGTATCAGGAATCCTTGAATATGATTCTGTTTGAGGCACTTTATGTAGCAATTTACATGGTATTAGAGCTATTTAAGGGCTGCATCCATTGGTGATCCAAATATGAAGCTGGTAGAACTGCATCTGACTGTCGTTTCCTAGATCTATTGTTTCTGACTGCTTTCGGGTCGAGAGGACTACTGTATTGTGTTAGGAGCATCTGTTCCAGTGAGGAACCCCTTTCATTTGAGGTGAAAATGTTTCTGGTAGCCCTAGATACAATCCTTATTTGTAGTTTTTAGTTATTTTCTTTCTGTTTATTTCGGTTTACTTAGCTCCCTGTTTTTTTATTACCTGATCTATACCTTTCATTTTTGCGTATACTCTTTGCCCTGTGAGTATGTGAGATCTGGGCAAATTAGAAACAAAAATGAAGGATTTTTCTCATGTGTATGCTCTTTTCCACTGCGCCTTAGTGTGGTCTCGGAAAATCAAAAACATTGAGGAAAATATTTAGTTTCCAGCTAAAGATAACTTCAAGCCGTAAGGTTTTTTTTTTTTATATGTCCATGCTGGGTTTTGTGGTTTTTGTTTTGTAGGCAAAAAAGAGCTTTCTCAAGTAAGCATGCACCCCAAAGATTCAGTGACTTAAAAAAAAAAAAAACCTTCCTCTTTTCCAAAATTACTAACCTTTTAAACTAGCTCACTTGGTCCAAAGTTACTTTATGAGAATAGAGGTCCAAGTTCAAGTCTTTTTTTTTTTGTTGAGTTACTTTTTCAAAAAGCACATGTAGCTTATGTTTTAAAGTTACTTTATGTAAAAGTGTTCTCACCCATTATAAAAAGTGAGTCACTTATAAATCTAAAGTATCTTTATCTTTTATTTAAGTTACAATTTAGTGGGTAGCTCATCAAGTACCATCGTAAAAGTGACTTTCACTTATTTATAAAAGTGAGTCACATAATCTTCTTTTAAGTGAGTTAATTAGATTAAGTTTGAAAAGGGGGCGGATTTTTTTTAAATATAACATTATCATTCATTTACGCGCATTCACGCACTTCGTCGGCATCTTCAACAACGTTTCTTCAAAAATCCATAACTTCTTCATCCAAAAGCCGTTTTCAAAGCCGTTTTTTTTAATCAGCCTTTTGAGGTCTTTCCATTGGAACACTTAGTTTCAGCATGTACAACTTCATTTTCTATTAAAATGGAAATTCCATTCCAAGTTACTCTTGACAGCACCAACTACTTCCAATGGTGGTCCTACATTGTGAATTTACTTAGAAGTAAAGGTCTTTATAGAATAGCCTCAAGCCAAGAAACAAAACCTTAAGATGAAGATAAGGCAGCCAAATGGGAAAATAGGCAAAATCAAGCACGTTGGTTGGTAGGGATATCTATTTCTCTAGACCTTAGATTTCATATCGCAGAACTTGATACTCCTAATGAAGCAATGGAACAACTCACTAAAGTTTCTGGAATTAAAAATGAAATTAGAGCCCATCAACTGGAAAATGAGTTGCTTACAATCGACCCCAATAATTTTTCTTCCTTCGAAGATTTTTTTTCCAAGTTCAAGACCCTTATACTTCTCTTGGAAGGTGTTAAGGTTAAGAAAGAAGATGGTAGCCTTATCTATTCCATTCTTACTAAGTTGGGACCAGCCTACTCCGTGTTTTTTTCCACCTTCCATTCTACTAGAGAAACCTTTATTTCTCAAGGACAAGACTACAAGTCCCCCTCTTTTGATGCATTTTGTGATTCTTTAATAAGAAAACAAGAAAAGCTCTTATATCTTGGTCTTCTTAATCTTGGAAACTCTTCTAAGAAAGCCTTAGCCGCCTAGCAGCAACCAAATTCAAAGAATCATAAGAAGCAATATCCTAAAAAGAATGGTCCTAAACCAAACAAGTGTCATAAGCAATTTCAGTCTCAAAATGAAAAA
Source organism: Pinus tabuliformis (assembly GCA_031772625.1). Classification (NCBI taxonomy): domain Eukaryota; kingdom Viridiplantae; phylum Streptophyta; class Pinopsida; order Pinales; family Pinaceae; genus Pinus; species Pinus tabuliformis. The sequence continues at coordinate 15,921,763 of CM062804.1, forward strand.
TCATTTCAACAAAATGATAAGGAAAATAAAAACAAAGGGAAGAAGACTGATAGACATTGTCACTTTTGTAATCGAGATGGCCACTTAGAATCCAAATGCTTTAAGAATATGGAAGCCTTAGAAGCAGCAATGAAGAAGCATAACATCCATTTGGAGCACTCTTCAACTTCAACTTCATCTTCAGGAATAACACTTTCTGCATGTGGTTGTCAAGCATCTCGGTCTGGTTATGCACTAAATGTATCTTCTTCTTCTCATTCTCATGAGTGGCTCATTTATTCTGGAGCTTCTTATTACATGGCCAAAAACAAAGACATGTTTTCTTCTTTAAATGATTGTAACACTAAAAATATATGTTGGTGATGATAGATCTCTTATTGTTGTAGGGACTGGAACTGTTCATTTAGACAATGGTCAATTTATTGATGTATTATGTGTTCCAACCTTATCCTGCAACCTTCTATCTGTATATCAGATAACTCATTAGGTGAAGGTAAAATCGTTGAATTTTCACCTCATGATGTTGTAATTAAGGACCTAAGAGATCTTAGACAGATTTTAGCTACTGGCATTGCTGATGATTCTACAAGGTTGTATAAGTTTAACAACTTTGGGTCATCAAGTATTCCCTCAGTATTTGTTGCTCATAATGATGAAGTGAGCAAACTTTGGCATGAGTGATTTGGTCACTTAAACTATCGCTCCCTTCAGAATCTATGTAAAGAAAATATGGTGATAGGTCTTCCAATGGTATCTTGCAGAGATGGTGTTTTTTCTGGATGTGTACTCAGAAAACATCATCGTGATAGTTTTGAAAAACATGCCTCTTGGCACGCCTCAGCCTGTTTACAACTTGTTCATAGTGATTTATGTGGTCCACTTCCAGTTATTTCGTTCTCTGGCTACAAGTATTCCTTAACTTTCATTGATGATTTCTCCAGATGCACTTGGTTATACTTCTTAAAACTCAAGAGTGAAGTATTTAACATGTTCTTGGCCTTTAAGGCCTTTGTTGAAAAACAATCTGGACATCAAATTCTTAAGCTAGGATATGATAATGGCGGAGAATATGTTAACAACAAATTCATCAACTTTTTCACTGAGAATGGAATTCAAATGCAACATACTGTTCCATATACTCCACAACAAAATGGTGTAGCTTAAAGGCAGAATCGCACCTTAAAGGAAATGGCTAATTGTATGCTTCAATCTGAAGGACTTAGTCTTAATTTTTGGGCAGAAGCAATTAACTATGAAAATTACATAATAATCGCACTCCTTCTAAGGTTTTAAAGAATATCACTCCAAAAGAAGCATGGAGCTCAATTAAACTAGATGTAAGTCACTTTCATGTTTTTGGAAGTGAAGCATGGGCCCATATTCCAGATGAGAAACATAAAGCTCTAGAACCTAAGAGTGAAAAATGTATTTTTGTTGTATATTAGGAAGATGTCAAAGGATATAGACTTATTCCACTTAAGTCCAAAAATTTTATCATTAGAAGAGATGTAAATTTTGCTGAAAATATATCACCCTACGAGCCTAGTTCGGTGGATGTGCCACCTCTCTCTATCCCTTCTACTTCTGAAAATATTTCTTCTTCAGGTGATAAAGGTGAGGATGAAAATCCTCCCCCACCTTCTGAAGATCCTCCTTCAGCTCCTCATCTTCCAAAATGGGTCTGTGCTACTCAAGATGCAACAGGTGCTCTTGCCGGTGATCCTACAGATCAACGACGTACACATTCTTAGTTCGATAGAACCTCTTTTTTACTGGCTCAAGCTTCAACGAATTATGATCCTGACACCTTTGCAGAAGCTTCAGGCCATCTAGATTGGGACGTAGCTATGAATGAAGAATATCATTCATTATTGGCAAATGATACATGGGATCTTGTTCCTCTTCCAAATGGACGAAAACTTGTTAGATGCAAATGGGTTTACAAAACCAAGTATGGACCAGATGGAAAAGTTGATAAACATAAAGCTCGTCTTGTTGATAAGGGTTTTTCACAAGTTGAAGGCATTGACTATACTGAAAACTTCTCCCTTGTTTCCAAAATGAACTCTATCCACCTTGTTCTTTCCCTTGTTGCCTCTTTCAAACGGGAAGTTCATCAGATGGATGTTAAATCTACCTTCTTTCATGGGGACTTGCATGAAGAAATATATATGGAACAACCTACTAGGTTTATACAAATAGACTCCAGCCTTGTATGTCGGCTTAAGAACTCCCTTTATGGTCTCAAGCAAGCCCCTCGAGCTTGGTATGCCAAAATGGATAACTTTCTTTTAGAAACTGGTTTTTCTAGGTGTCATTCTGACAATACTGTCTTCACCAAGAAAGTGGACAAGTCTCTTATCATTCTTGTTCTTTATGTTGATGATCTTATCCTTATTGGTAGTGATCCCAACCTCATAAAACATGTGAAGTCCAGCCTTAAACAGAAGTTTGAAATGATAGACTTATGACACTTGCATTATTTTCTTGGTCTTCAAGTCTTGCAATCCAAGGAAGTTATTTCCCTTTCCCAGTCCAAGTATGCCTGTGATATTATATGCCATTTTCACATGGAAGACTGTAATCTAACCCCTTCTCCCTTTTAGTCTAGAGCCAAACTTTCAATCACTTGTACTTCCCCTGAAGTTGATTCTACCTTATACCGTCAACTTGTAGGAAAAATTTTGTATCTGACCCATACTCGTCCTGACCTTTCCTTTGTTGTTGGCCTTATTTCTCGGTTTATGCAAAACCCACATGAAAGTCATTGGAAAGTAGCTAAAAGAATACTTCAATATGTTCGAGGTACAGTTCAGTTTGGGATTCATTATAGTGCAAAAGTGTCTCCTCTATTGGTTGGTTTCACTGATTCCGATTGAGCTGGTGACCTTGATGATCGGAAGTCTATTGCAGATTATGTGTTCACTCTTGGTTCAGGACCTATTACATGGGCTTGCAAGAAACAAAGTGCCATTTCTCTTTCTTTAGCAAAAGCAAAGTATTGTGGTGCCATAGAAGCTAGTAAGGAAGCCTTGTGGCTTCGTCGGATCCTGTCAGAGTTTGGCTTTCAACAGCAACATCTGACTACACTTTGGTGTGATAATCAAAGTGCCATTCAACTGTGCAAAGATCCAAACCAAAATCAATGTAGCAAACACATTGAACAGCACATGCACTTCATCAGAAAGCTCATTCATGACCATGTTCTTGAAGTGTAATATTTTTCAATAGATGATCAAGTTGCAAACATCTTTACAAAGGCTCTCACAGAGGCGAAGTTTACTAAACTTCGATTTATGGTTGGAGTTCAGGAAGTTGTCACTAAGGGGGGATAGGCTCTAATGCCTCCTTCCTTCTCCTATTGTGTCATATTTGTACATCCTTCAATCCTATCCCAAGTTGTTCTTGAGGGGGGATGTTAGGATATTCCAACACATAGGAAATAGTTAAGTATAAATTGGTCTAGTGTAGAGTTAGGTAAAGTGTGTTTCTTTACTATGTAATTTTGTAACTTACAATCTGATGGTCACGATATGTTCTAGACATGAAGTGATCCAACGGTTCATTCTCTCCTTGGTATTGCCGACACTTGATCCATGGCTTAACACCCGATTGGTCCATGATATCTATCTAAAGAGCATGGAAGGTCATTTGTAGGGTAACCGTTCATGAGAGAAGCTTAAGTAAATTTTCATTCTTTTATTAATAAATTTCCTGAAGTGGTCGCATTGGCTCAGCCATAGTTTGTTTCCCTCTTTGAGGGTTTTAACCACGTCAAGAATATTGGTGTATTGATCTGTGATTTGTTTGTGAGCGATGTTCTTTGGTGTTCTGTATGAGGAACTTACCTTGCAAATTCCTACACTTTATGGGCAGAGTTGTAATACTCCCATCAACTCGAGTGATCCAATGAACAGGGTACTAATTGGACCAAACATGTTAGCAAAGAAATGCAGGTTATCAAGAGGAATCTAAAGGCATCACGGGACAGACAAAAGAGTTATGTGGATCAACATAGGGTATTTAAGGAGTTTTAGGTTGGGGAGCATGTGTACTTGTGCATCAATCCCAAGAATATCTCCTTGAGGATTGGGTCATGTGCCAAGTTGGTACCTCGGTATTGTGGGCCTTTTGAGATCCTTCAGAGGATTGGACCAGTGGCCTATAGACTTGCAATGCATCAGACAGTGAAAGTCCATGATATTTTCCATGTTTCATTTCTTAAAAGATATGTGAAGGATTTTGATCATGTGATTGAATGGTATTTATTATAGGTGGATCCGAAAGGAAAATTCTAGCTAGAACCTTAGTTCATATTGCAACATAAATCTCATGCTCCAGAACCAAGCAATCGAGCTAGTTAAAGTGCAGTGGAAGCAATTTAGGCCTGATGAAGCTACATGGGAGATGATTGATCAAACGTGGGCTAATATTCTTCTTTGTTTATCTGTTGAAGCAAATAATTTTTGGTATGTGTACATATATATGTATGGTTGTTATTGTAAATATCACAATGGGTTGTGTTATAAATCTCCAATAAACAGTATGATTGTCATGTTGGTCTTGCTTTTCAGTGGGTTGTTCATTGTAAATATTGCATTGAGCTAAGTTAGAAAGCTCCAGGAGAAATATGTTTTTTTTCATTGGTTTGTTGGCAATAGATGTCATAGAACACCGAGGACAGTGTTCCCTCAAGGGGGAGGGGTCTGTAATAGCCCCAGGTTAAAAGTTCATGTAATAAAGATTAATAAAGGAAAAATAAGGCCAAGGTCAAGGGACACGTATTCTAAGTTGAATGTTGGGAAAAAACATCCTAGTGGGTGTCACTTTCAGTTTATTAATGGCTAAGGAAATTGGCAAAGGCATTGGAAAAGAAAAAGAGGCATTAATTGTCATTTATTTATGAAATTAAAGGAAAATAGGAGAAAAGGGAGATGAAGGGTCACAGACTTGTATGAGAAGAAAATTGAAGGAAAAATAGAGGAAATTGAATAAAATAGAGGCCTCAATGATAAAAAGGATTATGAGGATCATTTCACAGCCTTTTGTCTGTTTTGGGTTTGGAATTAGTTTTAGAGAGAGAAAAGCACCAAGAAGAGAAAGTAATCAAGCAAGCAAACGAAAGAAAATGAAGGATAAGGAAGGACAAGGAAAGAAAAGGACAAGCAAGGAAGGTTGGATCAAGTAGCTTCAGTAGGAGGATTTTGCAGGTAACAAGTTGCATGTGTGATTTCCTAAATGGCTTGTGAATGCATGGTACATTCATTTGTGTATTGGGTTCTTTTGTTGTCATTGGCATGGGTTTTGTCGGGTGTGACATTGATTTCAACCTTTCCTTTCCATTCCTTGAATATCCATGGTGTGATGGGATTATTTTTTTGGTTGATCTTTGGATTTCTGAAAGGTTTTGGAATAGGGTGAGGTGGTCTTAGGAAAATTCATAAGGGTTGGGGGTGGAGGTGGTTCAATCTCTGGGAAGCCCTCGATAGGTGGGTGGAGACAAAAAAATTCCTCAAGGTAATGGTGAAGGAACTTTGAGGCATCTAAGCTTGTTTTGGTTTCGTAATCTCTTGACCGGTTTTGGCGAGATCGCAGTAGCCTAAGGGTGGATGTGGTTTAAACTCTGGGAAGCCCTGGTTATTTATTTCTTGAGTTCCCATGTTCATGCTTGGAATACAGCACAGGGGTGATTAGCTAAAAGAAAGATTTGTTTCATCCCAATCTATGGTTGGGTGGTGTGTGGAAGTTCTTAACTTGGTTTCCTTTTGTATAAGAGATTTTCCTAGTGTAATTTATGAGCACTTGTAATTCTCATTATGATGATTTGATGGGTGTTATGCCATGGTTAAGGATCTAGTTATATGTTGGTTATAAGCATGGATTTTCAATGTACTCCAGTTATGTCTTGTTTGGGATTTTATAAGCATTTTATGGTTAATTAATGCATGGGTAACAAGCGTTATTGTAGCTATTATAAGAGGGAATAAGAGATTTTCCTAGTGTAATTTATGAGCACTTGTAATTCTCATTATGATGATTTGATGGGTGTTAGGCCATGGTTAAGGATCTAGTTATATGTTGGTTATAAGCATGGATTTTCAATGTACTCCAGTTATGTCTTGTTTGGGATTTTATAAGAATTTTATGGTTAATTAATGCATGGGTAACAAGCGTTATTGTAGCTATTATAAGAGGGAATTAGACCTTCTTAGTGATTCTCAGATAATTTTCAAACTCCTTTAATCAAATATGCATTCATGACCTGTAGCTTATGTGTTCACCATATGTTTGACAAAATGATTGTCATGGTTAGGCCTGGTTAGGTCAATTTCTTGTTCAAGTTGTGTATGATTAGCACTGTCATTAAGTCATTTATCATTCTGGAAAGTCTCAGGAAGTTCTGGGTAATGGTCTAGAGGCTGATATGGAATTATGGCTCAAATCTTGAGACCTCACCCTCTGAAATAAGGATTTTGGGCTACAACCACACTCAGGCAGGCTTTAGCATGTGATTGGAGGGTCACAACTGCACTCATGCAGGCTTGTTCTTGCGGTTGGGGTGTTAGGTCACTGAAAAAGAAGTCTAGCTTAGGGTTGGGTCACCTGGGGTGGTTCTTTGACCCTTGAGTGTCCTGTAAGCCATGTAGGATGTCAGGTTGTGGCCAATAAGTCTTAGTTGTCATCCCCACTTCCATAACTGAAGTTTGGAGGTTGGTTCATGTCATAGTAACTCTTCATCTGACATGTTTACTCTGGCAGACCAGTGAAATTGGGTAAATGTGGGGCGGGGGCATCACATGAATACAATCCTTTGAGTATGGTTAAGCTTTCATGATTTAATATGAGTATGAATGTATTTAAATGTTTGATTTTGCAAGATAGATTAGTTTCTTTTTCTGCAATGTTCATTTCAAGCCTTTCGATTGGATGTTTTTTTTCCTCATTCCATTCATGTTCTTTTGTAGGTCAAGCATTATTGCTTTCATTTCATAGATTCATTGCTTTTCAATTTGTTTTATTTTAGATTCATAGATAGTCATGAATGATTCTAATTTGATAATGCACACATTAGTAATTTCAATTGATCTCTCCCTGATGTCAAAATAGGTTGCCTTTAAATTTCATATTTTAATAATTCAATATTTTCTTAGTACATGATTTGTTGCTTTCTTGATTAAATTTACTTTCAAGTATTTACTTTCAAGCCATTAGAATAGATTTACTTTCAGGTTGATAATATAGATTTACTTTCTTGTCAATAGAGTAAGTTTACTTTCATGTCAATTGTCATTTCAATTTCATAAATTACAATATTGCTTTCCAAGTTCTGAAATTGATACTTTTGAAAAATAAAGTGTGTGCATACTCATCTTAGACATTTTTCATTAATTGGTCTATTTTAGTCTTGTAATTTCTTTCAATAGATTAGAATTTCCTTTTGAAATTGAAAGTTAATTCCTAGCATATATTGTGCAAGTATACTTCACAAGTATACAACCCTAGATTGACATTTAATGCAAATAATTCAACTTGCAATTAAATTACCCAACATTTTGGCTTCGTTGTCGGGGAAGTATACATAGGGGTTAGCTTTCAATTTAGAATGTCTTTTACTTTACACAACTTTGTTTAGGAGGAGTGATAAGACTAGAGGGAAAGAAACCTGTGCATCACAATTGTGGGGTTCTTCCTAGCCAGAGTTGTTGCAATTGCATCTCATTTTAGTTGTATTCATTTTTAGATGCATAGTTAAATTCATGTTAAAAATCAATCAATTTTGATACTGTAATAGTTTTGACCCTAATCCATTTATGGACTGGAGATCTAGAATGATGATCAAGCATTTCTTGGAGAGCAAGGACTACACTGAAGATTGGCTTCAAAAAATGACAACTGCACAACATTCTTCCTTTCTACAACAAATCCTGGCACCAAATTCAAATGTACAATTGATTTTTCATATCCTGATGAGCATTGAGGTATATTTTTCAAATTTGGGTGTGAGCATACTAGAGATCTTGATCTGTAAATGGCTCCATTGAAAGTATTCATATACTTGAACAAAAAAATTAATTTTCAAAATAGAGTAGGATAGAATCAATGAATAAAACCATACTTGGTGATGTTTTTGAAATTCTGAAATTTTTGTTTTGAAGCTTGATTTCATTTGTTTTTTGAAAATTCTCATTTGGTGGTGCAGTAAGAGACACCTCATTCGCTAACCATTGGCAAGAATATCTACAAGAAAATGGACATTTGTGAAGGAGCACAAGAAGATTTTGAAAGCTAAAGTTTGAGGTCTAAGATCAAATCCTCTTACTTTACTTTTCAAATTTCAGATTTCAATTGAATGAAGAATTGCCAAAATTCCTAACTATGTTATTTTCTCACACCTTGTTACAACCTGGAAGATCAAGAAAGAAAATTGAATATGTTAACTTTGAGTTTTTGCAATAAAAAAACATAGATCAAAGCAAATAGTTAGGGAATCTAAATTTATTATTTATTCTAAAAAAATTGTTTAAATTTTAATCTCTATCCCAATTACTTTTATTTCAACTCTTATTAAAACAATTTCAAAAAAACACCACCTAATTTAATTTTTCCCAAACATTTTAAATAAATTCTTTATTTAAAAAATACATAATTAGTTTTTTTCAAAAATTTCTAAAATTCATTCTTTATTTTTAAATAAAAATTAAAAATAAAAACACAAAATAACATATATATAATTAAAAATCAAAACAATAAAAAAATATCAACAATAAAAACAAAACATTTAAATATATATATAAAATTAAAAATCAAAACAATAAAAAAATATCAACAATAGAAACAAAACATTTAAAAATATATATATATATAATTAAAAATCAAAACAATAAAAAAATATCAACCATAGAAACAAAACATTTAAAACAAAACTTTAGAATTAACAAAAACATAATAAACAAAACTAAATATTAAAAAATGCATAAAAACAAAACAATTAAAACAATACAATAAAACAAAACAAAACTATAAATTAACAAAAACTTAATAAAAAAACCCAAAAAAAACAAAACAAAACAACGACGTATATTAAAAACCAAAAACAATTAACAATAGAAATAAAAAAATATAAAGCAAACTAACTAGAAACAAAAAAAGCAAATCAAATAAAAAACACAAACCCATCTTCATAAGGGTCGAGGGCATCAAATGTCATTGTATGTATAAAATAAAACGAAGGGTGACCCCGAATCAAACAAAAGAGCCCCGAGAGCATAATAAAACAATGAAATAAGCCAGTTCGAAAACGAGTTGGTGCGGTGCTCCTGCACAGGCGAAGTAGCGGCTGGGCTTGGCTTCGGCCTTTGTCCAAACCTGCAACAAAATTCTAGCTTTGACTGCAATATTTGATTAAACTCTGTTGCAATGGTTATAGTAGTAATATGGTGGATTAGTCTTGCGGCTATGGTCTAGTTGTTAGGTGGGGAGGTTTGACTCTCATAAGTTTTGTGGTTCAATCCCGAGCAGTTTTGTTAAGCTTGAGAGCTGTTCTAGGTGTGATTTTTTTAGTTGAAAAAAAAAAAAGATGGTGGATCAGCGGATTTTCTCAGCAAAACGATGATTTCAAAATAAAATGATGTTTGTAATGTCAGATTGACATCTCGGCGCGTGTAGTGCAGATCCGGTCATTGAGATTGTTCGGCGAAATTCTGGTGGCTGGATTTGATTTTTAAAAAAGATGAATTTAATAAAAATAAAAATAGAAAAAATACATTAAATAATAAAACTTTCACATTGAGTTATGGGAAGATGGCTAGAGTTTCAGAAGGAGCAAACTGCATCGCCGCTGCACAGCAAACCAGAGCTCGGACTTGCAATAGAATAGCACGAAGGCCGGCCACTGGATCAGCCGAACATGCTTCTCTGTCAACGTTTTGGCTTGGATCTGAATTAGAAAATGACTCCTATGAGGCAGATCGACACATACACAGACCAGGGGTGTGTCCTTTCTTCCTGTCTCAGGGCGGTTCATACTGGGAGGAGCAGGGATCTACACTACCAGGACAAGGAATGATAGTTACACCCCAGCAACGACCAGACCCTACCTTCGATCGAGTTGTCATTCACAAGCAAAACGAAGAAGGAGAGGCCGTCAGACAAGATAGGGTAGCGCGTATAGGGTTGAGGGCTGCGCAGCTTGCTGAACCCCTGTCCTCCTTTGGACTGGCGTGTGTTAACCGATCTGCTATTCTCAGGCAAAACAACAAGGGAGAGGCCGACAGGCAAGACAGGAATGCGCATGATGGGTCGAGGGTCGTGAGGCTTGATGCGCCCCTGTTCTCCTTCGGACAAGCGCGGGTTAATGACAGCAAAGGGAAGGTGAGATTCATGGCCAGGACTCTCCTTGCCAAAACCGCCATGCATATGGAGGTCAGGGCTTCCTTGATAAAAACGGGTACTCTGGGCATCATGATGGGGCCTCTGAAAAATGACCTCGGCGAGCCCGAACAGGGGATAACAGAGCATATTCCCAAGCTCTGCGACGCTCTTGGGCAGCCAGTGAAGGCAGATCCAACAGATCGGGACCTAGACAAGGTCGATCCACCATGCATGGAGGAAGATCTGATGCAAATCTTCATCAGATCAATAGAAGGCAGACATTACTGCATGCAGATCACAAAGGGGATGAGCATTCAAGAGTTAAAAAAGGAGATCCAAATAAAACTGGGAACCCCAATGAAATACCAAAACCTGATATACACAGGATATAGTTTGCAGGACAACCATACACTTCAGGACTATGGCGTCATCAAAGATTCAACTATTATACTTAATCTGACTGCGAGGCGGATGCAAGGAGCCAGCTCAAAAACTTCAGGCTCCTTTCGTGATGCAGTGAAAGGGAAGGAACAAATGCAAAACAAACCAGCGCCAACACCAGAGCTACCAGGCCCCTACATCGTGGAACAGAAGCCGGAATCTCCAATGCTTACAGTATCACTATCGGAGGTTACATATCTATACACAGATTTAGCCCAAAATGTTGTTATCTGTAGATTCAATGGCTTTTGGCCAAAATCGGATGCACTACATCAATGGATATTCTCCACATGGACATCAAACTGTGAATTTTATCTATGCCCAAAAGGGTTTTTTATAGTTAGATTCAACACAGAACAAGAAAGAGATAACATCATCAATCAGGGGCCTTGGTTTTGGGGCAATGCTGGCCTCTTCATCACTCCCTGGTTCCCGGATTTTGATGCCAATACCATGGTAGTTTCAACAATGCCAGTTTGGGTAAGACTACATAACCTCCCATTACATTTTTAGCACCACAAAGTACTAATAGCCATTGGGAATACCTTGGGGAAGTTCCTCAAATCGGATGAAGACAGAGCTATCTGAGGAATCTTCACTTTTTCCAGAATATGCGTAGAAGTGGATCTGAGTCAGGGACTACCCGATCACATCACATTGAATTTTAACAATTCAATGTGGACACAACCACTTGACTATGAGAACACAACTTTCAGATGTCGGGGATGCTTGCAAACATGGCACCTCCAATATCCCTGTCCACTGGCTAGGAAGGAGCCTAAAGGGAATAAGAAACAACAGGAAAAACCCAAAGGTTGGCAGCATACCGAACCACTAGAAGAGGAGGAACCGAAGACAGAACCTACAGGCATGCAAATGGGACAGAAAAACATACAGGAAGAGAATCCCTGGGAGACCAACTTGGGGCAACAGAAACAACAACAAGAATCTCATCTGGAAATAAGTGGCATTAAACGAACTCATGGTTCCAAAGGATCAGAATCGGACAAAGAACAACCAATGAATACAATGGAAAACCAGCTTGCCATTATTACTCCCACTCCCAACACTGGAGGTTGGCGAAGAGTGGAGAAGAAGAAGGGCAGGAAAGCATAGGCCAGCTGGATCATTTTTTCTTTTCTTGGTTTTTGTATTCTTTTGTTTCCTGATTTCAGGAACAACTCATCTGCGTATTCTTTAAGCATCTACAAAATGTAATTTTTTTCATATGAATAAAATTGAAACTTTTTCTACGGGAGAAAAAAAACTTTCACATTGAGTTACAACTAAGATATGTGGAATAATGGTAAGTTCATTGGTTTCTAAGAGTGAGGTTAAGTGTTGCATTTAGATATTTACAAATCCTTACAATATATAAGGTTTTTTGGGTTCAATCCATCTCTTGTAGTGTACCCATGCGATTCACAATGGTTAAACTATCCATCGGCCTAGATAGGCTCCATCGAATCACCCAATTGGTAGCCCGTTTGCACGTTTTAGTGTTTCTCATGGCTCCTGGCACCACCCTGATTTCACTTTCTTTCTCTCTAGACGGGTATCACGCTAGTATTTTTCTCAAAGTCTTATCCCTCAAGTCTCCTACTCAGTCTCCTTCCTTGTGGTTAGTGGTTGTAGGGTCTTCTATGTTTTGCAGAGTATACATGGCACCAAGGCAGCGACAACTAGCCCGTCGAGGTGGGATAGCAAGGTCATCCTCATCCAGGCATCATCGACTCTTTGAATGGGAGTCTATAGCCAATTTCTTTGAAGTTGCTCCTTTGGAGGTTCGTAAGGAAATTCTGAGGCTGGAAGCTAAGGAATTTGGTGACCGCCAATATTTTTCTGACTCTGAGATCAGTGGAGGTGGTGTCAAATGGGTTCCGGACCCTGGAAAATTCAGAAAGAGGTGTCTACATTTCTTGCATTCCATCACCCATCATCGACATATGGAGACATTGCTAAGTATGGTAATTAGGGACAAGCAAGATGATAATTACAAAATCTTTGCAGGACAAGAAGAATTCAAATGTATCCTGAGGGACATATGCTACAACCTGGATGACATAATTGCAAGGTTGACTCAAATGGAAAGATACATAGTTTCTGACTTTGAAAATGAATCCATTGACCATGAGGAAGAGGACTCAGTCATCAATATTGATCCTTTCAACACTATTTCTGCCAATTCTACACTTCTAGGAAATAATTCTCATGATGCAAGTTCTCCAGGATCGCGAGTCATCATCCTTGAATAGTTTTTTTTTTCACTCCAACTCTAGTATTTCACTGCTTGAGTAACTTTCTTATTTACCTATTTGTACATGATATCAGTATGTTTGTTCATAGCCTTAGTGAGTTTCCTTCGTAAAGGGTGGTTAGAAAAATGTTACTCCTTGAGTTCCATCCTGTTATTTGGGCTACCACGTGGCATCCTTGCACAACCAATTTTTTTACTGTTTTGCAAAACTTCAAATGGGCATAACTTCCTCATATGGTGTCTGTTTGAGGCGATTCAAGCATTGTTGGAAATATATCGACAATATATACCTGATGGGGTAGTTTTCATCAGCATTTGAAATAATAAAAAATGATTATTTTTTATTGTATTTTGGAGAAATTAAACTTCAAAAACATCATCAGATCATTAAAACATGTTTCTAATATGTATTTTCTTTAACCTTGTTTTTGAACCATTGAAATCAAATAAAAATGAAGAAACTATTAAAAAAACATTGACAGGTAGTCCAAGATACCACTTCCTGGCAAGTAAAAAGTGCATTTCATTTTTATTTATCTTCCTTGAATTTGTTTTACTAGCGCCATTTGTAAAAAAAAATGTGTATATATCAAATGAAGAGAGACCGGTCACTTCTCTCTCTTGATAGTCTTACATTTTATTTGTAGATCAATGCTAAGTTTTTTTAGGTTCTAGTATGATAAAAGAAAATCAATCTATGCACAAGTTGTTTTCAAAGACCAAATTATCTTTAAAAGAAGCATGTTTCAATGGAATCAGGAAGAATTCAAGTGCAATTCCATCTCAAACCACTTCTATGTCTGTCATTTCTATCAAACAAAGTCTCTCAGATGCCAATTTTACCATTGCTACTCATTCATTTTCCTCTTTCTAAGCTTGTTGTACATCGATGATTGAATTCCATAAAATTTCCATCTTCTTACTACTAGATCATGACATCAAAACCATTTTTCCTTTGCAAATTTCATACTTTCCTACCTCACATAGATTTCATCCCTAAGCCATGAATAAAGTCATTCAGCGCACTTACATGTTGAGTTGCCCCGTTTTCCTTTTCCTTTTCCCAAATAAATCCTGCTTGATAAGAAAAAATATTTCATCTATGGTCATCTACATAATTACTTTATGCTCGTGTTAGATGATGAGGGATTCATTAAGCCCCGCCTTCTAACAAGTCTTGACCCATTGACTTCAACACATTATTTAGGTTTGATATTAGAGTTCTTTTTAGTACCTTGAGGCTTGCATGCCTTAATGGAAAATTATGTCGCCAATGAACATTGGGAATACGTCAATGTCTCATGCTTGTCGGATCTTCTAGGTGACTCGACTTCAACTCATTTATTCATACCTAGTAAGATGTACTTGGGCATATTGACTCTCATTGACGTTAATGGTGAGTAATCTTGTGTTGGTTAACAAAATTCATTAATGTTCGATAGTCCAACAATTTCTTTCCATGTTTGACATCAACAAACTTTATTCACATATATAAGAATTATGCCCCAATGCAGATATGGATGGAGAGTATATGAATTCAATAGTAGTAGCTTAGTTCCAGCAATAACAAGGCACAAAGATTCCAACTTCAGATTCCATCCTCTATTCCTACAACCAAGAGAAGAAGAAGAAGATCAGATTATTTCACTGCATATTTCATGATCCAACAGTCACAATGAAGATCTCTCAGATGCATAGCTTATTGAATTTTTAGGTAGGTGAAGGTATGTTGTTTTCTATGTTGTTTGCTAAAAGACTTGTATTTGGAAAATTTCCCCATGCCACATTACTTTCCTCATTTTTCAATGATAGAAAACACCTTCAGTTGGGGGGGAATATTCATCACCATTTTTCCATATCACATAACCTCATATATTTTTGACAAATATGCTTCTCCCAACTGATTGAGCACGTTCTTTGGTTCAAAGATGGATATGTTTTGAAAAATATTCAAATTATCAACAAGGATTGATTGATATGTATAAAGTATTCATTTGAATACATTTTCAAGTATTCTCAGTAGTAGCAAGAAGAGAATAAGAGAAAAGTGTTGACACACAAGAACCAACACTTGAAGTATTCATGGTTGTCATACAAGAACTAACCACAAAAGTTGCCACTTAAATATATTTCAGAAAAAGAAATAATCGAAGAAAACTTTGCAAGTATTGAAGGGTATCTCAAAGTCACAAAAAATGAGTTGTTGAAATATCTTGCACACCTCAAGGCTACAGAAAAAAAGATGACTTTGATCCATGACAATAAATGTAAAGTCGTACAAGGACATGCAACATATTTAGTTGGGGGAATGTTGGGTCTCCAAATTTTCATCCATTTCACCCTCTTTTCTTTCATATTTTTTTTAGTATTTACCATATTCCACAACTCCATAAACATGCACTAAGACCATATTCATGATTAAATATGGGTTTAGACATATTGTTTCCAATAAATTTATTTTGGTATTTTGAGTGAATTTGTGGTTAAATGTTAGAAAAATAACATGTATTCACTTATATATAAAAGTTGGATGGATGAGTTTTGTGATGTGTGTAGGTATATTTGAATATTCCAACACAGTCATATTTGGGATCTAAGTCTCAAATTCGAATTTCCTCTTCAAACTCTTGAAAATTGAGGAAGATTTGAGATTATTGATCAAACACATTTCATGGAGAATAATCATGGAAGTTTTCATAAGTGTCTCATATCAAAGGTACGAGAGATTTGTGAGAGGATATGAAGAGATGTTAGTTGCTAGATGTTAACACATGGTTGTAACCACATGCGAGATTTGTGGATCTATATTTATGAATTAGTTACCTTGGTTTTTGTATAAATAGGAGTGCCTCCTCCTCTCAAAGGGTGTTAAGATTGGGAATGAAAAAGTTATGATTATGCTTGATTTGTTAGGGAATGCTAAAGTTATGCTTATGATTCATGTTATGAATATTGTTGATGTTATGAATATTATTAATGTTATGAATATAATATTTTGAGTATGTTTAAGCTTTAATGATGAAATAGGGTGTTTGATTAAATGGCTTCTTGAACTTTCCACCTTTCATACACTTTAGGATGGCCACCTAATGAGTGTGACAGTATTTTAATGTTTCATTTTTGTAAGATAGATTAGTTTATTTTTCTACAATGTCTATTTCAAGTTTTTTGATTAGACGCTTTGTTGCTCATTCCATTTATGTTATTTTGCAAGTCAAGTGTTATTGCTTTCATTTCATAGATTCATTGATTTTCAATTTGTTTTCTTTTATATTCATTGATAGTCATGAATTGTTCTAATTTGGCAATGCACACATTAGTAATTTCAATTGATCTCTCATTGATTTCATAATAGGTTGCCTTTAAATTTCATAACTATTTAAGAATTAAATGTTTTCTTAGTATAGGATTTGTTGCTTTCTAGATTAAATTTACTTTCAAGTCATTAGAATAGATTTACTTTCTTGTTGATAATATAGGTTTACTTTCAGGTCACTAGAATAGATTTATTTTCATATCAATAGAGTAAGTTTACTTTCATGTCAATTGTCATTTCAATTTCATAGATTAAAAGATTGTTTTCCAAGTTCCAAATTTGATACTTTTGAAAAAGAAAGTGTGTGCATATTCATCTTAGACATTTTTTATGAATAAGCTTATTTAAGTCTTGTACTTTCTTTAAATAGATTAGAATTTCCTTTTGAAAATGAAAGTTAATTCCTAGCATATATTGTGCAAGTATACTTCACAAGTATACGACCCTAAATTGACATTTAATGCAAATAATTTAACTCACAATTATATTACCCAACACATCCAATGATTGCATAGAAGGGTATTACAGTAATTGTACAGAGAAAGGAGTGATTGCACAGTTAAAGCATCATGCGAGAAAAAATTATTCAAATAGACCAGAAACGAAAGGAATTTGAAACCATAGGAAAAGGGCCAACAATAGGGACATGAACTTCCATTGCCATCCATAATATAACAGGAAATATATCAATGTCCCCACACACCTCAAAACTAGAAAGAGGCCCTCACAACTTTTCTGGGGTAATTCAGAAAGGTTCTCAGATAACCTGACCCATAAAAGGGGAAAACAGGGATAATAAAGCTCCAATCCAACCCAGGAACCAAAAAAACACCATAAAATGGGTTTGTTGTAATTCCCCAAGGAGACCATCAAAGAGACTACCGAGACAATAGGAGAGAAATCAAAATTACATAAACATGAGACAAAACAAGACCAAGGTCACAATTATACCTTCAACGTTTGGGGCTTGAACAATTTCCTTCAACCACTAGATAGATAGTAAGATGCTAATGCTCCCACATGTGACAATCTAGGCTAAGAAACAACACAAAATTCCTTCCTCGAACTATTCCAACATTATATAACCCTACAAGTGAGGAAATAGCCACTACTAAAACAATTATGGAAAGTGTAAGAAAACTACTCAGAATTGAGATTTTTGGCAAAGGATGGAAAAATACAATAGCCACACACTATAGAAGAGTCGACTGGATTAATGATTCCTCCCTAGACTCAAACCCAACATCAGTGAGATTGCAAAAACACCATACCAAGACTACCCCTTCCTCCAATTTCGCTGCCTACACCCGACTCTTCAAGCATATGATCATCTATCCAAATACATGAATATTTCTTAGGGAGTGTATCGTGAAGGAGGCCTTGATATCGCCTTCCTCCAAATGAGTAACAAACTCGGAAACCGTGTGATGCAACCACGACCTTTGCTCACCTATAACCATCATTGTCATATTACTTTCTATTTAATGTTTTGTTCCTCTAAGCCCTTAAGGCACATTACACATCATAAGGGTGTGCTTCCACATACTTGGCTCATCAACTAAGCAAGATGACTACAAATAATATTAAAATATTACTAAACAAAAAATTCAGCTTAATTCATTTTTTATATATAAAGAGAGAGAGTCTAATTTTTATAGACAAAATAGTCTTTTTCACTGTAATTCTACAAGACAATTTCAAGCAAGATTGTGATTTTTTGTTATTTAAAATACATTTTTGAATGCATAAACATATACAACACCCTGGAAAACCCTTGGGGCACTCACATTCTATAGATTAAACAACTTAAATTCAAGTTTTAAAAAAAATTATGTTAGATTTTGGTTAAAATTAACCAGGAAAAATGCCCTAAAAATAGTCATTTCATCTATAAATTAGACTACACCTATATATATAATTGAAGTGAAATTTCATTATTCCAAATAAAATTATATTAGGTTAAAAAAAAAGCATTTTATAATTTAAATATAAATAAGATACAAATTTTATGTTTATATATATATATATATATATATATATGCGGTGTCTAACTTATAGATGAAATAACATTTTTCATCGGAATTCACCAAAATCTGGCAATACAATTTCAAGAATTTTTGTTGTTTAAAATACATTTTTGAATACATAAATGAATTTAGCACCCTCAAAAACTCTGGGCACACTCAAATTATGCAGAGTAAAAATTTAAACTGAAGTTTTTAAAATCTCTATCATATTTTAATTAAAATTTACTGGAAAAAATGTCGTGAAAAAAGGCATTTCGTCTATAAGTTAGACTACACCTGTTTGTGTGCATGTGTGTTTGTTTGATTATTAGATGTTTTTGTTGAATATAATTTTTGGTGTGATTGTGATTTTTGGTTATTTAAAATGTGTTTTAGAATGAAATAGATTCAATGCTCTAAAAAACCTTTAATGAACTAGAATTATGTAGATTACATAATTGAAATTTATATATTCCAAAAAATCCTACCAATTTTTTAACAAAATTACTTTAAAAATATACAATAAAATAAAATATCTAATAATTAAACTACACTTTATTTTAATTATTAAAAACAATGAAAACAAAATATTTAGATGGTTTCCTATTTCTTATTTCCTATCTTATCTAATTCCATATATTAAGTATTTAGATTGCTTCCTACTTGCTATCTTATCTAATTTCATCTATTATTTCTGAGAGTCTAATTTTTTCCTAATTAAACTCCATTCATCCAATTTCATGCACAATTCTAATATTTTGGTTTTATAAATCTTTATATTTAATAGAATCACTACAAAACGTGAAAATGTCATATTATAATTTTTTATATAAATTATGTATCATTCTTGTGTTACAAAGTGTAACATGGTTTACAAATTTAAACATTTAAATTTATAATATAAAAGATGTTTTCCAAATAAATTTAAAAGTATACATATTAATATATATATATATATATATAATTTATATATTTTAAAACTAAATTTAACATATATATATTTAAATTTTCACTTTATTTAACCATTTAAAATTAAAACAAATTAAAATAAAAATAAAAATAAATTTATATGAATATAAAAAACTATAATAAACCATACTCACATAATTAATTAAAATTAATAAATTTAATTATAATCTTCTTTCATCTCAATTTTAACAACATTAATTTAATGTTTTGTAAGTTTAACCTAAAGTCAATATTCAAAAGTTACAAGTAATGTCAAACTGCTTCATATCCAGAGGACCTAATGTGAGTTTAATATTCTAAATGTCAAACTGCTTCATATCTTAAGTAATGTCAAACTGCTTCATATCCAGAGGACTTAATGTGAGTTTAATATTCTAAAATAAAAATTGTAACTCAACAAATATACCAACATTCACTTCCAACAAGGTGTCCTTGTCACTCATTTTAATTATTAGGTAGTTTGGAATGGTAGGTTTCACACATCACAATAATTTTCCTCACTGTTCGGAAAACTTGCAAGATTCCACCAATGTATTATAGACAGTCAACAACAATGTCACTTCACAAGTATAGGTAAACATTAGTCAACATATGTCTCATTAAACAAATGCTCAAACATTGCGTGGGAGTTAATGACATTGACTAATGTACCCATCAATAAACAACACAATGTTTGTTCCGTGAAACCTTTGTTTTTCTAGTAAATGTAGTTATCATGATAGTACTATGACAACAATATATAACAAGAAGCATCAATTTATTAGGTTTAAGTCTTGATTATTTGTAATTAATTTTAATTTTAATTAATAATTAAAAGTAAGTGATGGGGTGAATAAGTATGTGCAATTATATGTTAAAGGTGGTAAATTTAATAAATAGATTTTTCTTTTTTTTGATTTTGGAATAGTTTTGGAAAAGAAATATTATGTAAAATGGTGTGAATGGTGAAAGATTTAGGTTTAAATTTTTATGATTATTTATATATTATTTATTAGATGATCCGAATTGGATCTTAAAACACTCTCTAAGTTTTCATCACTGTTTCAATTATGCTAAAAGATTCAAGTCCAAATAAACTCAAAGTTATCAGAAGGAATCCTCGTAACAGTGACAGTTGTGGCCAAAGCGGAGCAATGAGGACCCTCGGTCGAGCGCGCAGACCATTGGCCCATGGTGAACGCGCGATGGCGCAAAATTGAAAAAATGGGAGATCACATCCAGAAACGGGGGTGGCGCAGGGTGTCCCCCTCAGTGAAGGAAAGCCCTGAAATGCCCAGACCCAAAAAGCGCTATAAAACGTGGAAAAGGAATGCTTTTGGTTCCATAGAGCGGGATTCCACAAACCAGCAGGATATTGGAAGGCTTCGAGGTGGTAAGCAGTTTTGGCTAAGTCCCGCCTCATGCCACACATCGAGCGACACGCTTTCGGTAGATGAGAGAGAAAATCACCCACATCGTGCGGGTAAACATCGTGCGATTTGCCCACGCGATATGAAGGACAATCGTAGGATCTGGGGGGTCCAGATCAACGATGGAGATGTGTCTCAATGATTAACCAGATTTGACCAATCAAAAAGCAAGATTCAACGGGATTTGGAGTCCAACGTGGACGATGAGTTGGCATACGATTCGTGTTCGCGGGCGATCTTGAAGCAAACTGAATAAACGGCCATTCAAATATGATTCAAGGAATCTGACACCCAGTTCGTTGGCAACAGGTGGCCACCTCCCTATGAGGCATTACCCGATCATGATGACGCAGAGTAGAGGATTTCGAACGGACAGGGCAAGAAACCAGAAGGTCAGGAAGAGGAAACGAACAGTCAAAAGAGCAGACTGGCTTTAAAGCCATGAACTGACAGAAGCAGAGGGGAGAGCGAAAGAGGCAAAAACCGAGAAGACAAACAGAAAGGCAGTGACAAGAGTTAGTTACATGAAGCTAGCTAAGAGCAAAGAGTAGAAGTCGAGTTGACCTGAAGGCAACATCGATCTAGACAGAGCCAGAGTAGAGTCCGAGAGTCTGTGTGCTCCAGAAGGCTTGAGAGGTTCAAGAAAACTCCTCGACAGGCCTGTCATACTACTATGACCCTCAGAGGTCGAATTCAGTAAGGAGAGTCTGTGTACTCCAGTTCTACTGACTTATATCTGCTAAGTGAGACTCAATTTGAGTTCACTGTTGTAAAACACTGCTTGAAAACATAATAGAGAGGCCACCACTGAAGGCTGGACCAGGAGACGTAGCCCAGGAGCATTGGGTGAACTCCTTATTAAACTTGTTGTGTTTACATGTTTGACTGTTATGTTTTTCTCTGATTGCCTCATTGTCTATGTATACTAGCAATCTTATCGATCCGTTGCATAAGTAACATAGGCACATCCATGCACATGAGTCTGTAATACCTTTAATTCTTTATCTTGGATAAATTCCAGATCAAGTGGTATCAGAGCTCTAGGTTTACTAAGGTTAGACAAGCTTGTGCTGGATTTGTTGTTGAATGCTAACTAGATCAAAGCTTAAATTAGGAGAAGAAGAGTTGGTTGAAGCTAACCCAAAAATTGGAAGAGTCTATCCTAAGAAGAAAATGTCAGAAGAAAGTCCTTTGGGATCAGACCCCCAGTTCATAGACAGTTTCC
Organism: Pinus tabuliformis; assembly: GCA_031772625.1. Taxonomy (NCBI): domain Eukaryota; kingdom Viridiplantae; phylum Streptophyta; class Pinopsida; order Pinales; family Pinaceae; genus Pinus; species Pinus tabuliformis. The sequence continues at coordinate 15,943,757 of CM062804.1, forward strand.
TGGCCATGAGATCCATGGTAGAGGAAATGTATAGGGAGTTTAAGAAAGGTAGAGATGCAGATTCATCACACTCCAAAGATAAAGGAGAAGAAGAATCTCTCCTCCATGACCACTCTAAAGGAAAAGGGAAAGAGGAAAGCTTTCTCACACCTCCTAATAGCCTTGAAAATAAGAAGAGGACATCTTTGATTAAACTAGATGTTAAATTTGATTTGCCTATATATGATGGAGAATTAAATGCAGAGAAGCTGGACAATTGGATTAGACAGATTGATATGTATTGTAGGGTGCAGAATATTGACTCAGACAGAAGTAAGATTCAGCTGGCCAGCCTACGCCTTGGAGGCACTGCCTTGGTATGGTGGGAAGGCAGGACACAAGATGACATGAAGAAACATGGTAAGATTCTTTTTGTCTAGAGTGAATTTGTTTCTGCAATCAAAAAGCAATTCTATCCACTGGCTTATATGCAACAAGCCATGATGAGCTGGCAAACTCTTCGACAACTCAAAGGGAAAAGTGTACAAGGTTACACCCAAGAATTTAGGAAAAGAGCTTTGATTCTAGGAATTTCTTTAGACTCACCTGAGACTCTGTTGAAGTATATAGGTGGTCTACACAACTACATGAGGCACACTATCCTCATGTTTAATCCCACTAGTATAGATGAGGTATCTGTTCAGGCTACACATCTAGAAGCTAGAGGTAAGAATGGGAACCCAGAAGTTGGGGGATCATCCCAACCCACTGCAAGCAAGAATAAGGAGAAAAGAAAACAGAAATGGAAAGAAAGGAAGGCTAATGTTGTACAAAAGACAAAGTCTTCATGCACTCACTGTAAGAAGGAGGGGCATGATGATGAACACTGCTGGATTTTGCATCTGGAGCTGAAACCTAAGAAGTTCAAGGGCAAGAAGAAGAAGACTGCTGCAGCTATTCAAAAGGATTTGGGGTCAGACTCAGGAGATGAAACAACAATTGCAACCACATGTATAAAAGGTAAAAATTCTGAAGCATCTACTAGTAATTCTGCACAATCTACTGATAATGAAGAAAATGAGAGGAAAAGACATGAGCTTTTTCATATTCGAGTTATTTCCAAACATCAAAATATTGATACTTTGTTTGATAGTGGCTCACAAGTAAATTTAATTTCTGAAGCAATTGTAAAGAAGTTGGGATTACTAACCACACCTCACAAGAAACCATATCCATTAGGTTGGTTATGTGATAAAGCACAGCTACAAGTGACTAGACAATGCAAACTTAAGTTTTCGTTTGGGTCAGCATTTGTAGATGAGGTTGAGTTAGATATAGTTCCTTTGGATATATGTGGAATTGTTTTAGGAAGTCCTTACTTGTATGATAGAAAAGCTATTTTCTATAGCGCTAAGAACAAGTATCTACTCGTTAAAGATGGAATCGAATATATTGTAAGGGCTTATAAGCTCAAGAATAATTATACTCTCATAAACTCAGGGCAGATGAAACGAATTGTAAATTCATGCAAACAATTTTTACTGATGGTTGTAAAGGAAAAGAAACCTGATAAAACCAATGTATTTGAGGGTTGTGATGCTAAACAGCAAGCTGATTTAGAAAAAATTGTTTCAGAATATGATATTTTGTTTCAAGAACCTAAAGGTCTGCCACCCAAAAAGGAAATAGCGCATGATATTAATTTGCAGCAAGATGCTCCATTGCGTAACATCGGAATGTACAGGTTGTCCGCTTTAGAGAATGAAGAAATCAAGAAGCAGGTATAGGAGCTGCTCGAGAAGGGGTTCATTAGACCTAGCACATCACCATGTGGGTCTCCAATTGTCTTGGTGAGAAAGAAAGATGGCTCGTGGACAGTGTGCATTGATTACTGAGCACTAAATAAGATAGCGATTAAAAATCGTTATCCCCTTCTTCGCATTGATGATCTATTATTTCAATTGAAAGAAGCTGTTTATTTTTCCAAGTTAGACTTGCATAGTGGATATCATCAGGTCAGAGTTGCAAAGCAAGATGCATGGAAGACTGCTTTCAAAACAAAGCAGGGATTGTATGAGTGGGTGGTTATGCCTTCTGGCTTAACTAATGCTCCTGCTATTTTCATGAGAGTAATGAATGAGGTACTCAAACCTTTTCTTGATGATTTTGTTATTGTATATCTGGATGACATTCTTATATTCAGCAAAACATGGGAAGAACATTTAAAGCATGTTAAGCAGACTCTAGATGTTTTGAAAAGAGAAAAACTTTATGTTAAACTCTCAAAATGTGTATTCTGATACCTTGTAATAAACAGATTACAGCTGAACAAACTGCAAATTTGTTCTTTCAACATGTATGGGTTCATTTTGGATTACCCACCTCCATTATATATGATTGAGATACCAGATTTGTTGGGAAATTTTGGTCGAGTTTGTGGGAATTGATGGACACCAGGCTGAAGAAGAGCACAACTTTTCATCCGCAAATAGATGGCCAAACAGAAGTGGTCAACATGAAAGTGATCCAGTTGCTCAGAGGCTATTGCAGTAAGCATCCCAAAATTTGGGATGAACATTTATGTTATGTGCAGCATGCTTACAATCGAGCTAAATATTCTTCTACACAGAGATCTCCTTTTGAGACCTATTTTGGTTTCACACCAAGGTCTCCCTTGGATTTTGTCTTTGGTAAAGACATAACGGTTGATGGACACAACGATGTGGACAAGGCAACCAGGTTCATTGAACAAATCCAAGAGATTCACTACGCAATACAGGAATAGCTGGAAAAGAGCCAAGCCAAGTACAAAGCAAGGCATGACAAGCATCGGATGGAGCATAGTTTCCAAGTTGGTGACCAAGTCTGGCTGTATATCAGCAAAGACAGAATGTAAGGTGAAGGTAAAAATCTAAAGCCAATAAGGTATGGACCTTTCAAAATACTTGAGAAAATTGGCGAGAACGCTTTTTGCCTTGATCTACCACCTTACATGCACATCTACTCAGTTGTTAACGCATACAACTTGAGACTATTTGAGCCTTCATTAATTGAAGATCCCAAAGAGCAGAGTCAATTACCTTCTATTGATGATCTATTACTTGAATATCTTAATGAATTGCAGGAAGATACAGTTCTGGACAGGAAGGTAAGAACCATGCGCAGAGGGGATGTTGAGTACCTCAGGATTGGACTCAAAGGTTCAAAGCCAAGCAATGTGAAATGGATAGAAATTGAGCAAGCGAGGAAGCAATACCCTCACTTGATTGATGCTTAAAGAAAACCAACTTTTGGTGGTCCAAAAGCTTTTTCAGTGGGAAGGCCGTGATCTGAATTGGATCCTAAAACACTCTCTAAGTTTTCATGACTGTTTCAATTATGCTAAAAGATTCAAGTCCAAGTAAAATCAAAGCTATCAGAAGGAATCCTCATAACAGTGACAGTTGTGGCCAAAGGCGGAGCAACGAGGACCTCGGTCAAGCAGGCAGACCATTGGCCCATGGTGAACACGTAATGGCGCAAAATTGACAAAACGGGAGATCAAATCCAAAAACGGGGGTGGCGCAGGGTGTCCCCCTCAGTGAAGGAAAGCCTCGAAATGCCCGGACCCGAAAAGCACTATAAAATCCGGAAAAGGAATGCTTTCGGTTCCGTAGAGTGGGATTCCACAAACCAGCAGGATATCGGAAGGCTTCGAGGTGGTAAGCAGTTTTGGCTAAGTCCCGCCCGATGCCACACATCGAGCGACACGCGTCCGGTGGATGAGAGAGAAAACCGCCCGCATCGCGTGGGTAAACGTCGTGCGATTTGCCCGCGCGATATGAAGGACAACCGTAGGATCTGGGGGGCCCAGATCGATGGCGGAGATGCGTCCCGATGATTGACCGGATTTGACCAATCAAAAAGCAAGATTCAACGGGATTTGGAGTCTGACGTGGACGATGAGTTGGCAGACGATTCATGTTCACGGGTGATCTTGAAGCAAACTGAATAAACGACCATTCAAATATGATTCAAGGAATCTGACACCCAGTTCATTGGCAAACAGGTGGCCACCTCCCTGTGAGGCGTTACCCGGTGATGATGACGCAGAGCAGAGGATTTCGAACGGACAGAGGGCAGGAAACCAGAAGGCTGGGAAGAGGAAACAAACAGTCGAAAGAGCAGACTGGCTTTAAAGCCATGAACTGACAGAAGCAGAGGAGAGAGCAAAAGAGGCAGAAACCGAGAAGACAAACAGAAAGGCAGTGACAAGAGTTAGTTACACGAAGCTAGCTAAGAGCAGAGAGTAGAAGCCGAGCTGACCTGAAGGCAGCATCGAGCCAGACAGAGCCAGAGTAGAGTCTGAGAGTCTGTGTGCTCCAAAAGGCTTGAGAGGTTCAAGCAAACTCCTCGACAAGCCTATCATACTACTGTGACCCTCAGAGGTCGAATTCAGTAAGGAGAGTTTGTGTACTCCAGTTCTACTGACTTATAATTGCTAAATGAGATTCAATTTGAGTTCACTGTTGTAAAAACACTGCTTGAAAACATAATAGAGAGGCCACCATTGAAGGCTGGACCAGGAGACATAGCCTAGGAGCATTGGGTGTTAAACTTGTTGTGTTTACATGTTTGACTGTTATGTTTTTTCTCTGATTGCCTCATTGTCTATGTAAACTAGCAATCTTATCAATCTGTTGCATAAGTAACATAGGCACATCCATGCACATGAGTCTGTAATACCTTTAATTCTTTATCTTGGATAAATTCCAGACCATTAGAGGCGGAGCAATGTATTTAGAGATTATAATTATAGTTATTGGAATTTACTAGTGTCATATAAATATAAATTTAATTTAATTACTAATTTCTCTAAATATAATATATATTTCGGAGGAATCTAGTAATACGACTGACACATAGTTACTAGTAAAATTCTAGAAGTTTACAACTTGTTCTCTTCTTTGTAAATCAAATCACAACTAGAAAAACTAAGACTTTAGGTTTTTTAATTTTCTCAAATTTCACATTATATCGATCCCATTAAACTGCCCTTCAAAAATAATATATATATATTTATGAATAATACAATTTATAATTTAATTTAATTTTATAATTTATTTAAACTTCAATATTGATAAATTTGATAGAGAAATTTTTTTATTTATAAGATTCAGAGATTTTTTATTGAATCGATTAAAAGATTCCGACATATAACATTAAGAAATTATTGCATTAATTGAGTGTGATCATGTTATACGTAATTTCCATGGAGCCACACGTGGTAGCTTTAAATTTTCATAGTGGAATTTGTATACATAGTTTCCGTGGAACACACGTGGTAGCTTTAAATTTTTGACTCTTTATAAGTAGTTTACCTAGTCACACGCGGTAGCTCTCACTTTTTGACTTTTAAAAATTGAATGCAAGCATTGCAAATATTTTAACTAAATTTTAAAATCCCTAGGTGATGGGAACGAATAAGTGCACTACATTCTATATCTTTTATCTAATGCACATCATAGCGAGGGTTGACATGTATGTTCACGAGGTGGGGAGTAGCACTGGGATTTGACATCTTACACTGGAATTTGACATCTTACATAACGTATTTTGTATTTTAAGATGTATTTCATAGGGAGTTGTTTTTAGTGTGATTTTTGAATTTTCTTCTGTTGAAATCTAGTGGAAAATATTGAGGTGAAATTTTGATTTGTGTTATGTAAACTAATTTTTTCACTGTATATATGGATTCAGCACCCCGGAAAACCCCTAGGGAACTTCAATTGCACAGGATTACCCATCAAACTTGTGATTTCAATAAATTCTTGCCGGATTTTAGAAAAATTTGACCGGAAAAAACCACCATAGAAGCTTCCAAAAAGTCGCACTAAAGACAACTCCATTTGATAGTTGCCATAAAGTTTTATTTGTTAAATTTGACTTACTTCATAAATCAGTAACCATTATTTTAACATTTAATTTGGGATTTTTCTCGTCAAAATTTATAGTACCCGTCTTAAGTTAAAAACACCAAAGTAAGACTAGACCTAGGGTCATAATGCAAATGCATATAGTACGACTGGGTCTAGAGTCTGCACATTTTCATAGATTTGAATCATATAAAAAATTATCTGGGTAGTCTTTTTGTAGAATTGAACTTTATGAAGGGAGATCTCGCCCTGAGCAACTACGGACAACTAGATTGTAATCTAGGTGTTACATGAACCTACCAACTAGTCTACATCAAGAATGTGAATTCAGCCATATAATTGTAAGCTAGTACGTGATTGCAAAATACTAAAAATATACATGCGTTTTCGGGTGTGTATAACACTCAGAAGGGGTAGTGGGCTTGTTTTTGTTCCTTAAGCTTCGCTCAATTATTCCACACTGTCCTTCTTGTTCGATTCCCGTCATCTTCCAACATCAACGAAGAAGTGTGATTGAGAAATAAAAGCAGTCGAGGAACACCTGGTGACGTGAAGGGTAGTTGCAATGTTTAATTTGACAACATCTATGCCTGTTAGAAAGGGGCGGGAGGCTTATCAGAAGCCACACCAAATCAGAAATAATGGGTAGGGCTCCCTGCTGCAAAAAAGTTGGGCTCAAGAAGGGCCCTTGGATGCCCAAGAAGATCAGAGGCTCGTTACTTACATACTGGAGCACGACCATGGCAGTGGGAGGGCTCTGCGGCAAAAAGTTGGGTTGCTGAGATGCGGGAAGAGCTGCAGATTGCATTGGGCTAACTATCTGAGGCCTAATATCAAGGGGGGAAGTTTAGCGTGCAGGAAGAGTAGAGTATTATAAAAATTCATGCTCTACTGGGACACAGGTGGTCCGCCATTGCTACTCACCTTCCCTAGCGAACCCACAAAGAAATAACACTCAGAAGGGGTAAGCAAAAGGTGGACCTCAAACTCATTCAAAACCATAGTCACTACCATGTTATTTTTTTGAAACGCATGGATGGGTCGCTAAAAAAAATGTTGTAGCTTTCTATTGAAGTTAACCTAATCATTGAATTCAAAATCGACAATATTTATGAGTTTGCAAATTCCTAGTAAGTTGTCTTCTTCCATCAGTTTCAATCTCATTCAGTTGTTGTTTTTTCTTTCTTTCTTTCTTAGTATTTGTTTTCGGCGAAATAGATGTTGTGAAATTATCCACGGGCTTGTCAAAATGAATTTCTCTGTGGTCCATTCTTTCCCAGAAAATTTAGAAGGGGAATAATATATCATGTCAAGTTAAAAAAATGTCTTAGATATTAGAAAAATAGCTTGTGATTTATTCCATAGTGAAGCGCACAATTACCATCTTGAAAACTGCCATGCTAATTTAGACTATTTTTGTTTTTTTGAGTGCCTTTGCTTATTTTCACTAGTTTTGTTTTTGGAGTTTTTTACTAAACACTCTAGAATCAACCTTATTTTCACCGCAGTGAATTTCTCTTTAAAAAAAATAATTATATAGTTATTCAGTGAAACTCCTCTTACAATAAAAATAATTATTGAAAATGTTACAAGCTCATATTTATTTAATGTACCTATTTAGGTTGTTAACCACTTCTAATATCGTTGTATTTGGTGGATGCAATTGGTACTAAGTACATAATAGAATAAATAATGGTATTGTCTAATTGGTTGGGCTATATATTTCGTCTATGATGTGGACATTAATGCGAAACTACTTTTTTAAGATGACGACACCATAGGCTCATATTTAGGATATTATGAAAATGATTAGTTAGCAATGTTCAATGCAAATGGAAATTTTTTAAGATGAGGACACCATAGGCTCATATTTAGGATATTATGAAAATGATTAATTAACAGTGTTCAAATGCAGATGATGAGTTGATTACCTCGTAGATTGCATAGTTTGCTTAGTATCAACATTTTGTCATGGGTTTAAAAATAATGTATTCCAAATATGTGTAATGGATATCAAATTAGTTGAAAGGATATACAATATTTTAAAAAATATTAGCTATCATTACTGGATTTATTATTCAAATACAGTTGGTTGAAAGTGAACTTGTAGGGATTAAAATTATCTTGATATAAATAAAGAGATCTTGGTGAGAATTCAGTAAATAAAATATGCAATGAGTAAATAAAGATGTGTGTGCCCATTCGTAAATAAAATATTTGGTGAAAATAAGTTATAAATAAATAGTTAAACATGTAATTATATATTTAATAAATTCATATGTAGTATATTATTGGATTTACATAAATTATAAAAGGGGATAGTAGTTAAATTCTTGATATTTAAAAAAAAATAACCCTATCTCATCTACTAGTGGTTGAGGATCCTCGTCATCTTAACTATATGGCTTTCTTTAGTTTCTTTCACGTGTCAAACATTTTCTTTAATTTCTTTCACATGTCAAAATTTATGTACATAATCAAAACTATTAACTCCCAAAGGCTAAAAATCTTTATAAAGTCTTAAAATTATGGTTGTATGCTATGGGGAAACACGTATGCTAATGTAGAAAGAAACAAGACACTCTAAGAGGGAGATTAAAGGAAGTGGAGACATGGCCAAACACATATGCTAACTTAGGAAGAAACAAGACACTCTCACAGGGAGATTAAAGGAAGTTGAGATGTGGGAGTAGTTGAAATAGAGTTTCTAGATAAGGGGAGGTCGACATTCACAAATTTACGTAGAACGTAAAAAGAAGGGCATGAAAAATGCCAAAATGTCATCAAATTCTCATTTGACGGGCAAAGGGGATTTGAAATTCCAAGTCTGGTGGGGAGCATGTGGCATCAATGATCTTTTTTATTAGAATGGATTGTGAAATTGATAATTAATGTTAAGTGTTTTTGATAATATTTATGAAAAAACTATTTGAAGTATATAATAGAGAACATAGTTACCGATCAAGTGAGAAAATTATCTAGTACCCTTTTTTTTGAGGTAGCAAAAAGTCACTCGGTTTTGAAAAATGGAGATTCAAAATACACCTTTTTTTTGGAGCATATTTTTGACACTTTAATTTTTATTATGTATCAAGTATGAACATTTTTTTAAAATGTTAGTGATTTTCATGCTGATTTTGAAAAGTGTTGATGGAGCATCAACATAATTTTTTAGAGGGCTTATTTTTTACACTTTAATTTATTTTTTTTTTATGTATCAAGTATGAACATTTTTTTTTGTTAGTGATTTTCATCTTGATTTTGAAAAGCGTTGATGAGCATCAATCCTTTTGGTTTAGAAGGCTTATTTTTTACACTTTAAATTTTTTAATGTATTAAGTGTGGATAATTTTTTTTAAATGTTGGTGATTTTCATGTTGGTAATAAAACATAAAAAAAAACATGACAAAAATACCATAAAAATGTCAAAAAAAAAAACCAAAATTAACTTGTAAAAATAAAAAATTAACAAAAAAAACAAAAAATAAATAAAAATTATCAATAAATAAATGAAATTTTAAGGAAAAAAATATCTAAAACCATTTTATTCACGTTAAAAAAAAAAAAAATAGAAACCTCATAAAAATAATAATAATAATAATTACCAAAAAACAATTAAAAAAATGTTAAAAAGTTACAAATTATAATTTAAAAATAAAATAAAATAAAAACAATTAAAATTAAATTAAAAAAAAATATTTAAAAACAAAAATTTAAATAAAAAAATTTAAATAAAAAAAGCTGGAAAAAAAACAAAAACAAACCAACTATAAAATATAAAAATTAAAAATTAAAAATAAAAAAATCTCAGCCCTTCATCCCTCCCACTCCTCTCTCCCTCCCTCCCTCCCCATCCTGCCTCCCTCCCCATCGACCCCGCGACCCAACCGGCTCGGGGTGACGAGGGGTCAATTCTCGACAACTCCCTCCTCGCCTACCCTGCGACCTAACCGACTTGGGGTGGTTGGGGAGGGAGTTGTTGGGAATCGACCCCTCGCCACCCCGGGTTGGTTGGGCCGTGGGGTGGGCGGGGAGGTAGGACGGGGCAGGGTGGGAGACAAGGAGGGGTGAGGAGGAGTGGGAGGGAGGGCGGCGAGATGTTGGAGAGGTGGGGTGGCTGGGGAGGGAGGGTTGAGTGGGGTCAGCGGGGATGGAGGGTGGGATTTTTCCAGGGGAAAAAACGGTAACCTTTTATTTAAAAAATGAAAAGTTACACTAGCAGATGCATTGAAGCATTTCCATAAGCTGCCCATTTGGGCTCGAGTGCTTACGCACCTCACGCAACGTTAACAAGCTAACGTGCAAAAAGAAAAAAGAGAAGAAAGGAGAAGAGAGAAGAGAGAAAGAGGCAAAAAACTGATTTCCGGCAGTGAGTAAAAAACTCACGCTTCAAGTTTTTCTCCCCTTTTTCTTTTCGACCTTGCGCCACTCTCCTTGAGTGGGCTCGATCGAAGCTATGACTAACTGTGTTTCTGCTTTCTGTGAGGCTGTTTCCTTGTCTGAGTCTGAAGTATCTGAGTGGTGATGCCGTTTGATCCCTCCCATGCTTTGTTCCTCACTTGCCTTCTCTGCCTGATTTGGGTGGAGCCGTGAAGTCTTGTTATCTGATGTAGTTTCCTTCTGAGTCTCCATTTCTTGGGATACTTCTGCATTCTCTGCGGGGGTGTCTTCCTCTTCTGCTTCTGATTCTTCATCATCTGAGTTAGGGGGAGGAAATTGCCATCCTTTCCTCTGCTTCCCTTTCTGCTTCTTTTTACTGTTTACTTTCTTGGCTTCTGGACATGTGCTTTGCAGATGCCCTGTCTGCCTGCATAGCCTGCATCTGAAAGCAGTATTTTCATAGTCTAGTGCTTGCAGCCAATTTTGTTGTTTGTAGATCAGCCTTATGTTGTCTGGCAGCCCTTTGCTTAGATCTACTTCCACACAAATGCGTGCGAAAGTGTATACCCTTTCATCAATCCTCTCCAGATCTGTTTTGATATATCTCCCTATGTTGTTCCCAATTCCTTCCAAAACTCGCTCACTCCAAAAGTGAAGGGGAAGGTTATATAGACGGACCCAAACCGGCACTTTGGATACAGTCATGTTGTTTGGATCGAAATCTGGGAACCATGGGGTCATGAACAGCCCCGATGTTCCCCAGAACCAAGGCCCATCTCTAATGATTGTGTCTCTGACTTCCGAGGATGCAAATCTGACTATAAAAAACCCCTTGGAGCATAAATGTATATCACATTCCATGGTCCAAGTGGTGAAAATCCAATGAAATAGATCCATTGGTTTTGGCCAGAAGCTGTTAAAACGACAGATTAGGGCCTGCGTTTCATAGGACTTAACGAAATCATCAAGTCCTGACGAATCAAAGTTAAGGGCTGGGGTTTGCCCTAGCTGATCTACTATGTATGGTCTAGGTATATATCTGCCTTGATCTGGAGAGGACCCTGAATCTTTGTTGCCCTGAAGAATGTTTTTGTAGGAGGAGCCTCCCTTGGGTTGTTGCTGAGGAGCTGTCTTTTTCCCCTTGTCCCCTCCTGGGGAGCTTTGCTGTCCCTGGGGCAGAGCCCCTCCTCTCAGCCTGAGGTTTAGAACAATGGTTGTTTCTGGACCGATCTCATAACTTTCCAGGGTTCTATTATCCTGGAGGGACCACCTACCACTGACCAGATGTTGGATCTGGACAGGACATCCCGTCAATGCCCGGATTTGCTGTTTCAGCTGCATGATGGTGCTTTCTGCATGAACCCACACTAAACTAGATTTCCCCTCTAGGGTTTTAATGAAAATCTGAAAGTGTGTTATTGTTACCTGTGACCTGGGTTTCGGCTGGGTTCCTGATCCGCCTGAGCCATTGTCGCTGCTGATCCGCCTGTGCTCTGTCTGTGAATAATCTTCCAGATCTGACCTCTTTGTGGGTCGTTCTTCCATTTGCATGTCGATGTCTGTAAAACCTCTGCTCGATCTATGTATCTTGCCCCCTATCTGCTGCCTGGGTTCTAACTGTTCTCGAGAATTGGTCAGATCAAATAGATCCGGCCCAGATCTATACTGTTTGAGCCAATCCGTTGAGAGAGGGGGCAGATCTGCATCATGCAGTCCCCCTTCTTTGATTGCAGCGATCGAAACAGTTGGAAAAACCGTAGATCCCAACCCGTCCACACTCTGGGCCTTTACATTTTCTTTAACCCGCCTGAAATCGTACCTTTCGACGGAGGCTTCGTCCGGGAGTCTTTGAGGGAGCGCGAGGGAATAGCTTTCGCCTGGATCCGACCTGAGAACTTGCTGGTCGTCGACGAGAGAAAACCTGTAATGTCTTGAGGGATCATACGGCACGGGGAAGGTTGCATGCCAGAAATGAAGCTCCGCAGCCTGAATCCAGGACGTTATTTGCTGTCCCTGCTTCATTTCCCACGCTCCCAACACTTGCTCCGACCCGCAGACCCTCAAGATCTGGCCCCATTGCGTGGATCTGAAGCTCGAAAAAACCTTGTGAATGCGCGTGATCGGCGAGGGTTCGAAACCGTTGCTTGCCATCGGTAAAGGTCCGCCGAGAGCTCCCAAAATTTCCCAACCCAGATGGAGGGTGGGATGCGGTGGTGTGGGCGGAGATTTTTTATTTTTATTTTTATTTTTAATTTTTATTTATTTTTTAAAAAATTAATTTAATTAAATTTATTTATTTTTCAGTTATTTATTTATTTATTTTATTTTAATTTTAATTTTTTTTTGCTATTTTTTTATATTTATATTATTAGGAGTTTTTTTTTTTTTTTTTTTTTTTTTTTTTTTAACTTAAAAAAATTGATCTAGATTTTTTTCCCTTAAATTATATGCTTTTTTGAAATATTTTATTTTTTTTTAATATTTTTATTTAATTTTTGTTTATTTAAAAAAAAATATTTAATTTTTTTTAATAAGTTAATTTTAATTTTAATTTTTTACTTTTTATGATTTTTTTTTTTTTTTTTTTTTGTCGTGAAGCAACCCTTTGCTAGCCTTGGCCAATTGGGCCTCGGGGTGGGCGCGGATATATATATATATATAATTTTATTTCATTTTAATGTTTTACTTTACATTTGTAACTTTTTATATTTATCTTATTTTTTAATTTTCTTTTATTTTTTATTTGATTTTATTTTTTTAACTTGAAAACTATTTGTTTTTTATTTTTTTAGTTAATCTTTAACTTTTTTTTTCTTAAATTGTGTTTATTTGTGAAACATTTTCCCTCTTTATTTATTTATTTTTATTTTTATTCTTTTGTTTTTGTTTAAATTTTTAAATTTTGCAAGTTAATTTTGATTTTTTTTTGTCATTTCTATATGTTTTTTACATTTGATTTTGTTGTCATGTTTTATTATTTGTGTTTTTTTGTCAATATTTTAATTTTTGTTTTTTTTTGTATTATTTTTTGTGTTTTTTTTTCTTGTTTTTAATTTTTTCAATATTTGAATTTTTGTTTTCTTTTATATTTTTCATTTTTATTTATTTATTTATTTTTATTTTTCACATTGTCTGTGACGATGCTCGTTGGCAACCCTATCCCAATTTGTGCAACTTGATAGTTGATTTTAAATTTTTCTTTCTAATGAATCGAGTTTGCCCCCACAATGTGTCGATTTCATGGTTGGTTTTTAAGTTTTCATTACAATGGGTCAAGTTCACCTGCACTTCGTGTCAATTTGATGGTTGATTTTAATTTTTTTTTTTTGCAATGTATCAAGTTGTCTTTGGCTAAGATTTTAAAATTGCTATACATTTAGCCTTAAAAAAAAATTACTCTTGGTGTAATAACTCTTTCATTGAGGTGTTCATTTTTAAAGTTTTTTTAGTTATAATTTTTTCCATAATGTCATACTTGAAATCTTTTGAAAACTTAAGATTGTTTTGTAGTCATAATCTTTGGTTTTAATTCCATGGTTGAAAAATTGTCAAGATTTTAATGTTTTTTCTAAGTCGTGATATTTTATCTTTAGTGCTATGGTTGAAAACGGTTACAAGTATTTTTTCTTAGCACCATGCCTAAAAATTGTTAGAATTTTAAGGTTTTTCAAATACGTGATGTTTTAAATTTAATGTCAAATCTAAAAATCGTTGGAATTTTAAGGCTTTTCAAAGACGTGATATTTTATCTTTAATGTCATGCTTGAAAATCGTTGGAAATTTAAAGTTTTTCAAAATCATGATATTTTATTTTTAACGTCATTATTAAAAAATGTTAAAAATGTACCCTAAAAAGAAAAGACATTATTCCAACACCAACACTTTTCGTTTTCAGGGTGATTTTTGCACAAAAAAGTTGGTTCTTACTGTCATTTTTAAATTTTTTTGAAAATGTACCCCGAAAATAAATGTTATTCTAGCATCAACACTTTCGTTTTCAGCCTGTTTTTTCATGTTTTTTGGGGTTTTCAGGTGAGAGTACCCGTTTTGAAGTAACTATGTTAGAGATGATTTGGTTAGGATAAAGGAAATTAGAGGTTATTGTAGTTAGGTTTATTGTTGGTTTATGAAGAAATGCTATTATATCAATAATAATGGAGCAAAATAATAATTTTATCGATTAATATTGATTTTATTAATAAAATTAACATTTTTGCTTCCATGGGGAAAAATCGCAATTTTTTATTAAATAGAGAAATTACATGTTGTAGATGCTTGTTCGGCATATGTTATATGTTGGGCCGTAGCCATAAAAAATGAGTCTATACAAAATTACCCATGCAGGGTATACTGTGACTGTTCATGAAAAAGTTATATACGGAAATATACACCATTAGATTGTTAAAAAGTGTAGATATATGCTACAAAATTATGGCCTATTGGCCCGCTAGTAGAACTAATCGACACCCTGCTATTCCTTTATAAGCCAAATCCCCCTGGGCTGGACCGTGGCTGCCTTGAATAACTGGTCGACAACCTAATTTCGCTCCCTGTAAATATGTTGACAAGAAATATATTCAAATTGTGATTTAAATAACATAACTTTATCCAATATATTTATGAGTGAGTGCATATGACATGCAGATGCATTGTTGAACCAGTTAATTATGATTTTTTAATCCCCAAATATCTGTAGATGTCTGCATTCATGTGCAAGAGAAAAATGGAGCAAGTGTTGAAGGGTGATCAGTTCGGCAAAGTTATTTGTGCCAGTCCCCAACCCCATCTGGATGTGGAAAACATGGTTTTCAGATTGGTGTAATAGAATACCCCCCCCCAACAAACATCCTTGTTCTTATGCATCACCATCAAAATAAGCCTATGAAAGATTGTGATTAATAACTTCAGGGGTCATAACCCAAATAGTAGGAGTGGAGTCCTCATCTGGTATTTCGTGATATGCGTTGATGATACGGGCAATGGATAATGGCCAATAGATAACTCTCTCTCTGAAGATTATTCCATTCCTATTCAGCCAAATGGTCCAGCTGATGATCAGGGGGAGACAATGGAGTTTCAGGTTCGAGGTCCCCTCCCTCCAGTGATTCCAAGCCTCCACAGTGGTATTGTCGAGCCATCTAATAGTAATGGAGAGAGAAGTAAGAACCTATGACCATATATTGATCACAGTGGGGCAATGAATAAAAAGATGGTCATTTGTTTCCTCTACCTGTTGACATAATACACACCAGGAAGGGCTGTAAAAGGACCTTTGCATTAGGTTTCTCCCAGTGGGTGTTTTGTTCCTTAAGATATTCCACATTAACAGTCTTGTGCATGGAGGGGCTTTGAGCTTCCATATAGTCTACCACCAGTCTATAAGCACAGGTGGTGTGTGGGTGGCATGGATGATAGGATATCCTTCTTTAGGTGTATATACTCCATGTCCAGCATATGCCCAGATGAGTTCGTCATCTCCCTCCTTGATGCGGACATGTGGTTTGATCAGAGCGTTTATATAATCAGCCCATATCTAGTGCCACTGATCAGGGATGCCTAATAACTCTGCTGATTTCCATGATTGAGTGAATATGGTGGTATTCTCCATATCAACAATGTTAGCGAGCCTGTGAATATCATTGTGCTTGAGGAAATGAATAAGGTCGGGTGGAAGCCGGTACATATTACCACTACCTGTCTAGGGGTCCATGCCTATCCACACTGATTGGCCATCTCGAATGCGCCATACGAGACCATTCCTGATGGTGGGCAGTGAATGTAGGACAACTCGCCAGATCGAAGATATACCTGTTCTATGCCATGATGGGAGCCGAATCCAGTCCATAATCTGTAAGGGCCAAATATATTTGTAATGCACCACCTCTGTCCATAGGTTGTGTGAGGTAAGGATAAGCCATCCCATCTTAGTTGCTAGTGCATGAGCGAAAGATGGAAGGTCTTTTAAACCCCAACCACCCCACTTCTTTGGGAGTGTAATGTGGCCCCATCCCACGTGTTATCACAAAACCCAACCCTGATAGGCTACTGATTAGGAAAACTTTGAGTAACTATTTCAAACCAAACTTTTGGCTAAGGCTTAGCCTCCTCAACCTGAGAGGGCTCTCTCACTAGGTTAACGATTTCAATTAAGGATTAGATGACTAACTCTATAAAAAAAAACAAGTGAAAAGGGTATGAATGGTTGAACACAATCAATAAACATCCATTGGGCTTATGGATTCAGAATATGTTTCAGTATCACAGTAAGATTAGCTTAACATGGAAGTCAGGGCATCAAGAGTTTTAATATATCATCAAAACAGAACAAAAATTCAAGGAACACAGCCTATAAACACATGTAGGAAGTTAGAGCATTGTCAATGAATTCTAAGTAACATGCATTCATACCACTACAAGTGAGTAAATGGAGGAAACCATGAGGAAAATCAAACATTAAAACTCTCTTCTGAATCCTGAGTAGTAAAGCCAAATCTCTGTATTAACATAAAAAACACAACCTTCCACAATAACACAGTATGACTATTTCTTTTGAAAATTTCCAACCCTGAGGCCTTCCACCTCTTGCCCTTTAAAGATTTATCATTACAATCTTGGATTCCTTCCTCCAACATGATGGGAATTCGAATTTTCTTGACCTGACACCTATTCAAACCTAAAACAGACTATTAATTACAAGTAGCAGTTATCTAACAATTTTAGTGTCCTAATACAATTGGGAATATAACTCCTTATTATGATGGTAACAACTTAAACTAAGAGTTAAATTCAATTATTGATAGCTTCTCCTTCTTAAATTCAACCTTGGTTATGTCCATAACCCTCCACCTGGCCTTAAATAACTTCTCCTTCATCTACCCTGAAAACTAGGAAACTGTCCCCTGCTCTGTTCTGCCTAAAAAATAGGTGTTGGGACAAAGCTTTTATCTCCTCATCAAAAATGTATTTTGAAAAAATGAAGGAGGCTTTTGTAGACCACTTGGTGCTGAACAAAAAAATCTCTTGGTTTTTTGCAATACCTTTCCTACTGCCCAGAAACTATCTTTGAATATCAGGTGTAAACTGGAAAATCCTGATTTCTGAAAAACTACTCCTATAACAGTTTCCTAGCGCAAGTTGAGTCATCAACGTCTCCTAGCTCATAATGAATTTGAAGAAACTGAAAGAGGTTTTTGTGGTTCAGTATGTTAGGAATAAAAACCTCTTTCACATTTCAGAAATGAGTTTTCAATTGCTCAGAAAACCTCCTGCAAATTGACTACTTAAAACAATTTTTATGCTGAAAAAGGTTGCTTCAGTGATTTCATAGCGCATGTAGTGTAATTTCAAGACTTTTCGCTACGAAAACGCCTAGACAGTTTTGTAGCGCATTCAAATTTTTGAAATGACTAGACACATGAAACTTTAAACATGATATGGGATCCATAAGGGGTCATAAAATGCTGATGGACTTTATTTAGTGATGGAAATGAGACTCATGAGACTCCTAACCTATCACCTACCCATTAAAACATAGGATGACTTGACACTCATCTAAGACCATGATTAGGAAAAATGTAAACTCTTATTTTGGTGATAACACCACCCAAGCAAAAGGTATCCCTTCCTTATGACCATTCCAAAGGAATCTGTAGCAAATTTTTTGAATCCGTGAAAGAATACCTTTGGGGATCCAAGCCAAAGACATCCAATACATTGGTGTTACCTCCAGGACCAATTTGATGAGGACTAATCACCCAACTCTAGATAAGAACCTATGGTTCCAGTTGAGTAGTCTCTTTTCAACCTTGGCCATCAGCCATGTCCAGTCCGCTATTTTGTAACAGTGATGCTTAATCTAGAACCAAAGGTATTTGAGCCCTTCTTCCAGATGTAGCCTTTGGAAAGGAAATTTTTGAGTAGCACTGTATTCCCCGAGGAGAGCAAGTTGCGAAGGTAATTGTGGATTTCATCGTATTTGATTCCATACCTATAGTTCTGAAAAGAGAATCAAAATATAATGGAAAACAATGGAATCTTGAATACTACCATTGAGAAAAATGAGCACATCATCCACAAAAAAGAGGCGGGTAATGGTACATTGATCAGTGATATTGAGACCTTGAATTCACCCCTCCCTTCTGGCTTGATAGATTAGTCTACTGAGTCCTTCCATTACCAAGAGAAATAGGAGAGGGGATAGAGGGCAGCCTTGTTTGAGTCCATGCTCAGCATGAAAGAAGTTGGTGGCTGAACCATTGATGAGAACACTGAATGATGCTATGGTGATGCAACACATGATCCAATTAATGAAGGATAAGGGGAAACCTAAATGAGTAAGGAGCATTCTTATGTATAGCCATCTGACCCGATCAAAAGCCTTGGATAGATCGATCTTGAGGATGGCTCCTTTAATCTGCTTCATCTTAATGGAGTGGAGGGCCTCCTGTGCAGTACCAACAGCTTCATGGATTTGACGATTATGCAAGAAAGCAAATTGCTCAGGCAAGATGTGATTAGATAGTATGGGCTTAAGACGATTGGCAATAATCTTGGCAATGATCTTGTAGAGGCAGTTGCAGAGGGAGATGGGTCTAAAATCATTGAAAGTGCTAGGGGAGTCCACTTTGGGGATTAGTGCAATGAAAGTGGAGTTGATTGCCTCATACATTCGACCAGTAAGTCTGCATTCCTCCACGACATTGAGGAGATCCTATCCAATGGTGTCAAAGAAGGAAATATAAAATTCAATAGACCACTCATTCGGACCTGGGCTCTTATCTTTTTTGAACCATTTAAATGTACTTTCTAGTTACCTCGTGGTGACTGGTTTGATAAGTTCTTCAAAGTCCTCTTGGACAACATAGCGAGGGAAAAGCCCAGCTATCCGAATAATTTCTGCAATAGATGCACCCGGGGGGGCCTTGAATAGCTGTTGGAAGTGTCAATTTCCAAGATGGGCCAGATGATGAAAGGAGGTGGCAAGGTGATCTAGGTGGCTCCATACATAGGCAGAAGACCCATAGGACTCAGGAAGGGTCAAAAAACAAATTATTTGGATTATGCTCGAATCAATATCGTGTTAAATATCTCGTCGTTGTGAACATGGTGGTGTGAATGGTTCATCAATTCGAGTCCGGATGAGGAATATAGAGGCAGTCAAAGTTTTGGTTGACTTTTGCTGACTGGGTAGGCTTAAGAAGGCCACAATTTGGACAAAATCCGGCCATCGGATTCTAGCCAACTTGGCCCAGATTCTAGGCGAATTTGTGGCCTATTTAATTTGACTCCTTCAGTCAAATTTTGAAACTTTTCGAAAAGGCCTTATTATTATTGAAAATTAAAAAAAATATATATAAAAAGGAGGTGGTGGGCCACCACCCCCACGACCCCACGCCTCTCCATATCAATAACATAACCGTATGCCATTTGATGTGAGGCTGGCAAGGATCAAACTCACTCGGCCCATGTGGGCCGGCCCCCACCGCGCTGCACCATGTGGTGGCAACCAAATCATATAACGCGCAACCATGGTACCCCAAATATTAAATGCGCCACCAAAACGTTAATTCAAAACAACACACCAACTTTACTGCAGGAGTTGAGGAGAAGGCCATCCAATGCGGACTCGAACCCCAAACATATGCGGGTTTTTTTATAAAATGATAATGTATTAAAACGAGAGGGGCGGGGTTTGACCACCCGAGCTCTCCTCAACCAATTTCAATTTTAACCATTAAACCAAACGAATTCCTTGGTTAGTCCGCCCAAATTTTTTATATAAACCTCATTTGTAGAGTGCGCCCAGGTAGCATGGAGGAACCAGGACTGGGCACGGAAATCGAGCCGAATTTTTTTTAATTAATTTATTTGCAGGTGGAACCATAACTGAGTGAAATTTCCAGGAGGGTGAAATTTTTGCAGTGTCCAAATTGGACAAATTTTATGTTGATCTCACACCTCTCAGTGACACGAACCTAATGGTGCAGTCAGAATTTCTATATGAGCAGCCAATTTGCAGAGGACTCAGAGGAGGTAATCTTTGAGGAATCTAGGGGGAATTTAAAAGAATCCTTAAGCCCCAGATTTTCATTTTTTCAGAATTCAAAAATTTGATAGACAATTTTGCACTATTCGACACCATGAATCTGATGGTGCATTCAGATTTTCCATTTTCTCATTTCATTTTTCTACCACTTTTCTAAGTGGAGTGCAGGTGTCAGCATTCAACATGCAAGAAATCATGCCATGAGATTCGACGCCGCGAGATTGATGGTACATCCAGCTTCAGCAGTTTGACATCTGCTTCTTTAGATGGCCCCTGGATGCGAGGTATATGCAATGTGTTCATGTACTTCCTTTGTTATGCATTGTGCTACTCAAATCCCTGTTTGATGTTTGATGCGGGATCCTGTTTCTTACTTGTCTCATGATTCCTACTTGATGTGATGCGGAATTAGTTGTGTGATGTACTTGTTGTCATGATTCATCATGTTTTGTTTGAGATCCCTTTGTTGTATGCTAATGGGATACTCATGTTGTTGTCATGTATGTTTGCATTGAGATCCCTTTTATGCCATGTTGGCGGGATGCTCATCATGCATGAGTTTGTGTCATACTGATAGGAGTCCTTTTTGACTGAGAGTTCCTGTAGTGGAACATCTCTTGGAGCCACTCCTGCATGAGGAAATTTTCCTTGTATGATAGCGACATCACCTCTTATGTACATCATCACTATTGACAACACTTAATGCAGTGGCCTACACCATCTTGACACTGGGGCCCGAAGACGTAGTCCCTCCTGGATGAACTATGTTATCAACATCTTATGTTTTCATGTGTTGATGATTGTCACGTTCCTCTTCTTTACAACATGCAGATGTATTCATTGATGTTATTTTAAAAATGAAATTTAACACATCGCAAAACTAAAAGTTCTTGGAAGGGTCCTTAGTCACACCTGGACTCGGATCAAGTGGTATCAGAGCAGTCTTTGCGTCGATGTGAATTGCAAGCTTGAATAATGGAACGTGCAGTGATAGAGGATGAAAAAGCGATGTACGAAACCATGCTCAAAATTTCCCAAAGGGTGGAAATAATGTATGAAGCTCCATAAAAAGAGATAGAGGAAAAGGAGCGATTGCATCTTCAGTTGCGAGCCACGGAAAAGGCCCTGGAAGAACTGAAGCACAACAAACAGAATCTTCAAACAGAGAATGTTGAATTGAAGATGCTTCTACATGAAGAGAAAGAGGAAAAACAAATTTTGCTACAACAACTTCAAGCAGAGGACGAGGCCTTGGGAAAGATGTAGCATGACCTATGTGAGGTAAAAAGTAATTCTCTAAATTCATGTGTGTGTCTTGATGATGATTTCACTGTTTTTGAAAATCATACCATAGGAATTGGCTCCAAACTGTTGAAGAGAATGGGGTATGAAGGAAAATGCTTGGGCATTAATGGCCAAGGCATTGTCAACCCCATCAAAGTAGAAGAATTACCCCGTCAGGCAAGACTTGGGTATGTGAGAAAAGAAGTTGGGGAATGCACCGAGACAACTAGCGAACCACCAACAACAGATGATGAGAAGCCCTCATCAGTTCTTTCCAAATTGACAGAGGAGGTAAAAGATGTTGATTTCCTTTTGGTTTCGTCTTCACATAGTATGATTTCTGTTGGATATTTGGAGATCCCAATTACAAGGACAAGCATGAGGCTCCTTACCAGGATGAGGCACGAGGAGGAAAAAGAACTTGGTGTTAATAACCAAGGCATAACTCAACCTTTGGAGGTTGTGCATAAACATCGATTTGCAGGCTTGAGATACATCAAAGGAGAATGATTGAAGGTGTTAGATGCTTCCAAGACATCGTTGAAATTGTCGAGGAAAGAGAATGATGGGAACAAATCGCCATCATCCCATGGCAGTGCCCATTGCAGGGAAAGAGCCGAGGCAAGCTCTCATAGCCATACTTACACCAGAGATAGTAAGGAAAGGTATAACCCATTTTGATATTCAAATGTTCATTTCTATTATAATCATGTTTTTAAAGATGAACGTAAAGCATGGCATCGAAAAACATGTACCTTTTGTGGATTACATAACCATACATTTTCTAAGTGTTGGAAAAGAATGACAACACAAAAAAGGATGAGGTGTGAAAGACCCTCTCAATAGAAAGTAAAGTAGATCTGGAGGAAGAAAACCTATTGCAGTCATTACGACAGGAGTGGCCATCAAAGAGCCACATGTTGGAGGCTCCATCCAGAGCAGTGCCTTAAAGACAAAGTGTCGGTGCATGAACCAGGTGAAGCAGTTGTTCAACAAGAAAAACCGCCACAAGGAGGTGACCCATTCACATTGATAAGTGAAAAATGGTTTCTAAAGATGTTAGCTTGGCATGGTCATGCTTTTGTAAATCATTTGTTGCATTTTAAAATGTAAAAGTGATGATGTGTTTTCCATCACTTGTTAAGAAACAATGATGTTTGGTCTTATTTTGTGTTGCATGTTAAACTGTGGAAGCAATATTGTGTTTCCATCACTTGTAAAAACCAAAATAGTGTTTGGCCTTATTGTTGTAAATCACGTGTTGTAGTGATGATGTGTTTTCCATCACTTGTTGAAGAAACAATGATATGTTGGCCTTGTTTTCGTAGCTGGGGTATTGCGTCCATCTTGATGTAAATTTTGAGTATGTGTTATAAACTCATGGCAAGTATGGGATGCTTGGGTCATTAGTTGGTCATGTAAGTCAAACATGTAATTTGCAAAAAAGTAATGTACTACAGGTTGTAGAGGTTGCAGGTGTCGGCTCATTGCTTAAGGCTCTGAAGAACAAAGGTGAAGGGGATGGAAGCAAGACCTTTTAAGGATGCTTGTGATGTAGACAAGGTACAAAGAAGTTGCAGATTATTTTTCATGCTTTTGGAGGACCAAAATCTCCTCAGTGGGGAGGATTGATCCAGGTGGCTCTAGACACAGGCAGAAGTCCTAGAGGACTCAGGAAGGGTAAAAAATAAAAGTGTTTGGATTATGCTCGAACTAAGATCATGTTAAAGATCTCATCGTCGTGAACATGGTGGTGCAAATGGTTCATCAATCCGAGTTCGGATGAGGAAGATAGAGGCAGTCAAAGTTTTAGTTGACTTTTACTGACTGGGGCAGGCTTAAGGAGGCTGCAATTTGAACAAAATTCAGACAATGGATTCTGGCCAACCTGGGCCAGATTCCAAGTGAATTTGTGGCCTGTTTAATTTGAATCCTTCGATCAAATTTTGAAATTTTTGAAAAGGCCTCATTATTATTTAAAATTAAAAAAAATATATAAAAAGGAGGTGGTGGGCCACCACCCCCACTGCCCCATGCCTCTCCATATCAATAACATAACCATATGCCATTTGATGTGAGGCCAACAGGGATTGAACCCACCCGACCCATGTGGGCCGGCCCCCACCGGGTGGCCCCATGTGGTGGCAACCAAATCATATAACATGCAACCATGGTACCCCAAATATTAAATGCGCCACCAAAACGTTAATTCAAAACAACACGTCAAATTTGCTACGGGAGTTAAGGGGCGGGCCGCCCAATGCAGACCCGACCCCCCAAACATATGTGGATTTGCTTTTTTTTAAATGATAATGTATTAAAACGGGAGGGGCGGGGTTTGACCACTCGACCCCTCCTCAACCAATTTCAATTTTAACCATTAGACCAAACGAATTCCTTGGTTAATCCGCCCGAAATATTTATATAAGCCTCATTTGCACAGTGCGCCCAGGTAGCATGGAGGAACCAGGAGTGGGCACAGAAATCGAGCCAATTTTTTTTAATTAATTTATTTGCAAGTGGAACCATCACTGAGCGAAATTTCCAGGAGGGTACAATTTTTGCAGTGTCCAAATTGAACAAATTTTTATGTTGATCTTACACCTCTCAGTGACATGAACCTAATGGTGCAGTTAGAATTTTGATCTGAGCAGTCGATTTATAGAGGACCTGGAGGAGGGAATCTTTGAGGAATCTAGGGGGGAATCTAAAATATTCCTTAAGCCCTAGATTTTCATTTTCCCAGAATTTAGAAATTTGACAGTCGATTTTGCACTATTCAACGCCACGAATATGATGGTGCATTCAGATTTTCCATTTTCTCATTTCATTTTTTGGCCACTTTTCTAAGTGGAATGCAGGTGTCAGCATTCAACATGTGAGTAGTCATGCCATGATATTCAACGCCGCGAGATTGATGGTACAGTTAGCTTCAATAGTTTGACATCCGCTTCTTCAGATGGCCCCTGGATGTGAGGTATATGCAGTGTGTTCATGTACTTCTTTTGCTATGCATTGTGCTGCACAGATCCCTATTTGATGTCTGATGTGGGATCTTGTTTCTTACTTATCTCATAATTCCTGCTTGATGTGATGCAGAATCAACTATGTGATGTACTTGTTGTCATGATTTGTCATGTTTTGTTTGAGATCCCTTTATTATCTGCTGATGGGATACTCATGTTGTCTTCATGTATGTTTTCATTGAGATCCCTTTTATGCCATGTTGGCGGGATGCTCATCATGCATGAGTTTGTGTCATATTGATAGGAGTTCTTTTTGACTGAGAGTTCTTGTAGCGGAACATCTCTTGGAGCCACTCCTGCGTGAGGGCATCTTCCTTGTATGATAGTGACATCACCTCTTATGTACATCATCGATATTGACAACATTTAATGCAGCGACCTACACCATCTTAACACTGGGGCCCGAAGACATAGTCCCTCCTGGACGAACTCCTTTATCAACGTCTTATGTTTTCATGTGCTGATGATTGTCATGTTCCTCTTCTTTACAACATGCAGATGTATTCATTGATGTTCTCTTAAAAATGAAATTTAACACATCACGAAAGTAAAAGGTCTTGGAAGGGTCCTTTGTCACACCCAGTCTCGGATGACAAGTTGTCCATCCTCAGTGGGAATTTTCCAAATAGTGTTGTTGGCCCTTCTCCCCTTCGCATAATTATGAAAAAAAATTGTGTTGTCATCTTCGGCTGTTAACCATATAACCTGACTCCTGAGTCGCCAAGTTTCCTCATGGTCTTTGAGAATCTTGGATCTTTAGGTCTCTAGATCAATGAGATAGGATTTAGCTTCTTCAGATGTGAATCCTCTGCCTTGCTCATCTAGTAGATCGGCCAACTTATCTTCTATGTTCCTAAGGGTCTGATCATCCTGATCTCTTTTATCCTTGGCCCATTTGATAGATAAACTCTTGATCTCGAGAAGGTTTTGACAAAAGCCTTCAGAAATGGATCTCCCCTGTGAAGGTGGGTGTGCATGCCAGTAATCAGTGACCATTTTGGTGTAATCAGGGTGAATCAGCCAGGTGGAGTTGAATTTAAAAGGGGCTCTGGGCTTCGGAAAGGGGCCAAACAATTCTAGATAGATAGGAGAGTGATAATAGATTCCACCCGATCCGACCCACTGTCGATAGTTTGTCAATGCTCAAACCAATTTTTCCTTGATAAGAAATCGATCCAATCACCTAGCCAGGGTAGCATCTCCCATTCTTTTGTTGCGCCAAGTTGGTTGTAATTTGTTCATGGGGATGTCAATCGGTTGGTAGAAGTTGGGCCATGGTGTCCGATAGGGGATCTAGCTGTGCATTGCTTCCCCAAGATTCCCCAAATCCAATAGAAAAGTTCAAGTCCCCTCCCAGGATGAGGTCGTCTGAATTGACCAAGGATAAATTGAGTAGATGATTCCAAAAATAAGCGCTGTTGAGACAGGGAGCATATACATTAATGATTCTGAAATCCATGCCAATAATTCCAGTTACCCCCTAGGTTGAAATAATCTTAATAGAGTGAGGGATGATGCCCAATGTGATGCCTCTAGATCTTCCAATGATATCATGTGCATGGAAGATCCAACTTGGCTTCAGAGCTTGTAGAACAAGGATAATCTGATCAGCCTTTGTCAAGGTTTCTTGTAGATATATAATGTCGATGTGCTTAGCTGAGGGCTAGTTTTTTTGCAGGGTTAGCCAAACCCCTACAATTGAAAGAGAGCCATTTCATGATGGAAAATGGGGGAGGGTGTTCGATGCTCTAAGTACCCTATCGAGTGTATTTTTCCAGTCCATAGCCACATCCACCCCTTCTTGTATGATTTCCTTGGAAATATAGGAGTGCCTACCCCTGGAGATCTTGGTAGATTTGGATGGAGAGATAAGCCCGATCCCAGTTGTACAGGGGGGAGAGATACCCGGGAACGAAGGTTGTAAGAGTGTGAGTAGCTAGAGGTGGTTGAGAGCTCTGAAGAAGGAAGAGTATTCAATCTAGGGATAGAGGGTGGAGTGGTGGAGATAGATGGAGTGTGGAGATCTAGAGGGCATGATAAGGGGGACAATGAAATGTCAGGGATGGATGCATATGCAACATGTAGGTGTTGTGCAGAAACAGATGAAAGAAAAGAAGATGCAGAGCAAAGAGTAGAAGAAGTACCCGATGAACAAGCGGTCGTTGCAGCAGCCTAAGATCTCGTCATAGGTAGGGAGGGTGGCCTGGTAGAGTTTGAGGCCGACATCTGAGTAGTCCCACTATCTGTGGGTTTCGGTCCTTGTGATCGAGGAGTCGGAATTTCAACAGATGGAGGTGCATCAGGAGTCACTACAGTCGAGTCTTTGGTGGGAGAAGCAGCAGAGGTAACCAGTGGGCATTCTTTGTATAGGTGACCCACCTTGTGACATCTTCTGCACCTAAAAGGCACACCTTCATAGTCCAGGATCTAGATGCGGGTGAATCTTCGCCAATGCAATGTAATCTATTCTTCCTGTCCCTCTCTGGTATCCAAATACACTAGTATACAAGCTATGGATTTGTTGCCAAAGGTTTCATAAGACTTGTCATAGTTAAGAAATGTATCAAGTGTATTTCCAATGCATGCAAAAACATCCTCTGACCAAAAATGAAGGGGGAGGCCAAGTAGCCTGACCCAAAGTGGACCTACACCCAGTTGTTCATGCTCAGGGTTGAATAATGGCCTTTAGTGTTTGAGCAATATAGGGGTCATCTCAATGTGCCAATAGCGTGAAAGGACCCAAGTGGTGTAATCCTCCCTCTGAAAGATCAGTGCAAACCAACCCCGAGCCAAAGTAGTTATAGTCGGGAGTTCTGTGATAATATGCCCCCATAACCCATAGACATAAGCAGGCATTGGAGTATGCTATCCCTCTAACTCTACCAACCAAGGCCTTATTGGCAGTGTCCACCACCTCCCCCATATGCACTCCTTCACCAAAGTAGAGTGCTAGATTCTTTCGAGAGGCTTTTATAAACTTCAATTTCTTATCTTTGTCAGAGTGTGGAGCAGTCACGTGGTCCTGGAGAGGGTTATGAGTGCTCCGAGCGTGTTGCTGAGATTGTGGAATGTCAGTGCGAGGGTTCACTGCAGGGATGTCAAAAAAGCTAGACGATGAGGTAGAGAGTCCAGGTACAGCCAGGAGTGTGGGATATGTGGAGGATCAGATGAGAGCGGAATGGAATCAGTTGCATAGACCAACCCTACCATTGTAGGGATAACAGAGGAGGGTGTTAGATGAGTAAGTTCGGGTGGCACATAATCAAATGTAGGGGATGAAGGTATGAAAGTAGCGAGGAGATGGAGGGTATCTGGAGAGAGGGGAGGGCATTCAAGACTCGGTGAGGCTATAGAGAGATCGACAAACAATATGGTGTAAGTGGAAGGGCCTGGATCAGAACGAGTGGAAGGAAAACCCGGCTGTAATGAAAGGGTCATTCCTAGAGACCTAGAAACTGACGCCTTCAACAAATTGCTAGGGCTCGTCCAGATGGACTCATAGGGGTTAGGATCCACCATGAATTCGACCATGTCTTCGTCCATATCCGACATTCTGTAGTCCAACCAGAGACAGTGAGAGAATGACAGTGGATCTTGGTGACAACAAAAAGGAAGAGGTTGCCCAGCTGACTGTGACGGTGAGGATACCGGTGCAACAAAGGGAGTTGTGTTGCAACGGTGTCTATAGTGGAATGAAGTACAAACCCTAACCATTCTCAGTCAGGGTTTCGAACCTGCACACCATCCTTCTTCCCATCATTAACCTCTCAATAAGTCTTCCATCATAAACTATTTTATTTATTATACACATTCTCATAAAATTAACATTTATAAATGTATAAGAGTTAATTTTCGAATATATTGTGTTTTACAATCACTTAACAATTTTGTCGCAATTCTTTTAATTGTATTTTCTTTATCTGAAATTATATTTTTAAGAATCTAATGGTTAAGAACAACTATTGTCTCCTAAGAGGTCACCTATTCAATTTTAGAGGGGTAGTATATAGTTTCATAGAGTCAAATAGTTGTGAGGAGGTGGGTCCCTTGTCCCACAAACAAGGGGGTTTCATGCACCAATTTGGTGTATGGCTTGGTTGTAGCCTTAAAATTATATTATTACTATTATAAACATGATTGAAAGTATGTAGTTTTTATTTTTATAATTTTCTTTATAATGATTTATTAAAAAACATTTTAAGTATGTAGTACAAAGAATGATTCAATTAGGATGATAGATTTTGTTGATGTTCTTGTAGTTAGGCCAACTACTTGTTCGTGTAGAAATGTTATTATGCCAATAATAATGGAAAAACACAATTCTAGCAATATAATCACCAATTTGAATCCTTTTCATTAATAAAACCAATATTTATACATGTACAAGACCTATAGGAAAATTTTTAAGGATGGAAAATTATCTTAAAGTTTAGAAACCTTATTAAATTTTACTAGTCTCTAATATACAAATTGTAAAATGTTTGGTGATATTTTTGTGAAATATTCAAGTTTCTAATGATTTATATACTATCTATAAACTTTTGGTGAGTTTTAAGGTAGAAGAGTTCTATATTATAAAATTTTAACAAATCTATTTTAACAAAAATGAAAGTTTGCAAATATTTTTTTGGAAAAAAGCATCGAAAATTAGCCCACCTACGAATACTAGCCCCTAAAATTTTCCCTGGATAGCTATGCTCAAACCAATCATCTTTTACAATCACTCAACAACCGCTCCACAATTCTCTCAACTATAGTTTATCTATCTCAAATTGTACCTTCGAGATATAAGTAAGACGATAATAATTAGATCTAGAATATTACAAATGTACTATTATTCCAACATTTCTCCCCCATAATGATCATATGAAAATTTGCAAGATCATCTCTAAATTTACAAGACTTTTGCTTTGGTATAATGCTTTGGTGAAAATATTTGCAACTTGTTCTTTTGTTCTACAATACATGATCTCAATCACACTTTGTTGAATCAAATCTCGAACAGAATGATATTTTATATCAATGTGGCTTATTATGAAAAACTATTTTCTTAGTCATTTGAAGAGCACTTTGATTGTCAAAAATCAACTTAGTGTATTCTTCCTACTTCTCATGTAGATCCCCCAAAATTCTTCTTAACCACACTACTTCATAAATTATTGTCATTGTTTCTTTATACATTGCTTCTATTATGGAGAGATAAACTATAGGTTTCTTTTTAACACTCTAAGCAATTGCTGAATAACCCAAGTTGAATAAGTACCCTGAAGTTGATTCATTGTCATCCATGAAACCTACCCAATCTAAGTTTGTATAACCAATCAACCTAAAATCCTATGTAGATCTATATATTAAACCATAACCAATGGTACCATGCAAATACTTAAGATTCTCTTAACTAATTTCTATTGCAATTCTCGGGGTTATGACATGAATCTCAATACCATATTAGCTGCAAAAGATATATCTAGTGATCTGAAATGACCATATACTAAATACTAATGTAGAATTGATTAGCCATTAAGGATTTGAATGTTAACAGAAAGCATGGAAATCGAGGAAAATTGTTGGAGCAGAACACTTTACGACAGCTGAGAAACCATAATTAAGATGCAAAACAGAGGTGAAAATAGCAAAAACATAGTTATACCAGACATCAATATTTATTATGGAGTTTGTCCCTGATAGACTACGTCTCTGGGTCCTCTTTCAAGATGGGCAACCATTTTATTAGGAATGAGAAGAAGAAGTCGATTACACAGTGATTTGGACAGATTTAACTTGCACATAGGCAATTCTAACCTCTGCCATCAGATAACTCTCTGAACCAGCTTTCCAAGGCCACTTACGGTTTCCAAATCCGACTTCGGATGCTCCCGAAACATTGAAAACAAAATCGCCTCTAACCTCTAGAACCTGCATACAAAAGCTGAAAACCACTCAAGCTATTCTTCAATGAGCAAATCTGCCTCTTATAGGCCCGTAGGTACATAATAACCTCCATGGGCTGATTACAAGATGAATTGGTTGCTCCATGATGATTTTGAGAACTTGGTCTTATGGTTTTGTGCCACCTAGACTAGGTTGGCATGATCACCGAATTAAGTTTAACAAATAAATAGTTTGAAAATCAAAAAACGACCATAGTCTACCCTGAAACTGCAAACAGTCAGCATGAATCGGGTGGTTTGGACAGCTCATGTGAGCGCTGGAGTTAAACCATTTGAAGGGCAGTTATCTTAGCGACTTTCTCTCCGACGGTTCAGGTTTGCGGAGACATGTCACTTTCTAACGGTTGCATGCAATTCCCTGCGCCGGTTTGAAGCTACGGTTTGGGTTAACCTACAAACCGTTCACATGTTGTGGTTACAGTTTGCTAACTACTGCGGTCAATCTCTAACGGTCCCGATGTGGCTTCCAACTAACAGTTTAGATAACCACGGCTGCTCTGAACTCTGCTCACATGCTAGACCTCTAAACGTTTAATGCTCATAACCCGCATGATTAACTCCCGAAACTCTGATCACATGATCCCGCTGCAGTTTAGAGACACCATGCGGTCTAGCCACGATTAAGGCTGTTATATGGTTTTGTAATGTAAATGTTTTTTTTTATGCATAGGGATTAGGCCGAGAGGTATGTATTAAAGTTTTGATGTGTTTAATACATAGATTTTGATGTATTTTTGTAATACATGGGTTTGATTAGAACTTAGGACTAGGGTTTAGGGTAGGATTTGATGCATGGCTTTAGAACTTAGGGAAAGGTGTTTAGCATAAGATTTTATTTTAGGCATAATGCATTAGGGTTTTGGGTCTTAGGTTTAGTCATTAGGACTTAGATGTAGGATTTAGGGTTTTAGGTCTAGAATCTTAAAAACCCTTTTACAATCTTTCGTCATAATGTGACATAAAACCACATGTGATGACAAAACCCACACACATCATCGACTCTAGCTGTCTTTGCAACGACAACCCGAACGATGAACCTATGCCACGGATGACACCCTGACGACATATCAAACCTCTGCGATGGATGATACAACCATGTCGACACCAATCTTGTTTGTCGAATGACAAAACACATGTCATCGACCAAACCCTGGGGAATTGTTGATGAACTCAAGTCGACAACTAGGTGCTAAGCCATCTTCGCTCAACGCCATGAAAATTACTATGAACATTACCTGAACAACCTAATCATAACCAACAATATCGAAACTGAATGACACCGATAAACTGAGGCAATGACGATACTGAACACTGATGACAACACTTTAGACACTTGTGTAATTGGATCGATGGATCCTCCTGCATCATTCCTCTCCACTTGAAAGATTTTGGACCACAAGAGTTTGACTAAACAAACAGTCGATGAGGGTAGAACTCCCTCTCTTTCCATCTTGACCTGACGATGTACCAATACATTTGATCAATCACCTACAAGTGATGACCCTAATGATGTTGACCAGGATACCTTTTAATTTGGTGGTCGGTTTCTTCCATCCACAGTATGAACAACTTGCGATGATCGGCAACCAACATGTTATCAACATGGGAATTGAATTCTTTCCATGAAGAATTATGAGTTAGTGATTCAAAAGCATATTTGAAAACAATATTTGTAGAACATTGTTCAATACATCTAATGGGTATTAACAATCTACTTTCCAGAATAACTGAAATATTCAAAGACTCCTTTGATTTTGACTTCATATAAATTACTTGACTTGATTCACTTTCCTTTTGACTGATTACTAAGTGAACTTGCTGCCCATAACTCATCCAGCTGTGATGTAAAGACTGCTGCAACTTAGTTTGATTTTGAAAGTATCTAAGTAATTGTTGATTTACTTGAATCACTATTTCTTCATCTATTAACTGATATTTCCTCGATTTCTGCACTTTCAGTTAACATTCAATTCTTAGATGGCTAATCACTTCTACATCAGTTTTTAGTTTATGGTCATTTCAGATCATATAATTTGAAACCAGTCTCTGATTAGACTCACATGTACCATTCCCTACAATACACTGCTGATGATGATAGTTTCTAGAATTCAGTTGAATGAATGAATTGAAATTCATTCTATCTTCAAGAAGATGTTCATAGGACATTAAATGTATCTCATGTTTCTTATCTTGTTCATGAATAAGATTTCTTGGAAAAGAATTAACCACTGTTCTGAATTGGATCCTAGAACACTCTCTAAGTTTTCATGAACTCTGTAAAATTCATGCCAAAGTTTCGAAGCCTTATAAAGATAAAGCTTATTAGAAGTATCCTCATAACAGTTGAAATTTGTGATCAACACAGAGCAATGAGGACCCTCAGTCAAGCACGCAGACCATCGGCCCATGGTAATGCGCGCTGACCCGAATTAGCAGAATGGGAGATCATTTCAAGAAACAGGGGAATTTTGCAGGGCAAACCCCTCAAAGAAGGACAAGACTCGAGCGCCCAGACCCAAAAAATCATGAAATGCAATGGATATCACGCCGATTCCGTCAGAAGGGGGGCCCATAAAAACTGGCAGAATATCAAAAGGGTTTCGAGCAGTAAGCGGTTTCATTCAAGTCTCGCCTGATGCCACACAATGGGTGCCATGCGTCCAGCGGAAGAGAGAGAAAACTGCTCACATCTGACGGGTAAACATCATGTTACTTACCCGCTCGATATGGACGAAGACCGTAGGATCTGGAGGCTCCAGATCGACGGTGGAGATGCGTTCTGATGGATGACTAGACCTGATGAGGTAAACAGACAGAGTTTTATAGGATTTGAAGTTCGACGTGGATGATGCGTTGGTAGAAGATCGTGTTCGCAGGCATTCTTGGAGCTAACGGAATAAACGGTTGTTTTGAAAACGTCCAAGAGAACTAATGCTCAGTTCGTTATGAAACAGGTGGCCACCTCCCTGTGAGGCGTTATATAGTGATGATTACGCAGAACAGAGGGATTTGAACGGACAGAGGCAGGGGAACTAGAAAGCTGGGAAGAGGAAACAAACAGTCAGAAAGAAGATTGGCTTTAAAGCCACAAAATGATAGACAGAGAGGAAAGAAGTAGAGGAAGTGAAGAGCAGTAGGTAGTAAGGAAAAAACAGAGAGAGTCAGAGAGTCTGTGTACTCCAGAGAAGGCTTGAGAAGTTCAAGCGAACTCCTCTATATATCTGTCATGCATTGAGTCTCAGATTGGGCTCATACTATTTTAATTGACAAAGGTCAAGGGTCAGTAAGTAGAGTCTGTGTACTTCCGAGACTTGGGGAATCCAAGTACAGTCTTACTGATTTGTACCTGATGAGTGAGGCTGGAATTGAGCTCACCATTGTAAAAGATCTGCTTTCAAAACATAATAGAGAGGCCACCATTGAAGGCTGGACTAGGAGACGTAGCCCAAGAGTATTGGGTGAACTCCTTATTAAACTTGTCGTGTATGTGTTTGCCTATTATTTTCTCTTACTGCTTCATTGCCTGTGTATTTCGCAATCTTATCGATCCGTTGCATAAAATAACATAGGCACATCCATGCACATGAATCTGTAATACCTTATTAATTATCTCAGATCATTTTCAGATCAAGTGGTATCAAAGCTCTAGGTTGCTAAGGTTAGACAAGCTTGTGCTAGATTCTGTTGTTGAATGCTAACTAGGACAAAGCTCAAATTAGGAGAAGGAGAATTGGTTGAAGCTAACTCAGAAATTGGAAGAGTCTATCCTAAGAGGAAAATGGCAGAAGAAAGTCCCTTGGAATCAGACTCTCAGTTATAGATTGTTTCATGACCATGAGGGCCATGGTAGAGGAAATGTATGGAGAATTTAAGAAAGGTAGAGATGAAGATTCATCAAACTCCAAACAAGATAAAGGAGCAGAAGAATCTCTCCTCCATGACCATTCTAAAGGCAAAAGGAAAGAATAAAAGTTTCCCACACCTCATAATAGCCCTGAAAATAAAAAGAAAACATCTTTGATTAAATTAGATGTTAAATTTGATTTGTCTGTTTATGATGGAGATATGAATACAAAGAAGCTAGATAACTGGATCAGATAGATTGATATGTATTGCAGGGTGCAGAATATTTATTCAGACAGTAGTAAACTTTAGCTGGCTAGCCTACACCTTGGAGGAACTGCCTTGGTATGGTGGGAAGGCCGAACACAAAATGACATGAAGAAGCATGGTAAATTTCTTTTTGTCTGGAGTAAATTTGTTTCTGCAATTAAAAAGAAATTCTATCCACTAGCTTATATGCAGCAAGCCATGATGAGCTGGCAAACTCTTTGCTAGCTAAAAGGGCAAAGTGTACAAGGCTACATTCAAGAATTTAGAAAAAGAGCTTTGATTCTAAGAATTTCTTTAGACTCACCTGAAACTCTACTGAAGTATATAAGCGGTCTACACAACTATTTAACACACCATTCTCATGTTTAATCCCACTAGCATAGATGAGGTATCCGTTTAGGTTACGCATCTAGAGGCTAGAGGCAAGAATGTGAACCCAGAAGTTGGGGGATCATCAAAACCCACAACAAGCAAGAACAAGGAAAAGAGAAAACAGAAATGGAAAGAGAAGAAGACAAATGTTGTACAAAAGACCAAACCTTCATTCACTCACTGCAAGAAGGATGGGCATGAGATGACACTGCTGGATTCTACATCTGGAGTTGAGGCCCAAAAATTTCAATGGAAAAAATAAGAAAACTGTTGCAGCTATTCAGAAAGATTTGGGGTCAGACTTAGGAGATGAAACAACAATCGCAAGCACATGTATAAAAGGTAAAAATTCTAAATCATCTACTAGTAATTCTACATAATCTACTGATAATGAAGAAAATGAGAGGAAAAGATATTTGAGTTATTTCCAAGCATCAAAATATTGATACTTTGTTTGATAGTGGCTCACAAGTAAATTTAATTTCTGAAGCAATTGTAAAGAAACTAGGATTACTAACCACACCTCACAAGAAGCCATATCCATTAGGTTGGTTATGCGATAAAGCAAAGCTACAAATGACTAGACAATGTAAACTTAGGTTTTCTTTTGGGTCAACATTTGTAGATGAGGTTGAGTTAGATATAGTTCCTTTGGATATATGTGGAATTGTTTTAGGAAGTCCTTACTTGTATGATAGGAAAGCCATTTTCTATAGAGCTGAAAACAAGTATCAACTCATTAAAGATGGAATCAAATATATTGTAAGAGCTCATAAACTCAAGAATAATTATACTCTCATAAACTCAGGGCAGATGAAAAGAATTGTAAATTCATGCAAACAATTTTTACTGATGGTTGTAAAGGAAAAGAAACCTGATAAAACCAATATATTTGAGGGCTGTAATGCTAAACAACAAGCTGATTTAGAAAAAGTTGTTTCAGAATATGATATACTATTCCAAGAACCTAAAAGTCTGCCACCCCAAAAGGAAATAGTACATGATATTAATTTGCAGCAAGATGCTCCATTGCCTAACATCGGAATGTACAGGTTGTCTGCTTTAGAGAATGCAGAAATCAAGAAGCAGGTACAGGAGTTGCTCAAGAAAGGGTTCATAAAACCTAGCACATCACCATGTAGGTCTCCAATTGTCTTGGTGAGAAAGAAATATGGCTCATGGAGAATGTGCATTGATTACCGAGCAATGAATAAAATAACGATAAAAAATCGTTATCCCCTTCTTCGCATAGATGATCTACTAGATCAGTTGAAAGAAGCTGTTTACTTTTCCAAGTTGGACTTGCATAGTGGCTACCATTAGGTCAGAGTTGTAGAGCAAGAAGCATGGAAGACTGCTTTCAAAACAAAGCAGGGATTATATGAGTGGTTAGTTATGCCTTTTGGCTTAACTAATGCTCCTGCTACTTTCATGAGAGTAATGAATGATGTAGTCAGACCTTTTATTGATGATTTTGTCATTGTATATTTAGATGACATTCTTATATTTAGTAAAACATGGGAATAAAATTTGAAGCATGTCAAGCAGACTCTAGATGTTTTGAAAAGAGAAAATCTCTATGTTAAGCTCTCAAAATGTGAATTTGGCAAAACATATTTGAATTATTTGGGTCATATTGTAGGGGGTGGTGAATTGAAGATAGACCCCTCTAAGGTTGCAGTCATTGTAAACTGGCCTAAACCAAAATCTACTACGGAAGTTAGAAGCTTCCTAGGAGCAACACAGTATTGGAGAAAGTTTATTGCTAACTTTTCCTTGATTGCAACTCTCTTACATGCTTTATTAGGATTGAATAAGGTGTTTTAGTGGGGAGGCAAACAGCAGAAAGCCTTCGAAACCTTAAATGAAAATATTAGTACAACACTAGTACTAGCACTGCTCGATCTTCAAAGACCATTTGAGATTGAAACAGATGCCAATGACTATGCCATGGGTGCAGTGTTGATGCAGCACGGTAAACCCATATGTTATCATTCAGAGACATTTAATTCTACAGTAGTTAATTATCACACATATGATAAAGAATTGTATGCATTAATATAGAGTGTGGAAAAGTGGAAACATTATTTAATGGGCAAAGAGACAGTTATACATACTGATCATCAACCACTTCAATATTTACACTCCCAAACTAAGTTGTAGCAATCAAGACACTATAGGTGGATGGGTTTTCTACAACAGTTTCATCTTATCATCAGATATAAAAAGGGCATACACAATAAAGTTGCAGATATGTTGTCCAGACCAATCATAAATGCATCTACTATACTTAAGCATAATTCAGTATTGCATGAAAGTTACATTGAACAGTATGCTCAAGATATAGATTTTAAAGATGTATATGCAACTTTAAGTCATGGCAAACAAGTAGAAGAATTGGATTATCATGTTAAGGACCAACTCTTGTATCATTTTGGAAAGTTATGCATTCCACAAACTGAAAGAGTAAAGATAATTTGAGAAGCACACACTTCTCTAATATCAGGTCACTTTGGTGTAAGTAAAATAGTTGCACAACTGCAAAGATTTTGTTATTAGCGAAAAATGAATGAGACAGTTTCTAGATATGTAAGAGGGTATACTATGTGTGAAAAAAGCAAGCCCAACAATAGAAAACTAGGCTTGTGCACTCCACTACTAGTTCCTTCTCATCATTGGGAAAGTGTTTCCATGGACTTTGTTGGGGGACTGCCTAAATCTAGAAAAGGTCATGACTATTTATATGTTATTGTGGATAGGTTCAACAAAATGTGTATTTTAATACCTTGCAACAAATAGATTACAATTGAACAAACATCAAAGTTGTTCTTTCAGCATGTATGGGTTCATTTGGATTACCCACTTCCATTGTATCTGATCGAGATTCCTGATTTGTTGGGAAGTTTTGGTCGAGTCTGTGGGAATTGATGGACACCAGACTTAAGAAGAGCACAACCTTTCATCCACAAACAGATGGCCAAACAGAAGTGTTCAGCAGGACAGTGATCCAGTTGCTTAGAGGCTATTGCAGCAAGCATCCCAAGCTTTGGGATGAACATTTATGTTATGTGCAACATGCTTACAATTGTGCTAAACATTCTTCTACACAGAGATCTCCTTTTGAGACCTGTTTTGGTTTCACACCAAGGTCTCCCTTGGATTTTTTCTTTGGTAAAGACATAGCGGTTGATGGACACAGTGATGTGGACAAGGCAACCAAGCTCATTGAAAAAATCCAAGAGATTCACCAGGTAGTACAGGAACAGCTGGAAAAGAGCCAAGCCAAATACAAGGCAAGGCACGATAAACATCGGGTGGAACACAACTTCCATGTTGGCGATCAATTGTGGCTGTGTATCAGCAATGACAGAATGCAAGGTGAAGGTAAGAAGCTGAAGCTAATAAGGTATGGACCTTTCAAGATACTTGAGAAAATTGGCGAGAATGTTTTTCGCCTTGATTTTCCAGCTTACATGCACATCTATTCGGTAGTTAATGCAGAAAGCTTGAGACTATTTGAACCCTCATTGATTGAAGATCCCGAAGAGCAGAGTCACTTTCCTTCTATTGATGATCTGTTACTTGAATATATCAATGAATTATAGGAAGATATAGTTCTGGACAGAAAGGTGAGAACTACACGTAGAGGTGATGTTTAGTACCTCAGGATTGGACTCAAAGGTTCAAAACCAAGTAGTGCAAAATAGATAGACAGTGGGCAAGCGAGGAATCTATACCCTCACTTGATTGATGCTTAAAAACCAACTTTTTGTGGTCTAAAAGCTTTTTCAATGGGAAGGCTGTGATCCGAATTGGATCCTAGAACACTCTCTAAGTTTTCATGAACTTTGTAAAATTCATGCCAAAGTTTCGAAGTCTTATAAAGATCAAGCTTATGAGAAGTATCCTCATAACAGTTGCAATTTGTGATCAGCATAGAGCAATGAGGACCCTCGGTCAAGCACGCAGATCGTTAGCCCATGGTAACGTGCGCTGACCCGAATTAGCAGAACGGGAGGTCATTCCAAGAAACGGGGGTAGTTTCTGATATGCGATTAGCGACATATCACAGGGAAAACCCCTCAAAGAAGGATGAGCCCCGAGCGCTCGGACCCAAAAAATCATGAAATGCAATGGATATCGCACTGATTCCATCAGAAGCGGGGCCCACAAAAACAGGCATAATATCGAAAGGGTTTTGAGTGGTAAGTGGTTTCAACCGAGTCCTACCCGATGCCACACAATGGGTGCCACGCATCTGGTGGAAGAGAGAGAAAACCACTCACATCGGATGAGTAAACATCATGTTACTTACCCACCCAATATGGACAAAGATCGTAGGATCTGGAGGCTCCAGATCGACGGCGGAGATGCATTCCGATGGATGATTGGACCTGACGAGGTAAACAGATAGAGTTGTATAGGATTTGAAGTCTGACGTGGACGATGCATTCACAGAAGATCGTGTTTGCGGGCATTCTTGGAGCTAACAGAATAAATGGTCATTTTGAAAACGTCCAAGAGAACTGACGCTCAGTTCATTATGAAACAAGTGGCCACTTCCGTATGAGGCGTTATATAGTGATGATTACCTAGAACAGAGGGATTTGAATGGACAGAGGCAGGGGAACCAGAAAGCCGGGAAGCAGAAATGAACAGTCAGAAAGCAGACTAGCTTTAAAGCCACAAATTGACAGAGAGAGAGGAAAGCAGTAGAGGAAGCGAAGAGCAGTAGGTAGTAAGCGAAAACAGAGAGAGTCAGAGAGCCTATGTACTCTAGAGAAGGCTTGAGAATTTCAAGCGAACTCCTCTGTATACCTGTCATGCATTGAGTCTCAGATTGGGCTCATACTATTATAATTGATAGAGGTCAAGGGTCAGTAAGTAGAGTTTGTGTACTTTCGAGACTTGGGGAATCCAAGTACAGTCTTACTGATTTGTACCTAATGAGTGAGGCTCGAATTGAACTCACCATTGTAAAAGCTCTGCTTTGAAAACATAATAGAGAGGCCACCACTGAAGGCTGGACCAGGAGACGTAGCCCAAGAGTATTGGCTGAACTCCTTATTAAACTTGTCGTGTATGTGTTTGCTTATTATGTTTCTCTCACTGCTTCATTGCATGTGTATTTTGAAATCTTATTGATCTGTTGCATAAAATAACATAGGCACATCCATGCACATGAGTCTGTAATACCTTATTAATTATCTTAGATCATTTTTGGATCAACCACCTTGACCAATTGATCTACAAACTAAATCATTGAGGAAGGAGAGTTGTTTTTGAACTTGAACCAGTATCAGAAGTTTACCTGTCGTAACCATGGTAGTTATCCTCCTTTCATCACCTAAATCTGAACCTAGATCCTATTGGACTGTTGCAATGGCCTTCTTTTCATTCTTCACCTTAAGGAACTTTTTGGGCTTAAGTTATGGATGAATTTTCCAGAACTTTGATTCATCATGACCGATTCTCTGGCAATGAGAACAAGTAGGTCTTTCCTTTTGAAAGATCGCTGATTTCTTTCTCTTCGAAATGTTCTTCCCTTTACTGTCACTGGAATCTCTGGTTTCCAACTCTTTGGATGACTGAGATGACAACTTGAATGGTCTACCACCTGATTCAATATGTATGGCATGAAAACACACCTCATCAAAATCATCAGGACTAAACATTAATAAAGTATGCTGCAAATATGAATGTAAACTGCCGATGTATTTTAACAAAGTTTCATGTGTATCCAATGAAATAGCAAGTGCCAATTCTTTCTTTCTGAAATCCTGAGTAAACTCCTGAACACTCTAACCTTTACCTTGCCTCAGATGCTGCCAATCAATAACAACTTGTTGCATGTATCCTAAAGGATAGAATTGTTTCCTAAGAGCTTTCAAAAACTTAGACCATGAAGAGATGACTTTTCCTTTATGCTTTACATCTAGCTGAGTTTTACTTTCCCACCAGATTAAATATGTTCCCCCCATTCTAAGTGTAGCTAAATGAATTTTAGTTTTATCTTTAGAAATGTTCTGAATGTGATAATACACTTCTAACTGCTTTATCTAGTTATCTAGCTTTTCAGGATTCATTTCGCCATCATAAACAGGTAACTCAAATTTAACATCAAGTTTCAAAAGAGATGTTTTCTTAGGTTTCTTTTCTGTTTCAGATTCTGCACTAGAATAACAAGAAGAAGAGGATGATGGAGATGATGGAGGTGAAGGTGGTTTATAATTCTTCCCTTTACCTTTGTCCTTCTTCCATGCCTTTGAAGAAGAAGCTGCATCTCTTGCCTTCTTGTCTTCGTACAATTCTCCCAACATTTGCTGCATAGTTAAGAACGCCTACTAAAACTGTTCATCACTCACCTTAGTCTCAATGTTTTCACCTGCATCAGGTCCTGACATGGTTGATTTCTGAACAACTCATTGCTTTCCAATCTCTAGATCGATTTGCTCAAGGATTCCTTCTCCTCGTTGCGACTTAGACCTGGTTAACATTCAATGGCACATTCTACAAACAAAACCTGTTATGATACCAAATTATATGATCTGAAATGACCATATACTAAATACTGATGTAGAATTGATTAGCCATTAAGGAGTTGAATGTTAACTGAAAGCAAGAAAATCGAGGAAAATTGCTGGAGCAGAACACTTTACGAAAAGTTGAGAAACCATAATTAAGATGCAAAACAAAGGTGAAAACAACAAAAACAGAGTTATACCAGACAACAATATTGATTACGGAGTTCGTCCCTAATGGACTACGTCTCTGGGTCCGCTTTCAAGATGGGTGATTGCTTTATTAGGAATGAGAAGAAGAAGTCGATTACACAGTGATTTGGATAGACTGAAATCGCACACAGGCAATTCTGACCTCTGTCATCAGATAACTCTTTGAACTAGCTTTCCAATGTGCTTACGGTTTCCAAATTCGACTCTGGATGCTCCCGAAACACTGAAAACAAAATCTCCTCTAACCTCCAAAACTTGCATACAAAAGATGAAAACCACTCAAGCTATTCTTCAATGAGTAAATCTACCTCTCATAGGCCTACAGGTACATAATAACCTCCATGGGTTGATTACAAGATAAATTGGTTTCTCCATAATGAGTTTGGGAACTTGGTCTTATGTTTTTGTGCCACCTAGACTAGGTTGGCATGGTCACCAAATTAATTTTAACAAATAAATTGTTTTAAAACCCAAAAATGACCATAGTCTACTCGGAAACCACAAACAGTCAGCATGAACCGGGCAGTTTGTACAGCTCATGTGAGCGCTAGAGTTAAACCGTTTGAAGGGCGGTTATCTCGGCGGTTTGCTCTCCGGCGGTTCTGGTCTGCAGAGACATGTCACATGCTAATGG
Organism: Pinus tabuliformis; assembly: GCA_031772625.1. NCBI lineage: Eukaryota > Viridiplantae > Streptophyta > Pinopsida > Pinales > Pinaceae > Pinus > Pinus tabuliformis. Next base: position 15,986,190 of record CM062804.1, read on the forward strand.
TTGCATGCAATTCCTTGCGCAGTTTGAAGCTGCGGTATGGTTAACCTATAATTGTTCACATGTTGTGGTTACGGTTTGCTAACTGCTGCGGTCAACCTCTGATGGTCCCGACGTGGCTTCCAACTGACGGTTTAGATAACTGCAGTTGTTCTGGCCTCTGCTCACATGCTAGACCGCTAAACGTTTAATGCTCATAACCCACACGGTTAACTCCTGAAACTTTGATCACATGTTCCCGTTGCGGTTTAGAGACCCTGCATGGTCTAGCCACGATTAAGACTGTTATATGGTTTTGTAATGTAAATGTATTGTTTTATACATAGGGATTAGGCCGAGAGGTATGTATTAAAGTTGTGATGTGTTTAATACATAGATTTTGATGTATTTTTGTAATACATGGGTTTGATTAGAACTTAGGACTAGGGTTTTAGGGTAGGATTTGATGCATGGCTTTAGAACTTAGGAAAAGGTGTTTAGCATAAGATTTGATTTTAGGCATAATGCATTAGGGTTTTAGGTCTTAGGTTTAGTCATTAGGACTTAGATGTAGGATTTAGGGTTTTAGGTCTAGAATCTTAAAAACCCTTTTACAATCTTTCGTCACAATGTGACATAAAACCACATGCGATGACAAAGCCCACACACATCTTCGACTCAACTGTCTTTGCAATGACAACCCGGATGATGAACCTATGCCATGGACGACACACTGACGACATATCAAACCTCTACAATGGATGATAAAACCATGTTGACACCAATCCTGTTTGTCGAACGACAAAACACATGTCATTGACCAAACCCTGGGGAACTGTCGATGAACTCAAGTCGACAACTAGGTGCTAAACCATCTCCACTGAACGCCATGAAAATTACTACAAACATTACTTGAAAAACCTAATTATAACCAACACTATCGAAATTGAACGACACCCATAAACTGAGGCGATGACGATACTGAACACTGATGATGAAACTTTAGACACTTGTGTAATTGGATCAATGGATTCTCCTGGATCATCTAGTCGAGTTGAAGTTAGGTAGATCAAAATTCCAATCAACTGATGACATAGAGTAGAATTAATTGGATTGAGGTTATCATTTCTATAAAAATTCGACCTAACTTCAAAAGGAGTTATCATTGGCTTACAAATCAACATGTTGAGCATCTTTAGAATATCCCAAGTATACTTGTCTTGTGACATGAAAATATTATCTTCCTTATACCATACTTCAATGCTCATGAAATAATGCAACTCACCAAGATCTGTCATCTCAAATTCAGTAATCACGTGTGACTTAAACTTCTAAAATAGACCAAAATTGTTCTCTTTATAAATCAACTCATCAACATATAGTGCATCAAATAGAATATCTTTACTTTATTGAAGAATATAAAGATTGGGTTTAGATGAACCCTTGACTAAGACTTGATCCTAGAGGTACTTATCAATCCTTGAATTTCAAGCTTTGGTGCCTACTTGAGACCATATAAATCCTTCTTCAACTTGTAAGAACAATATTCTTTTCCTAGAATCTAAAAACCTCCAAGTTTCTCTACATAAAATTCTTCATCCATATAACCATATAAGAAAGATAATTTGATGCCCATATAGAAAATTATCCACTTATCTTGTGCAACCAATGAAACAACCATCCTAAATATGTCCATCTTGGCCACTTAAACAAATGTTTCTGTATAATTAATCCCTATTTTGGTGCATAACCTTTAGCAACTAAATGGGCTCTATGTTTATCAATTGAACCATCTAATTTATACTTAGTTTTATATACCCATTTAGTACCAATTACATATTTTCCTTTGGGTAATTTACCCAAGTACTAGGTATTCTTCTTCATTGAAAATTTTAAGATTGCTTACATACCTTCATTCCATTATTTCTCCTTTGATTCTTTTGCATACTTATCTAGGTCATTCATCTCCATTACTTTAGCCATAAGAGAAAAATTCATAATGGAGATTTGTGATCTAGTAATTCTTTCCTAAAAATATGCAACATATCAATTTCAGAATGGCCTTTGGATAATCATTTAGGCTTCTTCTTATCTTCATCTATCTAAAACTAGATAGATTACAAATTTTTACTTCATTCTTACTTAATCTATGTGTACATGATTTCGCTAATAAAATCCTTGCTCATCAAAGAAAACTTATCTACTTAATATAATTTACTTTGCTTGAGGATCAAATAACCTATAAATTCTTGCTTCATTATTATACCCAATAAAAATACACTTTACACATTTATCATCCAATTTTCTCCTATTTTCCTTAGGAACATGTGATATGACATGCAACCAAATAATTTCATATGTGCAATGACTTGGTTGTATCCAGAACATGTTTATTTTGTAGTTAAATTCAACATTTTTCTTATAGGACATTTTTTTAGAGTGTAGACTATTATGTGCATTTCTTCAACCAAAATTCATTTCCAAGAGACTTGGTTTTTAACATGCTTCAATCTTTTTCAGCTATGGTGTTGTTTTCCCTTTTGCCTACTCCATTTTGTTAAGGATATTATGGATTGGTAAATTATCTCTTTATCCCTTCCTAGAATAATTTAAAAATTCATTTTATTTGTATTCTCCCCCATTATCTTATTCATAGGGTGATAATTTTGAAGAAAGTTTTATTTTCAACCATTTCCTTGAATGCAAGAAAATGATAAAACACCTTAGACTTTTCCTACAAAAAATACACCCAAGTAATCCTAGAATAATCATCAGTGGAAATAAGAAAATAGCACGCCTCTCTAAAATACATGGTATCCATTAGACCACACAAATATCAAATTACCAACACTAGACATTCTCTAGCCTTCCATGTTCCATTTGAGAAATTTAGGATGGAAGAGTTTAGAGGTTCTTGTAGATAACTCAAATGTTTTCTTGTGAAGAAATGTTATTAGATTAATAATAATAGAGCAACATAATAATTCTAACAATATAATCACCAAATCATATCATTTTTATGAATTAAATCAATATTTATACATGTACACGAGTTATAAATTCTCAAACCAACCATCTCCTACAATCACTCAACAATCTCCACAATTCTCTCAGTTGTATTTTCTATATCTCAAATTATCCTTTGAGTGGGTTTAATGGTTAAGAATAAGTGTTGCCTCATGGGAGATTGTAAATTCAATTCTAGAAATGGTTAGTATATGTACACCTTCATATATTTAGATCGTTGCATGAAGGTGGGTCCCTTGTCCCACAAACAAGGGGTTTGTTGGGACAGGGTCCCCTAGGGTCAGTTTTGGGGCAAAAAACTCAAGTTTTGTTGTATAAAATGTAAAGTCTCCGAAAGTTGTGGTTGCGGAGCATGTAGATAGTAAAGTGTCATAAAGGGTTTTACCCTTCTTTTATGTAAGTTGAGTCAGATTTTGAAGATCTACCCATGGTGCGCGGACCATGGGATTGTATAAAAAGGTGTGTCTTAGGATGTCTAAGTAAGAAGTAGTATCGATGATGATGATGAATGTAATGGGTCAGTGGAGAAAAGAGAAAAGAAGTCTTAGAGTAGAAGAGAGGCTCTGAAACTATGTGCGTAGAGGCCTAGAGTGGAGTCCGTAGCTGAGTGCGCAGGGAAGTCTTGAGTTTGTAAGCAGAACTAAATTATTAATAAAGAGATTATTCTAGAAATTCTTGCTTTTTGACTATTTACTTATGTTATGAATGAATGCGCTTTTATGATGTAATGAATGATGGGTTTATGAAGTAATACTGTATTGATGCGTGACTTTACATAATTGATGTTGTTATATGAACACACTTAATATTAACTATTTACACGAAGCATATCTTATTGCATGTTAAAGTTCTCAACGCTTAAGCCAATCTGGGTAAATACAGGATTAAGAGTAATCATAGAGGCATGTAAGTAGTTGATTCACCTATCTAGGGTCCTTGAAAGACAATTGTAGACCTTCTAGAAGGTCTAGAGGTTGATTAAAGGGAGTTATAATGATAAGACCTAAAGGTTTATCAATATGCGCGAAGGAAAATTTAGGGCATAAAATGACATTACACTAATCTCTGGGTGCAAAAACTTGGTTCCAAGATCCCCCTGTATTGCTTCGGGTGAGACTTCAGTCCACACTCAACGAATTGATGCTGAAAGGGCCAGTAGTGCAGGGATTTGTTTGGAAAACTAACTCTGAACTTGGGTTAGGACCCACTAAGCCAACAAATGGTTTCGTTGTCGGGGCCGAGATCTGCATAAAGAGATGTGTGATGTCGCATCACTGGAATCTAACAAAGAAAGAAATTGAGGAGTGGTTGGATAGAAAGATCCACGAATTCACAGAGCAAGAAAACAGAAATATGTGCTTGACAAAAGAACAGTGGTTGGATAGATATTTGTACACAGAGATACACGAGATTTTCTTATGTTCCTTCTAGATCAAACTATAGGAGTGGATCGCTAAATTGGCAGACAGTCCAATAGTGTGGACCTCAGAGCTAGTGCGTAGATTGCAAGCCTGTGAAGATAAGATCATGCACGTTGTCGATCAATGGCTTGATCGCATCATAGGAGGATTTGTGACAGAATTCACAGTCGATACCTTAGTTAGCTACAACAAAGCAGAGCGACACTTCTTCAAGGGACTGTGAGGTAAGTATTTAAGATCTTTGAATACTTGGATTAAGATTCTCTTGTGTGAAAAGTGGGTTATGCCATTACGTTGATGTTTGAAGCTACGCGAAGTGGAAAGTTATTTAGTGATAGAGGGAGGAAGGGCCTTGAATATAGCCCGTTGATTGAACCTCTCTGAGTGACAATGAAGGAGCAACAAAAGCTTCAACACAAAGCATTGTCTAGTTAATAAGGCAAGGGTTTCCATGAATACCTTATCCATCCACACCACCTCCACCTTCACCTCCACAGCATACACCTTTGCCCACATTGCCACCACCTCCACCACCGTTCAATATGTCAAATACGATGAAGTTTCCCATTTTCAAGGGCTTGGGAAATGAGGACCTGGACCAGTTTTGGTTCGTTGCGAAGGCCGTGTGGACAACCCAGAATATTACAGATGATCATATGAAGAAAGCACAATTGGTTACTGCTCTACAGGATCACACACTAACATGGTACATTAAGTACTACACTGATAACCCGATGGCTTCATTAGCGAACACTTAGACTGCGCTGAATAAGGAATTCAATAGGCCCAAATCTGAATCTTAGTCAGTTGTTGGATTCAAGGAAATCATGATGAGGCTTGGCGAAACACCTTAGGAGATAGATCAGAGACTAAAGTTTTAGATCTGTGAAGCTAACATGAATCTCACAGATGGGCAACACCTTGAATGGTTTGTAGCTTCTCTCTTACCCCATCTAAAGGTTTCTTTATCGCAGCAAAAGATTGGGACCCAGGCGGAAGCCCTGAAAATTATGATGAGATTGCATGAGACACATATTCAAATCATTGATTTGGGAGTTCAACAGATTCACGTGGAGCTGTAGAATCTTTGCCTAGAGTTTCAAAGCCTGAAGAAGGATAGAGTGGCTCGGACAAAGGTGCGCGAAGAAGTTTGGTGTCTGAAATATAAGAGCTAGGGGCATGATAAAGATCATTGCCCTACCTTCATGAATTATGTTGTAGGAGGAGGGTCAATGCCTCTGAGGTCGAAAGCTCAAGCAAGGCCAAGTACAGGGCCCACACTGTGGTGTGCTATCTGTTAGATAGCTAGAAAACATGTAAAAGACAATTGTCACTTGCTGCAGAAATTTTTGCAGACACCGCAACGGCTCTTTTGCAACTTCTAAAAATCAGTGGGACACGCTGAGCACAACTGTTGTAGCTATGAGTTGATGATGGAAAGAACGTCCCCGTATCGAATGTAGACAGAGAATCGGCCCCCGCATCAAGGCATTGGGGGAGTGCGCGGGGGATATTAGGGGCCCGAACGAGGTTGAGGAAGAGGAGGGCCTGGTAGAGGTCGGGGACAAGTCATTTGTTACAATTGTAGAGTGCCAGGACACTACGCATGGGAGTGTACAAGCCCAACACGCCTATTATGCCGATACTATACTCGGTTTGATCATGTGATAGAAGATTGCCTTGTATTGATAGCTAAGATGTAGGAGAAGAGGGCGTAGCCTCAGTATCCTACCCAGAACCTGCAAATGATGAGGGCTGAAGCCTGTGAAGAAGATCCTAATGTGAATATCGTGTTGCGAAGTGGAATGATGACTGGCGAGGATAAAGGAAAACAACTTGAGGAAAGTGAATGGGTCTACAAGGCTCCAGAAAAAGAGGTTGGGTTTGATTTGGAGCGCACGAAAGAAACGTTCATGGAAGCAAAGAAAAGCTTTGTTAAGGCCTCTACCTCAGGAAGTCAGGATAAGCTATCTGAAGAAATGGACCCCTCCATGCTTACTATGTTCTTGGAGACCTGTATGAAGCTGCTATGCGATAGAAAGGCCGTGAAAGGATTACAGGAGTTGATAAATAAATGTGCCAGTAAAGAAAATTCTCCTGAAGGACCTCACGTAGTCAGAAAAATTGGTAATCATAAGGCAAGAACTGGGCATGAGATGAGGCTCACCGCGCAAATAGGAGAATATGAAATGGACCAAGTTATTTTGGATCTTGGATCAGATGCGAATGTTTTGTGTAAATAGACATGGGAGAGAATCGGGAGACCTGTGCTGAAGTGGTCTCCGATTCAATTGAGGATGGAAAATCAACAAAAGATTATCCCCATGGGAATATTGTAGGGAGTGACAGTAGATATTGAAGGTGTGAGCACGTTGGCTGATTTTGAAGTGATAGAGATCGTGGATGACAACAATCCATACCCCATGCTCCTTGGGATTGACTGGGTTATCTACATGAATGGGGTAATCAATCTGAAGAAGTAGACAATGTCATTTGAAAAAAAATCGCTCCGTGTGGTAGTACGTTTGGACCTTGCAGAAGGACCACGCTATACTGAACTGGTCCGTGATTATGAGGAAAGAAACTATAATCTGGACCAGATCTATAAAATATACAATGCAAGATCAATATTGGGTTAATCCGGCAGCTGATGGGCGCATTGCATGGGACCGTGAAAGTTCTTGTACATCAGATTTAGATGAAGAGTTGGAGCACTGACAGAACAGGTTGCATGAAGTATCTACACTGCATTGTAACATGATGACTAAATCCCTGCATTGTGTATCGTTGGAGTTAAGGAGTTTGCCTTATTATGATGGTCTAACTAACATAGATAAATTTTTGGATGCATTTGAATTAGGGAATTACCAGAGAAGCATCGCTTCCAAGCCTTGGATTTGAGTTGCACGCTACGCTTGCAAGATGGTGGGGTACGCATGAAGAGTGTTTTGATGGATGGTGTGAATACAGAAAAATGATGAGATTGTGGTTTGGTCACCCAAAAGTGTGGCTAACAGGGAAACATGATGGGATGAATGATCCATGTGATCACTTAGAAAAATGGACTGACGCTTATGGAATGGATCTGCAACCAGAGTGAGTGAATTTATTCTGTCACACTTTGGACGTAATACCAATGAATTGGTACCTAGAAACAGAGCTCCACCATGGCATCGAAAAGTGGGACGTTTTGAGATAGGGGTTCTTGATGACATTCAGATTTGAAGATGGGTTCGAATGTATTGACGAAGCATTGCAGGTGGTCAAGGTAGTGATCTTTAGAATACCACAGGATCCCTTGGATTTGATTCAACTAGATTGGAGCACCCAGTTGTGCTATGTGCTGGAATGCTACAATGTGACTACTGAAGAAGAAGAGGAGGATCCAAGGAACATTAACATCCCAGAGGCAGAAGGACACTGCAAAGTTGATGGGCCGCAGATAGAGAATCCATATATCACCGGGCCACTGAAAACCTGGTAGGTAAACATTGGCATAGAGGCGGAACCAAAGTTTGTGAAGATGGGTGACTACTGGGATGATGCTATGGTGGACAAGGTCACTATGTTGCTTTGCGAATATTAGAATTTGTTTTCCACCAAATTTTCAGACTTGAAAGGCATCATTGGTGATTTGGGAGTGATGAAAATAACTTTAAAACCATATGTGAAGCCTGTTAAGTAGAGGCCATATCGCCCTAATCCCAAATACAAGGAAAAGGTTTGTCTGGAATTGGACAAGATGATTGCAACAGGTATTATTGAATCGATGGAGGAATCTAATTGGGTGAGTCCAATGGTAGTTCAGGAAAAGAAGCAAAAGGATGAAATCAGGATTTGTGTAGATCTTAGGAAGCTCAATGATGCCTGCGTTCATGATCCTTTTCCAACTCCATTCACAGATGAAGTATTGGATAATGTTGGCGGGTAGGAAGCATATTCGTTCAGTGATGGGTTCTCTGGATACTATCAGATAATGATCATGCCAAAAGACAGGAGTAAGACGACCTTCGCGACTGAGTGGGGATGCTTTCAGTATACGATAATTCCTTTTGGGCTTAAAAATGTGTCGATGATCTTCTCGCTTGTAGTCATTGCAGTGTTCAAAGAGTTCATTCAAAAATTTTTGGAGGTATATTTTTATGATTGGACAATGTTTGGACTAGTAAAATGCCATGTAGCTAGTTTGTGCTTGATGTTGGATACATGCCGAAGGTATTAGATTGCGCTAAACTTGAAGAAATGCTTATTTTGCATCCCTTTCGGAATCTTGCTGGGTCATGTGGTATGCAGACAAGGATTAATGGTGGACCCTACTAAGATCACGATTATAATTAATTTGGAGGCGCCAAGAAGTGTTAAATAGTTGTGCACAACACTGGGTCATACTGGATACTATCGAAAGTTCATCAAGAGTTATGCCCAGATTACCGTGCTGATGGAAAAGCTATTAAAGAAGGACGCTACATTCTGTTGGGATGAAGAATGTCAGCGGAGTCTAGATGTATTGAAGGAGAAAATGGTCACCGCATCAATCCTAGTCTTCCTAGATTGGAAGAAGGAATTTCATGTGCATGTGGATGTGTCATGTATTGCGCTGGGAGCAGTGCTGACATAGGCTGGTGAAGGAGAATTGGATCACCCTATAACGTTTGCAAGCAGGAAGTTGTCTAAGGCTGAAAATAATTATTTGACGACAGAGCGTGAAGGGTTGGCTATGGTGTACACACTCTAGAAGTTCAGAAATTACTTGCTAGGTGGACACTTTAAGATGTATACAGACCATTTTGCATTAAAATGCCTAGTCAACAAGCCCGTGTTGGGGGGGAAATATGCAAATGGTTACTGTTGTTTCAGGAGTATGATTTTGAGGTCATTATGAAGTCAGGACGATTGAATGCAGGGCCATACCATCTGTCGCACATTGAAATAGGAGAGTATCCCACCAATTTGGAGGAGGGGTTGCCTGACACGCAGCTCTTTGTGGTGCATGTAGTAGATAATCACTTTGCAGACATTATCCACTTCCTGACTACGGGAATGGCTCTAGAAGGATACACGAGTCAATAGAAGAAGGAATTGGTGGTGCGCACGACAAAATTTTCTATTATTGCATGCCACTTGTATAAGATGGGATCGGATGAGATATTGTGATGCTATGTGCCTGATTTTGAATGAAACAATGTCCTAGTTGAAGCTCATGGAGGAGCTGTGGGAGGCCATTATGCAGGAAAAGCAACAACATAGAAGATCTTACGTGCTGTGTTGTGGTGTCCAACATTGCATAAGGATTCCAAAGCATATTATAGGGCGTGCGATGCATGTCAGAGAACTAGCAGGCCATCGTGGAGGGATGAGTTGCCTTTGAATCTGCACGTATCATTGCAACCATTTGAGAAATGGACAATTGATTTTATAGGATTGATTTAGCCTTCGGGAAAGAAGACGGGTGCATGGTATATCATCACCATGACCAAGTATTTGACTAGATGGGCATAGGCATAGCCCATGAAGGACTGTACAGGGGCAACAATAGAGAAGTTCTTATTTGGATATGTGTTGACCAGGTTTGGTTGTTCAAATATTTTGATGAGTGATCACGATATGCATTTCCTCAATGAAATGATCACCGCACTGACAGAAGAATTCCAAGTTTATCATCATAAGAGTATGCCATATCATCCTCAGGCCAATGGGATAGTTGAGGCATTTAATAAAATATTAGAGGGTGCATTGACAAAGGTTTGCAATGCGCAGAGGAATGATTGGGACGTGCATGTACCAAAAATATTATGGGCTTATAGAACTACTTGTAAGAAGCTTACTGGTTAGACACCTTTTAGGTTGGTCTATGGCATAGAGGCTATGATTCCTATGGAGGACGTTGTGACTAGTCTATGCATAGCGGCTTTTACAAGAATGGTGGACCGCAGAGCCTTAGAATAAAGGCTCACACAGCTAGCAGAGCTTGAGGAAGATAGATTTTTGGTTGGATTCAATCAACAGGTTTAGAAGGAACATGAAAAGGCATGGCACGATCGGCACATCAAACTACGCACCTTCAAGGTAAATGATTTAGTTTTATTATATAACAGTAAATTTGATAAGTTTCCAGGAAAATTTCAGATGCATTGGCTGGGGCCATATGTCATCAAAGAGATTACCGATGGTGGAGTAGTTTAACTCGTGAAATTGCATGGAGATCCATTTCTGGGAAAGGTAAATGGAAGTCGATTTAAGCCACACACTCGGGATCTAGCCCAATGACTACATGATGGTAGCACAGTCTTAGCACTCTAGGTAGTTCCAAGGAGGCGCAGGACTAAAAACTACATTAACTAGTTTGTAGATTTTCTTGACAGGGTGTCTGTGAAAAATAGAAGGGTGTCATAGTACCAGAAGAAGCGAGAAGAGAGCTGCGATATGGGGGGAGACCACGCAACGCAACCAGAAAGTGACTGTTATTATCACTGTTCATGATTTGATAGTGAGGAGATAGTTAAGAGGAGTAGGCAGGCGGCATTTAAGGCTGAATTTAAGAATGAAATCTTTGAAAATTTGCCGCCAATCTAGCATTTATGAAAAGATTTTGGGGGGAACGGTTAAATTTGAATTTGAATTCACCTATAAATTATGTGTGGTTGTCCAACGAGAAACACTTTTCATTCTAAGAATTTCTGAGTTGAGCTGTCAAGTGTTTATGAATCCTTAGCTTTACGCGGATTTGGTCATTGCCTCTGTGATTGACAAGTTATCTTAATACACTCAGTGGTTTATTCTTATCACAATGTCCAGACCAGCCGAGACCACTAGTACTAGGGAAGTTATCACCTCTAAGGGAGCTGCTCCAGAAGTTGTGAGTATGGAGGTTCCAATTGCAGTGCCTACGTGCTGAGGTTGCCTAGGCCGAAGTCTATGCCGCTGAGGGAGGTCCCCAAACCAAAGAAAGATAAGAAAAAGAAGCTTGTGCCGGTGCATGAGTCATCGAGGAATCATGCTGCTACACAAGCCCATAGGAAAGAAAATCTAAGCATGAAGGAGAAGGGGAAAGTGGTGGATCCGAGGGCTGAGGAGGGTGCGGAAGATATGGACATTGAGGGGGTGGACCCTATATCTAGGTATGCAGAGTACATTCCTCCATGTAAGGGAAAAGTGAAGGTCCCAAAGGACCCAGATGCAGGACAGTTCCTCCTCAACACACCCTTGTTATCAGAGAACATCACCTTTGAAGGTCCGTGCTTGGTGCAGATCCCACACTTGAAGCTAGAAGATTGGGATTTGGCAGACCACGAGTAGTTCCCCCACCTTGCTAGCAACACTTTGGCAGAGGCGTTTGGCAGAAAGGCGAGCAGGCGTGACCTCACTGAGAAGATGAAGGACAAGTTTAAACTTGTGAAGAAGCCGCGCGGATACTTGATTACTTCAATTACTGACCACGCGGTAAGGGTTGGCACACAGATTTTTGCTGGAAAGGTTATGAGAAAGTGTTGTGTGGACGAGGTGCTGGCACTAGTGGTTTCATTGGAATCATAGTGCACGGAGGGCATACTGTTCAACTGGGGGCGCTACCTGTGCAATGAGTTCCTCACGAACTGTAGAGAGGCACAGGATGACAGTAAGACATTCCACTATTCATGGCTATTGCTCTTGATAGTGCTCATTACGTGGGATTTTTCGAAGGATAGCCAATTTCCTCTAGTGGAGAAAGATTTACCGGAAGCCGTGAAATTTGCATCTCTTTGGGCCACGAAAGACACTGTGCGGGTCACAAAGAGCAAAGTCTTTTGGGTGCTGATGGAGGTGAGAATTCACATGACCATCAACCAGAAGCCACGGTTGTCATCAATCGTGTTTGAAAAGCTCTCAGGGTATGCAGAGTTCAAAGCGGACTTCCACCATGTATACATCTGGGCACGAAAGGATCCTGAGAAAAATTGGTTCGACCTACCCTACCTTGCTATGGATGACGCTATTGAAGAGGTCATCAAGTGTTGGCCCATAGAGTGGCATTCTCCTTTTGACTTGGCCGTAGGTACTAGCAAGTCCGTGGAGAAATAAAAGAAGGATGTGGCCAAATAGTAGGTTCAATAGTTGGATGAAAAGTACAAGAAAGAGGCTGAGGAGAAGGCCTAGGTAGAAGTAGAGCATGCCATGAAGAAACATGTAGAGGAGGAAAAGCATGGCTCCGAAAGAAGTCAGAATTCTCCTTCACCCCAAATGGAGGAGGAATATTGGTCAGCGCAGGGTGGTGGTGAGCAGCAGGAGAGCACTCCCTTCCGAGTGAAGCGGTACAGGGAGCAGGAAAAGGAAGGATGACAGAAGAAGACAAAAGCCACCAAGCTGTCACTGGATCCGATTACTTTGACAAATGGCGACCTGGATGAAATTGGAGACAAGGTGTGGGATACTACTACAGAACTACTGCAACAGTTTGAGCAATAGCAAAAGTAGGCACTGAGCATCATCCAGATGGGTCTGCACGAGCTGCAGATCCAGATGACTAGAATCCAGGCAGGTGCAGGACAGAGCAGCGTTGCATCAACAAATTTGGCACCGGGAGCCATGGAAGCCATAGAGATGATTTGGTCATTAGTCCTCTACGTAGTTGCGCTGCCTGATGGAGCTTTGACCATGGAGGAGGCCACTGACAAGCCTTTTATCAGCTCTTTGAAGAATATTAGCCTTAACCTGGCCGTGCTCCCCAGTGAGTTTCTTCACACACTGCAGGAAGGTGTGATAGTAGAGGTTAAGGCCCGGGAGCAGTGCGCTGAGCCTGATAAGTGAGTACAAAGTCAAAAACGAACATATGTTCACAGAGAAATCAGCAACGCTAGAGGAACAGAAGAAAGTTCAGGCACAAAACAACCAGCTTGCAGCCATGGTGGTTGAGGCATGCAGAATAGTCCTTGAACTACATATCCCGTAAGAAGTGCCATTGGAGGTGAAGATCAAGAAGCTGGCTGTAGGTGTGCATGATGCTAAGACAGAAGTGGCTGTTGGGTTGTGTTATATTCTTTCCACGTAGTTAGCAGGGGGTTTGAAGGGCACCCGTAACCCCACTTTATGGGGTCCGGGGCAGCGCCCCGGAAAATTTTGGTTTTGGACCCTATGTTAGGTTGGGCGGACCCACCTATGGTTTTGTTGGGTCCCTATAATACTAGTGATTACCCCATTACTATTGTAGTTATACCCCTTATTTATATTGTTGTGCCCCTATTACCCCCATATTGTTATTTCTGTGCCCCATAGAATCCCTCTATTGTTATTTTTGTGGCTTTATATTATTATTGTTAGGTCGGCTGGATTATATTGTGACTCCTTAGACTCCTATATATAGAAAGGAGGTTTTGTCATTTGTATCATCCAAGAATTGTTCATTTATGTAATGTAAAGGAGGTTGCCCCCTCGAAGAGGCTGAATTCTAAGGCGTTGATCTATCTTTTCTATCTTTTCTTGAGCTGGTTTCATAACATTTGGTATCAGAGCTTTGGATTCTAGGGTTTCGCTGCTCCAAACAGGTCATCGTGGAATTTTCGCTATAACTTTTTTTCTGTGACGTTTCAGAAGTCGCAAAAAAAACCCATTTGAGAAGAATTCGCGCTGAACCTTGGGTCCGAATTTCAGAGCTTTTCGCGCGATATTTTCGGAGATATGATCTGAGGAAGTTGGTCTTTTTGCAGACTCCTGAATTACATTCAAAACAGGTGACCTGGGGAAAATCGTCATAACTTTCTCTCTGAGGATCGGATTGAAATTTCGTAAGAAGGTACAGAAAGAGGACGGACTGTAGTTTCTTGTATGTGTGTTTCAGATTCAAAGGTTGAAACAGTGACTCGTGGCACGTCGTACAAGTTCGCTCTACTGAACCAGTCTAAAAGCAAGTCACTGTGGGAGATTTCACATAACTCTTCCTTGGAGAATCCAATTTGGCTCAGACTTGTGGCATTGGAAAGAGGACGCAGAAGGCTACTACAGGTAGCAATTTCAGAACTGGATGATCCGAAATTACAGAGATACATCAGATTCAATATCAGGCTTCTATAAAGTGAAAAAAGGTGTGTAGTTTTTTTTTAATTTTTTGTGTAAGCTTGGTTTAACGGAATTCAAAGGGCATAGTAAAGCATTATTATCGGTAACTGATGCCCCGAGGAAAGAAAATGCAAACACCTAGTAAGGAACCTGAAAGCTCTAGCATGACTCATGAAGAAGAGGAAGAAATGCTACATGATATATCAAAATTACAAGAACAAGTGCAACAAATGTCACGCTCACAAAAGCTAACAGAAGCTAAGATAAGTGGCGTGGAATCTAAGATAAATGGCGTGGAATCTAAGATAAAGGGCATGGAAGCTAAGATGGAGGATTCGATGGTAAATTTGAAGATAGATTTGAAGACAGACATGGAAGAATTGAAGAAGTTGCTACAAGAAAGGGTCACTAATGGTGAAAAGGTAGTAAAGGAAACTCATGATGAGAACAAAAGAAATGTTAATCATGATTCCATAGACTCTAATGTTGGATCGAAGACTCACCATATTCCAAAAATCGATATGAGGAAGTTTGATGGCAAGGATCCCGCCACATGGATATTACAGATGGAGCAATTCTTCGATCTCAATAATGTGCAAAACACACAAAAGGTACGTATGGCAACTTTATATTTGGAACCAAATCAGTTTGTATGGTATCAATGGCTTTGTTCTCGTAAACAATTTATCACTTGGGCAATTTTTACGGAAGAATTGATAGCACATTATGAGGATACAAAAAGCAACACTTTTTTTAGCCAATTGATAAGTCTCAAACAAAAGGGTTCAATAATGGAGCACATTGAGGAGTTCCAAAAATTGAACATAAGGGTAAAAGATATTCCAGAGGAGCATAGGATTGATGTGTTCATAGGGTCTTTAAAGGATAATATCCAACATGATGTTCGCCTTTGGGAACCTGATTCATTAGAGAAGGCATTCAGGTTAGCAAGAAAAATGGAAAGCAAAATTATGGCAACTAGGAAGCATACCACTCACAACTATAAAGACGGAAGTGTTGTTGCCCATAGTCTTCCACAACCTACAAGGTTGACACCACAACAATTGGAAGAAAAAAGAGCAAAAGGGCTTTGTTACAATTGTGATAGCAAATACACAAAAGGTCATAAGTGTGCTGAGAAGAAATTATTCTACATAGATTGTGAAGAGGAAGAAGAAAAGGAGCAAGAAAGGTCAAAAGAAGAGGATATACTCCAGGAACAAAGCCTAGATGAAGAACAAATAAATCCGACCATATCTTGTAATGCATTGGCGGGAATTACCACTCCTCAAACCATCAAGATAGAAGGACAAATCAAGAAGAAAAAGGTAATAGTGTTGATTGATTCAGGAAGCACCCACAATTTTATTCATTGTAGGGTAGCAAAAGAATTGAATTGCTTCCTATATCCAGCACCAGAGTGTCAAGTGATGATTGCAAATGGAGGAACAATAAATTGCTCTGGAAAGTGCCATAATATCAAGCTATCCATGGGAGAATATGTATTGACTAGCCCAATGCTTTCCATTCCAATGGGAGGTGCTGATGTTGTACTAGGAGTCCAATGGCTACAATCCTTGGGTACAATAGCTTTTAATTTTCAAGAACTTTTCATCAAATTTTCTGTGGAAGGAAAGGAAGTTGAATTAAGGGGTATTGCAGGGAAACCAGGAAAGATAATCAGCTCTAATGGTATGACAAAGCTTCTAAAAAAGGAGCAAAGAGGTGTAATTGCACAATTATGTTCGCTAGATGTTTCCACATTGGAATCATCTATTTCTCCAGATCTCCAAAAAGTCCTGGACAATCATTCCAAGGTATTTGAGACTCCCAAAGGTCTCCCACCTATGCGTGATCATGATCATGCTATTCATCTGATTCCAGGAAGTGTTCCTCCAAACATCAGGCCGTACAGATATCCCTATGTCCAAAAAAGTGAAATTGAACGTATGGTTGCAGAAATGCTAGAGGCTGGTATAATTCAACCGAGTCAAAGTTCTTTCTCAGCTCCAGTAGTATTGGTGCACAAGAAGGATGGATCATGGCGCATGTGTCCAGATTATAGGGAGCTCAACAAGCTCACTATTAAAGATAAGTTCCCCATTCCTGTCATTGATGAATTACTGGATGAATTGCATGGATCAATTTACTTCACCAAGTTGGATCTTCGTTCGGGATATCATCAAATCAGAATGAAGATTGAAGACATTCCGAAAACGGCATTTAGAACTCATGAGGGTCATTATGAATTTTTGGTCATGCCTTTTGGCCTTACCAATGCACCTTCAACATTTCAAGGTTTGATGAATTCAATTTTCAAACCATTCCTTAGAAAATTTGTGTTAGTATTTTTTGATGATATACTAATCTACAGCAAGTCTTGGAAGGATCATGTTGAACATGTTGACAGGGTGCTACAACTATTGGAGGAGAAACAATTATATGCAAAAAGATCCAAATGTTTCTTTGGAGTCCAGGAGGTGGAATATTTGGGTCATATTGTATCTCATGAAGGAGTTAAGGTAGACCCTAGCAAAATTAAAGCCATTAAGGAATGGAAAATCCCCACATCCATAAAGCATCTGCGAGGATTTCTTGGGTTGACAGGGTATTATCGCAAGTTTGTTAAGAATTATGGGAGAATAGCAGCACCTCTAACAACATTATTGAAGAAAGATTCATTTTCATGGACTCCGGAAGCAACAAAGGCCTTTGAACATCTTAAAGAGGCAATGTGCCAAGCACCGGTCTTAGCTACACCGGACTTCACAAAAACCTTTATTGTGGAATGTGATGCTTCAGGAAATGGAATTGGTGCTGTTCTAATGCAAGATGAAAGACCCATTGCTTTTGAAAGTCGTCCAATCAAGGGAAAGTTTTTAAGCAAAGCTATTTATGAGAAGGAAATGTTGGCAATACTCCATGCACTTAAGAAATGGCGACCCTACCTAATGGGAAGACACTTCAAGGTAAAAACGGATCATGATAGCCTTAAATACTTTTTAGAACAAAGATTATCCTCTGAAGAGCAACAAAAGTGGGTCACAAAGATGTTGGGTTATGACTTTGAAATCATCTACAAAAAAGGGAAGCAAAATGTGGTGGCAGATGCACTCTCAAGAAAGGATGAGGATGTGGAAGCATTGTTGTGTGCCATTTCTATTATCCAACCAGATTGGATAAACGAAGCAAGGGAGGAATGGAAGAATGACGAAGAAGTGTGGGCACTTATTCGAAAGCTACAACAAGATTCCAGTACTTCTGATACATTTAGCTGGCAAAATGATTCGTTATGGTACAAAGATCGCTTATACCTCTGTAAGAATTCCCAGCTAAAACAAAAGATTCTTATGGAATTGCACACTTCTCCCTTAGGAGGGCACTCAGGATTTTTAAAAACTTACCACAGGGTTAAGAAGGAATTTTTTTGGGATGGCCTTAAATCAGATATTCAAAAGTTTGTGGCGGAATGTTTGGTTTGCCAACAAAATAAAGTTGAAACAATTAAGACACCGGGTCTATTACAACCTTTATCCATTCCAAGCCAACGTTGGGAGGAGGTTTCAATGGATTTTATCACAGGTTTACCCAAGTCTGAGGGAAAGAGTGTCATCATGGTGGTAGTTGACAGACTTACCAAGTATGCACACTTTTGTGCATTATCACATCCATTTAAAGCCAGTACAGTTTCTACTGCATTTATGGAAACAGTTCAAAAGCTACATGGAAACCCAAAGATTATTGTAAGTGACAGAGATCCCATTTTCACTGGAAATTTTTGGACAGAATTATTTTCTTGTCTTGGTACTCAGTTAGCTCATAGCTCATCTTATCATCCTCAATCTGATGGGCAAACTGAGATAGTAAACAAATGTTTGGAAGGATATCTTCGTTGCTTTGTATCTGATAAACAGACACAATGGGTCAAATGGTTGCCTCTGGCTGAATGGTGGTATAACACTTCCTTCCATACAGCAACAAAAATGACCCCATTTATGGCACTTTATGGGTATCAACCACCATCCATCACATCATATTTAAGAGAAAATTCTAAGGTTCAGGCAGTGGAACATCACATCGAACATCAACAACAAGTCCTCCAACTCTTAAAGGATAACCTCGTGTTGGCACAAAATAGAATGAAACAACAGGCAGATCAACATCGCAGTGAAAGAAGTTTTGATGTAGGTGATTGGGTATTCCTACGGCTACAACCATATAAGCAAATGTCCCTAAAGCAAGCTAAGAAGGATAATAAATTATCACCAAAGTATTATGGTCCGTACAAGGTGTTGCAAAAGATTGGTACTATGGCATACAAATTGGAGCTTCCTGCAGCTTCTCGATTGCACCCAGTTTTCCATGTTTCATGTTTAAAGAAGGTTATAGGTGACAAGCTCCCAATTCAAACAATATTGCCAGAACTTGACGAGGAAGGAAAAATTATATTGGAACCGGAAGCAGTCACAGAAACAAGAACTCGACAGCTACGAAATCGATCAATTTCAGAGTATCTTATCAAGTGGAAGAACTTATCCGCTGAAGATTCCACATGGGAGGATGAGAATTTTATGCAGAAGTATCCAGAACTACTCAAGCGTTGAGGACAACACTTTTTTGAAGGAGAGGGGCATGTTGGGTCCCTATAATACTAGTGATTACCCCATTACTATTGTAGTTATACCCCTTATTTATATTGTTGTGCCCCTATTACCCCATATTGTTATTTCTGTGCCCCATAGAATCCCTCTATTGTTATTTTTGTGGCTTTATATTATTATTGTTAGGTCGGCTGGATTATATTGTGACTCCTTAGACTCCTATATATAGAAAGGAGGTTTTGTCATTTGTATCATCCAAGAATTGTTCATTTATGTAATGTAAAGGAGGTTGCCCCCTCGAAGAGGCTGAATTCTAAGGCGTTGATCTATCTTTTCTATCTTTTCTTGAGCTGGTTTCATAACAGGTTTTGTGCATGATTTTCGCACATGTTTTTTGGACGTGATGGCTTTTCGGTCCATGGTATTGGATGTGATGGTTTTTGGTCCATGGTATTGGATGCTTCAACATGTATAAATATGTATTGTAAGATTGAAAAGAAAATAATGAAAAAAAATCAAGCTGGTAGTCTTGATGTTGGGATCCAGTGGAAAATATATGTGTATATGTGTTTTATGTGTTATGCTCTCGCATTTTTTATTTTCTGTGTTTTAGAATTTGTATGCAGGTAATTTCTGTATGGGGTTAAAACCTACATTTGGTATCGGAGCAGTTTTGGCTTCAAGTGGATGCCTTTATTGCTGAGGGGTTTCGCTTGGGCCTGTGGTAGACCCTGTTCAATGAGAGATCTATGAGATCGATTCTAGTGGTGAAAGAAGATGGCGAGCAGTGGAAAGATAGAGATTGAGAAATTTAATGGTCAGAGTTTTGAGTTGCGGAAACTCAAGATGGAGGATCTGTTGGTGGATAAAGATCAGTGGATCGTTGTAGATCCGAGTACTAAACCAACGGAAGTGTCCAATGAAGAATGGAAGGAGTTGGATCGGAAGGCAAAGAGCACAATACGATTGTGTGTCTTAGATTCAGTATTGCTGAATGTATCAGGGGAAGCTACGGTGAAGGCTTTGTGGGACAAGTTAGGGACTTTGTACCAATCTAAGTCTCTGGTGAATAAACTGTTCCTGCGGAAAAAGCTATATAACCTGAGGAGGAAAGATGGAGACTCAGTGACAGAGCATCTAAACACATTTAATACTGTGGTAAGTCAGTTAGCATATGTTGATATTAAAATTTCAGATGAAGATAAGTGCATCAGTTTGTTGTGTTCTCTACCAGATTCGTGGGATAGTTTGGTTATTGCAATAGGTATCAATGCAACTACCTTGTAGTTTGATGAAATAGTCTCAGCCTTGCTGACGGAGGAGATGAGATGGAAAAATATGGAGAGCCAGAATGGTGATGCCTTGTCTATATGAGGACAGTCCCAGAACAGAAAAAAAAATAAGTCATCGAGTGGGAGATCTAAATCTAGAGGGAGATCTAAATATCCAGGAAAACCTGTAAAGGTGGTGTTACATAGTAATTTGTCACTGTCTTCACTCCAGTCTTCCTACTGTGTCATGTGTCCAAGTCATACATGCTCATATTAGACAAATGCTCTCTGATGTTGCCAAATGACCCACTTTTCCTAAGTTATCTGCCTCATCGTGTCTGTTGGCTAAATAAACGCGCTGAAGGGTGCTCCTAAACAGTCCAGAAGCGCTGCCATCGTGGAAGTACACCTGATTCCCGTGATGGTCTGATTTTATGTGCCAGTGCGAGGTTTCTTGTAATATTTAGCGATGGCCTAACTAGCTATGTTATTCAATAGCAATGTCAGCACAAAAGATCAGTTATGCCCCCGTGATGATCCAGATTGGGCGAATTTGTTCCAACAGTCGGCCTTCCAGATGACTCCAGACCTGGTTGTTGGCATAGTTTGTATCGCCCTCCTTTCTCTGGCATGGCTGTTCCGTCATTTGTGATACCTTCCTTTGGGATAAGTTCACCCTTCCACCTTTCATGGAGACTCCTTCTCCTATTTAAACTCTCACCATTGCTATGCACTGCTAGTTTTTGGGATATTTTCTGATAGTTGGCTAGTGGAGCAGTGCTGTTAGTGTTTGTGAGTTTGCTAGATAGCTAGTGTGAGTGTGACAAGTGTGGGATTGTTGATAGCTTGTGGAAGGTTGTGAAGTGCCCTTGATCTTGTGTAAAACTTATGAGTGAGAGAGACTTGTGTGTTGGAAGATCCAACTTCAAAGAGTGAATGCTTGAGGAACATGCTGGCTGGACCCTTCTGAGAAGGCTTGTGACATCAAGACTTTGGTTGTAAGCTTACTCTTATTTCATTATTAATGCAATCAATGATGTTTTCTTATGTCTTGTATGTAATGTACTTGATAGCTCATGACTTCTTGACTTTGTGAGTAAATAGATCATTGTTGTTTCCGATTACGTGCCTTGTTGTATTTCCTTTGCATTGTTTGAGGTTGATCACTCATTAAGGAGAAGGAAGCGGAAGCTGGAGCAACGCAACAGAACTCCATCGACCACCGGTTGAGGTAGGCCTCCAACTATGACTGTTTAAGGAAAGCTATTTTTGATCTATCCTTGTTTGTGACTAGACCCACTCTAGGGCTAGAGGGGTTGCCTCTGTCCGCAGAGGGAACACTTTCCTGCATTACAAATTGGCGACTCCACTAGGGAGACTTGGCCTTTGTTCTTTTCTTGTTACTCTTGTCTTGAGTTTTTTGATTTGGTCTCTTTTGAAGTTTTGGGGGTTAGTTATTAGTCTTCTAAGTTTCCTGGCCTGATCTGGGAAATGCCCTTATTTGATTGAAGATCTGACTGTTTTTGATTTGGGAGTTTTGGTTCACCTGTTATTGTTTTGAACATCATCGCAAATTTAATTTTAACAGTCGCGTTGTCATCCTGCTCGCCCTTTTGTAGTATCCTGTTCATCGCGTAATTATGTTATATACCTAGGGGGGATAATATGGGGTACCAAGGGAGGTACCCAAGGTAATAATGTAATAATGGGATGGGCCATAGTAATAAATAAGGTGGTTAACCCATGTCATGTAAGGGACCACAAGTAGTTAATAATAATGTAATGGGCCCATGGTATTAGTTGATGGTATGAAGGAACCATGGTAATGATGCATGGTATTGTATGTATGAGGCCTATATAGAGGCTAGAGACTCCACATGGAGAGATAGGAAGTGAAGTATTATTGTATGAACAAGCATATGGCTTGTGGAGTGTTCTCCTTCCTTAAGGAGTGAATGTATGGTGTTGCCATACCATAAGGGTTTTATATTAATAAAGAATCATTTCATCTTATTCTTGGGTTTATTTGCATTATCTTGTATTTTCATATCAGATCTGTAATATTGTAGATCTGAGCCAAAGATATTATGATAATAGAAATAACCCAAGAATAACAAGATCAAATACAGATAAAATCTTCTTTATTAATCTCAAAACCCTTAAGGTAGGGCAACACCATACATTCACTCCTTAAGGAAGGAGAACACTCCACAAGCCATATGCCTGTTTATACAAGAATACTTCTCTTCATATCTCTCCATGTGGAGTCTCTAGCCTCTATATAGGCCTCATACATACAATACCATGCATCATTACCATGGTTCTTTCATACCATCAACTAATACCATGGGCCCATTACATTATTATTAACTACTTGTGGTCCCTTACATGACATGGGTTAATCACCTTATTTATTACTATGGCCCATCCCATTATTACATTATTACCTTGGGTACCTCCCTTGGTACCCCATATTATCCCCCCTAGGTATATAACATTCCACCCCCCTAAGCATGTTTCGCCCCCGAAACATGGGAAAAACACAAATAATAAGATCTACTCAAAAGAGTAGTCCATTGATACCATGCACGTGCATCTAGCCATCCAAGAGAAAGGTGAACCCTCGATCTCGCTGGTGCCTCGCTCGCTTGAGATGGAAGTTGGCCGTGGCAGCTGTTCTGTGTTGATGTGCAGTGGGTGGAGCTTCTCTCCTCGCGATCCGTCATGTGACGACTTGGTTTCCATCTTGATGGTTGTCTCGCTGGGTGATGTGGGTGATGATATGTTGAAGTTTTAACCCACGATGGCTGTTTCTTTACTTCACCCTACTATGGTGCCTGTTGTGGTGTCTTCTTTTTCAATATGACTGCAACCACTGAGCCCTCCTCTGATGTATCATCACCTGTAACCTTTTCTTCTGCAGCCTCTGTTTGTGTTTGATTGTCGATCATCAAAGGCTCATCATCTGATATGTCAATCCCTTGAACATCTTCTGCTTCAGCCTCCATGTGCTCTACCTGTTTATGGATGGAAATATCCTGTAATGTAATTTTCTTCTTTTTATACCATAGCTTCAGGAATTTCTTCTGCAAATTAATATTGATAGTACCCACGGATTCCATCCAAGGATATCCCAAAACAACATCCATATTATCCATCTCTGAAGCATAAAAATCACCATGCAACACATATTTATCCAAAGAAAGCTTCAAATCCTTATAAATTTGAACATCCTTATCCTCACCCTGTGTATGTTCAATTTGTTTTGCTGGGACTTGCAATTTTTTGGCCAAATTAACATTGATAAAATTATGTTTACAACTAGGATTGATAGAAACAATGATCTTCTCTTTCTGAATCAATCCATGAATCTGCAATAAGGATATACTAGTAGGAAATAACCCTTTAGGTTCCATGGTTTCCTTCTTTTCTGTAACAATAAAATCTTTGCTAGGCAATGTGACCTGACAAGCTAACTGACAAGCCTCCGTCCACGTGGGAGGGTGGTGAAGTAGAACTTGAGCTTTGATGGCTTCTTTAAGACCGCTGATAAAACATTCCTTGAAGAATGTATCTGTGAGACCCTTAGTGCGGAAGGCTAAGGCTTCAAAAGCGGTAATATATTCCTCCACTGTACCAGTCTGTCGGAGCTTAGTGAGACGACCCAAAAAAGAGTCTTCCTGTTCAAAGCGATCTAGGCCCGCCATCACAAAAATATTGGCGAAAAATTGAAATGGTCACAGATCCGTCAATATTGCTCAGAATCCCTATTATAACCTGTTTTTAGAAATGGAACAACCATTCTGCATCTGCCCATGTGATAGAAATCCTGATTCAGACACTAGAATTTCAGATCTGCGCTGCTACTCTCCCGACGTCACCCAAAATTTCTGCAAAAAGAGCTGATTTTAAATCAGCGATATCTCCCTCATCCGGATTTCGATTCGACTGATTTTTTTTTTGAAATCATGTGTTTTTTCACAAATATTCCATATCTACAATTAGATCTTGCAGATCTTGCACCAGGAATTTTAGATCTGCGTCGCAAAACTCGCTGCCCTGAAAATTGTTTGCAACCCCACTGATTTTTAGATCAGCGATATCTCCTTCATCCGGACTCCGATTCAACTGATTTTTTTTGTTTTAATTTGGGTATTTTTTCACAAGGAATACAGATCTGCAATTAGATTCTACAGATCTTGCACCAAAACGTACAGATCTGACCTGCAACTCGCCGCCCCAGAAACCCTGCAAAAATGAAAAAAATTTCTCCATGGTTTGCCCAAGAAAGTGCTCTGATACCAATTGTTGTAGATCTGATCCAAAGATATTATGATAATAGAAATAACCCAAGAATAACAAGATCAAATACATATAAAAGCTTCTTTATTAATCTCAAAACCCTTAAGGTAGGGCAACACCATACATTCACTCCTTAAGGAAGGAGAACACTCCACAAGCCATATGCCTGTTCATACAAGAATACTTCTCTTCATATCTCTCCATGTGGAGTCTCTAGCCTCTATATAGGCCTCATACATACAATACCATGGTTCCTTCATACCATCAACTAATACCATGGGCCCATTACATTATTTTTTTTTCCAAAGAAAAAAGCGGTAACCTTTTATTTATAAAAATGAAAAGTTACACTAAGCATATGCATTGAAGCATTATCAGAAGATGCCCATTGGGCTCATGTGCTTTTGCACACAATGCGATGTAGCGAGGCTACCTTGCATTCAAAAATAAAGAAAGAAAAAAGAATAGAAGAGGGAAGAGAGAAAGAGGAGAAAAGCATCACGTTTTTCTCCCTTTCTTCTTCTCGACCTTGCGCCATTCTCCCTGAGATGACTCACAAGTGGCAAGGACAATCTGATTTTCAACATGGAGAGTTCCAGTGTCCTTGTCCGAATCTGATGTTTCTGAAGTGTGTTGTCTTTTAATTCCTCCACTGCCTGGGTCCACAACATTCCTGTCTGATTGATTCGTTGGACGGTGTGGATCCATGAGAACAGTTGTGTCCACTGTTTGCACCTCAGGTTCCTGTGTAGGTTGTTTGCTTTCTGATGGAGCTGGTTCCTCTTCTTCTTCTGACTCATCCTCCTCTGACTCAGGAGGGGGAAACTGCCAACCTTTCCTCTGATTCCTGTTCGGTTTCTTTTTGCTGTTTGTTTTCTTAACCTCTGGGCATGTATTTTGAAGATGTCCGGTCATTCTGCATTTCCTGCATCTGAACGCAGTATTCTCGTAATCAAGTGATTGCAACCAGTTTTGTTGCTTATAGATCAGCATGATATTCTCTGGTAAACCTTTGCTTAGATCCACTTCTACACAGATCCGAGCAAAGGTGAAGATTCTGTTTTCTAGCCTTTCCGTGTCTGTTTTAATATACCGTCCAAGGCTGTTTCCGATGCTTTCTAAAACCTGTTCGTTCCAGAAGTGAAGAGGCAGGTTGTGAAGTCTCACCCATACTGGTAATCTGGAAACTGTCATGGTGTTGGGGTCAAAATCTGGAAACCATGGGGTGATAAACAACCCCGTGGACCCCCAGAACCAAGGCCCCTCTCTGATTATTATATCTCTTTCCTCCGAGGTTTGAAATTTAACAATAAAAAACCCCTTGGAACAGAGGTGTATTTCACATTCCAGAGACCATTGAGTAAATATCCAGTGAAAAAGGTCCATGGGTTTAGGCCAGAAGCAATTGAAGCGGCATATTAGTGCCTGGGCTTCATATGTCTTTGTGTGCTCCTCTGTTGCTGTATTGTTGATTTTTAGTGCTGGGGTTTGTTCTTGAAGTTCTACTATGTAGGGTCTCGGTGTATTTCCAGCCTGTTCTGGAGGTGAGCCCGCCGCTTTTTTCCCTTGAAGGATGTTTTTGTAGGAGGGGCCTCCATTTGATTGCTGATGACTGTTGGGCATATTCCTTTTGTCTCCCCCTGCAGATCTTGGGATGCTCTGAGCCGCACCCCCTCGCAGACGCAAGTTTAGGGTAATGGTCATCTCTGGTTTAATGGAATAGTCCTTTAAAAGCCTGCAGTCCTCAAGGGAGCGAAGCCCATTGACCAGATATTGGACCGGTACAGGATACCCCAACAATCCCCATATTTTATGCTTGAGTTGAAGGATAGAGGAATCATCGCTTACCCAGACTGTATGAGAGTTACCCACAGGAGGTCTGATAAAAATTTGAAAAGGAGAAGAGTGCGGCAGAATCTGGTTCTTACCTATTGCTGGAGAGGGGAGCACTTCCTGCTTATGCCGATCCCTCCTCTTTACTTCTTCATTCTTCTGATTCAGCATTTGGGTCTGCATGACAGACTTGGGTGCCTCTGCTCTTGCTTCCGTTTTCCCCATCATCTGATAAAGAGACTTGCCTGAGCGTTCAAGGCCATTCTCGCCGGTATACAACGCGCGGGAGTTCTCAGCCGTCTTCGGCCCCACATCCGCAGAGTGCTCCTTCACGATTTCGCCCTCTTCCTCATAGATTTGCCCGGGAAAACCAGATCGATCAGCGAAGGGAGGTTGGAATGGGGCCAGGAGAACGACTGGCCGCTTAGCCTTCTCGCCATCGCACGCATCCCTTTCCTGCTTGGCTGATCCTCCTGCGTTGATATGGACTGCGGCTCGCGGGAGGGAAAAGTCTGATCTATGCTTCGCACCACTGTTCCTTTGCAGCGCAGAGCTATTGCGGCTCAGGATCCTGGCTTCCTGGCCGGCGGCGGCGCCATACTTACCCTCTGTAACCCTAGCTATCATCCTATCCCCAACCTCAGGGCCCATTACATTATTATTAACTACTTGTGGTCCCTTACATGACATGGGTTAACCACCTTATTTATTACTATGGCCCATCCCATTATTACATTATTACCTTGGGTACCTCCCTTGGTACCCCATATTATCCCCCCTAGGTATATAACAAATTACGCCTTATAGTCGCGACGGTTCCGAAAATCAGACCATCGCGGAAAATTCGTGTACTTTCGCGCTGACATCGCTTTGTTGCTGCGGCATGTGCTTTATCAGTGCTTGTTTCTTGTGTATTACCCGTGCTGATTGTTGTAGAATTGATTTTCTCAATTCTGCCTCCTGAGTCCATCAGTCCTGCTAGTCTCTTGCTGTTCTCACTTGTTTGATGACTTGTTTTTCACTATTTATAGGTTGAGGAACTCTCTTGTGAGCTTTGTTGAATGAATCTTTCTTCTTTGCTTATGTGACCTAGTTTCATTGTTTCAATTCCTTTGGATCAGTTTGGCTTGGTTGCTTGATTGCTCAAGATTTGTTTGTAGCTTGTTGGTTTGATTGAGCCTTCCCCTTTGCTTGCTTTTGGTTGATTGTTTAGTGACTGTTATTGAACCAATATTTGGCATTGATTCGATTTCTCTTCACTACCCGAACATAGATCACAATTGTTTGGATCAACCATTTTTCCACACTTGCTTGTTGCTTATTTGCTTCTTCTAGAATTAGAGACATCAAAATCAAAAGAATTGCACTCATTTAGTATACGAAAGTGAAAGTGAATTTGCATTTCAAAGTTTACATATTGGAAAGCGAATGTTTAAATCTCTCATTAGTAGTATCTGTGCACTTTAGGAATTGATGTCTGCTTGCATTGAGTGACTGCCTTTGTTGTCTTGGTTTTCTTGGTTTGGGAATGATCTCTCTACCCTCCTGTAGGTAGGTGTTCATTGAAGAAAAAGATATTTTTTGATTCATTCTAGTTGCATCCTAGGATTTGTTATATACATACGGTAAGGCCTAAAAACTGAAACATAATCCAAGATCAACTCTAAAATGAACTGAATAAATCTAACAACGCATTGGAACATAATGCACACTATTTAGAAGTCTAGCACAGAATTGTGCTCCCATGTACCGTCGAGTATATGATGGGAGACCCCACTAGGTTATCATCCTTTATCCATAGGAAGCCGTGTCTGCCACCTTACAAGCCGTAACGCACCGAACACAACATTCGGGAAGATTGACTGCCATACAAAAAGTCCTTGGTTTTCATATGACTGCCAAGGTGTATATGCAATTTTACGGATTTGTCTGGTAAACCTTTTGCCTAGTTCTCCAGAGTAGTCACTTTCATTCCTTTTCAGACTCCCTAAAAGAAAAGGTCCATCTGAGCACTTGTCACTTCAGGCTCATTAAATATTCAAAGGAGACTAGAGTCATTTTTTTGTCCTTTTCTTGACTCTTTAAAGATGAAAAGGTCAAGTTCTGTTCCTGTGTCTTAAAATTTATTTGGTCACGATTCACATTTGCCCTGTTAGATCTTGTTTGCGTTAGCTTGAGTAGGGTCCTTTCTCGTTAGTTTTCCTAGGGTTTTTTGAATCATCATCCTGGCGGAATCACTGATCCTATCTCTCGTTCCAAGTGACCAAGCGTCTCCTTCTTCTGTTGCTCCTGAGGTACCAGTTGTGAGTGATACTCTACCTGTTATTCCGAGTATCCAACCAATTAACTCTCGTGCTCCAGAGGATGAGTCTTACGATATTCATTGGAACCCCTTTTGGGAGCCTTCCGAAGAAGATATTCCTGGTACTCCTCCTAGTGTTTCATTCCCAATGTCTTCTTCTGATATGGAGGACACATCTCCCGTCACGAGTGAAGAATCCATTGCGACGAGGTGTGAAATTCCCATATCAACGGAAACTACACCTTTTCGTATCACCCCTCTTGGTGTCACGTTGCCTTTACGCTATAAGGCTTTGAGGGATGTTAGGGGTTTTAGGACCTCCCTTATGAGTTCTATGTGGTCTCACACCGTCACTTCGACCTCGGAACCTTTTATTCCTCAAATTCACAATGTGTCTGTCACTTCCGTCCTGACTATTCCAACTGTCTATGTGGCTTCTTCAACCCCTATTGTTGGTGTCGTTACTGCATCCTCACTTGTCACCATTGTTGCTGGAACTCCATCCAGATCAGCGAATAGTGGCCCATCGGCATCTGTACCCGGAGTTGTTGATCCTACACTAAGTGCCCCACCTTCTTCTGGTTCCATTCCAGCAGGGGGGGCATACGATCAATATCTCTATGCTCTTCAGAATCTGGATCCTCAAATCCATTTCATTATTACGATTCTCGAGGAGCTCATATCTATCACTGCGGACCTTCGTACCACCAGTTATCATGGTGCTCAAATGTCCCCTGCGGATTTTCAAGGACCACCTTATCAAGGGCAGCCGTCTTACAAGCAACCCTCCTATGGGCAGCAATATTACGAACAATCTTATCTAGGGCGACCTGGAGGCCCACAAGGACAACCCTTCTATGGACAACGTTCGGCCTCTAGTGATCCATCTTTTACCTATTTTGGGAAACCTTTTGGTAATCCGGGACAACCTTACATGCAACAAGGCCAACCTGGTGTCCAGCAAGGCTACCCTTTTGGGCAAGTCAGTCAACCTTACGTTCAGCAAGGCCAACCGACTGTCCAGTCTGGTCAACCATCTGGACAAGTTGGTCAGCCTCAAATCCAATCAGGTCAACCAATTGTCTAGTCTACTCAGCCATCCGGTCTATCAGGACAACCCTCAGTTGTGCAAGGACAACCCAATACCCAACAAGCTCAACCTTCTGGGAAAATGGGCCAATCTCAATCTCAACTAGGTCAACCTTCTGGCCAGATGGCTCAGCCTCAGTTCTCTCAAGGACATCCATCTGGGCCTGCTCAACCGGGCACTCAAATGATTGTTGCTTCTCAAGCTCAACCCGGTTTTCAGCCCCAATCTGGGCTCCAGACCCAATCCGGTTTTCAAATGTAAGTTGGATCCCACTCTTAACCTTCTTATCAAGCACAACCTGGCTCTCAGGCTTAGTTTGGAGCCCAACCGCCTTATGATTTCTAGCAATCCCAAGGGCAAACTCAATTTGCCCCGTACCAAAATTATCAACAACTGCAGGTGACTCCTTATCAGAATTACCAGCAACCATATGTTGCTCCTGCAGGCCAAGTTGGTAATCAATGGAATTCTGGGGGGGGAATCCAGGGTCAGCCATCCTATAACTCCTATGGACAAAATCCCTATGGACAAAACCCTCCTGGGCCAAATCCATGCGGGCAAAATCAATGGGGGCAACCAGCAGCTGGTTGGAACTCTGGTACTACCTCCTACCTGCGGCCTCAGATGTACTTTAACCCTCAATTACCCTTTTTAGCAACGTTGGAACTACTGGATGTGTCCAAACTGAAAAATGATCCTATTCTTCATAATCTGTATTGGCCCTTGGTTCCAACTAAGATTCCCGGTGATTGTCCCAAATTTGATGGTAAAGCTGGAGAAGATCCCCAAGCCCACGTCATGACTTATCATCTATGGTTTTCATAGAATTCGTGGCTTGATGATTCAATCCGGCTCCACCTTTTTCAAAGGACCCTCACTGGCTCTGCTGCTAAATGGTATATTGAGTTAGCTCGCAGATCTTTTCAGGATTTTAACTCGTTGGCTATGGAATTTTTAACTCATTTTCAGTTGCTAATTTGATATGAAATGGGCACACACCTCCTGACATCCTTAAAACAAACAACGGCTATGCATATCTTTGATCATATCCATGAATGGAGATGGTGTCGCCATTTGATTAAGTTTTGGATTCCCGACCAGCTTCTCACCGACTATTTTACGACCTCATTTGTCGGTTCGATAGCGCGGGAAATTCTATGGGGGCATGTGTAACTGAAGAGCAGGCTATTGCACGTGCTCAGTACCTTGACTTGGTTTACTCCCAGTCCGGTACGCTATATGATTATTTTCCTGATTCCCTAAGACCTGGAACTTCTAAAGCCTCGCCAACACCATCTGTTGACGGTATCATTGGTTCTGTTAATCCGCCTTCTAAGAAAACTTCCATGAACCCTGGGAAGCAAAAGTCGAATGCTCTAAATGAAAATACTTCTCAAGCCGTATCCAACTCTGGTAATACTTCCGAGGTTAATGCCGTCCAGTCTACCACAGCGAACAAAGCCTCGAAAGGAAAGAAGAAGGGAAAAGGAAAGAATAAAGCTGATCAACCTAAGCAGGATTCCCCTAAACCTCCCCCAAAGGAAGGTGCCAAATGCAAGCCCAAGTATCCTTGCCTTATCTGTGATGAGGATCACTATACCAAATATTGCCCAAGGTGGTCTGAAGTTAGTCGTTTGTTGAAAAGTGCTCCGGGGACTCCTACCGTGCTCAAAGAGCCTTTTCCGTAGCAGCAAACGCAAATGGTGGCTGATCCATCCCAATCCTCTTCTCCCTTTGGTTCTCAAGTATTTAAGGCTGGGACGATTCCTGTCCACATTAGTACTCGGGAAAAATAATATCTGTTGCCTGCCGAGAAAGAGCTTGAGGTTCCCTCTAGCGCTCCTCCACCTAGTTCTGGTCCGCTCCATATCGAGAGACCTAGCACTGAGGTGCCCGTTCGACCCCCTCCTAAAGGTGTACTCCGGAAATCTTCTTACAACCCTAATGCTCGTGCTACTCAGCACTATAGCATCATTGAGGACTTAGCCCAGGCTCTATCAGCTATGTCCGCTCTAGAAGTTCTCCAAAGCTTCCCATCTCAGAGGAAGTCCTTGCTATCAGCCATCAGTGGCATTGACCCAGCTGACTCGGATCTGATTAATTTTGACCTAGAAAGCCGTATACCGAGACTGCCTCATCAAATTGCCTTCCTTATTCAGGTCATCATCAACTCTAAAAAGATTCATCGTACCGTCATTGATGAAGGTGCTTCAACTTGCATCATGTTTGTTGCTTGTTGGAAGGCGATTGGTTCCCTGAGTCTGAGCTAGTCTCCCACGACCTTGGAAGCCTTTGATGGGAGAGAGTCTCGCCCTTATGGTATACTCCAACGTTTGCCTATTACTTTGGAAGGGAAGACAGTCGAATTTGTTAATGCTAATCTTACTTACAACCTCCTTCTGGGACGCAGCTGGACATACGCCATGTGAGCCATGGTTTCTTCCCTATTTCGTGTCATTCATTTCCCTCATCAGGGGAAGATCGTCACTATATACCAGCTGTCTTTCTTCGCCTCCTCTTCCAAAGGCAATGTGCCTTTTGTGGAGCATACCTCTATCCCATGTGAGAGTGTGGGAGTTGGACTTTTTAAAGATCCTGCCCTTATGGGTGTTTTTTCACTCCCACCTCCTAACATCGCTCCTATTAATATGATTTCTATTCGCTCTGATCCTTGGGTTCTTCCCCCCGCTGATCAGATAGACTCATGGGGCGATGAGATGCCGTTGAGTCCTGCCGAGCTCAACTACGTCGAAATTGTTACTGCATCGGCTCCACCTTCTGAACCTGCTCCTTCGAGCAGAGCTCTCGACTCGTATGCTCATTCCCCTTGGCTTGGAGATGACGCTTCTTCAGACCCTCTAAAGGAAATATTTCCGTCTAATGAAGCCATTATTGAGACTATGTCTCTCGAGGAACCCCTTTGGTCTGATCATCACCATCGTTCCTCGTTTCTCCATGTCCACCGAGAAATGCTTACCTGTCTCGAGTGGTTTGCTCCTTGTCTCCCATCCCAACCCCTTCAGACACCCATTCAACTTTATCAAGTGTCTTCTGAAGGGAATATGGGAAACGTCATGCAAACCCAACCCATCGACATCTCTGTTAAACCAGGGGTTGTTGAGCATATCCATGTTGGAGTAACTTGTACTTCGGAGGAGATTCAACTCTATACTGATCTTTTTTGCGAATTCCGTGATGTGTTTTCTTGGTCTTATGAAGAAATGCCCGGAATCGATCCTAGCATCGTGGTTTATGAGATACCTACGTATCTAGGTGCTAAGCCTGTTCGCCAGCGTCTACGCCCCGTGCACCCTTGAAAGGCTGCGGCTATTAAAGCAGAAGTTGAAAAGCTTCTTAAGGCTAGTTTTATTTACCCCATCCCACTCACAAATTGGGTCTCCAATATCGTCCCTATGACTAAAAAACATGGTACTATCCGAGTTTGTGTTGATTACCATGATATTAACCGGGCCTATCCCAAAGATAACTTCCCCACACCCTTCATTGACTAGCTCATTGATGAGTGTGATGGGAGTAAAATGTATTCATTCATGGATGGTTTTTCTGGTTATAACCAGATTAATATTGCGCCCGCCGATCAACACAAGACCGCCTTTATCTGTCTGTGGAGCACTTTTGCCTACAAAAAGCTCCCTTTTGGTTTGAAAAACTCCGGTGCTACCTTCCAACGCATAATGTCTTACGCATTCCATGATATTCAACACATTGTGCAACCGTACTTAGATGATCTACCAGCTCATTCAGCAAAACGCTAGGACCATCCCTCTCACCTTCGCGAAATCTTTCTCCGATGTCGACATTACCGCATCAGGATTAATTCTCATAAGTGTGTCTTCTGCGTTGAGTCAGGAAGACTTCTCGGGTTTATCGTCTCCCGAGAGGGCATCCGTTTGGATCCCCTTAAAGTCGAGGCCATTCTAAATCTTCCTCCCCCTGCTTCTTTGCAGCAATTACAGAGTTTGCAGGGCAAAGCGAATTTTTTACGACGATTCATTCCGAACTATGCCGAAGTGGCTAAAGGTTTCATGCGGTTATTGAAGCGGGACACCCCTTTTCTATGGGATGTCGCTGCTCAAGAGTCCTTCAAGCGTCTCAAGGTTCTCCTTGTTTCTGCTCCATTGTTGTGTCCTTTGAATTATCACCGTGACTACACTCTGTATTTGGCCGCTGCTGATACCACTATTGGCATGGTTCTTGTTCAAGATGATGATGATGACATTGAGCATGTCATTTATTATCTCAGCCGCAATCTTCTAGATATGGAAACTCGATACGCTTATGTCGAGAAGTTGGCATTGGTTGCCATTTGTGCCATCCAACATTTCCACCATTACATCTTGTTACGTACTACGACAGTGGTTTATGATTGCAACCCGATGACGTACATCCTATCACATCAGTTGCTGGGGGGAAAGTACTCGAAGTGGATCGTTATCCTCCAAGAGTTTGACTTGGAATTCACCACCGCCAAGTCTAAGAAATCCCTTGTCTTTGCTGAGTTGCTTTGCTCTTTGCCATCTCTCACCGCGCCCTCTCGGTTAGAGGACCATATCCCGGACGAAACTCTGTTCTTAATCAGCACCCTCGATCCCTGGTACGGGGATATCATTGTCTATCTGCAGAAGTCCTCTTTTCATCACGATTTGTCTAAGGATGCTCGGTGAAAGATTCGTCATCAGTCTCAGCCCTATCGTATTATTGGGGACACCCTGTACTGCCTTGTCGCCGACTCTGTTCTCCGCCGATGCTTGACATTCGAGGAAGCTGAGCGAGTTTTAAACGACTGCCATTTTGGCGCCTGTGGTGGTCACATGTCCGGATATGCTATTGCTCAAAAGATCCTCCACGCCAGTTATTTTTGGCCCTCCATCTTCAAGGATTTCATTCTTGCCGTCCGCTCCTATCACAAGTGCCAAATTTACCAGTGGAAGATGCACGCCCCTCCCGCTCCATTGCACCCTCTTGTTACTGTCGGCCCTTTTGCAAAATGGGGCTTTGATTATATGACCTGTAACCCTCGCTCGACCGGGGGGCATGGGTATATCATCGTTGCCGTTGATTACTTCACAAAATGGGCCGAGGCGATTTCCACACTATCTCAAGACGGTTACACAGCGACACAATTTTTGTTTAATCACGGTAAGCATTTCCGTAATCACATGATGACTGAGCTAACAACCCAGCTAGGCTTGCGGCATGATAGCTCGACTCCATACTATCCTCAGGCCAGTGGCCAAGTAGAAGCCGTCAACAAGGTTCTAGTTATGATGCTTCAACGTACCATTGGCATGCACAAGTCTATCTGGCACTTGATGTTGTTCTCTGCCTTGTGGGCCTACCGAACTGCTGTGAAGGATGGCACCAGTTTCACTCCATTTCAATTAGTTTACAGATTGGAGGCTACCCTTCCCATTGAGTGTGAGATCCTTTCGTTGAAATTAGCCGTCGAATTACTCCCCAACACTACTTTGGTAGAAGAATGCCTTCTATACCTAGAACGGCTGGACGAGACCCGTCAACTAGCCTCTCTAGCTATTGAAGCACAAAAGAAGAGAGTGAAAACTCACTTCGATCATACTATCCATCCTTGTTCTTTTGTTGAAGGAGATTTAGTCCTGCTTTATGATCAAGCGAATGATAAGCTGGGGGCAGGCAAATTCGAGCCCATGTGGCACAGGCCTTATATTGTCAAGCAAGTTTTGCAAAAGGTGGCGTATGAGCTGATTGATTATGAAGGGAATCCTCTGGATAAGCCCCGAAATGGGCTTTACTTGAAAAAGTATTATGCGTGAATTTCATGCACTTTGGTTTGTACATACGTGTGTTTTAGCAGGTGTGTTGTGTGTTTTGGCTTGGTGTGTAGGCATGACTACAGCTTATTGTGTCTTTTGCTTCTTGTGCAGATGTCCGGTGCATCTTACGTTGGTTTCACTGATGGTGCGTGCCTCAGTACTCGCAACTTGTCTTCTGCGGCATGGGTTATCTACGATCCTCATGGTGAGTTGATAGACTTCCAAGGTGTTTGTCTAGGTTGTACCATGAACAATGTCGCTGAATATAGTGTTGTTGTTGAGTTACTGGCCGAGGCGATCAATCTCGGTATTCATACATTGCTTGTGAACCTAGACTCTCAGCTTGTCGTCCACTAGCTCAATGGGCGATATTCCATCAGAGGCCATCGGATTTTAAGGTTGTATTTACGTGTTAAATTGTTAGAGAGGAATTTTGATTTCATTACATATCAGCATATTCCACAAAGATTAAACACGTTAACTGATGCATTGGCTAACCATGTATTAGACAGAAATTTGCGTAACATGTAATCAAAATAGCATATAAGAAGCATGTAAAACACAATAATGAACAATAGAAATATGTATATATATCTCGTGTGGCGCACTGAGGCGCTCAAAAAAATAAGTGTACATGTCCAAATAGAGTCTGTGTTCTCCATACATCTGAGACACATGTCTCTCAAAAGATCACCAGCAGGAAATAAAAACCTAGGTGTCTACTGCAGTGGGTTATGCTCCCTATAGCATACCACCACCTGTGCCACCCGCCTCAACAAGCAGTGCACCCTGGGTTCCACTCCTACTGTGTGGATCTGGAATGCTATGGGGACCTCCTTGATCCCCATGTAATCTGGAATCCCTGCTGTTAGGCCCTCAAGGTTCCGGGCCACTGTCTCCACCGTATCATCAGTTGGAGGAGCCAAGGCTAGTGCTGCAATGCCTTGCACATCCCTCTGTGCCTCTAGAGCTAGCCCGACGGGTCTCACTGGTCCTACATCTGCATACCATAGCGTTCGTCATTAGGACATATACATGAAAAATAAAAAAACATCATAAAAAATAAAATGCAAAAAGTGATCAAGTGTCTTACCACCTGTTGAGGGCCCTAAAATCGGGTCAACAACAAGGGGGATACCCACCCGGTCTGGAACCTGGTTGGCGGCTCCTTGCCCGTTTGGTGTAGCGGGTCCGACTGGGGATAATGGGACCAACTTCCCAATCTAAAGGATGTGTGTGTGTGTGTGTAGATTTTGATGATGCTAATCTAGAAGTAATTTTAAGCTAATTTAATTCTAAACTCTAAATAGACTCTATGCTACTGTAATCTAACAAAAACAACACATCTAATCTACACTAACTCGGGGTAGAATTCTTTCATTATGCGATCTAAAAAGATTTCATACAATAACTGGTAATAAAGATCATTCAGCTATCATAAGAATATAAATCAATTAAGATAAACCATTCTGCATAAGAAGTTAGGCAAAACAGTTGTGAACAACATATCGCATAATAAGTTATTCATATGTCAAGCACAAATAAATGACTCCACCGTACAAAAGTGCCAAATGGTAACCCACACATTCATACATTAACATATCAACAACTCAGCTGTATATCACTCTAAGAATATAAGCAAAAATTCGTCAAGAGATAAAAGTACCATTTATGACTGATTTTCACTCACAAACCTCAAGCAATAATGATTTATCTCTACTTACTTCTAACGTCTACTAAGAGTACAGAAGTGCAACATCAGTAGCAGACATTAAAATGCAAACATAAATAAATCTCGATCCATCCATTCATCAAAAACCCCCTCCGAGGGTGCAAAAGTGCATGTTCTGAGGACAAGTTTTTTGACAAATTTCCGGACCCTTCTCCAAATGCCATGAGAAGGGTTAAATACTACTAACTAACTAATCTTAATTACACAAATTTAGGAAACGGCTTCAAATGACCGCCGTTTTACTAAAACAAATTTATTTCTAAAAATTGAATCTAATTTCTAACCGTTTTTGTATCTGCTCCTTAGTGCTGTAAGCAATGCAAGGTTCGCCTGGAAAGAGTCGGCTGGTTGTCTTTTCCTTTTGTTTGAGCGATAAAAGTAGAAATAACAAAAGCTGGCACCTCTTTCTGACAAACTAGAAGATATTTTCGAAAATCTTCCTCTGGCTGGGTGTATTTGCTGTGTGTATACTTAGTATAACCCAGATTTCTTTCAAACTGATTGTGCTGTTGCTATTTCGGTTTCCGGCCATGCGAATGACTCAATGAGTTAGGGATTTCGTTGCTTGAACAATCTTCCGTATTGAAAATTGCTTCCGTTCTTTGTTCCAGGCTTTTCTAGAGCGTCCTCCCTCTTTAGCGTTTTTCTTTTTGCTTTACCCAGTCTGAGCTTCAGGATCTTTTGCAAACATGCTGCTTTTGTGCGCCTTTGACTCTGAGTCTTGGATAGTCTATTTTCATCAGTGTCTGTTGAGTGATACTTTGGAATCCGCGGTCCTGCTACATGTGACATCCATTTGCGAAGGCATCTCCTCTCTGTTCTTCTAGTATTGGCGCTTTCCCCTTTTCCTTAGATGTTTCCTGCATATTGATTTATATTAGTCCTGCCTTACAATTTACGCAAAGAAAAAGAGAAATGACGAAAAGATTGACATGAAAGCATTAAGTTCTAATGAATGCATAATCATGACACTCATAATGACTTGACTCTTCGAAAAACGCAACACGATCATCCTTGGATACTCAGGCGTACAATCATTAATTTCCCTTAAGGTGCGCGCTCAATTTTGGGTTTACAGATCATGCCGAGGAAACTTTGCGATGAGTGGTTTCTGCGATTCGCATCGCAACATCGAGGATTGCGATGTCGAGAAGTGTCATCGCAGCAATTGATAGTCTCATTCATCGCAGATCGCAAATCGCAAGATCGCAGTTTGTAAGATCGCAGATCGCAAATCGCAAGATCGCATTTTTCATTTGATCACTGTGTGCTGCTTATGCGACGTTACGATATGCGACATCGCATATCGGCCGTCGGTGATTCCTTAGGTTTTTCATTTAAGAGCGCTTTCAAAATATGTGATGCGATGAATTTCGCGTCGCTTCTTTGCAGCTTATTTATGCGCATAGGAAAACGCTTCACTCTCTCTTTGCGATGCGATATAGCTTTTAGGGAGTTAAATACAAAAATTATCCTAAAAATATTTTTGGGATTTTTTGTTAAGGGTCCCCCTTTGCTTGATTTTATTGCTAATACCAAACAAAGAGGGGGGTTGTTGGTGACCACAACAATGGCGATTCACTGTGAAGAACCAGTTATCTCTGCTTTTCTATTGACATTTCCACTTCCGAAATAGAAAAATTTTCATATGTCTAAATTTTGTTATGGACAGATAGAGTAGATTACCCCTTATCCTGTCAATGATACTTTGTCTCAACTTTTTTTTTTTTTTTTATTCCAATTGTCTGCTTCCTTAGGCTTAGTTCTTGCATTCACACCAGACATTACTCGGTCTTTTTAAAGATAAAATAAGGTCTTCTCTGCGTACTGGCTTTAAAATATGCTCATTTGTCGTAGGTAGAGCCTCTGCTGCCCGCAAGCGTCCATAGCCTCGACAGGGTTACCTGTTATCCAACAATGATCCTTTATCCTGCTTGAGGTTATTTACAACATTTCAGAGAAAAATCCTTTTTGACACTTTTTCCTTTTTTATTCTCTAAAGAACAATGTCTTGGTTTGGTGGCCAAATTATGACACAGTCATTCACTTGATTTACACTTTTGCTGAACAAGCTGGCTCGTGATGAGACCCCTTGTCTTTTGATTGCAACAATCTTGAGTCGTTGCCCTGTTTTGATAGAAAGTATTGGCAAAGTCAGCAAGTTATAATATCTGTGATCATGATAAGCCGGCTCGTGATGAGACCTCTTATTCTTTGAGATATAGTGTTTTCTCGGATTGTTTCTCTGAATGCTGCGGTTTCCTTTAGCAGGGAGGAAGTCATTGTTTTTCCTTAAGAAAGCTCTGGACGAAAATAATAGAGTTTGAAAACAGCAGCTTTACAGAGAATATTTATTTTATTATTGATGATACCTTTCATTGTGCTGACATAAAACAATTTTTTACCAAAGGTTGCTTTCATCAAAGTTTTTTGAGGTTGAAACTAACATCATATTCAGGCTAAAGTTAACTCTATTTGTCAATAATAAAAATCAGATTTTTTGAAAAGTTTTGCTATTTGTACAAGCGAAATCAAAATCTGATAGAGAATTGGTGTGCTCTTTCATGAATCCTTTTAAATGATCATTTACAACCGGTTTTATTTATAAGAAAGAGAAAAACAAAATAAAAACTAAAACTAACCTACAAAAATAGAAGAATGCTCTTCTATGGAAAGTACATTTTAAGAATCTGTCCATTCACAGGCAAAGAATCTCTTCTACCTGCCAAATCCTGCAACATAAACGTCGATGGGCCTATGACTTCTACAATCTGAAAAGGACCAAGCCACAACTTCTGAAATTTCGTATGTTTGCCCTTTTCTTCATGAGCCTTATCCCATTTCAAAACTAAATCTCCCATCTGAAAGTTTTTTCTGGTCATTATGCTTGAGCAAAAGAGGATTTTATTAGCGCTTGGTGGTGAGCATGGGTTTTCTTAGCTTGTTCTCGTCGTTCTTCTAGCTTGATTATTTCCATTTGTCTCAATTGTAAGGAGGAAGTAGATACTTCATTGATGTGTTGTACTAAAGACAAAGAGGGAATGACTAAGTGAGTTGGAAGAACCACTTCTTTCCCATAAACTAAATTAAAGGGAGAAGTGCCGATTGAAGCTTTCTTCGTAATTCTATCTGCCCATAAAGCATTTACCAGCGCTTTGTGCCAATTCTTTTGGTTTTGGTCGACTGTTCTTTT
This sequence comes from Pinus tabuliformis, assembly GCA_031772625.1. NCBI lineage: Eukaryota > Viridiplantae > Streptophyta > Pinopsida > Pinales > Pinaceae > Pinus > Pinus tabuliformis. The sequence continues at coordinate 16,026,780 of CM062804.1, forward strand.
AATAATCCTGATTAGGTTTTTGTTTGTTGGTTCGGCCAATCCATTACCTTGCGGATAGTAGTTGGCAGAATACTTCAGTTTGAACCCTCTTTTAAGTGCAAACTCAGTCATTGTATTTCCAGAAAAGTATGAGGCGTTATCAAACATTAAGGCCGTTGGCAATCCAAACCTAGTGATGATAAATTGATCTATAAATTCAATAATGTTTTCAGAATTAACTGTCTTGAGAGGAACTTCTTCTACCCATTTAGTAAAATAATCTGTTGCCGTGAGGATATACCTATGCTGCTTAGAAGAGTGAGGAACGATCTCACCTATTATGTCCAAGCCCCATTGGCTGAATGGTTGCTCGATGTTGACCGGCTGTAGTGGCATGGACAATTTCTTTTGTTTCCCTACAGCAGTCTGGCAGACTCGGCATTTCCTCACGTGATCGTATGAGTCTTTGAACAGCGTGGGCCAATAATATCCTGCACGTAAGATTTTATGTGCAGTAGCATCTCCGGCATAGTGTCCACCTGCTGGTCTATCGTGGAGTTCCTGCAAAACATTTTCGGCTTTAGTTTTCTCAAGACACCTAAGAAGTACAGAATCGTAATTCCTTTTAAACAGAACATCATTTATGAGCTGGTATTGTTTAGCTTTCAATCTCAGAGCTCTTTTCTTGGTGTGATCCAGGTGTGATGGAGCATACCCGTTCTTAAGATAATAAATGGTGTCCGCATATAATGATTCTACGTCGTTTAGGCTTACCTCATATGTATGTACCTCTTCAGATGAGTTCTCAGGAATTTGCGATGCTCCAGCTAACATCTTGCAGAAGCCTTGACCTCTTACGATGTTTGCTGGCTTGATCTCAAGATCGTATTCTTGTAAAGCGGTAATCCAATTTGCTCTCTTTTCGCCCACAGCCTTCTGTACCAGAAGGTTTCTTACCGCTGGAAATGGTACTACGACTTTGGTATGGGCTTTGAGTAAGAAAGGTCTGAAATATTTGATCGCTTTAAAAACAGCATATGCCTGTTTCTCCACGTCCGAATAATTGAGCTCAACACCTTGTAAGTTCGAGCTAAAGAATGCGATTGGAGCTTCCACCTTCTCTTGATTTGCTTGAGTTAAAATCGCGGCATAAGATTTCTCTGAGGCAAAAGTGTATAAGATAAAAGATTCTGAAAAATTTGGGGTAGCTAAAGATGGAGCATTAATGATAGCTTGTTTGATCAAGTTGAATGCTTCGTGCTCATCTTGACCCCACTTAAAATTTGAATTCTTTTTTATCATATTTTGTAAAGGAGAAATAATACATGAAAAATCCGGGACAAACCTTTTTACAAAATTGATCTGTCCAAGGAAAGATTGCATGGCCTTTTTGTTATGGGGCATGGATATTTCGGAAATTTCTTTGATTCTATCAGGTTCAATGTGAATACCAGATTTCGACACTATGAATCCTAGCAATTTCCCGTCACTTAATGCGAAAAAATATTTCTTTGGGTTAAGTGAAATCCCATACCTTAAACATCTTTGAAAGATTTGTTTCAAGTCTTTGAGATGGTCGCTTCGCTTCTTGGAGTACACTGTTATATCATCCAGGTAAATCACTACCGATTTATTGACTAAACCTTTAAACGCGATGTCCATGGCTCTCTGAGAGGTAGCGCCGGCATTGATCAGACCAAATGGCATTTTCCGATATGTGTATGTGCCCCATTTGGTTCGGAATGTGGTTTTCAACTGATCATCGGGATGTACCAGCACTTGATTGTATCCTGAAAATCCATCCAGGAAAGACATTAATTCTGAGCCCGCTACTGCCTGTAGTATTTGCTCCATAGGTGGGAGGGGAAAATTGTCTTTCTGACAGGCTTTGTTGAGATTCCGGAAATCGATACAGATTCTGATATCTCCGTTTTTCTTTCTAACGGGCACCATATTGGATACCCATTTGGAATGTCTGACGGGGAAAATTATTCTGGCTCTCAACAACTTATTTAGCTCAGTCTTTATCTGATTTTCTAAGTTGGGGTGGATTTTTCTGAGCTTCTGCTGGACAGGTTTTTCATTGTCAATCATAGGGATAACATGTTGAATGATAGAAGTGTTGTATGTCTTCAGCTCATCGTAATTCCAGGCAAAAACGTTTTTGTATTGTCTCAGAAGATGGATATATGCTGATTTTTCTTCAGAGGCTAGGCCGTGGCCTAGATTAACGTTTTGTGGCTTCTGATCGGTCCCTAGGTTCACTAATTCATAGTTCAGAGTAGAACTGTAGATTTTAGAATTGGCGGACCTTTTAAACCAACTTTTCAAATCATATAAGTCTTCTAACTTAACCACAGATTTAGGTATAGCATTATTAGTGCTATTTTGCTGTATTTGGTGATCATGATGGTCTTCGTCAATTATTTGATTTGAGTAGGATCCTTCAGAAGTGAGGAAATTTACAATGTCAGGATCGTCGTTGAATACTCTCCAGTTGATGATGTTGTCAGGGATGGATGGTCTAAAGATTAATTCTATTGAGAACCTATCTGGACTAAAATCTTCGGAGGGAATAAGTCTAGAAGCTACGTTAGCTAACAGGTCTGCGCTTGCATTTTAGAGTCTTGGGATTGACGAAATATTGAATGCTATGAAATGTGAAGTCAAATCTTGTACTAAAGATTGATAGTGCTTTAAATGACTTGACAGGCAATGTATGGTGTTACGTACCTATTTGACGACAATCTCAGAATCTCCAAAGACTTGAAGATACTTAACATTCAACCCGATTGCTTTGTATAGGCCTTGCACCAAGGCTTCGTACTCCGCTGTATTGTTTGTGCAATCAAACTCAAGTCTGCATGTAAGCATGATCTTGTTTCCGTCTGGGCTAATCAGAACGCATACTGCTGCTGCTCCCTTGTTAGATTTAGAGCCATCAAAATATAATTTCCAAAACAAAGATGTATTTACAGAGTTATCTAAAAAATTAAAACACTTTGAATCATCAGTTTGGGAAAAATTTTCAACTTGGGACAAAACTGAATTTTCTAAGTAAGGTGAGGTGTGAGCATTGAAATTGCCGAGGAAAGAATCTACCAAGTAATTTCCTATGATGCTGCTATTGTATGTTATTGCTTCATTTTCTCCTTCCAATTCTGTCACTATATACTTTTGGTGCAACTCTCGTTCAACCTTTATTTGATTCGGTTTACCGTTGTAGGGTAACCACATGTGCGACTAGTCGGTTGAGAAATATCCGTGGAGTTTTTCGGACCAATCCCTGCTAAGAATCAAACCATATAATTCAGGGATATCAGCTACTAGAATGTCTATAACCTGACATACCTTCGGGTTAGACGAAAATCTTATGGTCACTTGATTAAGTTCACCAATCACTTCGACTTGGGATCGATCAAGTTGAACTATGCGCACTGCGGATTTTTGTGGCTGAACATTCAATTTGGCACATATTGATCTGGGTAAAATATTCGTTGAAGCACCAGAATCAACCAAGCAATTGTGCACGTTTTTATTGAAAATTTCATAAGTGAGAAGAATAGGAGGAGTATGAGATCTTGATCTTCCTCCAATCAAGGCAATGCCATTTGGATCAATCTTATTGATCATGTTGGTTGGAGGTCTTCCCATGTTGTGGGAAGCTACAGCTGTAGGTAAAGATGTAATAGGCACGACATGTAATTCTTTCATCATTATTTTCTGTTGATGTTTCAATTTGCTCAATTCGTAAAGAGTGATATTAGCCCTAGTCTTTTTCATGTCATCGATAATGTTATACTCCATTTCATCCGACACTATCAGTGTTCTTGATGGAGGTGCTTGATCTGATTGGACTGGGCTAAATTGGGTCGCTCTAGCGGTTGTTTTCTTTGTTGTGACCTTATCTTTTGTTGCAGGGCTTGCACCCTTCTGTTTAGGGGTAGTTTGGGGAGGATCAAGTTGATTCTAGCTTCGTGTGCTAACCGGAAATGCTTCTTGATCTTCTTCTTATGGGAGGATGAAATCCCACATTCCTTGTAGTTCCACAACTTCTTCATCATCGGTCTGCCCTTCAGTGGTATTCTCTTCTTCTTCAGATTCGACGTTTGAGACAGCATTGGGTGGTTTCACCTCCATGGGAGGATTTCTTTTAAAAGCTCTGTAGGGCTTTTTCGAAGAAGTTTCTGCTACTTGTTTTCTTATGTCAATCATCTCATTGGACATGGCCTTTAACACTTTTTGTAATCCTTCCATATCGAAAGGATCTTTCGTTTGTTTCTTCTTGGTGTCTTCTTCGAAAGAGATTTTCTTAGATTTGCGTTCTTCTATAGCAAATCTCTTTTCCAGGGCTACTACGCGTTTTTCTACTGCTAACGCCTCTGTCAAGTTTTCAACTAATGTCGTCTTGTTTGCCCTATCTACGAAGATAGCCAAGTTTGATGGTAAGGCCGTGATATACCATTCACATCTTACTTCCTCGCTGGGTTGAGAAGCAGCGGGAATTTTGTTGAGGATCTTATTGAACCGTAAGTTGAAATCTTTAATGGGTTCTCTAGCCTCAGCTTTAAGATTGGATAGGTCATTGATCAACGTCACCGTAGATCTGTCATCACCGAACTTGGTAAGGAATTGACTTTGAAAAATGTCCCAACTTGTGATGGACCCGGAAGGTAACGAAAAGTACCATGACCCGGCTGTTCCTTGCATTGTATAGGGAAAAAGCCGGACAACAGCATCCTCGTTGGTAACTCCATTGAGATTAACAGAAAGCATGAAATTATTGATATGCTCTTCAGCTAGCATGCCTGTTTCTGGATTGAATTTAGGTAGCCATTTCTCAGGATGGGCCGGTATTGGGTTCAGGGGTGGAGGCATTAAAACCGCCCCAGGATTGTTCCATGGAGACTGGGCCATCGTTGAGCCGCTAGTTAATGAAAGTGCAGAGGATGGTCCTTGATGCTGAGAAGATGAAGATATTATGATCTTTGATGATTGAAGAGGAAGGGTTGTGGAAGATGGATGAGTGATTTGAGATGAGGATGTGGGTGGTTGAATTCGCGGTGAGGGGGTTGAAATGGACGAAGTAGATGAAAGAGTCTCACTGTCAGACTCTGGTGGTGTTTTCCTTGCTCTTTTCCTAGTAGGGAGAGGGAGTTCACTTGGTTGAATGCCAAATTTTTCACTCTTCAATCTGGTCAGGGGATGAGCAGGGTTGTACTGCGAAGTCACGCTGCTGTGAGATTTATCAGACCTCTGAGAAAAAATAGAGAATCCCTGGAGTTTACGAATCAAAGTTTGAATTTCAGGGGGTTCAATGATAAGCTGGTCTGATATATTAGGGTAGGTAGCAGCGGTGGATACTCGAGCGACTTCAAACTTTGGGTTTAACCGTACTAGAGAAGTCGGGTGAGTTGATGAGGGTGATTTACTCTCAGAATGGTATTTAGATTTTGATTTAGGTGCCATTCATAGTTCGAGCCCTCCTTCTAGCGCCAAATATGTTGAGGGCCCTAAAATCGGGTCAACAACAAGGGGGATACCCACCCGGTCTGGAACCTGTTTGGCGGCTCCTTGCCCGTTTGGTGTAGCGGGTCCGGCTGGGGATAATGGGACCAGCTTCCCAATCTAAAGGATGTGTGTGTGTGTGTGTAGATTTTGATGATGCTAATCTAGAAGTAATTTTAAGCTAATTTAATTCTAAACTCTAAACAGAATCTATGCTACTGTAATCTAACAAAAACAACACATCTAATCTACACTAACCCGGGGTAGAATTCTTTCATTATGTGATCTAAAAAGATTTCATACAATAACTGGTAATAAAGATCATTCAGCTATCATAAGAATATAAATCAATTAAGATAAACCATTCTGCATAAGAAGTTAGGCAAAACAGTTGTGAACAACATATCGCATAATAAGTTATTCATATGTCAAGCACAAATAAATGACTCCACCGTACAAAAGTGCCAAATGGTAACCCACACATTCATACATTAACATATCAACAACTCAGTTGTATATCACTCTAAGAATATAAGCAAAAATTCGTCAAGAGATAAAAGTACCATTTATGACTGATTTTCACTCACAAACCTCAAGCAATAATGATTTATCTCTACTTACTTATAACGTCTACTAAGAGTACAGAAGTGCAACATCAGTAGCAGACATTAAAATGCAAACATAAATAAATCTCGATCCATCCATTCATCAAAAACCCCCTCCGAGGGTGCAAAAGTGCATGTTCTGAGGACAAGTTTTTTGACAAATTTCCGGACCCTTCTCCAAATGCCATGAGAAGGGTTAAATACTACTAACTAACTAATCTTAATTACACAAATTTAGGAAACGGCTTCAAATGACCGCCCTTTTACTAAAACAAATTTATTTCTAAAAATTGAATCTAATTTCTAACCGTTTCTGTAACTGCTCCTTAGTGCTGTAAGCAATGCAAGGTTCGCCTGGAAAGAGTCGGCTGGTTGTCTTTTCCTTTTGTTTGAGCGATAAAAGTAGAAATAACAAAAGCTGGCACCTCTTTCTGACAAACTAGAAGATATTTTCGAAAATCTTCCTCTGGATGGGTGTATTTGCTGTGTATATACTTAGTATAACCCAGATTTCTTTCAAACTGATTGTGCTGTTGCTATTTCGGTTTTCGGCCGTGCGAATGACTCAATGAGTTAGGGATTTCGTTGCCTGAACAATCTTCCGTATTGAAAATTGCTTCTGTTCTTTGTTCCAGGCTTTTCTGGAGCGTCCTCCCTCTTTAGCGTTTTTCTTTTTGCTTTACCCAGTCTGAGCTTCAAGATCTTTTGCAAACATGCTGCTTTTGTGCGCCTTTGACTCTGAGTCTTGGATAGTCTATTTTCATCAGTGTCTATTGAGTGATACTCTGGAATCTGCGGTCCTACTGCATGCGGCATCCATTTGCGAAGGCATCTCCTCTCTGTTCTTCTAGTATTGGCGCTTTCCCCTTTTCCTTAGATGTTTCCTGCATATTGATTTATATTAGTCGCTGCCTTACAGTTTACGCAAAGAAAAAGAGAAATGACGAAAAGATTGACATGAAAGATTTAAGTTCTAATGAATGCATAATCATGACACTCATAATGACTTGACTCTTCGAAAAACGTAACACGATCATCCTTGGGTACTTAGGCGTACAATCATTAATTTCCCTTAAGGTGCGCGCTCAATTTTGGGTTTACAGATCATGCCGAGGAAACTTTGCGATGAGTGGTTTCTGCGATTCACATTGCAGCATCGAGGATTGCGATGTGGAGAAGTGTCATCGCAGCAATTGATAGTCTCATTCATCGCAGATCGCAAATTGCAAGATCGCAGTTTGTAAGATCGCAGATCGCAAATCGCAAGATCGCATTTTTCATTTGATCACTGTGTGCTGCTTATGCGACGTTGCGATATGCGACGTCGCATATCGGCCGTCGGCGATTCCTTAGGTTTTTCATTTAAGAGTGCTTTCAAAATATGCGATGCGATGAATTTCACGTCGCTTCTTTGCAGCTTATTTATGCGCATAGGAAAACGCTTCACTCTCTCTTTGCGATGCGATATAGCTTTTAGGGAGTTAAATACAAAAATTATCCTAAAAATATTTTTGGGATTTTTTTGTTAAGGGTCCCCCTTTGCTTGATGTTATTGCTAATACCAAACAAAGAGGGGGGTTGTTGGTGACCACAACACCACCATCATCCCACTGCTCTCTAGCGGGTAGCTACATGTCAGGATCTCTGCGGAAGTCCATGCTGCATATGGCCAATCCTCCACGAAGATCGTCTGGCGCTCCAGCCACTCTCGAAACAGTGTCCCACACGACACTGGTCATCTGCCACCTCCTTGTGGCATGACATGTGCCCACCGTGTGGCCCTGGGCTCACGTGGTCTGGGAAAATCCAGATCCATGTCCTATAACTGCAGTTCTGGCACCCGCTCCAGCATAAGCGGGACTAAGATGGATCCATAACCAAACTGCTTCGTCTCTCCTCGATGGCAGTTGGTAAGTTGCCTCTTCATGTTCGCCGTCACCGTTTCTGCCCAGTTAAACATGGTTGGATTGAGACATTCGAGAGCCAACCGGAGATGGGTCTTCAAAGCCTCATGTTGGGCTTGGGAGCCCGCTACCCGTGTCACCATGAAAAGCATAGCATGAAGGACCACATCGTCCACTGTTGGGATTTCCACCTTCCTACTCCTCGTCTTGCATGCCTGTGGACACACTTGGGCCATCATCATCTCTAAGGAATCACCCCTAGGTCGCAGCCCCTCCAGAATGGGCCTCTCACCATGACGGGACAGCCCAATCAAAAAATATATGTCTGTAGCGTCAAACTCGATATCCCAACCTCGGATGATGAATTTCCCATCTGTGGGATTCCAGGCCCAGATCAGTAGCTCCAGTAGATCAGGTTGTGATGGAGATGTGGAGTTAGGAAGAATTTGAGCAATCCACATGCTCGTAATGCATTTCGGCACCCCACGTCGGTGAAAGCTTCCACATCATTGTCATCATGCGTTTGTTCTTGCCAGACAAACACCATTATCACCTGCATGACGAGAAAAATCGAATTAGCACTTCGTTCACCAAATTCAACGCGTAATTTGCATTAAAAAAATAAGTTCGCGTCGTCATCACGTCTGTTTTTAAAATAGACGCGATGACGTGAGGTCGCTAGTTGTATTTTTTCGCGGTCATCGCGGAAGTACATCACTTTTCTGCGATGATCGGAGTGCGTTATGTGTCAATTTTTTCGGTTATTATGGACCCGAATGCTATACCCGCGATGACCGAGTGGTAGAGTTCGGTTCAAAAACTTGCCTAAACTAACACATTTAATGTTCAAAATGCATGAAAAAGGTATGGAATTGAAGCACAGGACGAGGTTTGTTTACCTGGAACAAGTTTTGGGGTGAATGGTGGATGAACAAGGCCAAAATTAGCTCGCCAACTTTGGTGCTCCAAAATGCTCCACAGTGAAATGAACAGTAACAATGGTAAAAATGGTTGGATTAACCCCTTTTTATAGTAATTTTTGGAAATTAAAAAATTATATTTTGTAAATGTGGGTTTTTTCTCATTTTTTGTCACATGGTTAGTCACTATTTGTTTTTAACTATGTTTCTATGTATATTGTTCATTTTATATCGAATGGGTTCACGTTTGACGTGCTTTGTGCAGAGCTACAGGTAGTGGAAGTATGTCAGCTTCATGTACACTTGGTCCGAACAAGTCATCTTTAATGCTCTTTTCTGACTTGAAAAAGAAAAGATAGCCGAGTTATCCCTCTTGGCTCGTTAAAAGAAGTAAGGGGCGGTCACCTTTAAGCTCTTTTCCGACTGTGTAAAGATGAAAATATTGTCGGGCCTTTGTCGTTTCAAGCCTGTTATTGGTTCCGAAACGACGTGATTCCGACCGCTTTTCTACTTTTTCGGGTCAAAGTCACTAGTTACGAAAAGTGCTCCTCGATCGTAATGATCGGGCGGTTCTTTCGAGTATTGTTTTATACTTTTTCAGGCTCGAGAGACACAAATTTACGAAAAAGGACCCCCCTAGAGTTTTCTTTTCCGTGTCTTTTTCAAACTCTCTAAACATGAAAAAGACTTCGAGTTTTACCTATGTCGGACTCGTTAAACCCTGATGACATTGGACTCGTCATCATGATGAGACTCGAGCTTCTCCTTCCTAGGGCTCGTTAAATTATTACTAGGTTGGACTCAACAACAGGTTTATCATTGATTGTCTATGGTAGCTAGTCACTCTTGAACATCGACACTTTTGCTTCTCGTCGGGTTGGGACATCCATACATCGTCATTTGGCCTTCTGTGGGTTTAGGTTGTCATTTAGCATCATTCCATTTGATTCACGCCATCTCCATCGAGCCTATGATCCCTTGGTATCTGAATACTGCCAACCTCCAGAGTCGTCTCGCCGACATGTTCAAGAGTATAATCCTTCTGTAGTTTACATCCTCGCCCTCTCCTCTGATACTCTGTTTCACCATCTACCACTTGTTCCTTATCTCATGTCGTTGATGGGGGAAACATTATGGCCCACCTGCAATGGGTTGTCTCTTGTCGACATCAGCTCATTATCCAGGAGATTGATCTAGAGATCCCCTTTGGTACCTTAGAGCTTTCATGCCTAAATGGCAAGTTCTTCGCACCTGACAGTCGACTTTCATCATTGGTTGTCAATTGGGTGATTCCATGAGTGTTCAACTCCAGCTCCTTTTTCACACTTCGTGGATTGTGCTAGCTAGTACCTTGAGAACCATTGGCATTATTGGTGGTTTCTCTCATGCTAGTTAATGGTTTTCATCATTGACTGGTAATCAAGCGACTTTCTATCATGCTCGATTTCAGTACATTTATTCGCATGCTAGAATTTGTACTATGATCGGATGGGTCCAAGACCCCGAACTCAGATTACATATGTTTGGGCTGCGTGGATTGGTTTATGATTATGTGACTCATTGATGGATGGCTGTGACCATACCTGAGTCCTCATGGATGGCTGCGACCATACCTTTATTATTATCATGGTCTCATTAGCTAGATGGCTGCGTCCATACCACAGACCTATTTCGTATGTCTTTTGGATGGCTACGCCCATGCCTAGACTACATGAAATTCATTATTAGAGATATCAGTTGCACTTGCGTACAGGTTCTTCCAGACGGTGTTCCAGCTTAGTCAGTTTCGTAAAGCATTTCACCCCTCCCACTCTTTTGGGCTTCATACTTTAGGGGGAATCTGTTACACAGTAATTTGTCACTGTCTTCACTCCAGTCTTCCTACTGTGTCATGTGTCCAAGTCATACATGCTCATATTAGACAAATGCTCTATGATGTTGCCAAATGACCCACTTTTCCTAAGTTATCTGCCTCATCGCATCTGTTGGCTAAATAAATGCACTGAAGGGCACTCCTAAACAGTCCAGAAGCACTGCCATCGCGGAAGTACACCTGATTCCCGTGATGGTCCGATTTTATGTGCCAGCGCGAGGTTTCTTGTAATCTTTAGCGATGACCTAACTAGCTATGTTATTCAATAGAGATGTCAGCGCAAAAGATCAGTTATGCCCCCGTGATGATCCAGATTAGGCGAATTTGTTCCAATAGTTGGCCTTCCAGATGACTCCCGGCCTGGTTGTTGGCATAGTTTGTATCGCCTTCCTTTCTCTGGCATGGCTGTTCTGTCATTTGTGCTACTTTCCTTTGGGACAAGCTCACTCTTCCACCTTTCATGGAGACTCCTTCTCCTATTTAAACTCTCACCATTGCTATGAACTGCTAGTTTTTGGGATAGTTTCTGATCGTTGGCTAGTGGAGCAGTGCTGTTAGTGTTTGTGAGTTTGCTAGATAGTTGGTGTGAGTGTGACAAGTGTGGGATTGTTGATAGCTTGTGGAAGGTTGTGAAGTGCCCTTGATCTTGTGTAAAACTTATGAGTGAGAGAGACTTGTGTGTTGGGAGATCCAACTTCAAAGAGTGAATGCATGAGGAACATGCTGGCTGGACCCTTCTAAGAAGGCTTGTGATGTCAAGACTTTGGTTGTAAGCTTACTCTTATTTCATTATTAATGCAACCAATGATGTTTTCCTATGTATTGTATGTAATGTACTTGATAGCTCATGACTTCTCGACTTTGTGAGTAAATAGATCATTGTTGTTTCCGGTTACGTGCTTTGCTGTATTTCCTTTGCATTGTTTCAGGTTGATCACTCGTTAAGGAGAAGGAAGCAGAAGCTGGAGCAGCGCAATGGAACTCCATCGACCACCGGTTGAGGTAGGCCTCCAACTATGATTGTTTAAGAAAAGCTATTGTTGATCTGTCCTTGTTTGTGACTAGGCCCACTCTAGGGCTAGAGAGGTTGCCTTTGTCTGTAGAGGGAACACTTTCCCGCATCACAGTGGTGTGTTGGAAATGCGGAAAGGAAGGGCACTACAAAAGGGACTGTAAATCTAAATCTTCTGATAAAGGAAAGGGATCTGATGATGCTCCTTCTGCAGAGGTGAAAACCACCTCAGATGAAGGTGGGGATGTGTACTTGGCTTCTTCAAGTACACATGTAGATCATGAGGCATGGTTGATTGACTTAGGTGCATCCTTTCACTTCACTCCCCATAGAGAGTGGTTCTGTGAGTATGAGAAATACGATGGTGGTGATGTATTCTTAGGGGATGATAGGAAGGCTAGAATCATTGGTCACAGAAAAGTAAAGTTGAAGTTGCAAGGTGGAAGGGTTAGAACACTTCCGGGTGTTATGCATATTCCTGCATTGGCCAAAAATCTGATTTCTGTAAGAAAGTTGGATGATGCAGGTGTAAAAACAATGTTCGAGAAGGATACCTGCAAAATGGTTCGGGGAGCACTAGTATTGATGTGGGGAGTTCAAATTGGAACTCTGTACAAGCTGCAAGGTAGTACTGTTATTGATGAGTGCAACAATTCTTTGGTTCTTGAAAGTGGAGCAGAAAATCTAGTGGTCTTTGGAGAGAAGACCATGTTGTGGCACCAAAGGCTTGGACATATTGGAGAGAAGGGCCTTCGAATACTTCATGGCAAAGGTATGGTAGAAGGTATGAGTAATAGCTCTTTGGATTTTTATTTCTGTGAAAATTGTGTATATGGGAAGCAGAATCGGGTGAGTTTCTCCTCTGGTAGTAAGAGGGAAAAACAGATATTAGAACTTGTGCACAGTGATGTGTTTGGACCTATGAAGGTTCCATCACTGGGTAAGTCTGTGTACTATGTATCATTTATAGATGACTTCTCAAGGAATACATGGATATATTTCATTAAGAAGAAATCTGAAGTCTTTGACAGGTTTAAAGAATTTAAGGCTCTCGTGGAAAATCAGATAGAGAAGAAGATAAAGGTGTTGAGGACAAATAATGGTGGAGAGTTTTGCAGCAAGGAATTTGAAGAATTCTGTAAGAAGTTTGGTATAGCACAACATAAGACTACTCCATATACACCTCAGAAAAATGGAGTTGCATAAAGAATGAACAAGACGTTGATGGAAAGGGCAAGAAGCATGCTCAATCGTGCCGAGTTAGGACAGGAATTCTGGGTAGAGGCGGTGGATACTGCATGTTACCTGGTCAACAAGTCACCTTCATCAGTGTTGGAGGATAGGACTCCACAAGAGGTATGGACTGGTAAGAAACCTTCTCTTTCACATTTGAGGGTATTTGGATGTGATGCATATGTACATGTTCCAAAGGAGAAATGAACCAAGTTGGACGGTAAATCTAAAAAGTGCATCTTTATTGGGTATAAGGATGGTTTAAAGGGTGATAAGCTTTGGAACCCAGTAACAAGGAAGGTTGTGTACAACCGAGATGTGGTGTTCAAAGAGGTGAAAGATGTTATTAAACATGAAGTCCAACCAAGGGAACTTGAGAAGATAGAGTTTGAGCTAAAGGAGGAAGAATCATACTCTATAGCAGAGGAGGAATTAGAAGATGAAGAGCCACAAACTCCAGCTGTGAGAAGATCAGTTCGAGAAAGAAGGTAGCCAGAAAGGTATAGTCCATCTGCTTTCTGTTCAAATTTTGCTTTGTCTGTTACTGATGATCCTAGAACTGTGAAGGAAGCAGTGGATTCAGAGGATGGAAAACTCTGGAAAGAGGCCATGGTTGATGAAATGGCATCTTTGCACAAAAATGAGGCTTGGGATCTAGTGGAGTTGCCGGCTGGAAGGAAACCCATTGGTAGCAAATGGGTGTTCAAAAAGAAGACAAATGCAGAAGGAAAAATGGAGAAATAACAAGCTCGGTTGGTAGCAAAAGGTTATTCCCAGGTGCCAGGAATTGATTTTGGTGATATTTTTTCTCCTGTTGCCAAGGTAACTTCTATTAGATTACTTTTATCTATTGCTGCTGCTTTTGATTTTGAGGTAGAACAGATGGATGTAAAGACAACATTTCTTCACGGGGATCTGGAAGAGGAAATCTACATGAAGCAACCTGAAGGCTTTGCGGTGAAGGGTAAGAAAGAACTGGTATGAAAGTTAAAGAAGTCTCTGTATGGGTTAAAACAGTCACCAAGGATGTGGTATCAAAAATTTGATACATTTATACGAGGACTTGGCTTCATTAGAAGCAAAGAAGATCACTGTGTGTATTTTAAATTAATTGCTGACCGTGTTATTTATCCGGTCTTGTATGTGGATGATATGTTGCTGGTTGGAAATGACAAAGAAATTATCCAGGATTTGAAGACCCAATTGTCCTCCAAATTCGACATGAAAGATCTTGGTGCTGCAAACTATATTTTGGGCATGGAAATTAAAAGAGATCGGGCAAAGAGGAAGCTCTGGTTAAACCAGAGGAAGTATGTTGAGACAATACTGCAGAGGTTTAATATGTAGGATAGTAAACCGGTGAAGGTTCCTATTCCTGTAGGTGTGAGGTTATCTGCTGAATAGTGTCCCAAGCCGCAAGAAGAGGAAGAGGACATGTCCCGTGTTCCATATGCAAGTGCAGTTGGTAGCCTGATGTATGCAATGGTCTGTACTAGACCAGACATTGCACATGCAGTGGGAGTATTGAGCAGGTTTATGTCAAAACCATGGAAGGAGCATTGGACAACAGTGAAGCGGGTTTTCAGGTATTTGCGTGGCACTAGTGATTATGGTTTGTGCTACCAAGGAAGACCAGGATTGGACAGAGTGTTGGATATTCATGGCTTTGTTGATGCAGACTGGGCTGGAGATCTAGATCAGAGAAGATCTACAAGTGGGTATGTGTTTAACCTATTTGGAGGTGCAGTCAGTTGGATGAGTAAGAAACAATATGTATTGGCACTAGCAACTACAGAGGCAGAAATGGCAGCCACTCATGCAAGCAAGGAAGCAGTTTGGCTGTAGAGATTGTGTTCAAGTATGGGGTTAGTACATGAAGCTATAAGGATAAACTGTGACAGCCAAAGTGCAATTTTCTTGGCAAAGAACCCTGCATATCATTCAAAGACAAATCACATTGATGTTCAGTATCACTTTGTGAGGGATATGATAGAAGACAAAAAGGTGTTGCTGGTAAAGATGGACACTTTGAAGAATAATGTGGATGCATTAACAAAATCTGTGAGCTATGAGAAGTTCTCTTGGTGTAGAGAGACAATGGGCATTTCAGGGCTGGGAAAATGACCAAGCTCTCTTGTGGCCCCCTGTGGAAAGAAAACAACAAGTGGGAGAATTTTGGGTTGTGTTATATTCTTTCCATGTAGTTAACAGGGGGTTTGAAGGGCACCCATAACCCCACTTTAAGGGGTTCAGAGCAGCGGCCCGGAAAATTTTGGTTTTGGACCCTATGTTAGGTTGGGCGGACCCACCTATGGTTTTGTGCATGATTTTCGCACATGTTTTTTGGATGCGATGGTTTTTCGGTCCATGGTATTGGACACGATTTTTTTCAGTCCATGGTATTGGATGCTTTGGCATGTATAAATATGTATTGCAACATTGAAAGGAAGATAATGAAAAAAAAATCAAGCTGGTAGTCCCAGTTTTGGGATCTAGGGGAAAATCTCTGTGTATATGTGTTTTATGTGTTATGCTCTCGCATTGTTTATTTTCTGTGTTTTAGAATTCGTATGCAGGTAATTTCTGTACGGGGTTAAAACCTACAGTGGCCAAGGTTCAGTTTGAACTAAATCTAAAAATCACAGAGTTAGAGTTGAATTCACAGCCTTCAAGTCCGCTAGATGTCAGAGAATAGTGCGAAGCCACTGTGAAGGATGGAGTCGCAACAATGGATGTCGCAGTGGTGGATTGCACTGCGCTCTTCGAGCAATCCATGGAGGCAGTCACAGACCTACAAGAAGATCCTAACACGTAGAGGTTAAATACATAAGCCCATTAGTTGCAGTATCAGTATGATGAAGCGAGAGCGACGACGCACATCGTCGCTATAGCACAATGGTTGGCCAAGCTATAGGAGGTGAAACAGTTGCTTGAATAGGTGGAAGCAGTGCAGAGGAAAGAGGTAGTCCTCAAGGCTAGATTGGGGCCTTGGCTGGATGAGGCCTACATTATTTGCACCAACATTCAGGAGAAGTTGGAAATCCTACAGAGAACACAGTAGAAAATCAAGGAAGACAGTGCAGGACCAACAACAGAGCAGTTGGCGGAGAATATCAAACAAACAGCTGCATAGAGCACGATTGAGGTAGTAGTGGCACAAGTAGAGTTAGGAGGTCTTCACAGTAAGATCTCTGTGCTAGCAAAGTGACTCGAGGGCGAGTCATGATCTTTTTGTTGGGGGCCTATTGGGACAGGGTCCCCTAGGGTCAGTTTTGGGTCAAAAAGAACAAGCTTTGGGGCAAAAAGCCCAAGTTTTGTTGTATAAAATGTAAAGTCTCCGCAAGTTGTGGTCATGGAGTGAGTAGATAGTAAAGTGTCATAAAGGCTTTTACCCTTATTTTATGTAATTTGAGTAGGCTTTTTAATATATACCCATTGTCCATAGACCATTGGATTATATTAAAAGGTGTGTCTTAGGATGTCTAAGTAAGAAGAAGTATCGATGATGAAGAGGAATGTAATGGGCCAGTAGAGAAAAGAGCGAAGAAAGTAGAAGAGAGACTTTGCGATTGTGTGCACAGAGGCCTAGACTGGATTCTGCAATTGAGTGCGCAGACCCCTGCAACTGAGTGCGTAGGGAAGTCTTGTGTCTGTAAGCAGAACTAAAGTATTAATAAAGAGATTATTTTGGAAATTCCTGCGTTTTGTCTATTTACTTCTCTTATGAATGAATGCACTTTTATGCTGTAATGAATGATGAGTTTATGAATTAATGTTGTACTGATGTGCTACTTTACATAATTGATGCTATTATATGAACGCACTTAATATTAACTGTTTACGCAAAGCATATCTTATTGCATGTTAAATTTCTCAATTCTTAGGCCGATTTGGGCAAATACATGATTAAGAGTAATCATAGAGGCACGTAAGTAGTTGATTCACCTATCTAGGGTCCGTGAAAGATAGTCGTAGGCCTTCGAGAAGGTCTAGAGGCTGATTAAAGGGAGTTATATTGACAAGCCCTAAAAGCGTATCGACCTGTGTGAAGGCATATTTAGGGCATAAAATGGCATTACACTAATCTCTAGGTGTGGAAAATTGGTTCTAGCATCCCCCCATACTGCTTCGGGTGAGACTTCAGTCTGCAGTTCGCGGATTGATGCCGAAAGGGCCAGTAGTGTAGGATTTGTTTGGCAAACTAACTCTGAACCTGGGTCAAGACCCACTAAGTCAACAGGGTTGCATGCACCAATTTGGTGTATGGCTTCATCGTGACCCTAAAATTAGATTATTATTATTATAATAAAAATGATTGAAAGTGTATATATATATATATATATATATATATAAAAGAAGTATGTAGTACATAGAATGATTTAGTATTCGTAAGGGATAGCTCAATTGGTGGAGTTCATGTTGCTAAGTACCTTGCCAATTAGGAGGTCACTGGGTCAAATCTCCTCGATGTCCTTGGGGTTAGGCCCGCCAAGATAAGTCGGCTTGTAGATCCCTTTGGGTGGATCTGCCCAGATTATTACCCATGGATGTAGTGGCCACTCAGTGACCGTGAACCACAGTTGAAAGAAAGAAAAAAACATAGAATAATTTAGTTAGAATAAAGGATTTTTTTGAGGTTCTTATAGTGAGGCCAACACTTGTTCGTTAAGAAATTTTATTACAGCAAAATAAATGGAGCACCACAATAATTCTAACCATACAATCACATTTTCATTAATAAGACCAATATTGATACATGTATGAGAGCTACAAGAAGCATTTTAAGGTTGAAAATTTATCTTAAAGTTTATAAATCTTAGTGTTGAAAAATGTAGCAAAAAATTCTCAATTTGATTTTTCCTTGATTAAATTAAGAAAAATCGAATTTCCACATCAGCAAACAACTTGGATGTAGTTAATTTGTGTGACATGGCTTGTGTCACCTAGTTTACTCAGTAAATTTCAGTTGGAGGAGTTAGAGTTCAGTTAAGCATGTGTGATTGCTAATTTGTAGTAATCAAGGTCAGTTAGCTCAAGTTGTCTTCAGTTAAACTAGTTCCAATTATTGGAGGAACTAGTGGAAGGTCAGTTGTGGAGTGGGACTTCAGTCAAACTCAATGATCATCCAGTTAATTGATCAATCATCCTAAAGCAGCTATTGCATGCAAAGAATTCGAGTTCCCTAGCTATGGTGGATATTCCAAGGTAGTGTAACATCAGTAGTAGACTAGTCTTGAATGTACAGGAGTTGCATGCAGTGCGATGAACAGCCTTGGGAATTGTACAATCCATTTTGGAGAAATTATCAAGTAATAGGGGCCTAATTTCTCAAGGAATTGTGTAGGAAATAGGGGCTTAAGAAGAGACATAAATTGGCTATGCTTGGGTCCGAGTTTCTCAGTGAGTAGAGAGATATATTATTCACTTGCAGCTTATGGTCAATTGAGAAAATCAATTTTAATACATCTCTATTCATCAAATTAATGCCAGTAGGCATTGGGGTTTTTAGCAGATTTCTTTCCCTAGAAAAATATTGTATGCATGTGTGTTATTTCTTATTGCATGTCTGATATTTTTGTTTTAAATTGTGAATTAACTTCTGCAAATTAGTAGAGTAGGTTTGTGTCTTGTGATTTTAATTAAAAATTCATGAGTAGTTGCAAATATACACCATAATTTCTATACAATATTAGAGTAATAGTCATAGTAGAACGAGAATTCCAAAGTTGTTTCTCAGGAGGATCGAGTTTGCAGTTCAGTGTAGCAGGATCTCTTAAGTGTTGAGAAGATGACCTTCAGTAGGTTGAGGCTAGATATGCCTTGGAATACACCTCTAATTTCATCGCATGGAGCCGATATTGGATGAAAATGGCTTGCTAGAATACATCAAGACAGATGTTTCAAAACCACAAGCATCCAATGCCTAGAACCTTTCTCAGTGGAGGAAAGATGTAGCCAAGGTGACGAGAATAATCTTAGAGGGAGTATAGTATCACATTGTCTCAAATATCCATCGGAAAGAAACTCCATTTGCAATGTGGAAAGCATTGATAGAATTGTTTGAGAATAGTAGTGACCATAAGAAGTTGGAACTCAAGGATAAACTTTGAAATATTAATATTCAGAAGAATGACATTATTATGTAGTAACTAAGCAGTTTCACACAATGTCTTAATGTACTTGGTGGGGTTTGTGTTAATGTTTCAGAAGATGACTTGGTAATCCTAGCCCTTCTAGGCCTTCCCAAGAGTTGGAATAGCTACCAAGATTCAGTGAATGGGAGGGAGAAACTACTGAATTGGGAACTCTTACGGTCTCGATTGGTACAAGAGGAAATAAGGTGGAATACCATAGATGGTACTTCATCCAAGGGCAAGGATAAAGAAAACTATGCATTGGTTGGAAAGGTAAACAAGGGAAAAGGGAAGAAATCTCAAAATAAACTAGAATCCATCCAAGGGGGCAAGAAGAAAGATTTGTCCAAAATTAAATGCTTCAATTGTCATGAATTTTTAGGAATTATGCCACGAAGTTTCCAAACAAAAAGGAAAGAAATAATACCTCAAGAGGAGAAGTAGGTGAAGCCTCGGATTCACAGTTTGATCTTGACTTTACCCTTATCACATGCATGGCCAACACAGTGATGGGGAGGGTCTAGTATTTAGACTCAGGTGCCTCGTTCCATATGACAGGGTATAGAGAATTTTTCAGTGACCTGGAGGAGAAATATATCCAAATGCAAATTGATCTAGGGGACAATAAAAGGTACAATGTGATTGGTATTGTTACAATCACCTTTCAGATGGATTCCGGCTCCCCTCTCAGGCTCAAAGATGTCATGTTCATTCCAGGCCTAAAGAAAAATCTCATCTCTGTTGCAATTTTAGAAGACTATGGTTATGATGTGATCTTTAGCAAAGGAAAGGAATTAATGAGAAACATAGCCACGGTAAAGGTGAATTAGATCAGGGTTTGTGTGAAGAACCTGTATAAGCTAGACGTGGAAGACCATGTTGCATTAAGCACTAAGGCGGATAAAGTGCAGGGGTGCAATGTCAGTGAACTTTGGAATATTTTCATCATGGTGTTTTTGAAGGTGTTGGAAATCCTTCAACCAAGAGGGTTTCCCCGATGTGAAGTCCCAATTAGATCTCACACCATTTGGAATAGGAGTCCCATCCAGAGTATCGGCCCAATTTCCATATATTCTTATAGATTTTCCTTGGCTCTAAATGTCAGTAAGAGAGAGGGATGCACATGTACTTTTGAAAAGAAAGTGAGTGTGCATGGTGAGTGTTCGATCCTAGGTGTGTCAAGGCTCTTCTACTGAAGAGGGGAAGAGAGGTGAGCTTCTATGGGAGAGGTAATAGTACCACTCTAGTAGAAACACACACGAAAAGTAAGAATTCATCTAACATCCACTAGAATAATCCACAAATATGCCACGGTCATGTAACCAAATTTATCAAGAAGGATATGTCTAACAACCAACAGATTAGTCCACAAATATGTGACAATCATAACATCCATTACAACACATTCTCAATATGATAAGCACTAAAATACTGAAATAGTTCTACTCTTTAGCAAAGGTGAAAAAAAACACGAACTACAAACATTCACAAAACATTCTTACAAATATTTAGAACATGATGGCCATCAAGCTTCATATATTAAGTAAAATTTCCCAGATACATGTATATAATGAACACCACAAGCTCCAATAGTGGAGTGTTGGAACCACTCTTTGCTACACAAAATAACTAGTTTGTCTCTCTAATGCCTTGCGGGAGGAGACAAGGTGAAAAATCCTTTCCCATACAATGAGGGTGTATATATAACCAAGAGGTGATTCTTCACCTTTTGTGTGACTCTTTAACTACCCTCATGATTTTTTGACTTCCCATGACTTTTCAAATTTAAATGAATCTTCATATTCTATATGTGTCCTTTGTACTTCCACTTACAATACATTTTGAGTAAGAATTTACATGGTCCACAATAATTATGTGGCATATGACAACTCATGACATGACATTACACTACTGACATAGACTACTTGATGATATGGAAATGCCAAGCCACTGTTGTTGCTCCTTGGTATATGTCTTCAATAAGACATGTGTCCAATGTTTAATCTTCATGAGAGATAGGATTTTTTCTTTATATATACCCTCCAAAAGGTTGTGAATCAAATGGAGTCTTCATGTGGTCTTGAAATTTGGTCTTTCCTTGTAATCTAGTGTTCCTTTGTCTTCTTGTCTGATGATCATATTATCTCCTCAACTCCTTAGGTGTCTTATAGCATGTCCTCCTTCATCATCTTTCCATAGCATGATAGAGTTCTTGCATCTACAATCCACTCATGACAAGATGACATCAGTCTAATAAACCCCTAGTCTAAGATCTTGCATAATGATCCAGTAACTGAGCCGGAATCAGGTGGTACGCCAAGGGAGAGGCTTAGTGGCTGTGTAGTTGTGCAACTTAGGATGTCAAGGGTTAGGCATGAGCCTTGAGACTATGCAATTCATAGTTCATGCTGGAATGAGGAAGAAGATTGTGCAGTTTTGGAGCTCAGTGAGGTAGGATGAGGGGTTGGGCATTGATTCTTCCAACTGCACAGTTATGGAAGATAGAAGAGATTGGGTGATTGCACAATTGCGTAGTTCAAGAGCTCAAGGCTGAGGTCTCAACCTTAAGACTTCATAATGCATATTTCTGGTTGGGCAGGAGAGAGAAAATGCGCAGTTTTGGGAGTCAATGATCTAGGATGAGTGGTTTTGCATTGTTTTAGCCAACTATGAAGTTCTGAGAGGAAAATAAATCCTGGTAATTATGAAGTTGCAGAGTTAAATATCTCATAGTTCGAGCTTGAGTTCAGAGATTGCACAGTGCGCAGTTGGGGCCAGGTTGGAGGGATGAATTGCATAGCTTTGGAGGCCAAGGCTCGGGCTTGAGCACTGAAACTACACAGTGCACAGTCTTGGGAGGCAAGAACTATGAATTCCATAGTTTCAAGAGGAAATGTTGCATCTTAATGGTTGGGACTATACAATGTGCAGTTTAGGTAGGTCGGATGAGGCTAAGTTGTTAGGAATTTTCTGAAATTCGGCTAAATGTGGGATTAGTGAAACTAATGTGATTAGTGAAAGGAAATGACTATGATCACACACTTAGAAACTTGAAGACATAACATATAAACAAATGAAAACATACTTTCCTTAGTCTGACAATCTTTGCGATAAGTTATGACAAGTGCAACATTAAAGATACACTTTGTGACGACAATGACAACAATTGTGCTACAGTGCGTGAAAATTTGGGAATGAGTGTGAAACATGCCTACATGACAAGAAAAATTCATTATCACAAATATTTACCTTTGAAACAATCCAAATCCACTTAACATGATGAGTGGCAATTCCCACGCCAAAAGACGACACTTTCTATATGAAAACAAAAGTGCGAACGACACTTGCGATATGTGAACAATGATGAAAACCACACATGCTAGGGTGAAGATAACATGAAAGTGACACTAATTAAAAGGAAATAAAGTGAAAGTGACAGTCGTAAACATAAAAACAACACTGGTGATAGTAAAAGTGCGCAAAAGCGACAGTTGGAGAAACTCACAAAATAGAGGTATAAACACACGTAGAAGTGAAAAAATGCCGATGTCAGTGTGCACTGGCTGTTGACATGGATTGGACATCGCACAGGCATAGTCTTGATGGACCATGCTATGCTTGTTCAAGTTTTCATAAAAGAATGTGCTCATGCACTTGTTACGGACTAAGCATGTGAGAGAAAGTGACTTCGACACTTCTAATCCAAAAGGGAGCTCAAACACTTAACAAAGCTAGAAGTGACTATAGAAAGGTCAATCAAAAGATCCATGATAGGCTCCAAAATTCAAGTGTAGGAAAAATTTTGGAGGGTATTTGTCATAGCGACAACACTTGGTGACACACTGGTAGAACTCCAACTTCTTTGCCTTGGTCAACTCTTTCGTGCAAGGTCTAGTTCTTCAGGGAGTATTGATTCATCATTCAAATTAACATGGCTTCCCCACTTACCCCGTGCATAAACATAGTTCCCTTCATTCCTTTACTTAGTTAAACAAAAACATAAAGTCAGTGATCACATAATCTTTCGAATCAGGATAGGGTAATGATGTTCGCAAGCTTTATATTTTCAGAGTATAGTTTTTCATCTTTGGTGTTGCTCTGCTGCCAACAGGCCTAGACAGTACCCCAATGGAGTCACTTTAGGAAAAAAAACATTTCTCCACTACCAGCGAGCCTAGACAGTACCCTGGAAAAGTTGCTTGTTTCACCTCTCTACATAGGAATCTGTTCTCTTCTTTTGCCTTTATTTATTTATTTATATAGAACTTTGCATTGGCACTTCTTTATTTCATGGGTGGAAGAGGGATCCCAATTTATTGGGAGTAGGAGAGGTTGTCTCTTCATATAAGGATATATAAGACCTTTGATGTTGGTTTTCTCATTTAGATTTTCCCCTTTTCCTTCTAAATTGATTGGATCAATTCGAGAAAACCGAAACATAAAGGCATGAGTGTAGGCATGAGGTTTGATTCCATAATAAACATGGATATCATGGTTCAACATAAGGATTTCCTAACATAAGGATTGTATTTTCTGTCCGAACATCATCGACCAAAAGGTGTAACCAAGACAAGGAAGAAGGATGGAGAGTTAGCCAAATGTTGCACTGCCACAAAGTGTTTTCTATTTTGCCACATTATCTTTCTAGCCAACGGAAACATTATTCATGCAATATCTTATTCAATAAAACATGAAAAGAGATAAGACTTAACAAGATAATCAAACCAAAATAAATAAACAAAAGGGGGCTAAACCCAAAAGAGGATGTAAGGAAAAAGTATAGAAAGAAAACGAAAGACTACAAAAATGGAATACATGATGCATGTGCAAGGAAAACTAACATGCATTTATACCTACTCCTAACTTATCTAGCTAGAAGGTCAGGGTCACATGTAATGGAATTTCCAATGTAGCCACCATAATTGTTCCTAACCTACATACACAAAGATACGAACAATTAAAATAGATATAAAGTAATGTGCAACAAAAAAGATAATAACTTGAATAACTTGCACAAAATTTTGAAGGTCTTGCCTATCAACAGAAAGATAGACCATCACCACTGTTATGGCCTAAATCTACCTCAGGCTGAGAAAGGCAGGTCTAGGGTAACATCAAACCACGCTTAACCTGGTAGCTAGCCCTACCAGGTTGGGAGAGGGCTCTCTCCTTGTCAATCTCAGGAAAATATGGAAAATAAAGCTTGAGATGGCTGATATAAAAACTAATTTTAGGCTAGGTATATGCTAAGAAGAGTTTGATTGATTTTAATAATGGTTTGTTGGATCATATGTGAAAGGCAGTTTTGGGTTTGGGGAATGAGCTCAGTTTTGCAGAGGGTTCTGTGGGGCGTGGTAGGCAAGTGCATTAATATTTTGAATTAAGTGAAATTGAGAGTCTTAAGACTGATGAGGAGTTGGAGAGGGCATGGAAATGTCATGAGTCCTCTTCAGACAGTAGAAAACATGTAAAACTAAATAAACCCTAAGGTAGAGCACTGCAACATCAATGATTTCCACCTTTATACTTGATTCATTTAGTTAAGCAGAAAAGAGAGAGATAATGGCACACATAAACACATGATAACTTGAATCACAGAAGGAAAAACAATACTAAGTCACCTTTCCACAAGAATCCCACAAAATGCTGCAAACCATAGTCTATTTCCTTGCCAAACTACAGAGATGATGTACAATAGTGCTCAAAGCATTCACAAGAGTCCAACCTTTACAAATGTCTGAAAAAACACATGATATAGACCTCCAAACAACTTGTGCTATCTATTAGGGGTCGAATCCATGAGAATAGGGGTGGTTTCAACCATATTTAAACTAGGAACACAAAAATAGGCAGTGGAACAACTTGCCTCTAAAACCTAGGACACTGATTCATTCAACTCAAAACCACCTACCACTGATGTATCTACCTTATCAAGTCAATTTTTTTTATCATTTATACATCATAGTACATAAATTTACATCATGTCACATCATGAATTTGAACATAAGGGAGAAAAAGTCAAACTAGAAGAAAACTAGGTGAAAAACAGAGTTTTGAGCAAAATTGGCACTTTTTCATCCTGTGCGTAGCGCCATTTTTTCTGTGCGTAACACTTTTTCCAAGCTACTTTTGGAGGGCTTCCTGAGGTCCAAATTAGGTGTAGTATAGCTCGTTGGAAAGCCCTATGAGTCTACTTTCTAGAAAATCTTGAATGTTTTTATTTGGAGTTCATTTGCCCCTCCAAAATTGCAATCTCCCAAGACTGCTTCCTATGTGGCCAAAAAGTGGCAAAGAGGGCATTTTTGAGGTGTTCTTGGCCCTTTAGGTGACCCAAAACTTGTCAAAATTTCCTAGTAATTTCTCTTTCACCTTAGCACAAATGAAGTCTTCTAACACAAATGATCCCTTTATATACAACTGACTAATTTTTCATTTAGAAAACCCACTTTCTAAGTTTCCTTTTCACTTTGCTTTAAAAAAAAAAACTCTGTTTTGCAGTTTGGCTCTCTTTTTGTCATTTGATGGACTCATGCTTGGATTTTCTTGTCTCTTTTGTAGTTGCTGAGTGTTTGAGTTTGGCAAGGTAACCCAGGGTTGCAGATGGTGCTTTATTACATATGAAAACAATAAAATTACATAAAATTTGTACATGAAATGGAAAAACCTTGTTTTCACCTCAAAACAGAGTTTTGAGGTAAAAACCCTTTATGGAGAAAATCATCAGTAGAATTTGTGATTTTATGAATTTATTAAACATCCTCATGTGCCTGCTGACCTTTTATTGAGCTTTTGAAGACCATGGTGGCAAACCCTAGACCTAATGAGACCTGAAAACCCTAAAATGACTTCTGCAAGTGTAATGAAATAAAAATGACAGCAGATGACCTAAATTTGTGAAAATAGGCCAGCAGGTAAAAATCATGAGGGAAATTTGATAATGAACCACTACCATCAGATGATCCATGACCTAATGGAATGTAGCTGATCGGATGGGACACCTAAAATGCATGCAAAAAGAGAAATTTGATCACTGATGGAGGGATGAAGATACCGACACTGACATTGGCTCAAATGGGGGTGGTAGCTCCTTGGAGGTGCCAAGAACCATAAATCTCTGGAAAGCAAACCAGTGCCTTCGTCCATTGGGAAATGGAGTCAATAACTCAAACTGAAATGCATGACTAAAAACTGATTCGAAACAGACCCAAACTGACTTGAAATTGACTCAATACTAAAACACAACTGACAATTTGGAAAATATGCTCAAAATGGAGCTTATTCAATACAACCTACTCTAGTTGTTCCATTCATCACCTGATCAAGTGAAATGAAACAACCAATGCAACCAAGTAAGCATTCTGGCTGCTATTTGCATTCTCCACAAGTGCTTGCTTATGAACAACAAGAGAGAACTACTGAAAGGAAACTCCCATGAAAACTTATGAATAGATCCGTTGAATATTATGGATTCTCTATCCGCCTCGAAAAACACTGCATAAGGATCTTGAAATTCATGCACACTGGGACTTAGCTCATCCAATGGATTACTTCTCTTCTCCTCATATCATGAATACAAACTTTGATCTGAGCTTTGTGACGAGACTCCTGCTGAAAATGACAAAGAAATCGGTTGCCAGATCAAGTTTGTATCAATACTTTTGTCAAGCTCACAGATAGGAGAAGGACTTTGACTGCAAACATCATCCAACACATCAGCTATTGGATTGTGAAAAACTTGAAAAGATTACTGCAGCCCATTTTCTATTGGTTCCAATGAGATTGCATGATCTTCTACAATCTGCCCATTTGAAGATATATTATGCAAATTACCCTTCAAAAACTGAAATGATTCAAAACAAAATGGTACAGAATCATCTTGCATCATTTGATCATATGGTCCAGCTTCCAAGTCTTCATCTGCAACTTGACAATCAATGGGATTTGGGGGCTGCAAATCTGGATATGAAAAGTCTTGAACAAGGTTTTCATTGCTCTCAAGATGGTCCAGATCAAGACTTGTCGATAGTTGATTTCTGATTGCATGAAAGTTGTCTCTGATGAACTGAAATGAAGCAAAACAAAAAGGCAAAGATCCTTCACTTACTTCAAAATTTTCTGCACTTTCCTCGTCATTTCCATAGCTGATATGCAACAGCTGATCACTGTATTCGAGCTGCTGAAAGTGAACTTCTTCCTCCCACAAACTAGCTGTTGGTTTGTCTACAAGATTAGCTTTTGTTTGGAGAACATAATCATCATCATACTGATCAAACTGAGGAAAATCATTAGTATAAAACACATCATCAAGCATACATGTCATATCAACAGATCTCTCTTCTCCAAGATGTTCTATAAAACAGTCATTATCAAATCTATGACAACTGGGATAAGAAAGAAAATGTTTTGGAGCAGCCATTTGTTCTTCTTCAATCAGTGAGCCATGGTCTTGAACATCATACTCATTCCTTGTACTGATCTTCTGCATCATCTCTTCCACTGCACTTACCAGAATTTCAAGCTTTACCTTTAGAGATGTTGATTCCTCTGGATCTATGTTTTTCATCTCTTCTTCCTTCAACTTTTCCCTTCTGATAAGCAAATGAGCCTCTACATCTACTGCACTGTTCTGCATCTCTTCAAGTGTTTCAAGATTCCTTTCTCTCAACTGAAACTCCATTTCTGGATCAAAGGCTTCTGGGTAGTGCAAGAGAGCAGATCCAGGAGGAGGCCTTATATTAACCAGCATCGAAAAATAGAATTTCTTAAACCTGGTAGAAAACTATTGTACTGTATCCCTTGGCAATCTTTTCAGCTGGTTATATTCTTCTATAATCAAGAAAGGGTTTTGTTTGACCACCCACCTGTCGAGGAAAACTGTGATGAACTGCTGGAAATCTGAGATGCTTGCATCAGGCAGGGTTTTGAACCAACTATTGACTTTGCCTTGCAAAGAAAGAGCAAAAAGCTTAATACTGACATCCTCTTCATCAACTTCAAAAAGGTCAAGGAAAGACTCAAAATTCAGTACATGTCTCTCAGCAGTGATGTTGTTGCGTTCACCATCAAATCTTGGTAGATATAGGTCATGATTTTTAGGGAAAGCATGGGATATAAGAGGTAAAATCAGAGGCTTGTATTGATCTGGAATTTTACAAGGTAGTGGGGTATGTACAGAAGCTGTAGAATCAGTCTTGGTCTCTTGAGGCTCATCAGTTTGAAGATGGTCATCACAAGATTTAGAAAAAGGGTCTTGATCAAGCTCAAAGGCATGCAATTCTTTTGTATTCACAATCTTCAAAGGGAAGGAATCAAATGCAGGCCGATGATCTTTTCTCAAATACAATATACTTTGCAAAGCCTTCTTGAACTTCTCATGAAAAGAGAAGAAATAATTTAGAACAAAGAACAAAATGTCTTCGACGAAATTCCAACTTGAATACCTGATCTTTCCATATTGTCCTTTCATATTTCTACTTGTCAGGTTCATCCTCCAGTGGAGTCCTTGGATCTAATCTCGAAACTGATTTAGAGTCACTAGGTGAATGATTTCAGCCTTTCGGTGTCTGATCATTGTCCACCATCAACAATCAGATCTGAACTTGATTACATTTTGCTGAGGAAACTAGATGTTTAGTTCATAAACTAAATCGGAGATTGACTGAAGTAGCGTTCATCTACTATACAGTTGCAGAGCAAGAGCATTTCAAAGGCTACTTGGCTAACTTCAGGCTCCATCTATAGTTTATAAAACAACCAACAATAACAAACAAACAAAATTTTCTTCCCTAGCGGAATCACCAATATGTTATGGCCTAAATCTACCTCAGGCTGAGAAAGGCAGGTCTAGGGTAACATCAAACCACGCTTAACCTGGTAGCTAGCCCTACCGGGTCGGGAGAGGGCTCTCTCCTTGTCAATCTCAGGAAAATATGGAAAATAAAGCTTGAGATGACTGATATAAAAACTAATTTTAGGCTAGGTATATGCTCAGAAGAGTTTGATTGATTTTAATAATGGTTTGTTGGATCAGATGTGAAAGGCAGTTTTGGGTTCGGGGAATGAGCTCAGTTTTGCAGAGGGTTCTGTGGGGCGAGGTAGGCAAGTGCATTAGTACTTTGAATTAAGTGAAATTGAGAGTCTTAAGACTGGTGAGGAGTTGGAGAGGGCATGGAAATGTCATGAGTCCTCTTCAGACAGTAGAAAACATGTAAAACTAAATAAACCCTAAGGTAGAGCACTGCAACATCAATGATTTCCACCTTTATACTTGATTCATTTAGTTAAGCAAAAAAGAGAGAGATAATGGCACACATAAACACACGATAACTTGAACCACAGAAGGAAAAAAAATACTAAGTCACCTTGCCACAAGAATCCCACAAAATGCTGCAAACCTTGGTCTATTTCCTTGCCAAACTGTAGAGATGATGTATAATAGTGCTCAAAGCATTCACAAGAGTCCAACCTTTACAAATGAATAAAAAAACACATGATATAGACCTCTAAACCACCTGTGCTATCCATCAGGGGTCGAATCCATGAGAAGAGGGGTGGTTTCAACCATATCTAAACTAGGAACACAAAAATAGGTAGTGGAACAACTTGCTTCTAAAGCCAAGGAAACTGATTCATTCAACTCAAAACCACCTACAACTGATGTATCTACCTTATCAAGTCAGTTTTTTATCATTTTTACATCATAGTACATCAATTTACATAATGTCACATCATGAATTTGACCATAAGAGAGAAAAAGTCAAAATAGAAGAAAAATAGGCGAAAAACAGAGTTTTTGAGCAAAATTGGCACTTTTTCATCTTGTGTAGAGGGCCATTTTTTCTGTACGTAGCGCTTTTTCCAAGCTGCTTTTGGAGAGATTCCCAAGGTTCAAATTAGGTGTAGGATAGCTCGTTGGAAAGATATGTGAGTCTACTTTTTGAAACAACTTGAATTTTTTTATTTGGAGTCCATTTGACCCTCCAAAATTGCAATCTCCCAAGAGTGCTTCCTGTGTGGCCAAAAAGTGGCAGAGAGGGCATTTTTGAGGTGTTTTTGGCCCTTTAGGTGACCCAAAACTTGTCAAAATTTCCTAGTAATTTTTGGGCATGCATAAATTTTCATAAGGAATCCAAAAGTGCCAAGTTTTCTTCAAAAGGAGGTCCTTATCAAAAGCGAGCGCTAGGTGGCGCTACGCACTTGTTGGAAAAGCATGTGTTAAAAATTTCTATGTGTAGCACCGTTTTAAAATCAAGTTTTGGAGGCCTTCCCGGTGTCCAAATTGGGTGCACGGTATCTCGTTGGCAATATTATTGAGTCTATTTTCCAACAGAACTTTAATTTTTCAATTTGGAGTTCATTTTCCTTGTCAAAAGTCAAATCGCCGAAGACTGGTCAAAATGTGCAAAATGAGGCTACCTAAAGGCAGAGTGCTGTTGCAGTCAACTTTTGAAGGTATTCCTCAACTCCAAATTGAACGCATGATAGCTCATTGGAAACATATTTGTGTCTAGTTATCATTTGATTCATCAAGCAAATCATTTGGCCAACTGAGCTAGGAGAAATCTTGATTTTCCCAAGGTCACTTCAGAGGTGCATCAATTCTCCTAATGCAACTGTATTCTTGACATTTCTATAAAACCATGACACCTGTGTAAAAAGTGAAGGAGGTTTTTCTTCCTTGGCCTATTATGAACAGAAACCTCCCTCATGTTTTCCAAATTCATTTTTTCTTGCTTAGAAAAATCATTTGAATAAACCCTATCCCGATGTGTGGAATAAAGGATTTGTCATAATGAAGTGAAATGAAAGGATAAGGGGCTTCTAAATTCTTGAGAAAATTTTTGGAAGTAGGAAGGTATGTTAGGAAGTAGTGGAAAGTGGAATTTCAAATATTGAGTGAGGGGAAGGGGTCCAAAAGGGCAAAATACAGGCCTAGCCTAGAAAATTTCCAAATTGTCGCAAGAAACTAGGGTTTGTGCGAAAATGAGGAATTTGAGGGATATCAATGATGGGAAGTGTTTAATAAGGTACATTAAGGATGGGGGAAGGTGTATAAACATCAGGATACAAGTTTTGTTGATGATTTGACCATCCAAGAGAAATTACCTTCAAAACCCTAGGAGAGGGAAATGAACCTTACCTAGGCACAACTGAAGCATGAAAAAGGTGTAAAATGACCTGTTGGAATCTGAAATAATGATGACAACCCTCTAAATGATGGTACACTCAGCTGAATGGTTACATGAACCTCTTGGGAAGAATCATTGACAGTTTCATCATCCCTCTCATATGCTGAATCTATTTCCATGTTTGCAAATGTGGAGTGTGGAATGATGAGTATGAAGAGATTTTCTCAAGAATAGGTGACTGTTGTTTTCTTCTTGAGGATTTTATGGTTTGACTAATAGTATAAGTGGAAAGGAGGGTTTTGACGCTGGCTGTAGGGTTATTAGGGAATGATAGGGTTTGGGAAATGAAGATTAGGGTTTGGGGAATGGTAGGAATTATGTATAGGGTTTAGGGTTTGGTGATAGGGGGTAAGGTAAGTGTCAATGGGAGAGGGAAAGAGGAAGGGAATTAAGGAAATTAGTGTAGGGGAATGGGATAGAGAAAAATCATAACAAGGGAGTGAAAACAACAAAAATAACAAAACGCTAAACAATATGGCACGACAACTGTGAAGCAATTTAGGGTTTGATTTTTTACCATGCAAAACACCATCAAGGATGACAAAATCTCTTGTTATGGCAAATGGGAGGGTTTACTTACTTGAAGGGATGGTATTTGCAAATTTTGAAGCCTTAGAGAATCGATGGGATGAGTTTTTGGCTTGGCAGACTGGTGCGCCGCACCAACGCCCAGGTGCGTAGCACCTAGCAGGTGTGCCACACCCATTGAAAACTCTATGTAAATCCTGTGCCCGGTGCGTAGCACCTGGAAGGTGCGCCGCGCCAAGAAAAAACCTGAACTTTGCTGCAATTTTGTCTTTTCTCTCCTCAAACGCGATTTTTTGCTTGTTCTCTTTCACCTTAGCACAAATGAAGTCTTCTAACACAAATGATCCCTTTATATACAACTGACTTTAATTTTTCATTTAGAAAACCCACTTTCTAAAGTTTCCTTTTCACTTTGCTTTAAAAAAAAAAAACTCTGTTTTGCAGTTTGGCTCTCTTTTTGTCATTTGATGGACTCATGCTTGGATTTTCTTGTCTCTTTTGCAGTTGTTGGAGTGCTGGAGTTTGGCAAGGTGACCCAGGGCTGCAAATGGTGCTTTATTACATATGAAAACAATAAAATTACATAAAATTTGTACATGAAATGGAAAAACCCTGTTTTCACCTCAAAACAGAGTTTTGAGGTAAAAACCCTTTATGGAGCAAATCATCAGTAGAATTTGTGATTTTATGAATTTATTAAACATCCTCATGTGACTGCTGACCTTCTATTGAGTTTTTGAAGACCATGGTGGCAAACCCTAGACCTAATGAGACCTAAAAACCCTAAAATGACTTCTGCAAGTGTAATGAAACAAAAATGACAGCAAATGACCTGAATTTGTGAAAATAGGCTAGCAAGTAAAAATCATGAGGGAAATTTTATAATGAACGACTACCATTAGATGATCCATGACCTAATAGAATGCAGCTGATTGGATGAGACACCTAAAATTCATGAAAAAAGAGAAATTTGATCACTAATGGAAGGATGAAGATACCGACACTAACAACCACTACTTCTAACTAGTTCATATTCTTACCTTTTTTATGAAACCCATCATTTAAGAAACCTTGGAAGTTTCTTGCAATATGCCCTCATATACATCGAACAACTTAGAAAGCACAAGGAAAGATTGAAACTTGTTATTTATGACAAAGCTTTCCAATTAAGATTGATCCAACCATCCAATGATTGGATCATAAAATTAATGACAATCCTCTTGAAAATCCTGAAATCTTCAAAAAGGTGAATTTTAAATTAGAGGCACGAGATTACGTTGAGAATCTTGTGAGGCGAAATAGGTCTGATCATATTTAGCATGCATGTCAAGACAATGATGACTTGACATAACCATCAATGAGTGTGAAAGTACCTCAACTACTTGATCAGTACCCAAATAATGTGATGTTAAACCATAAATATCGAAGGTTGTAAATTTTTTTTCATTGGATGTGTTGATGGGAAATTGATAAGCTAAATGACAATCATCAGAGACAAAATCATGATCAGATGGGTTGATTAAAGCATCAGATTCCTAGTTTGTAATTACCAAAGATAAATAAATTTGAACACCTCTATGAATGCTCTGAACTATAGAACCAAATTATTCACATGTCGAATGTGAAAAACCATTTTCCTATAACTGGTGAAAAAATGTACAATCATTGTAATTATTGAAAGAAGTTAAAAGGAATGTCAGCACAACAAACACATGAGACCAGTGAGGACATAGTGAATGGAGAATAATTTGATTCATCTAATAACTCATTCATTTGTTATTACTCAAGAGGATCTCAAGAGCGATGAAGGGAAAGATAACATTCACAAGAATAACCAGGAGTTGAGTCTTAAGAAATGAATATCATAGACATGATTCCTTCAACCAAATATAATCTTTGAAATGATAAACTTTGCAATTCCATGACTCTATGAGAGAAACATATTCCAAACCCGAGTTAATTACAAGAGACTTGCATGGATATGAATCATGTGAAATAGAATCTTGAATTCGATCAGAAATCGAATTTCGAAAGTTCAAAATATTACATTTGAAATATCAAATATATTTCAAAAATAAATTTACATCGAGAGAAACCATGCAAAGACAAGGATTGTGCAAGAGAAACCAGATTTGGCTTAGTTTGGGGGACTTACCAGAGTCACGAGATCCTAAAATAACCATCAATGGAAGTTGAAGTTCCTCAAATTCCTGACAAGTCCCAAAATTTTTAAAGATTGTAAAATCATATTTTGAAGATTGAACCAGATCGTGCATGGTGTGAGGATAACTGCTACCATTGGTTTCAATAATACCACTGCTCACTAGATGTCTCCCATCTATGTCACTGATTTGACTAGATTTTTCAACATCAACAACCAAATTACTTAAGTTGAAAGATTCTTCTCATTGCGAATCTGAAGATTTATGAATCAGAGAAATTTCATGAGCAAGATAATTTGAAGAGTTGTCTTCATGCAAGAGAAGAGATGATGACGGATGGAAAGAGTACTCAATGATTTGATTGTTTTCATTTTCATCACAGATAATCTCACCACCTTGTGTTAATTAAGAAATTAACTTATCGGATGAAGAAATTGATAGCATGGAGTATCTTCATCACAAGTACATGCATCGAAAATGGTAGAGAACAAGGGATAGTGAGATGAAGAGGAAGTTTCGATAAGAGCACCTTCTTTGACTGAATCTAATTCTAGATATAAATTAAAATCTTCATGAGAAACCATAAGATCAGCTAATGCACCTAGGCATTCATGATCGCATAAATCAACATAGTCATGATCATCAAAATAATTGTTTCCTAGGGCTATAGATTGAGTGGAAGAATTGATTGCATTTGATTCACTACCGAGATTAGTAGATTGAAGATCATCAAAGAATGGAAGTGAATCATCATGACATGGGGTATTTTGAAAAATGGAAGAGAGATCAAAAGTCTCTTCACCTTCCTCCTCCTCTACTAATGTAATGTGACTTCCTTATATCTAATCACAATTTGATCCAACAATTCAAAAATCAGGAGAGCGTGAAGGTCTAGTTGGTGGAGTAGATTAATTACGCAGATCATGATACATAGAGTCATGACATGTAGATGGTAGAGGATGACATATTCCCCTTGAAAAAGTAACACTTTTGATGGAACCATATTCAATATTGATGTTAAGAGTGCAATTGTCATCTTGAGGAATGAAAGGATTAACCTCAACCCTAGGCTCCATGAGCCATTTCGGGGTTTCTTTCATTAGATATAAATCATGAGAAGTAGAAGGAGGATGAAGATATGGATTAGGAATTTGATTTGTGGATTTCCAAACTTTATTATAACCACAAGGATGCACCCACATTGGAACTGGAAAAGGAGGAGGAAAATGAGGAGGACAAGGAAAAAATGGAGTAGTAGGTTCCTCTTCTGAAATTAGAATTGCTTCATGAGTTACAAAAGTTGGGGAAGTAGAAACATGAGGGGATTTAGATTTACTATGCAAAGAGATGTGAACCAAATGATTAAACTTCCTCTTAAACAAATACTGTTACGTGAATGGAGTAGTAGGTTCCTCTCCTGAAATTAGAGTTGCTTCATGATTTACAAAATTGGGGAAGTAGAAACATTAGGGGGTTTAGATTCACTGTGCAAAGATATGTGAACCAAATGCTTACACTTCCTCATAAATAAATATTGATACGCATCTTCTCTTGGAAATTCATAACAAAGGTGAAGGAATTGATCAGAAAAATTCTAAACTGATTAATTAGGCTTCATTCTTAGGTGATTAATTCTTTTAAGAACATCCTGGTAATCATACCTATCAAATTCTTTATGATGCTCCTTCGCAAGTTGGTCGAATGAATGGATAGAGGAAGCAGGTAATGTATGACACCATTGATTAGCGTTACCTTCAAATGTGAGGGTGAGTAATCTAGCCATGACATCCTTGCAATGTATTTCATTAGAAAAGAAAAAGCAGACAACTTGAAATAGATGTTCATGAAGAGTTAAGTCACCCTCACCATCAAACTTAAATTGTGATAGATTATGAATAGATTTTGTTGGGATGGTAACATTAAGCTCTTTAGAGAAAAATCCTTGGATTATGATTTGGGGAATAACCATTTTAAGTAATATATTAAAAAACAAATCAACGGGAACATCTTATCAGTTGGCCCTCCTTCTAGCTCCATTTTGTTGACGGTGCTGGAAATTAGTCAACCAAGGGGTCTCCTCGATGTGAAGTCCGAATTAGACCTCACACCATTTGGAATAGGAGTGCCATCTAGAGTATTGACCCAATTGCCATATATTCTTATAGATTTTCCTTGGATCTAATTGTTAGCAAGAGAGAGGGATGCACATGTACTTTTGAAAAGAAAGTGAGTGTGCCTGGTGAGTGTTTGACCGTAGGTGTGTCAAGGTTCTTCTACTACAGAGGGGAAGAGAGTTGAGACTCTAAGGGAGAGGTAATAGTACCACTCTATTAGAAACACACACAAACACTAAGAATTTATTTAACATCCAATTGAATAGTCCATAAAGATGTGATAGTCATGTAACCAACTATTTCAAAGAAGGATTTGTCTAACGTCCATCGGATTAGTCCATAAATATGTGACAGTCATAACAACCATTACAACACATTATTGATATGATAAGAACTAAAATAAATGAAATAGTTAAATTACTTTAGCACAGATGATAAAAAACATGAACTACAAACATTCACAAAATAGTCTTACAAATATTCATAATTCATGCATGAAGAACATGTTGGCCATCAGGCTTCATATATTAAGTAAAATTTCCCGGACACATGTATACAATGAACACCACTAGCTCCAATAGTGGAGCATTGGAGCCATTCCTTGCTCCCCAAAAGAACTAGTATGTCTCTCTAATGCATTGTGGGAGGAGCCAAGGTGAAAAGTCCTTTTCCCATACAATGAGGGTGTTTATATAAACAAGAGGTGATGCTTCACCTTTCGTGTGACTCTTTGACTACCCTCATGATTGTTTGACTTCCCATGACTTTTCAAATTTACATGAATCTTCATATTCTATATGTGTCCTTTGTACTTCCACTTTACAATACATTTTGAGTAAGAATTTACATGGTCCACAATAATGATGTGGCATATGACAATTCTTGACATGACACTGCTAACATAAACTACTTGATGACATGGTAATGTCAAGCCACTGTTGTTGGTCCTTGGTATATGTCTTCAATAAGAGATGTGTCCAATGCATCATATTCATGAGAGATATGGTTTTTTCTTCATATCTACCCTCAAAAGGGTTGTGAATCAGATGGAGTCTTCATGTGGTCCCGATCTTTGGTCTTTCATTGTAATCCAGAGTTCCTTTGTCTTCTTTTCTTATGATCATCTTATCTCCTCAAATCCTTAGGTGTCTTCTAGCATGTCCTCCTTCCACATATCCTTCTTCATCATCTTGCCATAGAATTATAGATTTATTGCATCTGAAATCCACTCATGACAAGATGACATCATTCCAATAAACACCTAGTATAAGATGTTGCATGATGATCCACTGACTAAGCTAAAAATGGGTGGTAGGCCAAGGGAGAGGCTCAGTTAATGCACAGTTATGAATCTCAAACAATCAAGGGTCAGGATTGAGCCTTGATACTGTGTAATGCAGAGTTTGGGTTGGAATAAGGAAGAATATTGTGTAGTTTGGGAGCTCAATGAGGCAGGCTGAGGGGTTTAGCACTGATTCAACCAAATGCATAGTTTTAGAAGATAGAGGAGACTGGGTGATTACATAATTGCACAACTTAGGAGCTCAAGGTTGAGGCCTGAGCCTTGATACTATGTAATGTGTAGTTTTGACTGGGAAGGAGAGAGAAATTGTGCATTTTGGGGAGTTAGTGAGCCAGGATGTGTTGGGCGCAACCCAACTTGGCCTAATTTTTGGCAAAAACTCTGCATTTTGTGAGGCAGAGTGAATAGTGGAAAATGTAGCGGAGTGTGAAGTGGACAATGCAGCGGAGAAGTTTGAATATACTGCGTGGTATAAGGGCGTTAGAGTGGGTCAAAGCCCCTCCCTTTTGTAAACGAATGTGATAATGTAAAGGATCAATGGTTTTAGCTGCTTGTTTTAGGGTTTGGTCAATTCAATGTCCTTGAATTTTCAGTCATAAATTGTCAACCAGGGTGCGTAGAATGATGAAATACAAGTGCACAATATGTGCTTAGAAGCTATTCATTAGGTCGTTATGTATTTGTTAAGATATAAACTTAAGATGGAGGTGGTGTTTATCAATTATATTAGTGTCGTAATTCTTAGGGATGTTGGTTAAGTTTCCTAGGAATTAATTTCTATCCAATTAGTTTGTAGATGATGTGAGAGTGGTTTTACTTGTATTAGATTGTTTTGGAATTTTTGATCTAGAATCTCTATGTTGCAGCTCCTAATTCTCTAATTACAAAAGGAAACTTATTCTATCAGCTATGAAGAAATATTGTTTGAACTCAATTGTTTAGGAGAGAACATCTTACTCTTATACTTATTCAATTTTCAAACAAAATAACCCAAGCAACATCTATATTATGAATTGAACACACTTCGATTATGCTAGATAATAAGCAAAGGAAAGGACCATGTTGTACTAGGTATAAAGAAAATTAGATAACAATCTAAACTAGGTATAAAGCAAATTAAAGTTCTCATGCAAATAACAATTTGCTGGTGAGATCATTATGCTGCATTATCACACAAAATAGAGCAATTGAAGAATTAAAGGAAATCATATTGTAATTGATTAAAACCTACCACTGTTTGTAGGGGCCCTCCACATAGCAGTTCAGAGCTTCCAATCAACACAATGCTTGCACACAAAAACCAATTATATTCACACAAAATTCACAAACTGTTCACAATTATATCATTCGGCGCACACCCAAATCACAGTGCGGCCATAAGTTTTATAGTAGGTCCCTTGGCATAACTGTATGAATAATTCAACCCTAATATATCTATCCTATCTAAAATTATATCGCTAAACTGTTTTTTTGCTATTATGAAAGAAAAATGATAAGGTTTCAATTGATCTCGGGTTCTGTTCTTTATTAATCTAGTGGTTGACTTGGAGTTTGACCGTGATCTCTTGCGCTTCTCTTAGCAAACAGTTTCAAGGGGATAGGAAGGTATCCACGAGGGAGCCATCCTCTATCCATCTGCACCCTTCGCTGCTGACCTAGAACTCTAGAACCTTGCGAACAATGGAGACAACTACAGAAACCTGGATTAGCTACAGAAACAGACTGATTCGGTAGCCAATTGCAACTTTAACAA
Organism: Pinus tabuliformis; assembly: GCA_031772625.1. Classification (NCBI taxonomy): domain Eukaryota; kingdom Viridiplantae; phylum Streptophyta; class Pinopsida; order Pinales; family Pinaceae; genus Pinus; species Pinus tabuliformis. Next base: position 16,065,996 of record CM062804.1, read on the forward strand.
AACAATAGGGTATAAAGTTAAATATGAAAAATAAGACATATTATTGCATACCTTCATCAAAACCTAATAGATATGGCTTTATTTAGGTGGTAAATATATAGGAAAAAGAGAGAGTCATTAGGCAAAAAGGATGTCATGCTAGGACAATCTTCAGACTCTACATTCCCCCGGACTGGAGATTTTGTATGCCCTCATACACTTCTTCCTTGTCATTTGCTTGTGCCTCTTGTTTATCATCTCTATGTTTCACTATTTTCTTCTTTTTGGCAGAGATTGGCATTCTAGGCTTCCTCATTAGAAATTTGTACTTTAAACTGATAATCTCTCTCTTCATAATTCTGTTCTCTTTATTCAGCTTCTTGTTTTTCTTATACCACAAGCTTAGATGCAGGATCAGATTGTCACTCTTTGCAATTTGTATCTCACTCTGTGTCTTCAAGTCTTGATTCTCATTTTTGAGATATCAATTCAGCATTTGTAGTTTAAAGATCTCTTTCTTCAAGATGTTTGAGGCCGATTGTTCATTTACCTGGTTGCTTCCTTCTCCAAGGCTCTAGATTGTTTCCTTTGTTGTTGTCTCCTTCCTTTCCAGTGCCTCTATATAGTCATATATTTCTTGCTAAGCGGGGTCAATATTTGGACTATGCATTGGGCTTATGGTTCTTGGTGATGATCTTGGTGACCCTGTTGGAGAATTTCCAGAGTTTTCAATTGGCTCATCCTCTGTTGGCTCGTTCTTTGTTGGCTCAATATTTGTTGGAGTATTCTCTGTTGGCTCACCTTCAGTTGGCTCCTTTTCATTTGGCTCATTTCCCTCAAGGTTTATATATTCTATAATTCTTGAGGTTATTTATGGAATCGTGCTCAACCTCGTGCTCCTCCTCAACCCTGGGTTTTGTATTTTCTGCACTTTCCTCCTTTTATTCTCTGATTTTTCTTCTAGAGGAGAGGTCTTAGTTTGTGAGAATTTTTCTTTACTCGAGTTGGATTTCTTTCTTCTAGGGTTTCCCCTCTTCATTCTCTGCAAAACATTTACTATAGGCGGCTCTTCTTCTGTTACTTTTGTCTGAGTTTTAGGTGTCTGTTCCTTTATCATTTCTATGGTTCTCTTCCTCCCTCTAAGGGCCTTGCTGCTACTTGGTTTTCCTGGGGATTTTTCTTCAAAGTGGGTTCCTTACTAGGAAATTCTCCCAGTTATCCCTTATACTTTGGAGATGAGATTCGACCAATATTTTTACCAGGCCATGATGATACATGGTGTTTTATATGCATTGAATTTTCTTCTAAACATTTGTAGACATTTTCTTGAGGCTATTTAGGAGGAAATACGGGAGGTTCATCTGATGATCCTCAAGGAAGTGCATCATCATCCTAACATGATAAAAATATATTTTCCCAAACCTACCCTCACAAGTGATGAACTTCTGAAGCACAAGTAATAAGTTTGTCCATTTGTTTTTAAGAGTAGTGCTGGTAATACCTTTTTTGTAGATCGTCGTGTCCATGTTCGGATTCTTGAGGAAGACCTTTTGGTCCTCACTGTCAATCCCTCTATTTTTAAACCATTTTTCTTCATTTCTTGGCAGCTCAATAGCCTTGGCGATCATAGAATCTGTCATTGTGAGCTTTATGTCCCCAATTTTTGCTTCAATTTCATCAAATGAGCATGCAAATGTCTTGGTTACCACCTTGTGGAAGCCGTTAAATTTCTTAATGAACTACAGCCATTGTCTTTTTTGCAGCAGCTCCCTAGTTTGTGGGTACCCCTCCAGGAATTGCTTTCCTCCTGGCTCAGTCTGAACAATTATCCCCATGCAAAAGCATGCTTTGCCTCGAAGATTGGCTACCTTGACAGGAAAATGGGGCTGGCAGGGTTTGCTAGCTGGTGGAAAGATGGAGTGGCTGTGAAAGTCCAAAGAAGTGTAAGAATAGCGAAGAACGGATGGGTTATCATAAGGATTATGGGAATGAATCTGACCGTTAGACGCATTCAAACTTATGATTTGGTAATTAATTTGGCAGATTTGGCATAAGGTCGTGACATGAATTTTTAAGTGGTGGCATATGATATTTTGTTAGGTGGACATTACCCTTAGGTTATAATGATTGTACTTTAGGACTATATCTTCTTTGTCATATATGCTATATAACCTTCCCTATTGTTAAATTAAAGTAGCACATACCTTTGATATTATTTTGCTAACCTTACTTGTTGTCCTTTGATCTCCTGCAGGTGCCTTGCTGTCAACTGTCCTTTAATCCAGATCACCAAGCATCCTTGTAGACTTCAAAATTATTAGGCTGCAGAAAGTTGTTTAGCTGTGGAAACTTGTCCAAGCTATGGAAACTTGTCCAGGCTGCGAAAAGTTGTTGATTCTGTAGCTTAAAAAAAGAAGGCTTTAGTAGATGAACTTTATTGTTTTTTTCTTTTGAAAAGAAAATTTGAAGTGCTAGTAGATTGGTTTTCACTTTAAGTTTTCTGTATAAACATGCCAACAACATGTTGGTTTTCATGTTTATACAATTTTTTTTCTTCATATTATTATATGTATATGTATATGTATGTATATATATATATATATATATATATATATATATATATAGATATATATATATATATATATATATATATATATATATATCTATATATCTATATATATATATATATATATATATATATATATATCTATATATATATATATATATATATATATATATATATATCTATATATATATGCATATATACACATATAATTTATTTATTATTTTTTTCTCTTTTTTTTTTTTATTGAAGAACAAATTGAATGAAAATTTCTAAGGTGGAAAAGAAGAACAATTCTTCTTGACCATTTTCAGTTCTGAATTATTTTGAAAAATTTAAAAAAAATCCTCTTTTGTTAATGGTCTCTGGTAAAGCTTGATTCGATGTACATTTACTAATAGAGGAGTTTTCTCTTTATCAATAGTCCTGATTCTAACTGCACCATTTTCAAAGACATTCTCAACTTCATAAGGTCCATGCTAATGGGTTTGAAATTTCCCTTGAAAATTTTTGAATTTTTAATCAAAGAGTAATGCTCAATCTCCCAGATGAAACTTCCTTTCTTTGATGTACTTATCATGCCATCTTGACCTCTGTTGTTGCCCTAAGCTGGTCCTATGGAAGGCTTCTTGTCTGATTTCATCGAGTTCATTTAATTGTGTCATCCTTTGCTTTTGGGCTTCTAACAAGTCAAGATCTAATTGGACTGCTGTCTTATAGATCTGGATCTGGAACTTTATTGGAAGTAAGACTTGCTTCCCATAAACAAGTTCATAGGGAGTATGCCCTGTAGTATTCCTCCATGTAGTTCTCTAGGTCCATAAGGCTTCTGGAAGCTTTCCCACCCAGTTTTTCCTATGTAGATATATAGTCTTTGTAAGGATGGCCTTGATCATATTATTTGTGGACTCAACTTGTCCATTGGCTTGTGGATGGTATGGAGTTGACTTCCAATGTTTTATTTTGTATTGGTCCACAAGCTTCTGCACTAGTTTGGATCTGAACTGTGTCCCTTGATCTGGTACAATTTCTCTTGGAACACCAAAACGAGTAAAAATATCCTCAAAAATAAATGAAACTACAGTATTTTTAGTAGCAAAAGGAAGTGCTTTAGCTTCTACCCATTTAGTAACATAATCAATACATACCACAATATACTTCTTTTTCTTTGAAGGTGGATTGATTGGTCCAACAAAATCCAATGCCCATTTTTCAAATGGTTTGATAAGTACCCGTGGTTGTAGTGGCATTTCATTTGAAAGAATAGGTTTTCCCATTCTCTGACAACTATCACATCTTTTAACATATTCCTTGGTGTCCCTGGAAATGGAAGGCCAATAATATCCTAAAAGTAGGATTTTGTAAGCATTTCTCTTGTCAAAAAAATGTCCTCCACATGGCTCATCATGACAAGATTTTAGTATCTCTGGTATTTCGTCCTCTTGAACACATATTTTGATGATGAGGTATGGTCTTGTCTTGTATAATTCCCCATTTATCCATGAATAGGATGTGTTATTGTGGACTATTCTTCTTTTTTCTCTAGGAGATAAATGAAATGGCATTTTTTCTGTGGCCAAATAGTTAGCAATATCTGCATACCAAGGTGATTTAATAGGTACTGCAAAAAGATATTCATCAGGAAATCTATCTTCTACGGGTTGATCATTGTTTTCATTTTGTATTTTAGATAGAAAATCGACAATTGTGTTTTGTTTTCCTGGCCTATCTAGAATGGTTATGTTGAATTCTTGTAAAAGTAGGAGCCATCTAGTTATTCTTCCATTAGTGACTGGTTTATTCATTAGGTATCTAATGGAAGAATGGTTTATGTGGACAAAAGTTTTATAGCCATTTATATAATGTCTAAATTTATTAATGGCAAGAATTACAGCTAAGAACTCCTTTTCAGTTACTGTATAATTTAACTCTGCAGGAGTTAAATTTTTACTAGTATAATAAATTGCATAAGGAGTGATATCTTTTTGTCCTAAAACAGCTCCTAAGGCTGAATCTGAAGCATTTATTGAGATATGGAAAGGAAATTTCCAGTTAGGTCCTTTTAATATGGGTGCTTCAGAAATTATCTTTTTCAAAGTTTCAAAGGCAACTTGACATTCAGAATCCCAACTGAATTCACAGTCTTTGGTGAGTAATTTAAAGAGTGGGGATGCAATTTTTGTGAAGTTTTCTATAAATCTTCTATAGTATCCAGTAAAATTGAGAAAAATTCTAACATCCTTTTGACAACTTGGCACTGATAACTTAGAAATGACTTCCACCTTAGATGAGTCTACCTTAATTCCATCTCCAGAAATATGGTGACCTAAAACAATTCCCTCATTAAACATCATGAAACATTTTTCATGACTTAATGATAGGTTTGTTTCCTAACATCTTATTAAGACTTTTTCTAATTTTTCTAGTGCTTCATTGAAAGAATCCCCATAGACTATGAAATCATCCATGTACACTTCCACATAATCATGGATAAGATCAGAGAAAATGCCAAGGACTGCTCTTTGGAATGTTGCTAGAGCATTACATAAACCAAAGGGAAGTACCCGGTAAGCGTAAGTTCCCCATGGACAACTAGATGTGGTTTTATCTTGATCTTGAGGGGCTACCTAAATCTAGTTGTATCCACTGAACCCATCCAAGAAGGAAAAATATTTTTTTCCTGCTAAAGTATCTAATACCTGGTCTATGAAAGGTAGTAGAAAGTGGTCTTTTAATGTTGCTTTGTTTAATTCCCTGTAATGGATGCATACTCTCCATTTTCCATTATTTTTAGGGACGATTACTAGGGGTGAAACCCATTGACTATTAGATATTGGATAAATGAAATTTACATTTAATAATTTCTGCAGTTTTTCCTTAACAATTTCTTTTAGATTTGGGTTCATTCTTCGTTGAGGTTGTCTAACTGGTCTTGCATTTTGTTCAATGTAGATATGATGTATGCAAGTTTTAGGATCAATCCCTCTCATATTAGTGTATTCCCATGCAAAAGCAAAAGAACGTTTCTGTAAAAATTCTATCAATTGTTTCTTTTGCATTTCTTCCAAGTTTTCATTGACACTCAAGGTTTTTCCTAGAAAGATTTATATTGAGGAATTACCAAATTTTTCTATGGAAAACAATGATACTTGTTTAGATAAGAGATGTTCATTTTGACTATGCTCATAATGTGAGGAAGATTCATTATTTTAGAGTAAATTTAAAATTTGGTCTTCCTCTTTTACTTGTTCAGTGACAAAAATAGGTTGTATATCTTCTCCATCTTCTATTCATTCTTCAGTTTCTGTATCTATTGTTGTTCTTGCAAGGGGGTATAATGTAAATTTATTTGTAGAATTTCCATCTGAGATAAACATATCACCTAACCTACAGCCGATAAAAGCATCAACTGTAGCCAACCAAGGCCTTCCTAGAATTAATGGATGTCCTTCTAGATTATTCTTGGGTGTTAAGACCATGAAATCAACAGGATATTCCCAAGAATCTAAAGATACACAAACATCTTCTAACACACCATCTAGTTTAATAATAGATCTATCTGCTAATTGCAATAAAGTTGGTGTGTATTGAAGGTTAGGATGCCTAAGTGTGTCCATAATGTGTTTGCTCATTATGTTTATGGCTGCTCCTAAGTCAATCAGTGTGTTTGCTATTTCAGTTCCATTGATGTGAATTTCTACAATGGGGCTTCCTGGGTCTAAATATTTTTGAATTGTTGTTTTTCCCATCATAATGTCTGCAATTTTTCTGACTAACTGAATTCTTTTTATATATTTTCTTCTCCTCCCTGATCATTGTGTACTTAATTCCTTAATTGTTTTTGCAAAAATTGGTATTTCTTTTATGGCTTGTAATAAAGGAATATTAATACAAACATTTCTCAATTCATCCATCATATTGTAATAAGGCAAGATAATTTGTTTCTCTACTCCTTCATCGATTTTCAACCTTTCTGGGAAAGGTGGTTTAACTGATATCGAGGGTTGTTCTATGATAGGATCATCTATTGGAATTTATTCTGTTTTTTTTTTCTTTTTGAGGGAGAGAAGTCTCCCCTTCTTCTGATTGATTTTTATGTTTTTGAAGACCAGATTTTGTTTTTTGAATGACAACAGGAGGGTTTTTTGGTAATACTTTTCCAGAGCTTAATTGGACATTATTTAGGTCTGGTGGGGTTATTACATAAGTTTGAGGATTCTGACCCTCCATGTTGTACACTGGTTGTTGTGGTATTTTATTATTAGGATTTGGAAGTGGTTGAGCGGGTTGTTGATTTTATTTTTGTGGAAATGGGAAAGTTGCGGGTTTTGATTCTGAACTGGGACTTGTGGCAATTGATTAGCTTGAGGAATTTGATTAGACGGGGTTAAGAATTATGGTGGAAGGTAGGATGGTGAGTATTGTTGATATTGAGCATAGGCTCCATAAGGATTTTTCCATCCTTGATTCCAAGGTTGTGATTGTGGCAGAGCCCAAGGCTGCCAGGTTGAATTCCAATTACTTTGTGAAGACTGGGAAAATTGTTGTGGTCTAAATCCTTGTGATTGATTTGGTTGGGGGTTTTTCCATGGTCTTTTGGCTATAAAGTAGAGAGGGTCTACTGGCCTGAGATTCCTTCATCGTTGAATACATCCTTAAGACCTGGTAAGGATAGACATTCCATTGTATCATGATTATATGCACACATGACATAGGTTTCTATGGCTTTTGTGTCTAAGGGACACTCTCCTAGAGCATGTTTCTTTCGATATTTGGGACAGAAGATAGATAATGCAGCATTTTTAGAGTTTTGCTTGTTTTGTATTTTAAGGGTGTCTATCTGTTCACTTATGCCCCCTAAAATATCTATTTTGAAGGTGTCAAGCAAATTTCCTATTTCTGCCCTGCTAAATGTCCTAGTTGCAGACTTGTTTATTCTTGAAAAGAGAGGGTCTTTAGGACTCTTTCCAACTCACTCTTTACCCCTTGAGATATGTACACATAAATCACAAATATCTGCAAATGGTAGTTGGGAAATATATCCTTTTCCAATTAGGTTAAGGAGATCTATCCATTCATCTTTGACGACTCTAAGTAAAAGAGCTTTTAAGGTTTCTTCATCCAAATTATCCATTTTTTCTCTTTTAACATTATAAACAAAACTTTTTACCAAGTCTTCAAGATTTTCATCTTCTTTTTGTGTCATTTTGAATAATTCATATTTAAGGTTACTAGGCATACAATAATCTCTATATTTTCCTAAGAAAGCCTCTTTCATTTGTGCCCAGGTTGTTATAGAATGCACTCCTAGACTCATGAACAATTTTAATATTGAGTCTTTTAACGTGGCAAGGAAAAATTTCAACTTTTGAGCATCATGCAGATAGTCATATGATCTACATAATACTTCAAATTCGAAGAGAAATGTATCTGGATATTCGTTTCTTTTCCCATGGAAATTAGGAAGAATCGAGGGTGATATATTTTTCATTGTGAGGGTTGTATCTTCATCAAGAATAGGGAATCCTGAAGGATCTTGATTTCCTCTGCCTCTACCCCCTCCTCTACCTCTACCTCTTCCTCTTCCTCTTCCTCTAATCCTATCTTCTTCACCATGGACATTGTGTACTTCTCCTTCCCCTTCTTTAGCCATGATAGATTCCTTGGAAGCTAATATAGTGTTCTTCTAATCTTTTTGGTTCCTCTATTAATGGTTGCTCAGAATAAGTTTCCAATTCCTCTTCTTCACTAGGAATTTCTAATTCTTCTCCCAAAATTTTTTAACCAGTGGGGGATAGAAAGATTACTCCTGTAGTTGGGGATGCAGGATTTTCTTCAATTACAACTTCAGTAGAAGAAGTAGGTGAAGTTCTGGATTGAATTTCTAATCTTGAGACTTCAGGAAGTCTTTGTCGACCTCTAAATGGAATTCGGGTTTAAATAGGTGGTGTGGAATCTGGAAATGGTGGTGAAGTGAGTGGATTTGTGGGAATTAAATTTCTTCCTCCTACAAATCTACCCCTAGAGTCTCTATTCATATGCATGTCATGTTTTAAATTAATGATGGTTTTTTTTTACTTCTAATTGTACTTCCCCGACAATGGCGTTAAAATGTTTGGTCAATTCAATGTCCTTGAATTGTCAATTATAAATTGTCAACCAGTGTGCATAGACTGATGAAGTACAGGTGCACAATATGTTCTTAGAAGTTATTCATTAGGTCGTTATGTATTTGTTAAGATCTATACTTAAGATGGAGGTGGTGTTTATCAATTATATTAGTGTCGTAATTCTTAGGGATGTTGGTTAAGTTACCTGGGAATTAATTTCTATCCAATTAGTTTGTAGATGATATGAGAGTGGTTCTACTTGTATTAGATTGTTTTTGGATTTTTAATATTGAATCTCTATCTTGCAGCTCCTAATTCTCTAATTGAAAATGGAAACTTATTCTATCAGCTATGAAGAAATACTGTTTGAACTCAGTTGTTTAGGAGATAACTTCTCTCTTTTACTTATTCAATTTTCACTCAAAAAAAATAATCCAAGCAACATCTATATTATGAATTGAACATGCTTATATTATGAAAGATAATAAGAAAAGGAAAGGACCATGCTATACCCGGTATAAAGAAAATTAGATAACAATCTAAACTAGGTATAAAGAAAATTAAAGTTCTTATACAAATAAGAATTCGTTGGTGAGATCATTATGCTGCATTGTCACACAAAATAGAGCAATTGAAGAATTGAAGGAAATCATATTGTAATTGATTGAAAACCTATCATTGTTTTTAGGGGTCCTCCACATAGTAGTTCAGAGCTTCCAATCAACCCAACGCTTGCACACAAAAACCAATTCTATTCACATGAAATTCACAAATTGTTCACAATTATATCATTTGGGGTGCACCCAAATCACAGTGCGGCCATAAGTTTTATGACAGGTCTCTTGGAATAACTGTATGAATAATTCAAGCCTAATATCTCTATCCTATTTAAAATTATATCGCTAAACTGTCAGTTTTCTATTCTGAAAGAAAAACGATAAGGTTTCAATCGATCTCGGGTTTTGTTCATTGTTAATCTGGCAGTTGACTTGGAGTTTGATCGTGATCTCCTGCGCTTCTCTTAGAAAACAGTTTCAAGGGGATAGGAAGGTATCCACAAGGTAGCCATCATCTATCCATCCGCACCCTTCGCTGCTGACCTGGAATTCTAGAACCTTGTGAATAATGGAGACAACTACAGAAACCTGGATTAGCTGTAGAAACAGGCCGATTCGGTAGCCAATTGCAACTTTAACAAAACAATAGGGTATAAAGTTAAATATGAACAAGAAGACAAATTATTGCATGCCTTCATCAAAACCTGTTAGATATGGATTTATTTAGGTGGTAAATATATAGGAAAAAGAGAGGGTCATTAGGCAAAAAGGATGTCATGGTAGGACAATCTTCAGACTCTATAGGGAATCCATGGTATGTGGACCATGGTATTGTAATGATGTAGCCTTGATGTAATAGTATATATAGGGTCAAATAATAAGAAAAGAATCATCGAATTGATTTATATTTTTGTTATGGTCTAACTTTTTTTATCTATTTGGGAAAAGAAGGCGAGGCTCTGCCGTTGAGTGCGCAGAGGCCTAAGTCTGCAGTTGAGTGCGCAAATGACCTGCAGCTTAGTGCGCAGATCCAGAGCTATTTTTTTAATAAAGAATCATTATATTAGCAATAGATATTATGTATGTAGCCCCACATTGAGGTGAACCACGATAATTTGGTGTCTTCATGTGTATATTTGCTTATTATTTGTTGTAGTGTAGCAGTACATTACAATTACACTTTATTTCAGTATAATGATGATTTATGGATTTATATGATATGTGTAAATGATTAAATGAATGTGACGAAGTGATTTATGAATGTGACGAAGTGATTTATGAATGTTAAGAATAAAATATAGTATAAAACACCACATCGCATCATCCTTCAAGGTTGCAAAAACCTGGTTCTGCATCCTCCCATAGTCACTTCGGGTGAGACTGCGATCTGCTTGCAGGTTGTTGCTGAAAGGGCCAGTGATTGAGGGTTTTGTTGGTGTGCAATATAGATCGAACTTGGGTTAGCCCAAATCATAACCAAAATATGATTTCATTTCCGGGACTGGGATCTGTTTGAGGGATATGTGGATGTGCCACTCGTCGAAGAAGGAAATTCAAGATTGCCCAGAATCGAAAAAGCACGGATTTGCAAATAAAGAGAGAAGAAACCCTCATCTAACATCCGAAGCTTGGTTACAAAAGTATATGTTTACAGATCAATATGATATTTTCTTCGTATAATTACCTGTTGACTTGTATGAGTGGATATAAAGGTTGACTGAAAGAAAGACCTATTTTAAAGGTGAAGACACTTGTTATAAATTGAGAGATAAGCACAAAGAGAAATTGCACAAACCAAATCACAAACTATGATCTTATTCATCACAACAATTACATATATATAATACATAATATATTGACTTCCACATCTCTAGATAATGACTCCAACTCATACATTGGAATCTGTTGGTCACCTAATCCTCTATGGGTTAGTGTGGAAGCAGAATAGACTAAGGAAGTCCAAGAGACCTTGGGATGTAGAACCCAACGGTCACACAATGTTGTTAATAAAAAATGTACTCTCATGTTTTATCTTTCATACTCTTTCTGCCATGTGTGTGTTTGACATGGTATCAGAGTAGGTGTATTCCTGTGCTGCATAATTACTTTGAGCCATTTGTTTTATGGCCTTTCTGTGCAGGTCATTTCTGCAATCACCTCTACAATTCATGAATATTTTCTCAGCGAAATTCTAGCTGTAACCTCTGTAATTTCTCGAGCGCCATTTTTGGCCTCCCTCTTTAATTTGTAACTCCTATTCTACCTATTTTGCCCATGTTCTGCATTCCTGCAGCCTAACACATCAACCTTCTGCCAGCACAAATTCTTGACTCTGAACAATGGTGATTCTTTGCTCATGAATGAATGGCTCCCTCAGTGTTCGGTTATATACCATTGTCCACTGTCTAAACGCTTGTGAAGGCTGCTCTTACGCTTGTGTTTAAATGCCCCTTCGCTCTACATCCTGCCGTTGAATCTAGTTTTTTGTTAATTAAATATTATTCCATGTTGCGATAATTAAAAATACTGTGCATTTGGTTGAACGTTGGACTGTCCTCTGGCAACTTTTCCATTATGAAATTCTTTGTCTTACTTAATGTCTATGGCTACTTCTCCGTGAAAACAAATTGGCATTTACCCCTGACCCTTCATCATGACTATGTTCACTGTTACTTTTCACCACGGACTTAGTATTACCAGAGTGAATTGTCCAAGCATCCTTTGCCCCAGGGCTCTCTTTGGATTTATCGAGGTGATTACTGACAACAGAGAAAACCGTCCAAGCCTCCATTGACCATCTCCTCACAGAGTTTGTAGTTGCCGTGGCGGAAGAAAATCTCAATGTATTGGGAATGATGGAGCAAAAGCAAGGCGGAGCAGTTTGAGGAGTCACAAGAATAAAGGTGGGATGGAATGCCATTCGCTAGCCTAGCTAGAGAGAATTAGAGAAGATGGGAAGTCAAAGGGGAGGAGGTTGTGCCTTTCCCGTTCTCCATTATTTTCTGGGCGTTTGTATCAGCAAATTCTAGCTACAATGATGGTGCAATAAACTCTTTCCTGAGAGAAGGAATGAGGAAGCGAATAATCTCTTGAAAGCAATCTTTTGGAGATGTGGAAGCCAGATGATGATCAGATTCAATCCACTGTTTAACAAGTTCCCAAAAGTTGTTTTTTTGCTCCTTTGCCAGCAACTCACCGGCCTCTACCAGCGGGAAAGTGCCCGACCATTTAGCCCGCAGAGAAACCTGCACGTTCTTCGGTTGCAGATGCTTGGCATCAGACAAATCACTGATCAAAATCACCAAAATAATTAGAGGAATAAAATGACTAGAAAGGATGAATTGGCGTGAAATTTTCATAAAACCCTGCATCTTATTTTCTGTTCTAATCCCGTGGCTTCCTAGGGCCAATGTTGCGTGGGTTGAAGGATAGCACAACTCGCAATTCTGTGCATGGAATCCAGATTTGACACAATCTGAAAAGATTTTCAACAAAGCTGTTAAATTAGTAGAGAATGAGGGGAAGGACGTCTTGCATCTTCTTGTCACTGTCTCCCGTGCCCTCTTGAGGAAAAGATCGAAATGACCATGATTAAGGTTCATGAGCTCCACAACAAAAGGAAATCAGTTTTTTAAACTAGCTCTGCATTTATTGAATGCTAGGACCGTGAACTCTAAGCATTTGTTGAACATTGAGATGTGAGATAAGCGTTGAACCCTCTGCATTTGAGGAAACTTTATTATGGCCAATTGAACTCATTGAATACTGCGTTAATGTTGAACGTTGTTTTGTGGAAGAGCATGAATGCTGCATAACCATGGTGCAGTGAGCGTGGATTGAGACTCTATGTGGCGTGACTGCTGGCATGTAGATCGTGCATGTTGTATTGAAGACCAAACAACTCTACTGCAAGCCAAAAATGTTTAAATGTGAAAGGACATAAGTGATATATGGTGCATTACCATTTGTTTTTATGAATACCATGTGTTCTTGGTGTGTGTTGACTGCTGCATTGAATTTTCTTTCGGATGGTCAATGAATTATAAAAGGGTCAATATATATTTTGATTAGTGGAGTGAGGTGCTCAAATATGTTAAGTGGATACTAAATAAGTGCGGAGAGATTTTAAGCGGATATTAAGTTATACGGGTTGGTTATGTTAAAGTGTAGATATGGTAGAAGAGTCACAGTTGTAGGAGCGGTTTTGAGTTTGAACAAATTTATGCCATTCAAAGAGTGAAGTCAACAAATAAAAGGATTTTCCAGTAGGAACACATACTGGTATTTTGGCATTTTTGTTTGCAGCAGGTGTTGAGATATAAAAGTTTTCAATAAGAACCAATCTGCATTGTCTAGTTTGTTGGCTCCTTGCAAATTTTGGGAAAGAAAGAATTATAATGTTGAATGAATACTTAAGCTGCTTCCTAGTATGCTTCATGACATTGCAGAAGGCTTAAAGTTTGTATACTTGCAGTATTTCCAATTAACATAATTCTGTGGTGCTTGTGTGTCATGAAAAATACAAGCAACCTGTAGATTTGGAGGTCGAAGGGATACAAACACAATATATATATATATATATATATGCATTGATTCCTTGTTACTTCGACTGCTGCATAAGAGTTTGGTGGGCTGTATAAAGGCAATGATTGTTTTGACAAATAAAAGTAGTCTTTTGTGGAGGAAAGTTTAGTCGATTGTATTGCCAGAACATAGTGCTGGTCATGAGTAAACTCTTATTTTTATATAATGGATTGTAATTGGTGCTTGCTGGTTGCACACTGATCATTTTCTACACATTTATAAAGGATATTGCTGTGTATTGTGAGTGGGTATTACTTTTCTGCATTGATTAGTAGTTGTGATCAGTTTTTAAGGTGTAATTTTATCATTGTAGAAAAAAAATGGCCAGAATCAATGAAGTATTAGAGTTCCTCAAAACTCTGATATTGTCTACTACTCATGATAAAAGTCAACAAAGTTTCTCTCAGAGACATTCATGTCTATCTACAAAATGCAAAAGAGAAAATTGATTTTTTGTAGCTCAAATCTCAGCTACAGCAAGAAGAATTAAAACAGAGGAGTCATTCTGAACCTGTTTCTATTCAAAAGATTGAAGAAAACTCCCATAAAGCAATAGTTGTATATGAAAATAAAGAAGTTTAGCTTGCACTTCCCAAGCCCATCATCAGACCTTGGGAAGAGATTGTCCATAACAAGCACAGAACTGGTCTTGGATATGATGAGGATGTGTCCTTTCATATTCCAGACTACTCCAAACCAATCCAATTTCAAAGTGGTGGATTTCTTTAGGGTGGTTCATCTTCACTTGCTCCTCATGATAGTTCACCTCCAGCTGTTCTAGATTCTTCCCCTCTTCCACAGCAACAACAACAACAACAGATTGTGAAATGCCAACACTGTGACCAAGTTGGCCATTTGAAAGATCACTGTTTTGATCTTCATCCATGTAAGCACTGTCATAAAACTAGTTATTCTTCAAACAGATGCTTCAGAAACAAGCCTCCTGCAAGAACAAAGATTCATCTTGGATGGATTGCTTCTTGGCAATGGGCATCAACAGCCAAGAAGATATTCCAGTCACATGTCAGAACTTGTTCAAGAGTATTGAATAGTCTTGTAGTTGAGTTTTTTCCATCATCTCACCTTTTATCTGATGGGGGGAAATGATGGTCATCTACAAGCTTCAAAGTCACATCAAGTGAGCCTGAGCCACAACCTGCCACACCAGTTTCAGAGTTGTAGCCAGAGATAAAGATGCCCCTGAGCATGCCTTCAGTTGGTAATTTGGGACACTTCCTCTAGCAAAAGACTTTAGCTTCTTGCCAGTTTCTGAAGAATTCTAGGAATAGAGTAGGGGACACTTCCTCTAGGAGAAGACTTCATCTTCTTGCCAATTTTGGAAGAGTTCCAGGAATTTCATTAAGCATTCTAGAGTTTTTGGTCATCCTTAAACCATCACAGGTTGAGACTTTCCTTTTCAGGTTGAAGTTCTCCCTTTTATGCGAGGTGAGACCTCCCCTTCATGGTTGAAGGTTTCCCTCTTCAAAACAGTAGGAGCACTTCCTCTAGCAGAAGACTTCAGCTTCTTGCTAGTTTTGGAAGAGTTCTAGGAATTGCACTAAGCATTCCAGTGTTGGTGGTCATCCTTGGACCATCGCCATTTATACCAACATTTCAGAGAGCACATTTAGCCTAGTGCTGCCATACATTTTTTGCATATTTTGTATTACATCTCTCTTCTTGGACTCATACATAACCCTTCGGATTAAGGGGGGAATGTTAGACACCTAATCCTCTATGGGTTAGTGTGGAAGCGGAATAGACTAAGGAAGTCCAATAGACCTTGGGATGTAGAACCGAACGGTCACACAATGTACTATAAATGTATATCAGTTTTTAATAAAAAATGTACTCTCATGTTTTATCTTTCATACTCTTTCTTCCATGTGTGTGTTTGACAGAATCAACACCTTCTATACCAATGACTAGGAACTAACAATGACAACTACACATGACATGGAAGAATTACTTCCAACAGCCTCCCTTAATGCTTACATGGACAGCAAGAAAAACACATATTACAAAAATAAATAAATATTTGTCTCATTGGTCTTCATCAGCACCCATAACCACTCTGGAATCTCGCAAACACTTCTCTTTCACCACCACATATTTGAGCTGTCACTTGACATCCATTTAAAACATAACTACCTCTAACCATCATTATTATAGCTCTAAATATCACCACTTGTATTTGTGATGCTTCATTTATGGCCTAGTGAAACCCCTCCTTCCAGACTTTGTCCAAATATTTTAAAAATAGTGTTTTACTTCCAGTACGCTTTTCCCTGTGTTAAAAGCATGTACATGTGGGTCAGTCTATACCAAACCCGCATATATGTGTTAAAACACTTAAAAAATTTAAATTTCCTTAACTATGGGCGGAGATCACGAGTTTTACCTGTTGATTACCTATTAGTGCCCGTGGCCCAACTGTTCCCAACTAATTCCCAACTAAAAAACTACTTTGGGAGAAGTATAAAAAGACTTCAATGGGAAGGCCTTAAGGAGGAGAGAAATGATAGAATTACTATACTGAGATTATCCCCTGATCAAGTCTGAAGAATCCCTGTGCTTCAAGCACTTCCCCAAGTTCAGGAAACCCTTGTTTCCTTGAGTTTTGATATTCTCTCACATGCTTGGAGATATCATGGTATTGGTTGTGGAAGGAACCTATTGAAGACTGGGATTGGACGGACCTGGAGATCAGTTCCGCTTGGAGCCGGAAGAGGAAGACTCAGGTGAACTCTTTCCATGTTTTTATTATAATTTTCTACAATAAAAGAAATGTTGTCTTGTTCCTGATATCAACTTTGTTTATGCATCTGATGTTATTGTTATGGTTATGGTTTATGTATGAATGATTATTTCCATCTATAACTAACCATCTACTTATATGATATAAAGTTGATTTCACTACAATGCTTTATCTATATGCTGCTATGTGTATTCAGATTTGTTGATTTGCAGGTTCAAAGGTCATTAGGAGTTGCAGAGGGTTTGTACCCTGGATGGAACTACCGAAATAAAGGACATCCGGGTATGTTCATCCTCGCATAGTTAGTTTGTTTAAGAATATTTCTTGAGTCTGTTTCTTGCTGTAGATTACTCCTGCTCTGCTAGGGTTCTGACCCAAAGCCCTAGGGGACTTATTCCCTTAACAGAATTGGCGACTTTGTTGGGGATAAAAATCTTGTTATTCCTAGTTTGGGTTATTTAGTGCCAATCAGGGCTCAATTCTTAGTTTTCTTGCTGTCATTGTACTGCCTGCTCCTGTAGGAACTCAAACTTCAAGTCTGATCTTTTTCATCAGGCCTCATTTTTTATTTTTCTTGTAAAACTTCGTATACGCATCTTTGCATGTTTACAGAAGCATGTGTACGCTTATTTCTCTGAACTGAAACCACCTATACGCAGTTTTCTTTTGGCAGAAGTGTGTGTTCACACAGTTGTGTAAAGACATAGTTGCGTATACAATTTTTTGCATGATTTTTTCAAATCTTTCTGCCTGGAAAGATTTGTTTCTTGGTCTGTGTGTTTCCTGAGTGGTCAGTTTCTGTTTTCAGAATTCAATTTTTCAGTGAGCTTACTGTTACAAATTCTCTCCTGCTTTGAAAAATTTTGGTCTCGGTTTGCTTTGAAGTGAGTTTTATGATTTGTGTTTGAACACACAAGGCTTCTTTTAGAGGTTCTTGATTGTTCCGGTCTTCCGAAACAGAAGATTGTTCACAATCTTTGTGTCAAACTTCATTTTTATGATTTGCTTGCTTTGCTTCCCGTCAATGTTGTGGCCATTCACTTTTTCTTGCTTTTCAAAAGTTGCTTGTTGATGAATGTGAAAGTGTGTCTTTCCTGATTTCTTGATCAGTTTCTCAAAGCTCTTTTTGCTGCTTTTGGATTGTCTAAATACAAGTTGAAACACTTATTTTGTTTAAGTTTTCGTTCGTGTTGAATCGATAACTTGCAAAGTTTCCTTGTGATTTGTTTTCGATCTTTGAGTCTTTGGTGGCATTTTGAGTGCTTTTGAAAATTTGTTTTTATGGTTTTTTGAAAAAGAAAAGTCCTTCAAAAACATTGTTTTTGCTTTCTTTGCCGAATTTGAGTTTGGTTTCTTTTGGTTTTTGAAAGTGAATAGTGATCTTTTGCGATCTGTCCTTCTTGTTTGAAGAGAATTTTTGCATTCAAAATTTATGTTATCTTCAATACTTAAGTTGGATTATTAATGGTTATAAACAATTGATTTTGGTTTTAGAGTGATTTAGGATCTTGCATCTTCATTACACCTTGCATTAGGATAGTTTGCATTGTTAAAGCATTAGTAATCTTTTTAGTTTTTGTATGTGTGAAGTGTGTTGCAAGAATTGAAAAGAAATAGTTTTCTGCTTTCTAGAAGTTTCGTAGAACCCACGTAGAGATCTCTTTTCATCGAAGGAAAAATGATTGCATATAAGTTATTTTTCATTAATTTTTTTTGCGTCATAAGAACACCATCAGTTTCACTTCCGTATTGTCCCTTTGGCTTAAAAATAACAGCCACTTAAAATCAAGTGCTTAATGAAATGAACTAGAACTTTTTACATTATTAATTAGTATACACCAACAAGTTTAGGTTTATTTAGGGCCTTGGATTAGGCGAGAGGAGAGTTAACTCTCCAAGTCCGCTCTAAATTGTAAAACATAGAATTTTGATTAAAGAGCAAAATCCAATAGCGTTAGGGACACCGGGAAAGCTCCGTGACTGGGAGTAAAGCACGAGGGTTAGTGAAGATAAGGCCGAGAGATACCCCCTCTCTTACTTGTCAGATCCTACCTCACGACTGTTCCACTCGGCTTCTAATACAAGTTGGTGTCCATAGTTGCCTATCCTAGGAATCCACGCAGGTGGCTACGGAGGGGAATCCCGTGGCACCTGAGGTTGACATTGTATCACGTTCAACAGTACTTTTGGAGGGCACCCTCGTGAAGCTTGGGGGCTTACACCAGCAAAGGCTATTGTCTAGAGGTCAGTGTAACTACCTCTGATACCTTCGCTGGTAGGGCTGGGCCATGATGATCCCAAACTATCTTCGGAAGGTCCCTTACTTCACTTTCTTGTATTTTGGTGCCTGGTCTTCATCACCCGGAGCAGAAATACTTGGAAGTTGCTTGATTGGTTGTATATTTAGGGAATTTATAGTCGAGTGCTCTTTGCTCCTTGTATATAGTTGGCTTTAGGTATTTTTGTTTGGTCACTTTTGGACTTTAGATTCTAAGTGACTAACTTACCACTCTGCCGATCTTGAAAGACTTTTGATCTTTCTTTCGAAAGTTGTGGAGTTGCCTCCTCAAGGGCAAAGGTTTTGATTGTGTGTCTATCTTCCTTGAAAAGTCATTTGTACATTCCTGTAAGGGAAGGATCTGCAAATAAGTTAGATATGGCCAATATTCCCGTGGAAACCAACTAAGGTACCCTTCCAAAAGGGGATCCTTATGCTTTTCCTTTCTTTGGAAACGTTGATACTCCCTTGATGGCCACTTTGAATATTCCTGGATTGAATGTTGGAATACCAGTTTGGCTGTGGTCCACTCCGAATATTCCAGATGTTCTTGATGCCTCTCAGATGAGTGCTTTATTTCAGGGGCATCACATGGATGCTAATTTTTCATCTTCTTTCAAAGAGAAATCTAGGATTCCTCTTTCTCCTCCTTCTTGTAACAATAAATCTTAAAAGAGGAGAAATAGGAAGACGAAGAAGAAGAATAATTCTATCCATTCATCATCAACCTCTGCTAGTCATGTTGAAGATGAACCTTCAGCCGCTGCAAGTCATGCTGGGGGCACAAGTCTAGTCACTGCGAGTCATACTAGCAATTCACCATCAACCTCTGCAAGTCATGTTGAAGATGAGCCTTCAGCCGCTGCAAGTCATGATGGGGGCACAAGTCTAGTCACTGCAAGTCATACTAGCAATTCAACATCAACCTCTGCAGGTCATGTTGAATATGAGCCTTTAGCTGTTGCAAGTCATGTTGGGGGCACAAGTCTAGTCACTGCAAGTCATACTAGCAATTCACCATCAACCTCTGCAAGTCATGTTGAAGATGAGACTTCAGCTGCTGCAAGTCATGTTGTGGGCACAAGTCTAGTCACTGCGAGTCATGCTAGCAAAGAGTCACTGACCTCTGCAAGTCAAGTTCGGGACTCTCCGCAAACCACTGCTAGTCATGGTGGCAGAATGGAGGTTGATAAGAAACTTGGATGTAGAAGTTTTAAACTCAAGTTCCCTTGTAAGATATGCAAGGGAGACCATCTTACTCATTTGTGCCATGGTATTACAGAGGTACAAAGGATATGGTTTGAGTCTAAAAGTTCTTCTACTCTTGGATCTGATATGGTTTCTCACCAGTCCCATCAGCCATTGGTTGGTAATGTGGTTGAGCCAGTGCAATCTCTGGCTAATTACACTCCTCTTTTGGGGATTGAAGTTCCTAACAAAAGAGTCTGTTTGATTTCTAGTACAGAGTCTTTTGGTATAGGGGGCATTCCGCTTTCTTCGAATGCTCCCCCTCCAAGTTCTAGGAGTGTCTCCTTTGATTGGGATAGTCTTGTCGAGCCTTGTCTTCCTTCCGCTACACCTTTTCAAATAAAGGTCAGAGTTAATTACACAAATTTCTATTGATGTATGGTGGATGAAGGATCCTCTACAAGTATTATATCCTCTTTGACTTAGAAAGCTTTGGGTTCCCCAAAGTTGTTGACATCTCAGAGTCAGTTATTAGCCTATGATAGAAGACCTGGTGAATCTATGGGTGTTCTTCCTCAATTACCTATTACTTTAGGTGGGAAGACTGTCT
The DNA here is from genome assembly GCA_031772625.1 of Pinus tabuliformis. Taxonomy (NCBI): domain Eukaryota; kingdom Viridiplantae; phylum Streptophyta; class Pinopsida; order Pinales; family Pinaceae; genus Pinus; species Pinus tabuliformis. The sequence goes on from CM062804.1 coordinate 16,086,623, forward strand.
TAATCGATATGATGGTGGTTGATAGCCCTTTAGACTTTAATATGCTACTTGGGTGTGATTATGTCTATGCTATGAATGCTGTGGTGTCTTCACTCTTTTGAGTGATGTGTTTTCCTCATAAAGGGAATATTTTCACTATTGATCAGCTTGCATCTGATAATCACCACCCTAATTTGAATGTACTACAGAATACCCCTTGGTTTGTTCCAAGCGTTCAAGTATACTCTACCCCGCCATGGGTGAATTATGTGGCATTGAATCCTCAATGTTCAATCGCTTTTGAGAAGGATCCTTTGACCTATTATTCTCCTTCTTGGGACTTGATCCTGGAAGTTGACCGAGAGATTCTTCCTATAGGGACACGGGATCCCTTAATTCCCTCTTTTGATACTTGTAGTTCTCATGATTTCTCAGAATTTGATTTTCCTTCACAGGAGGAACTCTTTGAAGCCATGATTTTTGACTATCAAAGGAGTCCTTAGCCTGAGCCTTGCAAGGGGTTTGTCCAGAAGAATATTATGTGTAAACCGTAAGGTTGCGTGGTTCCCCTGTACCATATTGTATATATAAGGTACACATTTTCAAGTTTTGTATTCTATAACACAAGATTTTATTTGAAGTTTATATGTGGGATGTATTAACTTCTTGTCTAGTGTTCCTATTAATGTCTACAGAAGTTGGAAGATTTCTCCTTTGGAAATTTTTATGGTTGATCCGTTCTGACAGGTATTGGTTCTCAAAACTGGCATATAGGTTAGGTTTTTCACCTACATTATGCACTTATCAGTTTCCTTTCCCATTTTGGGCCTGAGGATCGACCCCACCAAGTTATGGTGCATAACCTTCTCATTGCTTAGAAGTATCATGACTTGTGTGGTAGAGCCTACCTTATCATGAGTGTCTTAGATAGCACCTTGTTGTCACTTGGAAGTCATGCTGATTTATTTTTCTTAGGCTCGGGAGGCTCTTTAGTCCCGCCATGACTTGTGCATTGAAAACTCATTCATCTTTGCTTCTTCGCTTCGTTCTGGCCTTATACCCTAGAGGATCCTTTGTGTTGAGTTGTACTACTGCATTGCACTTTGACCATTTGCACCTTTTGGCCTTGAGACGGCTTCACTTGGACTCGTGTTTAAGCCACTTTTTGACCATGTCTTCTACAAAATCAAACTTGCAATCCATTAGCTTCTGCAACTTGACACACCCTCTGACCCGTGGAAGGAACATCCCTTTGAGTGTCCTTGACCAGCTTCGCCTCCCTGCATTGAGCATAGGAATGTTCCCATCCCAGGAACTAGATCATCTGTTTCACTGACACTCATTCTTTCCACTGTACTATAGCATTCTTTTATTCTTTTTCCAGCTTAAAGAAAAAGACAAAAAAATTACATATTCCAAAAAGAGCGGGAATGGGACAACATTTCCATATATTGTTGGTAGCTAGAGTCAGTTGTGTTGCCCTTGAACAAAGCACTCAAAAGAAAGTCTCTCCTCCATTTGGGCAAGATTTAGTTTGACTTAGGTACGCCTTAACCTTGTTATTGAGTCAATTTTCCTCTGATTGGTTATCTCTTCCAATCATATGGAGAGTTCGTTCATACCTCCTGCATAACGAGCTTATATAGAGTCATCATATGCTGCCATGTAGTCATCATTGAGTCGTGCTTTTGTTCAAGGGAAGTAAGCCTGAGTCGGCCTCTCTGCAGTGTCTTCTGACCTATTTTTCAGTAGGCCATCCCTGGTTGTCAGTGTCTTGTCTATCATCACATCAGTTATATTGGTCCTTTACTCATGCCGGTTTGAGAAGGTCCCCATTGACTTCTTGTTGGTGGGTCTTGTCCTTATCGACGATGAAACATTGCTCTGAGGACAGGCCTAGAGCTGCACCCTGGCCCTATTTTCATTATTGATAGGCCACCTTGTGCTCAACATTGATTAGTATCATGGGTCTTTTACTGAATGGTTTCCCTTGGGTTTGACTTCAACTTTCATTATCACACATTGGGATTCATGCAATGTGTTGGTTTCCATTTGACCCTATTAGTGGATTCCTCGCCTCTGTGTCAGCTTTCATTATTGGTTGGTTCAGAGGGTTTCTATCGTGCGCTAGCTACATCTTGTGTATGCCAGAAACATGCTTCAGTCGGGTTACCACATCATTTTTCGTCCGATTCCTTCCACATTATTGGCCTACGGGTTACACTCGTGCTAGATTGATGAAGGATGCCTTAATGCCTTCCTTCTAGTGGATCTTTCCCTATCGACTACGACTCGTTACTCTAGGGCAAAGGTCTAGAGTCCATTTGGAAGTACCTTGGGGTTTGCAGTCATCAGTGGCAGATCCTTCGCTATCGACAGTGGGAAACCATCATTGTCTCTTGATTGATAGATTATTCCAGGTGTTTGACATCAGATCATCTATTCACACTTGTTAGATTGTATTGGGTACCTTGACTCTCATTATCATTATCGGTGAGTAGTCTCACATTTGTTAATGATATACATCAATGACCGATAATCAAACGATTTCTCACATGGTCGACTTTAGATCATTTATTCCCATTCTGCAAAAATGTACCACAACAGTCGGTGAAGGCCTCGTGTTGCATCGGCATTCTTTGGTTCACTTGTAGTTGCTCCTGTTGCTGCTAGTAGACACTATTCTACATTATATGTTGCAGTCCTTCACAGGGACATCCTATATGCTGGCATCCGAGTTGCGATGTAGTATCATCTTATTCCATCATGTTCATTTGGTAATATTGGGATTAGTTTTTGACATCAGTGATTAGTTTTATCTTTCAACATCATTGATCATCTTGTTATATGTGATATTCAGACATGTACTTGTTTGATCATGATCAGATGATCCATTGTGTACTTTCAGTTCTTTATACTTGTATACATTATGGATCCACTTGTACTTGATATGCGAACATGATTTACTTTCTCTGAGCATGGGTATGCCTACGTTAGACAGTGGTTTCTTTCTGATCTTCTTTTGCTGGCTTGGCAAGCTGAAATCTGGTGATGTCCTTCTCAGTTTTTGACGGGTCTCCTTTCCATATACTTAATACATTTCGGCCATCATGTACCCCTTCTGACCTTATATATTAGGGGGCATATGTTATAGCTCCAAATATCACCACTTGTATTTGTGATGCTTCATTTATGGCCTAGGGCAACCCCTCCTTCCAGACTTTGTCCAAATATTTTAAAAATAGTGTTTTACTCCCCGTACGCTACTTTGCCATGTGTTAGAAGCGTGTACATGCGGGTCAGTCTATACCCAACTCGCGTATGTGTTAAAACACTTAAAAAAATTTAATTTCCTTAACTATTGGCGGAGATCATAGGTTTTACCTGTTGATTACCTATTAGTGCCCGTGGCCCAACTATTCCCAACTAATTACCAACTAAAAAAATACTTTGGGAGAAGTATAAAAAGACTTCAATGGGAAGGCCTTAAGGAGGAGAGAAATGATAGAATTACTATACTGAGATTATCCCCTGATCAAGTCTGAAGGATCCCTGTGCTTCAAGCACTTCCCCAAGTTCAGGAAACCCTTATTTCCTTGAGTTTTGATATTTTCTCACATGCTTGGAGATATCATGGTATTTGTTGTGGAAGGAATTTGTTGAATATTGGGACTAGATGGACCTAGAGATTGGTTCTGCTTGGAGCTAGAAGAGGAAGACTCAGGTGAACTCTTTCCATGTTTTATTATAGTTTTCTACAATGAAAGAAACACTATATTGTTCTTGATATGGACTTTTTTTAGCATCTAATGTTATTGTTATGGTTATGGTGTATGTATGAATGACTATTTCCATCTATAACTAACCATCTACTTATATGATATAATGTTGATTTCACTACAATGCTTTATCTATGTGCTGCTATGTGTATTCGGATTTGTTGATTTGCAGGTTCAAAGTTCATTAGGAGTTGCACAGGGTTTGCACCCTGGTTGGAACTACCCAAACGAAGGACATTCGAGTATGTTCATCCTCACATAGTTAGTTTGTTTAAGCATATTGCCTAAGTCGAATGCTTGTTTATTGCTGTAGATTACTCCTGCTCTGCTAGGGTTCTGACCCAAAGCCCTAGGGGACTTATTCCCTTAATAACCATTGATAAAATTTATAGGTTCAGCAATATTGACAACTTGGCTTGTTGGGGCTTCCATGATAAGAACCATTAAGTAATGAGCCATCCTATGTACCAACCACTATCTGTTAGATATTTCACTTTTGACTGTCCTTCAGTTGATAGGATGGAGTTAAGGATACTGAATGTGCTCAAGAGTTGATCAAACAACTTGAACTTACATAAGAATTGATGTTTCGGACACCGAGGCTTCTAGTTTAAGAACTATCAATCCTTTTAAAAAACACAACACCAAAACAATCTCACATTTTTTTTTTTAATACTACACATAACAATAATAAAATTGCAACTTTAGCTCACACCACAACTTGAACATAATATCAGAAAACTTGAAGTTGACAGAGCAATCTCTGTGATTTCTAGAGCAACACAGACTTCCGTAGCGATAAGATATTCCAACCAAAATTTTCACTATGCATGATATGAATGTCCCTCGATCTGTGAGTGGACCCATCATAGAATGAAACCTAGAATATGTTTTCCACAGATCCAATTTTTCTTCCTCGATTACAGGATTGTATTTTGGTTTCAACAAAACACAGAGTCAATTTCTCAAAACTTTGTAGGAACAACCAACAATTCTCCATGATCCCGTTGTGAATTAACTCTCTAAAGTAAGCTTCACAATGAATCCCATAGGAGACATTGTCAACTACGTCAAACACAACATTTTCCCTGCGATCGATTCGCGTATGAAATCTCCATCTGTTGTGAACACAAACATTGCACCAATGACAGATCATATTATCATGATTCCATCAGTTCTTCCGTCTGATCTTGAATTGCAAGAGTCTTTTCATTTAAATCCAGTTTCTATTAAAAATCTAAAGAAATATCTATCATGCTTTCTTGGTTTAAAAATTTGACAAAGTGTTGCTTCAGATATCGCGGAACTGAGGGTATCCATCTCTGATGCCATACATAGCAACCTGTAACCTGAGCAAGCAGAAAAAAGTTCTGATGTAGATATTTCGTCCCACAAAAGCAAAAAGTGAGACCAACCTCTATCTACAAGAGGTCTCAGTAGATCCATCCTTAAACCAACACCCATCGATTGATCCTTACAATTGTGATCTTCTGACCTAACAGTGTGTTGTGAAGACCTACAAATGAGTGGTTAATCACTGGGACATGTTTAGGAATGAGATTTGATCCACCTCCACACCACGTTTTGATCTCGACTCTGGTCCGCCAGTGGTTTTAGAAAATCCCTAGCCTCTTCTGAAGTAGAACACAATTCCAACTAGGCAGCGTATGAAAATGTCACTTGATTCTCTGAATAGAAGAAATGATCCAATGCTATCTAATGACAAGATACCCACACATTTCACAGAAATATCACACAAAATGCACAAGAAATAGAATGCAATAATCTACTATTACTATATACACACTAATATTATGGATCAACCCTCAGATCTTTCCATTTTCCTGAGCCCTCTTGTGAGAGAGTTAAGCTCAGATGAGCTCTGATAACATGTTAGAAATTGAGAGATAAGCACAAAGAGCAATTGCACAACACAAATCACACACTATGATCTTATTCATCACAAAAGTTACATATATATAAGACATAATACACTGACTTCCACATCTCTAGATAATGACTCCAACTCATACATTGGAATCAACACCTTCTAGACCGATGCCTACTGGAACTCATAATGACAACTACACATGACATGGAAGCATTACTTCCAACAAACCTTTGGTATGGACTCCTGAACTGATACAGTGACTCAAGAGCACTGACAATTAGATTTCAAGGGCTATCAATTTCTAGATTGATAACATCTTGGGAGGATTTATTACTGAGTTCGCAGTAGACTCGAGTGTGTCCTATAGAAAAGTGGAACAAATATTCTTGAAAGGACTGTGAGGTAAGTATTTAAAGTCTTTAAAAATTTGGATTAAGATGATTTTGTGTGCAAATGGAGTTTTATGGATGCAGTCATATTGATATTTTACTCACGTTTTGAAGAAAATAGAATAAATATGAGCCATAGATCACAGTAACACGAAGTGGAAAGAGATATAGAATAGATACCAGAAAGAGAGCTCATGGACAAGACCCAAAAATCTTTGTAGAGATTGAGTATAGTCCTCTTTTGAGTGAATCTGAAAGTGAAAGAGAAGATATCCACTTTGATAAAGCCCAGGTAACTTCACAATATTCACCTTCCTAGCTTGAGAGTTTGCAGAAGCCAGAATCTAGTAATAGCCAGGGTGCTTTTGGCTTTCCCCCTCCCCGTCCCCATCCCCCTTCTCCCCCTACTCCCTCTACCCCCCATCCTCCTCCCCTTACTCATCCCCCACCCCCTCCAAGAAGAAATATGGCTGATGATATTAAGTTGTCCATTTTTAAAGGAACTAGATCAGAAGATCCAAAAATATTTTGGTTTTTATTCAAAGTTGTATGGATCGCGAAGCCGATCAATGATGAAAATATAAAGAAAGCGAAGCTCATTATGAAATTTTGAGATAGAGAATTGACATGGTATATGGAGTATTCAAATTATCAAATCAAAACATTTGCATATATTAAAGTAGCGCTGATAAGATAATTTAAGAAGCCAAAGTCTGAGTTGCAGTGCATCACTGAGTTGAAATAAATTAAACAGAAACCTACTGAGTTTGTTTGGGAATTTGATCAGAGATTTAAGGTATTGTTGGATCAAGTGAGCTTCGACATAGCTCTGTAGAAACATCAATAATGGTTTATAGTTGTGTTGTTACCACATATCATATTACCATTGATGCAACAAAATATAACAAGTCAAGACGAAGCTCTACAGATTGTGATGAAGTTGGAAGCTTCGCCTATAAGAGATACTAATGTAGGTATGAAATAGATTCAGAGTTAGTTGGCGAACCTAACCCTGCAGATACAAGATATCAAGAAAAGAAAAGAAGTCAGAGAAGAAGCATGGTGTACGAAGTGTAGATTCAAGGGCCTAGAGAACAATGTCATATCTTTAGGGATTACATGGCTAGTAGGGAACCAAATCCCTTAAATGTAGGATCCAACCTGTGGTGTGAGATATGTAAGACAAGAGGCCAACATCACTCAAAAGATTGTTACCTGTTACAAAAATATGTGCAGACTCCAAGGAACCTATATTACAAATTATGTAAATCAATAGGACACGATGAGAGTAATTGGCGATCTTATGAAGTAATGATGGAGCGCGGTGCTGACACTTATAGAATGTAAGAATAAGAACATGGACATGAAGGTCATAGTGGACAACGTGGTGGTTGAGGAGGCTAACAAGGAAGAGGTTGAGGACGTGGATAGATCATTTGCTACAACTGTGGCCAAGCATGTCATTTTGTGAGAGATTGTCAGAACCCTACAACGACATATAAGTACTATAAATCCTTTGACCATGTAATTGAGGAATGCCCTGTACTTATGGAAAAGGTGTAAGAAAAAAGAAATCAGTAGCTGGCATAGAATATTCAAATGATGATTGCTAAAAGGAGGACAGATGAACCTCGAATTAGTATTGTCACTAGAAATGGTGCTGCGACCGGAAGTGATAAATTAGATGAGAAGAAAGAATATGAAAGTACATGGGTTAGAAAAATTGTTGAGAAAGTTCCTTTTTTTATATTAAGAAGGAAAAACAAGTATTTATGGAAGCAAAGTGAATCTTTATGGATGTTGGAACTTTGACCTCCAGTGCATAGCCAAAGTAGAGAGCTAGTTGCGACATGTCATCAAATTCGGCACATAATCAAGCTTTGATGCAGAATCGAGCATCGACACAAGATCGAGTTCTGACACAAGTCCAGGATTCAACAAATCAAGCAGGTATTTTAAAATATTTTCTGCAGATTGGTATGAAATTATTAAGAGATCAAAATGCGGTATAAGGGCTTCAGGAGTTGATAGATTCTTATGCATCCAAAGAAACATTGCAAAGTGAGATGCGCAAATTCAATAATTTGCATCGACAAAAAGAACCGAAAGAGAGATGAGGCTTAGTGGACAGAAAGGAGTGTATGAGATGGATCAAGTTATCCTGGATCTGGGATCTAATGCTAATGTATTAATGAATAAGACATGGGATTTAATGGGTAATCTGAAGCTACAACGGTCACCTATTCAGTTAAGAATGGAAAATTAACAAATGATCTTCCCCTTAGGAAAACTACCAAGTGTAACAGTGGACATTGAAGGAGTTCACACTATTGTTGATTTTGAAGTAATAGAGATCATTGATGACAATAACCCCTATCCTGCATTGCTTAGACTTGATTTGGAATTTTTCAATATGGCTATAATTAATATGAAGTAGAGACAAATGATATTTGAAGGGAATAATATGAGAGTAATTGTTCCCTTGGATCCATTATAAGGGGTAAGATATATAGAACAAGTTAGACAAGAATATTGTGCAGCTGATATATATAATATCTTTCAAATTAAAACAAAGGAACATGATTGGGTTAGCCCTACTGTAGAAGGAAATTTGACTTGGGAGCATGATAGTTCTTGTACCACAGACACAAAAGAAGAGTTGGAAAACTAGAAGAATAGGTTGCATGAAGTATCCACAAGGCATTGTGCAAGAATTACCAAATCAATTCACTCTTTGATATCTGAGGTATGTAATTTGCCTTCTTATGATGGTTTTGGTGATGTAAATACTTTTTTTGATGATTATGAAGAACAAGTTCTAGAGAATCGAAGGTTGTTAGCCTTAGATATAGTCCCGAAAGCTACCCCTTCTAGATGGTGGGGTGCACACAAGAATAATATAGAAGGTTGGAAGGAATGTATAAGATTGATGTGGATAAGGATTGGATAGATAGATATAGAAATACAGGTAAAATATAATGGTGAAAATAATCCTATGAAGCATATCCAGCTATGCACTACAACATGGAAGGAGATTCCACAGCAAGAATGGGTACATGGATTCATTCATACATTAGAGAGAATCCCTAAGAACTGGTACTTAGAGACAGATCTTTGACATGGTACAGTAAACTGAGAAAACATGGTTGACGTCTTCATATTAACATTTAGTTTTGTGGATGATTTCCCATACATAGATTTGGCCCTTCAGATAGTTAAGAAGAAGATCTTTGAGAATGCAACCCCATTGACATGGAAGGAACCTGATTGGGCTGCGCAGATAGAAAATGCATTAGGATTCTATAACCTTACTGTAGAAGAAGAAGAATATCCTTGCAACATCAACATAGTAGAATCAAAGGGATGCCGTGAAGTAACTGGACATGAGCTAGAAATACTAGATATATCGAAGCCACTGAAGACCAAGAAGGTAAACATAGGATCATAAAAGGAACCTAAGTTTGCAACAATAGGAGACTATTGGGATGAAGAGACAGTCAGTAAATTTATAGAGTTACTTTGTGAATACCAAGAATGGTTTCCCACTATTTTTTCAGAGATGAAGGGTATAATAGGAGATCTAGGGGTCATAAAGATTCCCTTTAAGCATGATGCAAAACCAGTCAAGGAAATACCTTACAAGTTGAACCCAAAGTATAAGGAGAAAGTAAAGATAGAGCTTGATAAGATGATAGCACCAGGAATTATTTAATCTGTAGAAGCATTAGAATGGGTGAGTCATATGGTAGTGGAAGAAAAGAAGACTCAAGGAGAGATTAGGATCTGTGTTGATCTGAGGAAGTTGAATAACACATGTTTACATGATCCCTTCCCTACCCCTTTCATAGATGAAGTGCTAGATAGTGTAGGAGGTCATGATGCTTAATCATTTACAGATGGATTGTTAGGTTATCATCATATTAATATTGCACCTGAAGATCGGCATAAGACCATATTTGCTACATAATGGGGCTCATATCAATACAAAATAATGCCTATTGGATTAAAGAATGCCCCTGCTATATTTTCTAGAGTGGTGGTTACAAATTTTAAGGAATACATCCACAAGTTTTTAGAGGTATATTTTTATGATTGGACAATATTTGATTGCTAAGCAAACATATTGGAAGTTTAAGACTTATGCTTAACACATGTAGAAAATATCATATCTCTTTGAAATTAAAGAAGTGCATATTTTGTGTACCCTTCGGCATATTGTTGGGAAATATTGTTTGCAAGCAAGGACTAATGGTGGACCCCGCTAAGATTGCTATCATTGTGAACTTACCTCCACCTTATAAGGCAATAAGACAACTTCACACTACATTGGGACATCCTCGGTATTACAGGAAATTCATGAAGGGGTATGTGCAGATCACTGCGCTTATGGAGAAATTGTTGAAGAAGGATGAAACTTTTCAGTGGAATGAAGAATGTCAGAAGAGCCTCGACATATTGAAAGAAAAAATGGTAGTTACACCTATATTAGTGTTCCCTGATTGGAATAAGGAATTTCATGTCCATGTGGATGCCTCTTGTATAGCTTTGGGAGTAGTATTGGCACAACCTGGTGTAGGAGAAATTGATCATCCTATAGCTTTTGCAAGTAGAAAGTTATCTAAAGTAGAAAATAATTACACCACTACAGAAAGGGAAGGATTGGCCATGGTGTATGCTTTGTAGAAATTTAGACACTATTTGTTGGGATCACACTTTAAAATGTTTACAAATCATTTTGCACTAAAGTATTTGGTTAATAAGCCCGTATTAGGAGGAAATATTTGTAGATGGTTACTATTATTCCAGGAATATGACTTTGAAAGCATTGTTAAACCAAGAATACTAAATGTAGGACTTGATCATTTATCAAGATTGGAAATAGGAGAAGAACCAACCAACATAGAGGATAATCTTCTTGATGCACAATTATTTGCAATCAGAGTTGCAGATGACCATTTTGTAGATATCATTCAGTTTTTTACCAAAGGGATGGATCCTTTAGAGTATACTACGTAGTAAAAGAAAGAATTAGTGGTTAAGGAAGCTAACTTTTCATTAATAGCAAGAAAAGTATATAAGATGAGACCAGATGAAATATTGTGCAGATATGTACCGAAACATGAAATACATATGATTCTAGTATAATCTCATGGTGGTGCAACCGGTGGACACTGTGTAGGAAAAGATACTGCGCAGAATATTTTGAGAGAAATATTGTGTGGCCTACACTACATAAAGATGCGAAGGAGTACTGTAGAGCATGTGATATGTGTCAAAGAATAGGAAAACCTTCAAGAAGAGATGAGATTCCATTTGTACCACAAATTAAATTACAGGCCTTTGACAAGTGTGATATTTATTTTGTTGGACCCATCAACCCACCTGGAAACGGGACTGGTGCAAGGTACATAATTACTGCAATTGATTACTTGACAAGATGGGCCAAAACGCAAATAGTAAGGGATTGCAGCGCAGAGACTGTTGCAAAGTTTATTTTTGAGTATATATTGTCTAGATTTGTATGTCCAAATATTTTGATGAGTGACCAAGGTTCCCACTTCTTGAATAAGACTATTGGATCATTAACTGAGGAGTTCCAACTTTATCATCATAAGAGTACCCCTTATCACCCTCAGACCAATGGAACAGTAGAAGCATTCAATAATATTTTGGAGAATTCATTGACTAAGGTATGCAATGTGAACAAAGATGATTGGGACCTTAGAATCCCAACAATTTTATGGGCTTATAGGACCACATGTAAAAATTTGACAAGTCAGACACCCTTCAGGTTAGTTTATGGGAAATAAGTTGTGATGCCCATGGAGTACATCATGCCTAGCTTGAGGATTGCATCTTTTACAGATATGGCAGACCCTAATATAATGGAGGAAAGAATGTTGCAGTTGATTGCTTTGGAAGAAGACAAATTTATAGCAGGATTCCATCAACAGGTACAAAAAGAAAGAGAAAAGGCTTGGCATGACAAACATATTAAGTAGAAGAAGTTCCAAATAGGAGACCTTGTTCTCCTCTATGACAATAAGTTTATGAAATTTCTAGGAAAATTCAAGATGCATTGGTTGGGCCCCTACATTATCAAGCATATTAGTAATGGAGGTGCAGTTCAATTAGCAAAGTTAAATTGAGAATTGATCCAAGGAAGAATAAATGGTAATAGGTTGAAGTTGTACACGAACAACCTTGTCCCTATAGCCTCACTCTAAATAAGAAAGGAGAAAATTATTTGTGCCACCTGCAGTTGAAAATGGGCTCTGGACTATAAAATACGCTATAGAAAGTAAGCTTTGACATAGGAAGTTACTTCACTACAATCTGGATTATGTCAAAGTAAATAGGAGTTGCGATGTAAGAAGCATTGTTTTCTAAAATATGGATGTGTTGAAGTTCACGGAGAAACAAAAATATGATTGTTAAAAGGGAAAGCTAATGTAAAACACGCAGAAAGTTGCATTTATGAGGACATACTAAGAAGATCTAAGGATAGATATACAATTAATGAACACAATATGAACACAATATGGATAAAATCTAAGCTAATGATGGGGTTAGATATTTAGAATTGCTATAAAAATTTGCATCCCACCCATATTTGGAACTTTGATGAATTGAGAGTTCGAGTGTTGATAGTGTGAAGAAGTTGCAAAAATTTTCATTGTCGTATGTCATTTGAGCATTCTTGGGAAGAAATTGTTCGTAATTTTCATGAGAAGGGCTTACCTGGAATCATGGAAGCAACCATAGTAACTTCTGGTATTCCTGTAGTAGCATCAACTGCAGCAACATCATCACAAAAACAACAAAGACCTCCATGGAAGAAACCAACCAAGGAAGAAAGAACAAAGAAGAAACATGTCGAACCTCAACAAGAAGTCGAGCAAGTCAGAGATAGTGAGGAAGAAGCAGGGCACGTAAAGTAGATGGAAACAAATGGTGTAGAATTTCCATCGCCTCTACCACCATACATTCCACCAAGAAAATCGAATGCTAAACCAGTGAAATACTCAAAGGATGTGAATTTTGGCACCTTCACACCCCTATTTCCAGAGGAAGTACCATTTACTAGGGAATTACTTGGAAAAATTCCTCAGCTCAAATTCGCAGAGTACGAATTCAATGATAGGAATAAATACACATAGTTTGCACCAGATTGATATCTAAAATAAGTAAACTACCCATAGAGTGGTGTGACGAGGTTAGATTCGTAGCAATGGGAAAATGGATTGGTGTTGGGCACAACCCAACTTGGTCCAATTTTTGGTTAAAGACTCCGCATTTTGAGGAGCGGAGCGCGTGGAGCTGGCGAAGTTTTATACATCATGCACTATTTAGGGGCTTTAGGGTGGGTTAGAAGTCCCTTATTGTGTAATGGGTTTCAGGGATTAGTTCATTGTTTTTTTGGATCCATGGTATGTGGATCATGCTCTTGTAGTAAGGAAGCCTATGTAAAGAAGACGTAATACTTTGTAAAATATAACTAACTAAGCATAGATTGTTCATATTCTCTGTCTTGAGTCTATATTTTTGGAGAAGGCTCTGCAGCTGAGTGTGCGGAGGCCTTGAAGAGTCTACAACTGAGTGCACAGACCACCTGCAACTAGGTGCACAGGTCAGGGAAGATTGTATATTGAAGATCCTTATTAATAAAGAAGAAGTTTTGGTGAAGTATTGTGTATCTTTCTGTGTTTATTCTCTGTTGTTATTAATATTATTATGCATGTTTAATACTAAATTACGCGAAATAATACAGGTTATACTATTTTCTATTATGTCTATGTGTTAAGTACAAATCTATGTAGGTATATATAAGACATAAGTAACCACACAGATGCCACAACGCGCATATCCCTCTAGCTGCAGAAACCTAGTTTTGAAACCTCCCATAACTTCTTCGGGGGAGACTACGACCTGCTTGCAGTTTGTTGCCAAAAGGGTCAATGGTTGAGGGTTTTGTTGGTGCATAGTACATTTTGAACCTAGGTCCATCCCGCTTAAACCAACAAATGGTTCTACTGCAAGGACCGGGATCTGCTTAAGGGATATTTTTTGGTGCCCGTTGAAGAAATAAATCCATGAGTGGGTTAAATAGAAAGAAAGAGAATTTGCGGAAAAAGAAAACATAAAACCTCGATTATCAACTGAAGATTAGTTGTAGAAGTATATCTTCGAAGAGATGAAAAATATTCTTTGGTTCATTCTACATTGAATTGTACGAGTGGGTATCTAAGTTGACCGAGCATAAGACTTGTTTCAAGAACGACGAACCTATGGAGTGGAATCCTGAATTGATACAGCGATTCAAGAACATCAGTAATAATATCTCAAGCGTTGTTGACTTTTGGATCAATAACATTTTGGGAGGATTTATCACTCAGTTTGCGATAGATGCGATTGTGTCCTATAGCGAAGCTGAATGAAGATTTTTCAAAGGACCACAAGGTAAGTTCTTAAGATCTTTTAATATCTGGATTAATATTGTGTGTAAAAGGGATTATGCGAATGTAGTTATATTAATGTTTGGACGAAGAGGAAATAGGCTTGAACCAAGGTCTATGTAAAGTGGAAAACGATACATAATAGATCCAAAGAATATTATTGAGACTGACTATAGCCCCTTGTTAGGAGGATCCGAGAGTGAAGAATAAAGAAGCAACCCTAGGTTTTTGGTGCATGATTTGTAAAACGAGAGGCTAACATCAATTTGAATATTTATACCTATTACAGAAGTATGTACAGACCCTGAAACAACTATTTTGCAACTTTTGTAGATCAGTAGGCCATGATGAGAAAAATTGTTGAAGTTATGACTTAATGATGGAGCGCACTGTTGATGCTTATAGACTACAAGCCAAGGAACATACACATGAGGAGCTAGGAAAACACGCTGGTCGAGGAGGATTTCAAGGATGAGGATGAGAAAAAGGAGGAGGATTTGGTCGAGGATGTTGCTAGATTATATGTTATAATTGTGGACAGGCAAGACACTTCACAAGAAACTGTCATAACCCTACAACAACCTGTAGTTACTGTAAGGCTTTTGATAATTTGATAGAAGAATGCCCTATACTTTGTTGGGATGGGGTCCCTTAGGGTCAATTTTGGGGAAAAAGCCCAAGTTTTGTTGTATAAAGATGTAAATTCTCCGCAAGTTGTGGTCACAGAGTGCATAGATAATTAAAGAGTCATAAAGGGTTTTACCCTTCTTTTATGTAAGTTGAGTCGTCTTTTGAAGATCTACCCATGGTCCGTGGACCATGGGATTATATAAATAGGTGTGTCTTATAGAGTCTAAGGCATGGTCATGAAGAGGTAATGAAGTTTGGTCTATGGGAGAAGTCTAAAGAGTTAGCAAAGAAGAGTAGGAAGAAAGGCTATGTAGCTGTGTGCGTAGAGGCTTAGAGTAGAGTCTGCTGCTGAGTGTGCAGACCCTTGTAGTTGAGTGCGCAACAAAGTCTTGAGTCTGTAAGCAGAACTGAGTATTAATAAAGAAGATTGTCGCAGAAATACTTGTGTTTATCTCTTTACTTCTATTTATATGAATGTGCCTTGTGTTATAACAGATTTATAAAATAATGATGTATTTATGCATGACTTTACATGACTAATACTGTTGTATGAATGCAATTACTGTTAATTTTTTACGTGAAGATTATCTTGTTATATGCTAAAGTTATCAAACACTTAAGTAGATTTGAGTAATTATTGGGTTATAAGTAATCTTTGATGCACATAATTAGTGGATTCACCTATTCAAGGTCCACGAAAGACAGTCGCAAACGTTCATGGAGGTATAGAATATAATTAAGGGTAGTTATATTGATAAGCCGATCTGTGCAAAGGCAGATTTAGGGCATAAAACAACATCACGCTCATCTCTGGGTGCAGAAACTTGGTTCTAGCATCCCCCCATACTACTTCGGGTGAGACTTCAGTCTGCGCTCCACGGATTGATGTCGAAAGGGCCAGTAGTGTAGGGATTTGTTTGGCACAACTAACTCTGAACCTGGGTTAGGACCCACTAAGCCAACAAATGGTTCTATTGTCAGGATCGAGATATGCATAAAGAGATGTGTGATGTCACATCACTAGACTTTGACCAAGAAAGAAATTGAGTAGTGGTTGGATAGAAATATCCACGAATCTGCGGTGGAAGAAAACATAAATCCGTGCATGACGAAGGAATAGTGGTTGGACATATATCTATACACATAAATACATGAGATCTTCTTTTGCATCTTCCCGATTGAAATATACAAGTGGATCGCTAAATTGGCAAATAGCCAAGGTAGGTGGAGGCTTGACAGTCCAATAGTGTAGACCCCGGAGCTAGTAAGGAGGTTAAAAGCTTCTGAAGGCAAGCTCGCACGCATTGTCGACCACTGGCTTAACTGAGTCTTAGGAGGATTCGTGACATAATTTGTAGTCGATACCTCAGTTAGTTACATCCAAGCAGAGCGATTCTTTTTCAAGGGATCGGGAGGTAAGTATTTAAGATCTTTGAATACTTGGATTAAGTTTCTCTTGTGTGAAAAGATGGTTGTGCCATTACCTTGATGTTTGGAGCTACATGAAGTGGAAAGTTCTTCAGGGATTGAGGGAGAACCTACCCTGAATATAGCCCGTTGATCGAGCCTCCTCTGAGTGACGATGAGGGAGCAACACAGGCTTCATCGCAGAGCATTGTCTAATTAATAAGGCAAGGGTTTCCGCAAATACTGCATCCTTCCACACCACCTCCACCTTCACCTCCATAGCATACACCTTTGCCCACACCACCACCACCTCTACTACTGATCAATATGTTGAATACGATGAAATTGTTCATTTTCAAGGGCTTGGGAAATGAGGACCTGGACCAGTTTTGGTTCGTTGCAAAGGCTGTGTGGACAGCACAGAATATTATAGATGATCATATGAAGAAAGCACAGTTGGTTACTGCTCTACAAGATCGCGCATTGACATGGTACATTAAGTACTACACTGATAACCTGATGGCGTCATTAGCAGACACTTAGACTGCTTTGAACAAGGAATTCGATAGGCCTAAGTCTGAAACACAATCAGTAGTGGGGTTCAAGGAAATCGCAATGAGGATCGGTGAGACACCTTGGGAGCTGGATCAGAGACTAAAGTGTGGAATCCACGAAGCCAATATGAATCTCACAGATAGTCAGCACCGTGATTGGTTTATAGTCGCGCTCCTACCTCACTTAAGGATTTCTCTATCACAACAAAAGATAGGAACACAGGCGGAAGCGCTGGAGATCGTAATGAGATTACATGAGACACCTATCCAGGATGCGACATTGGGAGTTCAACAGATTCATGCGAAGTTGCAGAACCTCTGCTTGCATTTTCAGAGCTTGAAGGAGGAAAAACATCTCGGCTGAAAGTGCACGAAGAAGTTTGGTGCCTCAAGTGTAAGAACCAGGGGCATGATAAGGATCATTTCCTTATTTTCACGAATTATGTGGCAGGAAGAGGGCCCATGCCTCTAAGGCAGGAAGCCGCAGTAGGACCAAGTGTGGGGCTGGTGTTGTGGTACGCTATCTATCAAGTAGCAAGAAAACATGTAACAGACAATTGCCACTTACTGCAAAAAATCATACAGACGCCGCAACAGTTCTTTTGCAACTTCTGTAAATCGGTAGGCCATAATGAGCATAATTGTGGTAGCTATGAATTAATGATGGAAAGAATGCCCATGTATCAAATGAAATTAAAAACTCAGCCTTTGGATCAAGGCATTGGGGGAGCGTGCGGAGGATATCAGGGACACAGACGGGGTCGAGGAGGAGGAGGACCCGATAGAGGTCAAGGGAAAGTTATTTGCTATAATTGTGGAGTTCCAGGACACTACGCATGGGATTGTATGAGCTAGACATGCCCGTCATGCCAGTATTGTACTCAGTTTGACCACACAATAGAAGAATGCCCTATATTGATAGCTAAAATGTAGGAGAAGAAGGTGCAACCTCAACAACCTACCCAGAATCTGCAGATGATAAGGGAAGTGCCTCAGGAAGAGGATCCCAATGTCAATATCATGTTGTGAACGACTGGTGACGATAAGAAAAAACAACCTGAATATGGTGGATGGCTCTACAAGGCTCCAGAAAAAGAAGTTGGGTTTGATCTGGAGCATGCAAAGGAAACGTTCATGGAAGAAAAGAAAAGCTTCATTGGAGCCTCTACCTCAAGAAGTCAAGATAGGCTATCTGAAGAATTTGACCCCTCCATTCTTATTACTTTCTTGGAGACTTGAGTTGAGAAATAAATATGCTGGTAGGGATAATGCTTCTGATGGGCAATGTTAGAGTCGGTCTATTCAGCCCTCCGTCAATGATCAAAATCTCTTTTGTTGCATTTCATTTTTAGGTGTCTCATTCGGTCCAGTCATTTGCATTCCATTAGGAGCATCGATTTTCTGACGGAACAGTCTTGTCACTCATCTCCCTCATGTCATGTATCTGCTGCTCCGTGTCTATACATGAAAATCAATTTTAAAGTCATTCACAGTCCTATTTGGTCTCTTGGTCAGCAAAAGGGTCATTTTAGTCATTAGGTCTAGGGTTTCGTCTTCAAAAGGTCTAATAATGTCCACAGGCACATGAGGGAGGTTCAAAATCAGTTTTCATTGCAAAATTTCGTTGTCCATATGTTTGATCATGATTCTTCTTCAAAACTCTGTTTTGAAGAAGAAATCATGAAATTTATGGTTTATAATAAATATGTAATTTTTAAAGTTCTTCAGTCATGAGGTGCTTCAGGTGCAGCCCTGGTCATCCTTTGCCGAAATTACATGCCAATCATCCCTACAAAAATAGACAAAGAGATTCATCATCATTTCAACAAATCAAATGGAAACAAAATAATAGTTTGATTAAAAGGTGAAAGTGCCAAAGTTCTGCAAACATTATGAAAGTGGGTTTCATGAGCTAAGATCTCAAATGCTCTTTGTTTATAAGCAATTCCTTCATTTGAAAAGATCATTTGTAAAAGAGAAGCAAGACAGGGCAATCAAGTGAGAAATTGGGCAAAAAACGCATTAAGTTGCTAGGCACGGCGCACTGGGTAGAAGGCGCGGCGCATACAGCCTGTTAGAGTCGATCTGGTCAGTCCTCCATCAGAGATCAAAACTCTTTATGCATTTCATGTTTAGGTGTCCCACTCCATTCACTCAGCTGCATTCCACTAGGGGCATGCCATAATCTGACGGAGAAGTTCATACTAGTCATTCCCCTCATGTCTGGTTCCTGCTGGCTTATGTCTTTGTGTCAAATAATCAAAAAGTCCATAACAGTCAAGGTCTGGTGCTTCAATGGAAAAAGGTCATTTTTGGTCATTAGGTCCAGGGATTGATCAATTTGGTCTTTAAATATGTCCAGTAAAGACATGCAGGCCAGAGTGATGTTCTTGCAAAGTAATGATCCGCAGAGTTTCATCATCATATTGATAGACTTCGACTATTCTTCAAAACTCTGTTTTGAAGAAAAGTCAAATAGTGTCATTCGTGAAAAAATTTTCAAAAAAAAGTCGACAGTTGATTTCTTCAGGTGCAGTCATGGTTCCCATGGCCAAAGTGCTCTGTCATGCAATCCCTGCGAAAAGTGTCGAAAATTTCATCATTTGAGCCCAAAATTCAGAGAAAAGGTGAAAATCAGGGTTATATTAAAGTCAGTGAAAGGTGTTGAACAAGACATTAGAAAAGTGGGTTTTTTTTTTAAAGTTAATTTAAAAATATGACCTCCAAGCCTATATACACAAATATCATCATAAAACAAACTCATTGTGCAAGAAAGGTGTTGGAGGAAGGTTGCAAGGTCGTGAGTTGAAGGTTGGAGCGATTTGGAGCAGCTTGGGGCGATTTCTGGGCACGCAGCACACACAGACAGGAGCGCGGCGCACTCACCAGGCGCGGCACACACAGAGCCTGCCCACCATTTAAAATCACCACTGGCACGACGCACTCAGAGCGCGCGGCGCACTGGGCTTTGCGCGCGGCGCACAGGGGCAAAGCGCCCAGAACTTACCAATTTCACTCAAAAATTTTTGTGGAGCTCATCCAATTGCAAGATTGTCAAAGCAAACTCTAGCTTCACTATAATCAAAGGGCAGCCTAAATTCAGTTCACAAACAGCAGTCATGGCATCCGAGGTTTCATCAGAATATGAGGAGGAGACCCATAGTGATACAGCTTCAGGAGAACAGGCCCCCAGGAGACATCACCGAAGTGGCAAACATGTTAGAGATGAGCCAAACACCCTCACCGAGTTGCAGGCATGCACTCTTGCTATGTCATGTTTCCAGCACTTAGCATGTTTTGAATTTTGTTAGAGGGTGGCAAATGTCAGAGGTCATCATGAGTTGGCCTGTCCTTTTGCACTTCACCTACATGGACGACAATCTATCTTGGCTGGGGTCACTTTCACATTGACACCCAAAACCATATCAATGGCAACAGGCATACCAAACATTAGAGAACAGTGGCATAAGAAAAAGAAGGTGGAGAGGCATCATCATGAGCCTTACATTAAGGCCAGTTGTTTGAGTCAACTCACGAGAGTTTTGCCGTTTAGATTTTTGAGAGATGAGTATGCTCCGCTCATGAAACTGATCATGAAATACTTCAGTTGTGAGGGGAGGTTTTCTCGCCTTTATGCCTATCACATTAGGTTGCTCATGCACTTTACCAGGGTGCGGATGATGAACCTCCCATTTTTCATTTGCGGGAACATAGAGAGGATGAAAAATTTCATGCGGCACAAGACCCCTCAACAACAGCTCAATAGTGTTTATCACTTTGCTTTTATCCAGATTTTGGTGGACCATCAGTTGGGATTGCAGAGTATTGCTTGGGAGGACTTCATCTCCCGTGACTTCTTCAGCACTCCACAGGTAGTATTAGAGGCAGAGCATGAGATAGGTGGCCCATCTCATCAGTATGAGTGCCATGAGACTGCTACTATGCCAATATACATCACCTATCAGAAAGGCAGTAGACCTTTGTTTGCAGCAACAAAGCGAGTGTTATCTCCATCTAGGGTGGAAGGGGTCTCGCTTCCGACATCAGAATCACAGGAGCAGGGCAAGGGTAAGGAGCTAGTACAGGAGGAAGGGCCATCAGGTGAACGAGAGACCGAATTCGTTCTCCTCCATGATGATGAGACAAATGCAGAACCAACAAATGCAGAGCTTACAGAGATCATCCAGGAGCAGCAATCAGTGATTCAGTCCTTATCCCTTGACTTGGATAGGGCCAAGTGGAACATGAAATACCTGGAGTAGAGAAACAAGTAGCTTGAGGACTAGCGGGTGATCATGGAACTGCAAAACATTCATGAGCATCGCCAAGCTGCTCAAAGGAGAAGAGTTGAGCTCACATCATTGGAGCAAGAGATCAATGAGGATCGGGAGGCCCATCTTGAGAGTGTGAACATGCACTTGGAGAGGCTGCTGGACAAGGCCGATTAGGACCTTTCCTTACTGAGACACATGGCTTATCGTTACAGGACACAAAACATGAGTGCAAGGGCCCGGATAAGGAGCTTGAAGGCGAAATTGAGGAAAGCAACAAGAAAGGCAAAAGAGGAAAAAGAGAAAGATCGGCTTTAAATCTTCGCTGAGGCTTCCTTGGCCCATCATAACACCCCATAGGGAACCTCCAACCCAAATTTCAAGAAATTTGGGGAATTTGTGGTCACTTCAGAAATTTTTGGGCAAAAAACAGGGTTTTTCTCCCTGTGGTGCGGCGCTAAAATTCTAGAGCTCGAAATGAGGAATGGTTTGAATTTTTGGATTCAGCATGGAAAATCACGACTACTAGTGTCTGGACAAGAAATTTTGGCAAGGTATGAGTTTCCAGAAGGTCAAAAAACACCCAAAAAATGGCCTCTCTGCCACTTTTTTGGCACACAGGAAGCCGTCTTGGGAGAATGAAGATTTGGAGGGGAAAATGAGCACCAAATTCAAAAATTCCAGTGGGGTTAGAAAGTAGACAGGATAGGATTTCCAAAAAGCCCACTTGGACACATTTTGGACACCTGAAAGTGCCCCAAAATAGGCCCCAAAGTAGCGCGGTGCACATAGAAAATGGCACGGCGCACAAAGGAAAAATTGCCCAATTTGCTTCCGTTCCGCGAAATTTCGGTTCGTGACTTCTCCAAGTGGGCCCACTCATCTACACTTCGGTTTTTTGGCACAAAAGGCGGCATTTAAAGTGTTTTTTCTCCAAATTTTCTTCTATCCAAGTGGCGAAGGAAGGCAAACGGTCGCGCAAGCCAAATGTCATGTTTGTAGCGCTGCACCTATAGCTGATGGTTGGCTCTCCATCTCCATTTTGCAATGATTCGAGTAACTCCCCAACCCTTGGGCGTTCTATATATTCCTTACACATTCTATATATTGTATGCAAGTTATTTGCAAAGGGTTGGTTGGCTTGTAACTTCTGGGAGACTTGTGGGAAAGAAACCCTGTTTCTTCACTGTGTAATTTTGATAGAGAATTAATGAAAGGCAGCAGCTCTGTTTCATGAGATTCTTGTGGTTGTGGGTGTAGCAAATGTGCCTGTTATGTTTTCATAAGTATTTCGTTATGTTTCATAATTCAATTAATGTTCATTTCCAGTGAAATTTTATGAGTGAGATTAGGTAGAATTCAATTTTATTGCTTTGCCTGTGGGAAAATTTCATGTTCAGTGTTTTTCTTCTGTTGAAAAGGATTCATGTAACTATGCCCTTTTCACTTTCTTCAGCAATCTATTCTTTCTGCATTACCTCAAACTAAGTTGCTACATTTTCCGCCTGCCTTGCCTCAAGGAATAATCTATGCCTTTGTATTAATTCTCTGTTCTTTTCTGAGCGTTGGTCCCATATAATCCCAGAAGCTCGGTCATTCATAAAATTTGTTTCTTGTATCCATATTCACTTACTAGCCTAAGATCAATATTTCACTGTTAGTCATCTCAGACTGTTTTTTGCTTACCTATTCACTGAGCATGACTCGGAAAGAGCCCTCTCCTGTTCTGGTAGGGCTAGCTACTAGACTGAGCGTGGTTTGTGGTTACCCTAATTTTTGCCTTCCTTCAACCTAAGGTAGATTTAGGTGCCAACATAGTGGCGACTCCACTAGGGAAAAAACTGAAATTAAATCCCCTTGTTTCTTAATAATTCTAAGCTTCCGGATGATGAGCTTAGTATTGGAAAGGTTGAGTAGGTTGGTTGTGTCCTGTGATTTTTCTCAATAGCATGCTGGCTTCGAGACGATATACCAGAGCCAATCCAGACCTGGATCCTCCTCATATCTATGAAAACCCCAATTTGATTCCGAGACTCCTTCGTCAAGAAAGCACCATAACTCCCGTGTTCAAATCCCATTCATGTCCTGACATTTTTGAGTATCTTGAAGAGCTTGAGTTTGATGAAAGTTTTGAGATATCATTGTTCGAGTCTAAATCCGAAAGGGCTGTTGATTATACTGTCCCCAATCCTCAATTTCTTGTAGACCTCGAAACAGAAAGAGCTAGTCGCTTAATTGATAATTATATTGTGGCACAGCCCCAAACTTCAATTGCTAGCCCCTTACAAACTGTGCACACTCCTCCAACACCCCCAAGGCCAAATCCACCGAGAATGATGGCTGCCCATTTCACACCCCTTGTTCTGCCCCAAGTTCTAAATGATATGCCAATGGATTATCAAAGTAAAATCCTATTTTTTGATGGCGCTCCTAACAACATTACTGCTCAACAACATGTGGACAAAATGGCAGACTTCTATGAACTCCATGAGATCGATGCGGAGAACGTGGCAATGAGACTCTTTGTACAAACATTTGCAGGTGATGTGAGGAAATGGTTCAGAGGTTTGTCGGCAACAAGTATCACTATCTTGGCCGAATTACAAAGAAAATTTTTAAATCAATGGGAAGTGAAAAATAATCCCCTTCAAATTCTGGCTGAATATGAACAAATCAAACGAAACACTGGTGAGACGGTCCAAGATTATTGTGTTAGATTCAATACAGTTTACAACGAGATTCCAGATCATCTAAAGCCACCTGTGGGACTAGCTATGATGAAATTTCCGAATGGTTTTGATGCTAACATGGCCTACCAATTAAGAGAGAGAGAACCAGCCACAATGGAAGACATGCAGAAAATTGCGGTCAGCGTTGAAGCAAATCTGTTGTCCAAAAGAGCTAGAGCGAAAGAAGAAAAGAACATCACTGTGAAAGAAGAGTCTTCTTCAATGGATCAAATGCTAAAAAAGGTAGAGAAGATGCTTGAAAGGGTGAAGCTCAACAAGGCTAAGCCACAAATTAGAAATCCTAACTTCCGTGGCCAGTAGCAGCCACAATATAGAATAAGACAGAGAGATCAATGAACCCAAGAGCAGACAACACAACAGCCGGTACAAACACCTTTGCAGTAGAATTTTATGCATGGACTGGAGTCAGATGAGGATGGGAATGTAATAGGCGAAGAAAACCACCTCTTTACTCCAGATGAGCTGCCTACTTACATTACCGAAGAAGAAGAGTGTGCGGTGAGTTCAGCTGCACACAAAGACACGGATTTCATTCTAGCTAGTGACACTGTTCTAGAAGAAGAATCAGAGGAGTATCAAAGGGGGTATATGAATGCTCTGTCCACATAGCAGCAGCGATATTCACTTAGAAATAGAGATGTGCCGGCCAAACCAATTTAGAAAAATAAGGAGGTTGAAACAGCAAAGAATGATTCATCAGCTACACAAAGAAAAGGAAAAGAGGCGGTTGGTCCGGAGAGCAGCAAATCAAAATCAGCAGAACAATCATAGCAGCAAGCTGCATCAAAAGAAAAAGAAAAGAAAGAGATCCCAGTCAAAGAGGTAGAAAAGACTCCCGCCTTTAGCTTAGAGAATGAGATTTCTAAGTTAAAGGTATCCATCCCCTTGACTGAAATAATGAAGAACAACAGTTATAGAGGACAAATATCTAAAATGTTGAATTTGGACCCAATGTCCGACATGGTAAATGTAGAAGATGATCAACCTAAAATGATTTTTGGACCAGCATCAAATGGTGAGTCTCCTGATAGTGATGTGCCACCTTTTTACATCAGTTTAAGACTGCATGATTTTGTGTTGCATAATGCCATGTTCGATTTCAGAGCTTCTCACAATCTCATGCCCAAGGCTATCATGGATAAGCTTGGTCTAGACATCACCCGACAGTACCACAATCTCTATTCATTTGATTCCAGTAGAGTGAGGTGTATAGGAATCATCAAAGACTTGGTTGTGAGTTTGGATCAGCTTCCCATGAAAAATGTTTTGATGGATGTGGTGGTAGCAGATATTCCTCCAAGGTTTGGCATGCTTTTTTCCAGGTCTTGGGTAGCGAAATTGAAAGGGACACTACAGCTGGATTCTCCTATGCAACGATCCCGGTGTTTGGACAGATGAGGAAATTATATCAGGAAAAAAAATGAAATATATGATCACCAGCAAGGAGAAACCTATAAATCATCCAATTAACTATGTACATATAGATTTAGAGTCTTTTGTTTTGTTTTCAGATAGTTTAAATGATATAGATAGTCAGATAGTAGAAGCAGATGATATTTCGGAAATAACAGAAAATTTCAAAGAAATTTTGAAGAAAGAAGGACAAGAAAAGCAGAAAAATGTTGGGCAATCAGCTGAAAGTAATGGACAACAAGCAGACAAGGCACAACAAATAGATTTCCAGCACTTACAAGAGGAGGAAGAAGGCTTGTGGACCATGGATTTTGATGGAGCAGTAGGAAATTATGGCACTGGAATTGGAATTTGGGTACGCAGTCCTTTCTCCACCCCAAACAAAGTGCCTAACAGCGTGAGGGTTTGCTCTTACAAGCTGGCCTTTGAGTGTTGAAATAATGAAGCTAAGTATGAAGCTTTGATTGCTGGCCTGAAGATTCTTAGAAAGCTGAATGCTAAAAGGATTTCGGTATATGGCGACTCCGAATTGGTAATAAAGTAGGTCAGAGGTGAGTATCAAGCAAAGCATCCTAGGATACGGGCCTATCGTAATGCAGTTTTAGACATCTTAAAATTATTTTCAGAATACACCTTGACATGTGTGCCTCGTATACAAAATAGTATTTTTGATGCTCTTGCCAAGGCAGCAAGTAGTTTGAAGATCCCCATGAACTCCAGCAATAAATTTGAAATCCATGTCAAGCATCGTCCAACCATTCCAGACAATCAGCGATATTGGCAAGTGTTTCAAGATGATGAGGAGATTAAGGATTTTCTGCAAAACAAAGGCAAGTTCAAAGAAACCTCAATTGATGTAGAAAACGACGATGGCAAAGGGAATGGTACAGATGAAGTGCAGATCAATGAAATGGATGTGTTGCAGCTGAAGAATAACATTATTCCTAAAGGCTTGATACCTCTAGAAGAAATTTTTGATTAGGATGATGTAGCCCGCAAGCCAACATTGCAGCCAATAGAGAAGGGTGTAGAAGAGGTCAACATCAGTACAACTGCCAATCCAAAGTTGGTAAAATTGTCTAAATCATTACTGCCAAAGATCAAGGACAAATACATCAGTTTGGTGGCCTCATGTGCAGATGTGTTTGCTTGGGACTATTCTGATTTAAAGACCTATGATACAAATATTATTTAGCACACAATACCCATCAAGCCCAATCAAAAACCATTTAGACAGAAGCTGAGAAGGATAAATCCAAAATTGCTGCCATCCATTGAAAAGGAGGTAAACAGGTTGTACAAGTCAGGTATCATTGTGCCCATCAGGTTTTCAGATTGGATCTCTAACTTAGTGCCCGTACGAAAGAAGACAGGTGAGATCTACTTGTACATTGATTTCAGAAATCTAAATAAAGTCTCATTGAAGGACAACTATCCACTGCCCAAAATGGACCATATCCTTCAGCGAGTAGTGGGGGCATCTCGTATGACACTGCTTGATGGTTATTCCAGATATAACCAAATTTCTGTCCATGAGGATGATCGAGACAAGACAGCGTTCACCACTCCATGGGGAACCTTTCATTATGCCAAAATGCCTTTCGATTTAAAGAATACAGGTGCCACATTTCAGCGTGCAATGGAATTTGATTTTTCGAATGAGAAGGATGTGTTTTTGGTGGTGTACCTGGATGATTTGATGGTGTTTTCCAAATCTGATGAAGAGCACATGCATCATCTAAAAACTGTCTTTCAAAAGTGCAGAAAATATGGTTTATCGCTGAATCCTAAGAAGAGCTTGTTCGCCATGGAGTAAGGCAAATTAATTGGGCACACTATCTCAAAGGATGGCATCCGTATTGACCCAGCACGTGTGCAAGCAATTTAGGAAATCGATCTGCCCTGGAATAAAAAGGAGATACAATCATTCAATGGTAAGATGAATTTTTTGCGTCGCTTTGTGCCTAATCTTGCTGAACACTTAAGAGAGATGACCAACATTCTCAAGAAGGACAACCAAGTGAAATGGACAGAGGAGGCTATAAAATCTTTCAACTTGGTCAAATTGGCCCTTTCTTCAGCTCCAGCTCTAGTCAGCCCGGACTACACTCAAGATTTCATATTGTTTTCATTTGCTTCGGAGCACACTATGGCAGTAGTATTATTTCAGAAAAGAGATGATCATGAAAGACCCATTGCATTCTTCAGCAAAGCTATAAGAGATGCAACGTTAAAGTACAACATCATTGAGAAGCAAGCCCTGGCATTGGTGAAGGCATTGAAGGATTTTCGGGTATATATTCTACATTCTCACATTTTGGCCTATGTTCCTAACACTGTTGTAAAGGATGTTTTAGTGCAGACCGATCCGGAAGGAAGAAGAGGCAAATCGATTGCAGCCTTGCTGGAATATGATCTGGAAATAAAGCCCACAAAGCTGGTCAAAGGACAGGGGTTGGCAAAGTTAATGGCCGAATCAAACTTGCATGCCTTGGACATAAATCTGATCGCTGCCATATCCGATGAGAATGAGGAAATATCATCCATTCAGGTATCTGAAATGTTTGTTCTATCCCCATGGTATTCAGATATAATATATGTGCTAAAAAATCTATCACCACCGCCCGACATGACTAGAAATAAAGCGAGAACACTCAAGTTGAAGGCTGCCAAGTTTTGCATTCTAAATTCTGCGCTGTATTGGAAAGATCCCGATGGCATTTTGTTAAATTGTTTGGTGGAAGAGGAGGCAAAGAAAGTCATGGAATATTTCCACGGAGGAGAGTGTGGTGGTCACCTTTTTTGGAAGTCAACAGCGAACAAAATTTTGAGAGCAGGGTATTATTGGCCTACATTGTTTGCCGATGTGTACAAGATGGTCAAGCGCTGTCATAAATGTCAGATTTTCGAAGGAAAATAGAAATTACAACCTTTGCCGCTTAAGCCTATTGAGGTGAGTGCTCCTTTCCAGCAGTGGGGGTTGGATTTCATTGGGGAAATTCATCCCGCTTCTTCCGGACAGAATAGATGGATCCTTACAGTGACAAACTATTTCACAAAATGGATTGAGACAGCTCCCACCAGACAAGCTACAGATACGGTAATCATTTCATTTCTTGAAAATAACGTCTTGTCTCGCTTTGGTTGTCCAAATAAGTTAATCACCGATAATGCAGCAGCTTTCAAATCAAAGAGGATGGTAGAATTTTGTCATAAATATCACATCATTTTGGGTCACTCAACTGCCTATCATCCGCAAGGCAATGGATTGGTGGAATCTTCGAATAAATCATTGGTCAACATCATCAAGAAGCTGCTGGAAATAAATAAAAAGAGTTGGAATAAGAGGCTAGTCCATGCGCTTTGGGCAGATCGGATCAGTCAGAAAAAATCCATTGGTATGTCACTGTTTGAGCTTGTTTATGGAGTTGACACAGTATTCCCCACCTCTTTCGCTACCCCGGTAGTCAGACTTCTTCAGGAGGCAGGAAGTGAAGAAGATCCCATGCATAGAAGGTTGAATCAAATGGTCCACTTGCAGCAGACAAGAGAATAAGTTTTCAAGAACACATCCAAATTGCAGGAGAAAATAAAGAAAATCTATGACAGAAAAGAAAAGGCAGATAGATTTCAGTTGGATGATGTGGTGCTGAAGTGGGATGCAAGGAATGAAGAGAAAGGTAAGCATAGAAAGTTCAAGAATATTTGGAAAGGTCCTTTCAAAATTGCAGCATATAGGGGTCAGAATGCCTTTCTTCTGAAGGAAATGAACGGGGAAGATTGTCCAAGAGGGCCGATCAATGGTCGGCTGCTCAAGTGGTACCACTGCTGATTTGTTAACGCTGCTTCCACTGACATTGTAAATACCATTCTTATTTCAGTTTGGTTTCAGTCTGTCAAGTTAGTTTTTTAGTCATTTCAAAGTCAAGTTTGAGTCAATTTCTTGGTCATTTCAGTTTCATAAATAAGTTAGAGTCCTGTGTTGTAGTCAAAATGATGACTCCATAGCCTAATGGACAAAAGGCACTATCTAGCTCCTCCAGAGATCTGTTGTTCTTGGCACCTCCAAGGAGCTATCATCCCCCATTGGAGCCAATGTTAGAGTCGGTCTTGTCAGTCCTCTGTCAGAGATCAAAACTCTTTATGCATTTCATGTTTAGGTGTCCCACTCCATTCACTCAGCTGCATTTCGCTAGGGGCATGCCATAATCTGACGGAGAAGGTCATACTAGTCATTTCCCCTCATGTCTGGTTCCTGCTGGCTTATGTCTTTGTGTCAAATAATAAAAAATTCCATAACAGTCAAGGTCTGGTCCTTCAACGGACAAAGGTCATTTTTGGTCATTAGGTCCAGGGATTGATCAATTTGGTCTTTAAATATGTCCAATAAAGCCATGCAAGCCAGAGTGATGTTCTTGCAAAGTAATGATCCGCAGAGTTTCATCATCATATTGATAGACTTCGACTATTCTTCAAAACTTTGTTTTGAAGAAAAGTCAAATAGTGTCATTCGTGACAAAATTTTCAAAAAAAAGTCGACAGTTGATTTCTTCAGGTGCAGTCATGGTTCCCGTGGCCAAAGTGCTCTGTCATGCAATCCTTGCGAAAAGTGTCGAAAATTTCATCATTTGAGCCCAAAATTCAGAGAAAAGGTGAAAATCAGGGTTATATTAAAGTCAGTGAAAGGTGTTGAACAAGACATTAGAAAAGTGGGTTTTCTTTTTAAAGTTAATTTAAAAATATGACCTCCAAGCCTATATACATAAATATCATCATAAAACAAACTCATTGTGCAAGCAAGGCGTTGGAGGAAGATTGCAAGGTCGTGAGTTGAAGGTTGGAGCGATTTGGAGCAGCTTGGGGCGATTTCTGGGCATGCGGCACACACAGACAGGAGCGCGGCGCACTCACCGGGCGCGGCACACACAGAGCCTGCCCACCATTTAAAATCACCACTGGCACGATGCACTCAGAGCGTGCGGCGCACTGGGTTTTGCGCGCGACGCACAGGGGAAAAGCGCCCAGAACTTACCAATTTCAGTCAAAATTTTTTGTGGAGCTCATCCAATTGCAAGATTGTCAAATCAAACTCTAGCTTCACTATAATCAAAGGGCAACCTAAATTCAGTTCACAAACAGCAGTCATGGCATCCGAGGTTTCATCAGAATATGAGGAGGAGACCCATAGTGATACAGCTTCAGGAGAATAGGCCCCCTGGAGACATCACCGGAGTGGCAAACATGTTAGAGATGAGCCAAACACCCTCACCGAGTTGCAGGCATGCCCTCTTGCTATGTCATGATTCCAGCACTTAGCATGTTTTGAATTTTGTCAGAGGGTGGCAAATGTCAGAGTTCATCATGAGTTGGCTCCTCTTTTTGCACTTCACCTACATGGAGGACAATCTATCTTGGCTGGGGTCACTTTCACATTGACACCCGAAACCATATCAGTGGCAATAGGCATACCAAACATTGGAGAACAATGGCATAAGAAAAAGAAGGTGGAGAGGCATCATTATGAGCCTTACATTAAGGCCAGTTGTTTGAGTTAGCTCACAAGAGTTTTTCCGTTCAGATTTTTGAGAGATGAGTATGCTCTGCTCATGAAATACTTCAGTTGTGAGGGGAGGTTTTCTCGCCTTTATGTCTATCACATTAGGTTGCTCATGCACTTTACCAGGGTGTGGATGATGAACCTCCCATTTTTCATTTGCGGGAACATAGAGAGGATGAAAAATTTCATGCAGCACAAGACCCCTCGATAGCAGCTCAACAGTGTTTATCACTTTGCTCTTATCCAGATTTTGGTGGACCATCAGTTGGGATTGCAGGGTATTGCTTGGGAGGACTTCATCTCCCGTGACTTCTTCAGCGCTCCACAGGTAGTATCAGAGGCAGAGCATGAGATAGGTGGCCCATCTCATCAGTATGAGCGCCATGAGACTGCTACTATGCCAGTATACATCACTATCAGAAAGGCAGTAGACCTTTGTTTGTAGCAGCAAAGCGAGTGTTATCTCCACTCGGGGTGGAAGGGGCCTCGCTTCCGACATTAGCATCACATGAGCATGGCAAGGGTAAGGAGCTAGTACAGGGGGAAGGGCCATCAGGTGAATGAGAGACCGGATTTGTTCTCCTCCATGATGATGAGACAGATGCAGAACCAACAAATGCAAAGCTTACAGAGATCATCCAGGAGCAGCAATAAGTGATTGAGTCCTTATCCCTTGACTTGGAGAGGGCCAAGTGGAACATGATGTACCTGGAGCAAAGAAACAAGCAGCTTGAGGACCAGCGGGCGATCATGGAGTTGCAAAACATTCGTGAGCATCGCCAAGCTGCTTAAAGGAGAAGAGTTGAGCTCACATCATTGGAGCAAGAGATCAATGAGGATCAGGAGGCCCATCTTGAGAGCATGAACATGCACTTGGAGAGGCTACTGGACAAGGCCGATCAGGACCTTGCCTTACTGAGACACATGGCTTATCGTTACAGGACACAAAACATGAGTGCAAGGGCCAGGATAAGGAGCTTGAAGGTGAAATTGAGGAAAGCAACAAGAAAGGCAAAAAAGAAAAAAGAGAAAGATTGGCTTCGAATCTTGGCTGAGACTTCCTTGGCCCATCATAAGACCCCATAGGGAACCTCCAGCCCAAATTTCAAGAAATTTGGGGAATTTTTGGTCACTTCACAAATTTTTGGGCAAAAAACAGGGTTTTTTTCCCAGTGGCACGATGCTAAAATTCTAGAGCTCCAAATGAGGAATGGTTTGCATTTTTTGATTCATCATGGAAAATCACAACTACTGGTTTCTGGACAAGAAATTTTGGCAAGGTATGAGTCTCCAAAAGGTCAAAAAACACCCAAAAATGGCCTCTCTGCCACTTTTTTGGCACACAGGAAGCAGTGTTGGGAGAATGAAGATTTGGAGGGGCAAAGGAGCACCAAATTCAAAAATTCTAGTGGGGTTAGAAAGTAGACAGGACAATCTTTCCAACAAGCCCACTTGGGCACATTTTGGACACCTTCAAGTGCCCCAAAACAGGCTCCAAAGTAGCGCAGCGCACAGAGAAAATGGCGCGGCGCATAGAGGAAAAATTGCCCAATTCGCTTCCGTTTCGCGAAATTTCGTTTCACGACTTCTCCAAGTGGGCCCGCTCATCTACACTTCGGTATTTTGGCACCAAAGGTGGCATTTAAAGTTTTTTTTCTCCATATTGGCTTCTATCCAAGTGGCGAAGGAAGGCAAACGGTCGCCCAAGCCAAATGTCATATTTGTAGCGCTGCACCTGTAGCTGATGGTTGGCTCTCCATCTCCATTTTGCAATGATTCAAGTAACTCCCCAACCCTTGGGCATTCTATCTCTTCCTTACACATTCTATATATTGTATGCAAGTTATTTTCAAAGGGTTGGTTGGCTTGTAACTTCTGGGAGACTTGTGGGAAAGAAACTCTGTTTCTTCACTGTGTAATTTTGACAAAGAATTAATGAAAGGCAGCAGCTCTGTTTCATGAGATTCTTGTGGTTGCGAGTGTAGCAAATGTGTCTGTTATGTTTTCATAAGTATTTCTTTATGTTTCATAATTCAATTCATGTTCATTTCCAGTGAAATTTTCTGAGTGAGATTAGGTAGAATTCAATTTTATTGCTCTGCCTGTGGGAAAATTTCATGTTCAGTGTTTTTCTTCTGTTGAAAAGGATTCATGTAACTATGCCCTTTTCACTTTCTTCAACAATCTATTCATTCCACATTACCTCAAACTAAATTGCTACATTTTCTGCCTACCTTGCCTCATGGAATAAACTGTGCCTTTGTATTAAATTCTCTATTCTTTGCTGAGCATTGGTCCCATATCATCCCAGAAGCTCGATCATTCATAAAATTTGTTTCTTGTATCCATATTCACTTACTAGCCTAAGATCAATATTTCACTGTAAGTCATCTCAGACCGTTTTTTGCTTACTTATTCACTGAGCGTGACTCGGAGAGAGCCCTCTCTTGTTCTGGTAGGGCTAGCTACCAGACTGAGTGTGGTTTGTGGTTACCCTAATTTTTGCCTTCCTTCAGCCTAAGGCAGATTTAGGTGTTAACACAGCTGGCGCGGCGCACTGGGCCTCAAAACTCAGTGCATTTTAACATGGGTGCAACGCATTGGTGAGGCGCGGTGCATTGGGCTGGCTGCACGGCGCATACAGATAGAGGGTTCAAAAATTGCTAGAACTTGCCCAAATCGCTCAAATCGCCCAAAAATGCACGGATTTGTCAAGTAGAGCCTCCATTATCATTTTCTATCCAAGTTGGGTGCTTACTTCATGTTGCTTGTTTCATGGTGATTGCTTAAAGAAGTTGAACCCTATCATTTCAAGTTCCTCCAACAAAAATTGTTGCCTAGGGTTTTGATGACTATTTTGCCACCAAGTTTACTCCCTTATCCCTTTTTCATTGATTCCCTTATTCCTTAAGTTCCACTACCCCCTTAAATCACTAATCCCTTATCCTAAGTTCCCTTTCCAAAAATCCCAAAAGCACCAAACCCTAGTCTCATACTTAAAATTCCCAAACCCTAATGGCTGTCCCAAAAGCTTCATGTCACCATTCGGCAGAGTGTACCATTTTTTAGGGGGTTTTCATCATCATGTCAAGTTCCACTAGGTCATTTTATGCCTTGTTCATGCTTCAATTACGCCTAGGTAAGGTCATTTCCCTCTCCTAAGGTTTTGAAGGCAATTTCTCTTGGATAGTCAAATCACTGGAAAAACTTGTATCCTGATGTTCACACACCTTCCCCTTTCCTTAATGTACCTTAATAAACAATTCCCATCACTGAGATCCCCCAAATTCCTCATTTTCGCACAAACCCTAGTTTCTTGCTAAAAACCCTATTTTCTAGGCTAGGCCTATGTTTTGCCCTTTTGGACCCCTTCCCCTCACTCAATCTCTAAAATTCTACTTTCCCCTACTTCCTAACATCCCTCCTTACTTCTCAAAATTTTCTCAAGAATTTAGAAGCACCTTATCTCCTTCATGTCACTTCATTTCGACAAATCCCCTGTTCCACACATCAAGATAGGTTTTACTCCAATGACGTTTCTGAGCAAGAAAAGATGAATTTTGGAAACCTAAGAGAGGTTTTTTTCCAAAATAGGCCAAGGAAGAAAAATCTCCTTCACTTTTCACACAGGTGTCATGGTTTTAGAGAAATGTCAGAAATACAGTTGTCTTGGGAGAGTTGATGCACCTCTGAAGTGACGTTGGGAAAATCAAGTTTTCTCCTAGCTTGGTTGGCCAAATGACTTGCTTCATGAGTCAAAAGATAACTAGACAGAAATAGATTTCCCATGAGCTATCTTGAGCTCAATTTGGAGTTGAGTAACACCTTCAAAGGTTGTCTGCAACAACACTCTTCACTGAGGCAGCATCATTTGGCACATTTTGACCAGTCTTGGGAGATTTAATTTTTGACAAGGAAAATGAACTCCAAATTGAAAAATTAAAGTTTGGTTGGAAATTAGACTCAATAATATTTCCAAGGAGCTATCCCATGCCCAATTTAAACAATGGGAAGGTCCTAAAAACTGGTTTGCAAAAAAGCGCTACGCACATAAATTTTTAACACAGGGTTTTCCTCCCTATGCGCCGCGCCAGGTGGCGCTCGCTTTTTCTAGAGGGCTCCAAATCCAAAAAACTTTTCATTTCTAGAGTTTTCATGATAAGTTATGGTTTCTTGTTCATGGCCAAGAAATTTTGGCAGGTTTTGAGCCCTCAAGAGGTCAAAAACACTCAAAAAATGACCTCACTGCCCCTATTTTGACACACAGGAAGAATTCTTGGAAGATTTTATTTTTGGAGGGGAAAATGGACACCAAATTAAAAAATTCTACTTTTTTTGGAAATTAGACAGGTAGGGCTTTCCAACGAGCTATCTTGGGCTCAATTTGAACTTCGGGAAGTTCCTGAAAATTAGCTCCAAAGTGGCGTGACGCATAGAGAACTTGGGTGCGGCAAATAGAGAAATTTGGCCTCATTTTCACTCTTCAGATCATAAATTCGCCCAGTTTTACTTTTTGATGTTACTCTTGACCTTTCATGATGTAATTTGATGACCATGATGTAATATTGGCACATTTTTACTTGTTCTAGAAGATTCATTCACCAAAAGGTGAAATGTGAGTGAATGAATCAGTTTCCTAACATATAGAGGCAAGTTGTTTCATTGCCTATTTTTCAGTTCCTTGTTTAGATATGGTTGAAACAGCTCCTAGAATGATGAGCTCGACCCCTAGAGGCATGGGAAGGAGTTAGGCTTGTTTATATTATGTAATTTCTCAGTCATTTTCATGGTTGGATACTTGGGATTGCTTGGCACTTCATTGTACATTTCATTTCTGCATTTTTGGCTAAGGAAGGACTAGGGTTTTGCAGCACTTGTTGGGATCTTTGTGGGTCTGTGTTTTGATGGTGTTTTTCTTCATGTAATTTTAAGTTCATTGATATTTTATGTATGCCATTTCCCTTCTCTTTGCTTCTGAATTAAACAAGTTAAGTGACAAAGGTAGAATCCATGAGTTCTTCAGTTTGAGGAGGATTCTTGATACCCTCACACCCTCTTTAGCTCCTCAGTGGTCTTTTCCATCCATTAATTTAATCTAAAGCATCAAAACTACTGCCTACCTTTCCCCAACCGGAACACTGCAAAAATCTGGCCTCATCCCCGGACCCAAAATTTGCCTTTCCCTTTTTTCAACAAAAACCCCCAAAAATCAAATCAAACCCTTGCACTTCATACCTAGCCTAAAATTAGTTTGTATTTCAGTCATCTCCAGCCCCATTGATTATATTTTGCTGAGATTGACCCAGAGAGAGCCCTCTCTTGTCCTCGTAGGGCTAGCTACGAGGCTGAGCGTGGTTTGATGTGGACCTGGAACCTTGCCTTTTCAGCCTGAGGCAAATCTAGGCTCCAACAGGCACCACGCAGTCAGAAATATCGGCATACATAAGACGAGAACAGGACGAAAGATGAGGTTCACCGCACAAATAGGAGAATATGAGATGGATCAAATTATATTAGATCTGGGGTCAGATGCGAATTTTTTTCCTAAACAAACTTGGGAAAAAATGGGGAGGCCTACGTTGCAGTGGTCTTTGATTCAATTAAGAATGGAAAATCAACAGAAGATTATCCCTATGGGGAGATTTCATGGAGTAACTATAGATATAGAAGGTGTGAGCACGTTGGATGAATTTGAAGTAATAGAGATTATTGATGACAACAATCCATATCCTGCGCTCCTTGGAATTGATTGGGCTATCGACATGAATGGGGTCATCAATTTGAAGAAGTGGACAATGTCATTTGAAAGGAAAATGCTTCGCATGGTAGTACCATTGGACCCTGTAGAAGGACCGCACTATACCGAACCGGTCCGCGACTATGAGGAAAGTGACGATGATTTGGACCAGATCTATAAGATAACAATGTGAGACCAAGATTGGGTTAATCCGACAACTGATGGATGAATTGCATGGGACTGCGAAAGCTCTTATACATCATATTTAAACAAAGATTTGGATCACTAGCAGAATAAGTTACACGAAATATCTACATTGTGATGTAATATGATGACTAAATCATTGCATTGTGTATCATCCAAGGTAAGAATTTTTCCTTATTATGATGGTCTAACTGATGTGGATAAATTTCTAGATATAATTGAAAGGGAAGTGCCTGAGAAGCATCGCTTCCAAAAACTAGATTTGGCGCTACGCATTACGCCTGCACGGTGGGGGGGTATGCATAAAGATAGTTTTGAAGAATGGCACGACTATAGAAAGATGATGAGGATGCGATTTGGTCGCCCCAAGGTACGGTTGACTGAGAAGTATGATGGGAGAAATGATCCATGCGATCATTTGGCAAAGTGGACTAAGGTTTATGGAACAGAGCCGTAGCCAAAGTGGGTGCATATTTTCTGTCACACTTTGGACATCATCCCTATGAACTGGTATTTGGAAACAGAGCTCCACCACAACACTGTGGAATGGGATATCTTAAGAGAGGGGTTTGTGAGGATGTTTAGCTTTGAAGACGGATTCGAAAGTATTGATGAAGTGTTACAGGAGGTTAAGGCAGCAATCTTTAGAATTCTACAGGATCCCTTGGAATTGATTCAACTGGATTGGAGCACCCAGCTGCGCCATGCACTGGAATGCTATAATATGACTGTTGAAGGAGAGGATGAGGATCTAAGGAATATTAACATCCCCGAAGCAGAAGGCCACCACGAAGTAGAGGGACCGCAGATAGAGAACCTCGACATCACTACGCCACTGAAAACTAAGCAGGTAAACATTGGTATAAAAGCGGAACTGAAGTTTGCGAAGATTGGGGATTAATAGGATGATGCTATAGTCGAAAAAGTTGTTGAGTTGCTCTGTGAATATTAGGATTTGTTCCCTACCAAATTTTTGGACTTGAAAGGCATCATAGACGATTTGGGAGTGATGAAAATAACTTTAAAACTAGATGTGAAGCCTGTTAAGCAGAGGCCATATCGTCTTAATCCCAAATACAAGGAAAAGGTACATTTGGAGTTGGACAAGATGCTTGCAACAGTTATTACTGAACCAGTGGAGGAATCTGATTGGGTGAGTCCAATGGCAGTTCAGGAAAAGAAGCAGAAGAATGAAATAAGGATTTGCATGGATCTCAAGAAGCTTAATGATGCTTGCATTCATGATACTTTTCCAACTCCATTCACAAATGAAATATCGGATAATGTTGGAGGACAGGAAGCATATTCATTCATTGATGGGCTCTCTCGATATCATCAGATAAAGATCGTACCAGAAGATAGGAGTAAGACCACCTTCACGATAGAATGGGGATGTTTCTAGTATACAGTGATGCCTTTTGGACTTAAGAATGTGTCGGCGATCTTCTCATGCGTGGTCATCACGACATTCAAAGAGTTCATTCACAAGTTCTTGGAGGTTTATTTCGATGACTGGATAGTGTTTGGGCTAGTCAAGCACCACGTAGACAATCTATTCTTAATTTTGGATACATGCCAAAGGTATTAGATTGCGCTAAACCTAAAGAAATGCTTGTTCTACGTCCCTTTTGGGATCTTGTTGGGTCATGTGGTATGCAGGCAAGGACTTATGGTGGAACCTTGTAAGATCACTGTAATAATCAATTTGGAAGCCCCAAGGAGTGTTAAACAGTTGTGCGCTACGTTGGGCCATACTAAATATTATCAGAATTTCATCAAAAGTTATGCTCAGATTATCACACCTATGGAAAAGTTACTGAAGAAGGACGCTACATTCTATTGGGACGAAGAATGTCAGTGTATCCTGGATGTACTAAAGGAGAAAATGGCCACTGCATTGATCCTCGTCTTCCCAGACTGGAAGAAGGAGTTCCATGTGCATATAGATGCCTCATGTATTGTGCTAGGAGTGGTGCTGATACAGGCCAGTGAAGAAGAATTGGATCAACCTATAGCGTTTGCCAGCAGGAAGTTGTTTAAGACTAAAAATAATTACTTGACAATAGAGCAGGAAGTGTTGCCTATGGTGTACGCAATCCAGAAATTTAGACATTACTTGATAGGAGGCCATTTCAAGAGGTACATAGACCATTCTGCATCGAAATACTTATTCAATAAGCCTGTGTTGGAGGGGGAATATGTAGATGGTTGTTGTTGTTTCAGGAGTATGATTTTGAGGTGATTGTGAAACTAGGAAGGTTGAATGCAGAGCCATACCATCTATCGTGCATTGAAATGGGGGAGGAGCATACCAACTTGGAGGAAGGTTTGCCTAGCGCACAGCTCTTCACGGATAGCGTAGTGGATAATCACTTTGTGGACATTATCCACTTTCTGACCACAGGGACAACTCTAGAGGGATACACTAGTCAACAAAAGAAAGAATTGGTGGTGCACGTGGCAGACTTTTCAGTTATTGCAGGCCATTTGTATAAGATGGGATCAAATGAAATACTTCGATGCTATGTGCCCAACTTTGAAAGAATCATTATTCTCGCTGAAGCTCATGGAGGAGCTGCGGGAGGAAATTATGTAGGAAAAGCAACAACGCTAAAGATTTTGTGCTCTAGGTTGTGGTGGTTGACACTACATAAGGATTCTAAATCATATTGCGAGGCATGCAACATATGTCAGAGGACGGGCATGCCATCATATAGGGATGAGCTACTTTTGAATCCACAGGTGTCATTACATCCATTTGAGAAATGGGCAATTGATTTTGTAGGACTGATTCAGCCTCCAAGAAAGAAGACAAGCGCACAATATATCGTCACCGTGATTGAATATTTGACCAAATGAGCAGAGGCAAAACCTGTGAAGGACTATATAGGGGCAACAACAATGAAATTTTTATTTGAATATGTGTTGACTAGGCTTGGTTTCCCGAAGGTATTGATGAGCGACTACAGTATGCATTTTCTCAATGAAACAATCAATGCGCTAATAGAGGAGTTCCAAGTTTACCATCTGAAGAGTACACCATTCCATCCTCAGGTCAATGGAATGGTTGAGGCTTTTAATAAGATATTGGAGAATGCCTAGACGAAGGTTTGCATGTGTAGTGGAATTATTGGGACTTGAGCGTACCAGTAGTGTTATGGGCATATAGAACTACCAACAGAAGCTTACAGGTCAGACAGCTTTCAGGTTGGTCTATGGTGTAGAAGTTGTCATGCCTATGGAATACATTGTGCCTAGTCTACGCATAGCGGCTTTCACAGGAATAGCGAACCACGAAGCCTTAGAAGAAAGGCTCACATAGCTAACAAAGCTCGAGGAAGATAGGTTTTTGGTTGGATTCCATCAGTAGGTTCAGAAGGGACATGAAAAAGATTGGCACGATCGGCACATCAATCTACGCACCTTCAAGGTAAATGATTTAGTTTTATTATATGACAGTAAGTTTGATAAGTTTAAAGGAAAATTTCAAATGCACTGGCTGGGGTCATATGTTATCAAAGAGATTACAGATGGTGGAGCAGTTCAGCGCTTGACTTTGAATGGAGATCCATTTCCAGGAAGGGTAAATGAAATTTGATTGAAGCCATACACTAGGGATCTGACCCAATGACTACATGACGACAAAAAAATCTCCACGCTCCAGGCAGCTACAAGGATGTGCAGTACTATAAACTACACTGCCCAATTGATACAGCTACACGACATGGGGTCTGTGCAGATGCGCGAAGAGAGTTGTGCTATAGAGGGAGAGACCACACAGCGTAGCCATAAAGTAACCGTTACAGTCATTGTTCATGATTTGACTACCAGAAGATGGTTAATAGGAGTGGGGGGGAGGCATTTAAGGAATTTAAGGCTGAATTTAAGAGTGAAATCTTTCAAAATCTAATGCCAATTCAACATTTATGGACGGTTTTTGGGGGGAATGGTCGAATTTGAATTTGAATTAGCCTATAAATTATACGTGGCCATCCAACAAAGAACACTTTGCATCCTTAGAATTTTTGTGTTGTGCTATCGATTGCTTATGAATCACTCGTATTGGGAGGGTTTAGTCGCGAGCCCTGCATTTTCCAAGTTACCAGAGGTAAATCAGACATTCATCCTGGAAAAGATGCTCAGTCCAAGCCCCATGGAAACTATGAGTACTAGTGGAGATGTCGCTTCTAAGGGAGCAGTTCTGGAAGTTGTGAGCGTAGAGGCTCCAGCTATTGTGCCTACGGTGCTGAGGTCACCTAGGCTAAAGCTGATGTCAATAAGGGAAGTCCCCAAACCTAAGAAGGACAAGTAGAAGAAGCCCATGCCAGTGCGCAAGTCACCAAGGAAGCATGCAACCACCCAGGCTTAGAAGAAAGACAAACCAAGCGTGAAAGAGAAGGGGAAAGTGGTGGACTTGGAGGCTGAAGAGGGCACGGAGGACATAGACACCAAGGGGGTGGATCCAATATCCAAGTTTCCGGATTACATCCCTCCACACAAGGGGAAAGTGAAGGTCCCTAAGGACCTAGATGCAGGAAAATTCCTCCTTAATACACCCCTGCTACCAGAGAACATCACTTTTGAAGGTCCGTGCTTGGCGCAGATTCCCCATCTCAAGCTAGAAGATTGGGATTTGGTAGACCATGAGAGGTTCCCCCACTTGGAAACAGAAAATTACATGAAGAGGGTGTTCTACAAAGAATCAGGTGTCACCGCACTGGAGCCGGTGGAGTGGATTCACGGAGTGAATCAGTCAGGGTTGTTGAACCTGTTATGGGTGCCCCACTACCACTGCTCCAACATCAATTTGATTGTGATCAAGCAGTTGCTAACCCTAGTGCATGATGGATGTTTGTGGCTAAGTGCGCCAATCCCCATCACTGATACGTTGATCCATCGAATCACGCTATTTCCGCACTCAAGTTTGAATCCAGGCAAGGAGTTTGGCGAAAAGACGAGCGAGCACGACCTCGTAGCGAAAATGAAGGATAAATTCAAGCTTGAGAAGAAGCCACACGGGTACTCTATAGCCTCAATCACTGACCCCGTGGTGAAGGTTATCATAAAGATCCTTACTAGAAAATTAGTGAGCAAATTCCACGTGGACGAAGTTCCGGCGCCAGTGATTTCTTTGGCCGCCTAGTGGGTGTACAGTACAACTGGGTGTGCTACCTTTATAGTGAGTTCCTTGCGAATTGTCGAGAGGTGCAAGATGAGAGTAAAACATTCCACTATTCGTGGTTGTTTCTCTCCATTGTTCTCATCACTTGGGATTTGTCGGAGGACAGTCAGTTTCCTCCTGTGGATAAGGATTTTCCGAAGGCTACAAATTTTTCATCTCTCTGGGCCACAAAAGATGTTGTGCGGGTCATAGAGACCAAAGTCTTTTGGGTGCTGATGGAGGTGAGCATTTGCATGGCCATCAACTAGAAGCCGTGGTTGTCACCAACCGTGTTTGAACAACTTTCAGGGTATGCGGAGTTCAAAGTTGACTTCCACCATGTATACATCCAGGCGTGGAAGGATCCACAACAAAAATGGTTCGACCTACCTTACCTCACTACAGATGATGCTATTGAGGAAGTCATCAAGCACTAGCCAACCAAGTGGCACTCTCCATCCGATCTGGCCATGGGTACTAGCAAGTCCGCAGAGAAGAATAAGAAGGAAGCGGTCAAGCACTCTCCATCTGATCTGGCCATAGGTACTAGCAAGTCCGTGGAGGAGAAGAAGAAGAAGAAGGAAGTGGCCAAGAAAAAGGTTCATAAGTTGGCTGAGAAATGGAAAAAAGAGGCCGAGGAGAAGGCTCATGTTGAAGCAGAGCACGCCATGAAGCAGAAGAATGAACAAGAAGAGTGTGACTCCGAGCATAGTGGTAAGTCTCCTTCGCCCCAAATAGAGGAGGAGGAGCAGTTAGAACACGGCGGTGGTGGTCAAGAGGAGTAGGAGAGCACTCCCTTCCAAGTCAAATGGTACAGGGAACAAGGAAAGGAAAGGCCACAGAAGAAATCGAAAGTGACCAAGCCATTACTGG
The DNA here is from genome assembly GCA_031772625.1 of Pinus tabuliformis. Classification (NCBI taxonomy): domain Eukaryota; kingdom Viridiplantae; phylum Streptophyta; class Pinopsida; order Pinales; family Pinaceae; genus Pinus; species Pinus tabuliformis. Next base: position 16,129,674 of record CM062804.1, read on the forward strand.
ACCCAATTACTTTGACAGACGGTGGCCTAGACGAGATAGGTGACAAGGTGTGGGATACTACATTAGAACTACTGTAGTAGTTTGAGCAGCAGGAACAACAGGCACTGCGCACCATCTAGAAGGATTTGCGTGAGATGCAGATTCAGATGACTAGAATCCAGGTAGGCACAGGGCATAGCAGCACTACATCAACAAGTTTGGCACCAGGGGCCTCTCAAGTAGCTGAGATGGTTCGATCACTAGACCTCTAGGAAGTCACGCTGCTAGATGGATCTTTGAGAGCAGAGATGGTTGATGATAGGGCCATAGTGAGTTCTTTGAAGAACATCGGCCTTAACCTGGTTGCGCTCCCGAATGAGTACCTACACAAGCTGAAGGTATGTGTGCTAGCAAAGTTCCAGGTGTGGGAGCAGTGCACACTAAGCCTTATAAGTGAATACAGAGTAAAAAACAAAAAGATGTTCACTGAGAAATTAGAGGCGCTAGAGGCACATAAGAAACTTCAGGCACAAAACGCCCAACTTGCAGCCATAGTAGTAGAAGCCTGCAGAGCAATACCTTAACGGCATGTACCAGAGGAAGCGCCATTAGAGGCGAGGATCAAAAAGCTCGTTGCAGGCATGCACGATGCCAAGATGGAAGTGCCCCGCAAATAATTCAAGTTGAACCTAAAGATAGAAGAATTGGAGTTGAAGTCACAACCCTCAACTCCACCAGAGGTAAGGGAACAACGTGAAGGTGCTGTGAAGGATGGAGTCGCGATAGTGGATGCCATGGAGGTAGAATGTACTGTGCATTTTGAGCAAGCAATGGAGGTAGTCACGACACTACAGGAAGATCCCACCCTACAAGCCTTGAATACAGAAGCTCACGAATTCCAGCAACATTATGATGAAGTAAGGGCGATGACACACACCGTTGCTGCTACACAACACCTTTCTAAGCTATAGGAGGCCAGGCAGTTGTTTACACAGGTGGAAGCAGCGCAGAAGAGAGAGGCAGTCCTCTTGGTTGGATGAGGTCTACATCATCTCCACCAACGTTTAGGATAGATTGGAAAATTTACAGAGTATGTAGCATAAAATCAAGGAGGACAGTGCAGGACTAACAACAGAGCAACTGGTGGAGCAGATCAAACAGGCAACCACGCAGAGCGTGGCTGAGGTAGCAGTGGCGCGAGTGGAACTAGGGGATATTTGTAGTAAGATCTCCGCACCGACCGAGTGACTCGAGGGCAAGTCATGAACTTTGTGTTGGGGCCTATTGGGATGGGGTCCCCTAGGGTCAATTTTGGGGCAAAAGCCCAAGTTTTGTTGTATAAAGATGTAAAGTCTTCACAAGTTGTGGTCACAGAGTGCGTAGATAATTAAAGATTCATAAAGGGTTTTACCCTTCTTTTATGTAAGTTGAGTCGGCTTTTGAAGATCTACCCATGGTCCACAGACCATGGGATTGTATAAATAGGTGTGTCTTAGAGAGTCTAAGGCATGGTCATGAAGAAGTAATGAAGTTTGGTCTATGGGAGAAGTCTAAAGAGTTAGCAAAGAAGAGTAGGAAGAAAGGCTTTGCAGCTATGTGCACAGAGGCCTAGAGTAGAGTCTGCAGCTGAGTGCGTGGACCCCTGCAGCTGAGTGTGCAAGGAAGTCTTGAGTCTGTAAGAAGAACTAAGTATTAATAAAGAAGATTGTTGCAAAAATACTTGTGTTTATCTCTTTACTTCTGTTTATATGAATGCGCCTTATGTTATAATGGGTTTATGAAATAATGATGTATTGATGCGTGACTTTACATGACTTATACTATTATATGAATGCAATTACTGTTAACTATTTACGTGAATATTATCTTGTTGTATGTTGAAGTTATCGAACACTTAAGTTGATCTGAGTAATTACTGGGTTATAAGTAATCTTTGATGCGCGTAAGTAGTGGATTCACCTATTCAGGGTCCACGAAAGATAGTCGTAAATGTTCGCAGAGGTATAGAAGTTGATTAAGGGTAGTTATATCGATAAGCCCTAAAGGATTATCGATCTGTGTGAAGGCAAATTTAGAGCATAAAATGATATCATGCTCATCTCTGTGTGTGTAAACTTGGTTCCAGCATCCCCCCATACTAATTCGGGTGAGACTTCAGTCCGTGCTCTACGGATTGATGCCGAAAGGGCTAGTAGTGTAGGGATTTGTTTTTCACAACTAACCCTAAACTTGGGTCAGGACCCACTAAGCCAACATCCTTATTGCGAATATGTAGGAGAAAAGAAACCAGCAGCCTGCAACAAATATCCAAATGATGACCGCTGAGCCAAGGGAGGATCAACCACACATAGACATTGTAACAAGAAGTGGAGCTGCAACTTGAAATGATAAAGCCAATGGGAAAAAGGAAGTTCAAGCTACATGGGTAAGAAAAACTAGTGAAAATTTTCCTGCATTTTGTTAGTGTCAGTATCTTCATACTTCGATTAGTGATCAAATAACTCTTTTTGCATGCATATTAGGTGTCCCCTCTGATCAGCTACATTCCATTAGGCCATAGATCAACTAATGGTAGTGGCTTTATGTCAATTTCCCTCATGACATTCACCTGCTAACCTGGTTTCCCATTTTTTTAGGTCATTTACTGTCATCCTGTTTCATTTCATTTACAAAAATCAGTTTTAGGGTTTTAGTCTCACTAGGTCTAGGGTTTGTCATCATGATCATCCAAAACTGAATAAAGGGTCAGTAGGCACATGAGGAGGATAAATAAACTCATAAAATCATAAATTTTACTTCTGTTATGCTCAATAAATTTGTTTTACCTCAAAACTCTGTTTTGAGGTGAAAACAGGTTTTTTTCCATTATTGTAAAAATTTCATGTAATTTCAATGTTTCTATATGTAATATGTATTCAAAGTTGTTCTTGGTGACCTGGCGTCAAGTTCCACTCCTGCCATTACAAAAATCAATGCAAAATTCCACTTGCACAAAAGGAAAAAGTCAGAAATAAATTGAAAAAGGGCATTTGTGAAAAAGCTAGCAAAACATTAGAAAAGTGGGTTTGGTTAACGAAAAGTTAAAAGCAAGGGAATATAAAATCTAATCCATGTGTTTGAGTCTTAATTGTTGCAAGTGAATGAGCTAAAGGCATAAAAATCGTGCTTTTGAAGAAAAAGGCAAAAACAGAGGAAAAATCCCAAAATTCTGCTGGCGTTGCGCACTTGGGCTTTGGCACTACGCACCTGGCACATGTTTTCCATTGTAAATTGGTCTAGCACTGCGCATGCAAAGTGCGCTATGCACCTGATAGGCAGTGCTGCGCACCTGTCCATTGAGCATCAAAATGACTCTAGTCACCTTACGTTGCTTCAAATTCCTTAATTGACCTCTCATCAAGTAAGTAAAGTTTCTCATATTGTTTAGCAAGGGGTTTTTTTATCAGTTGTGGTGATTTTCACATTTCAAAAAGTTAAACCCTAGATACCCTCCAAATTTTCTCATAGATTTGCAAAGGGTATTGTTTTCTGTTGTTTCTATTCCCTTATATTTTTTTTGCTACTCCCTATTCCATTAAACTATTTTCCCTAAATCCCTCCCAAAATCATCAACACTCACTCCCCAAACCCCACTCCCATTTACCAAACCCTAACCCTATACCCTATTCCCAAACCCTAACTCCCACTTCCTATTCCTTCACTACATCCATTTCATTATCAAAACCCTCATCTACATTCATAATTCCAGTCATTTCCCTCATTCCCCAAAAGAAACCAGCATTCACTTCCTATACACATTATTCACCCTCATATTTTAAAATCTCTTCATACTCATCAGCTTTCACTTCAAATTCATAAGCATGGAGACAGATTCAGACTATGAGAGGGAAGAGGAAACTTTCAGTGATTCTTCCCGAGAAGCTCATGTACCAAGAAAACCACATAAAGGAGGAAAGATCATCTGGGAGGAGCCCACCACTCTCACAAAATTACTTGCTTTCCCTCTTGCTGTAACTTGCTTTAAACACTAGTCTTGTTATCAGTTTTGTGAAATGGTAGAGAGGGTGAAATATCATCATGAGCTTGCTAGGTTGTTTGTTCTTCATCTTCACAATGGCCAGGTGAACCTTGCTAGTGTCTCTTTCACCTTGACACCTGAAACCATTGCAGCAGCAACAGGCATTCCTAATGTAGGTGAACAGTGGAATAAGGGGCAGCATGTGGGTAGAGAACATTATGAGCCTTACATTAGGGCTGGATATCACAGGCAGATCAGTAGGGTTTTCCCTTTCAAATACTTGCAGAACATCTATGCTCCTCTCATGAAACTCATCATCAAGTATTTTACCTGTGAAGGGAGGTTTTCCCGCCTATATACATATCATGTCAGATTGTTGATGCATTTCACAAGAGTGAGGATGATGAACCTCCCATACTTTATATGTAGGAATATTGAGAAGATGGCTCTCTATGTGCAAAGGAAACCTTTTCCTCAACAGTTCAACAACATTTACCACTTCTCACTGATTAAAATTGTTGTCTTGCATCAACTAAGCTTGCTGAACATACCATGGGATACCTTCATTGCACATGAGATTTTCAAAGGTCCTTAGGTGATTCCATCAGTCCCTCAAGAGGAAGGAGGGCCTTCAAGACAACCAGATGTTCATGAGACTGAAACTACAGGTGTGCCAATGTTTTTCACCTATGAGAGAGGCACCAGGAGGCTTTTTGCTACTGCTAGGCGAGTACTATCTCCACCAGAGGTGGTAGGGGTCTCGTTTTCTTCACCAGACCACAAGGAAATGTTATCTTCACCGGGGATGAAAGGGGCTTTTCCTTCTTCTCCAGCTAAACAAGTACAGGGAAGAGACAAAGGAAAGCAACAGATGCATGAGGAGGGCCCTACTGAAGGGAAAGACAGGGATTTTGTGTTGATTGAGGACGATGACATTGATGTCAGCTCTCAAAGCTCAAGACTCAAGGATATGATTATCAAAGATAAGAATGCTGAAATCCAAGCCTTATCACTTAACCTTGAGAGGGAAAAATGGATCATCAATTATCTTGAGCAAGAAAACAAGCAACTGGAAGACAAGCAAGCTATTATGGAGCTACAAACAATTAGAGAAAATAGGCAAGTGGCAAAGAGAAGAAAAATTAAAATGACATCCCTTGAGCAAGAAATTGAGGCTGATCGGGAATCATGGTTAGAGAGGGTAAACATTCACTTGGAGAAATTTCTTGAGAAAGCCAACAAAGAGAAGAAAATGTTGCACCATATGGCCTATCACTATCTAACTCGGAACAAAATTTGCAAAACAAGGGTGAAGAGGTTAAAGGCTAAGCTAAAAAGAGATTTGAGGAGTAAAAAAGAGAAAGATAAGCTCAAGATCTTGGCTGAAGCATCATTGGCCCAACAAAGCACCTAAAAAGGATCACTCATGCCAAATTTCAAGAAATTTGGAGCATTTTTTGTCATTTTTGAAAATTTTGAAGTAAAAAACAAGCTTTTGGCGCTGCTCTTTTGTTGGGGGCATCCATTTGCAAAAAGGTTTGCATTTTTGGAATCAGAATGAAAAATATGCATGCTCAGAAATGGATGAGAATTTTGGACAAGTTTTGGGTCTCCAAAAGGGCCAAAAACACCCAAAAAGTACCCTCTTTGCCACTTTTTTGCCACACAGGAAGCAGTCTTGGGAGATTCCATTTTTGGAGGGGAAAATGGACTCCAAATCCAAAAATTCAAGTTGTCCCAGAAAGTAGACTCACCAAACTTTCCAATGAGTTATTCTACACCTAATTTGGACTTCAGGAGGCCTTCCAAAAGTGGCCTAGAAAAAGCGCTGCGCATAGGATCAGTGGCGCTGCGCATAGGAGGAATTTTGCCAGTTTTGCCTGATTTTTCAGAATTTCACCCAGTTTGATTACCAGTTGACTTTTTCTCTTCTCCTTGGTAAATTTGTAATGATAAATCATGTAAGATGATTTAAATATGATCAAAAATTACTTGAGGGGGTAGATACATCAGTTATAGGTGGTTTGAGCTTGAATGAATCAATTTCCATAATTTTAGAGGCAAGTTGTTCCACTGCCTATTTTCTAGTTCCTAGTTTAGATGTTGTTGAAACAGCTCCTTAACTCATGGATTCGACCCCTAATGGCTAGCATAGGTGGTTTGATGCCTATATCATGTAAGTTCTTAGTCATTTTTAAAGGTTGGACTCTTGTGGATGCATTGAGCTTCATTGTAAATCACTTCTGCAGTTTGGGAAGGAAATGAACCAGGATTTTGCAGCATTTTGTGGGATTCTTGTGGTAATGTGTCTTGGCATTGTTTCTTCCTTGTTTATTTAGTTTCTCTTATGTGTATATGTGCTAGCATATACTTCTTTATTCATAACTAAATGAATCAAGATAAATAAGTGGAATCCATTGATATTCAGTGCTTTGCTTTGAGGATACATTTAGCTTTTAATGTTTTCTATTGTTTGAAGAGGACTCATGAACCTTGCATGCCCTCTCCAACTCCTCACTTGTCTTAGACTTACAATCACATCCAATTCAAAGTGCCAAAACACTTGCCTACCTCGCCCCACAGAAATTCCTGTAGATCTGAGTTGATTTCCCGGACCCAAAACTGCTTTCTGCATTTGATCCAGCAACAAACCATCAAAATCAAACAAAATCCTCTGACCTAATATACCTATATTAAAATCAGTGTTTATTATCAGTCATCTCAAGCCCTATTTTCCATATTCTAATTGAGATTGACAAGGAGAGATCCCTCTCCCGACCTGGTAGGGCTAGCTACCAGGTTAAGCATGGTTTGATGTTAACCTAGACCTGCCTTCCTTCAGCCTAAGGTAGATTTACGCTCTAACACATTTGATATCATAAAGGAAAAGAAAGTATTCATGGAGGCGAGGCAAAATTTTATGGATGATGGGGTCTCAACCTCTACTTCGCAATTGACTCTGAAGGATAACTGCAAGATAGTATCGGTTGCGACACAAGATGTGGATCCAAATATTTTGAAGTATTTTCTACAAACTTGCATGAAATTATTGAGAAATCAGAAGGCCGTAGAGGGATTGCAGGAATTGATAGACTCTTGTGCTCCTAAAGAGGTAACACAAAGTGAGATGCGTGCAGTGAATAATCTACATATACACAAGAAGTAGATTGGAAAAGAGATGAGGATTACAGTGCAGATTGTGGAATACGACATGGATCGGGTTATATTGGATCTAGGATCTGATGCCAATGTCTTGTCAAAGCAAACTTTGGAATTAATAGGTAAGTCGAAGCTACAATGGTGAACTATCCAGTTGAGAATGGCTAATCAATAGAAGATTGTTAGATATCACAGTAGACATTGATGGAGTGTGCATTACCACTAACTTCGAAGTAATTGAGATTGTGGATGATAGTAATCCCTACCCCGCATTGCTTGGATTGGATTGGGCGTTTGATAACATGGCTATAATTAACTTGAATAAAAGGCAAATGATATTTGAAAGAAATAATATGAGAGTTATTGTGCCATTAGATCCATCAAAGGGAGAGATATATTGAACCTGTCAAAGTAGAGTACAATACAGATGACATCAACAACATTTATCAAATAACAACAAAAGAAGAAGAATGGATTAACCCTATTGCAGATGGAAAACTGACTTGGGAGCAAGATAGTTCTTGCACTTCAGATTCAGAAGAGGAATTGGAAAACTGGCAGAATAGGTTGCATGAAGTGTCTACAAGGTGATGTGTACAGATCACTAAAGCAATGCGTTGTATGACAACTGAAGTATGTGATTTACCTTTGTATGATGGTTTGGGTGATGTAAATACTTTATTTAGAGATTATGAAAGACGGGTACTTGAATGTCAGAGATTGTTAGCTCTGGATCAAGCACTGAGGGATACTCCTGCTAGATGGTGGGGTACTCATAAGAAGAATATAGGAGATTGGAAAAAATGTAGAAGGTTGATGTGGGTAAGGTTTGGTCAAGTAGAAACAGAGATTGTAGACAAGTATGATGGCCAAAATGATCCTAGAGACCACATACAACTTTGTATGGCAGCTTGGGGAGAAATTTCGCAAGAAGAATGGGTGCATGGCTTCATCCATACCCTAGAGACAATTCCTCAAAATTGGTATCTAGAAACTGAGCTTCAACATGGTATTGCTAGCTGGGAAGAAATGGTTGATGGATTTATAATGACATTCAGATTTGAAGATGACTGTCCACATATAGATGCAGCTTTGAAATTTGTTAAGAAAAATATTTTTGAGAACAAAGTTCCAATTATCTGGCAACTTGAATGGGCTACACAGATACATAATGTAATGGAATGTTATAATCTCACTACCGAAGAGGATGAAGATCCTTGCAACATTGACATCAAAGAATCAAAATATCATCGCAAAGTAAATGGACCTAAGATAGAGATGCATGATATAATGAAGCCATTAAAGATGAAGAAGGTGAATATAGGGTCGGAAGCTGAACTGAAGTATGAAACAATAGGAGATTACTGGGATGAAGACACAGTGAGAAAGATAACATATCTCTTGCATGAATATTAGGAGTTGTTCCCTACTAAGTTTTCAGATATGAAGGGAATATTAGGAGATTTGGGAGTCATGAGGATTCCTCTGAAGCCTGATGTGAAGCCTGTCAAGCAGAGACCTTATAGATTAAATCTAAAATACAAGGAGAAGGTGAAAGAATAATTAGACAAAATGTTAGCAACTGGGATAATCGAACCTATTGAAGAGTCTGAATGGGTAAGTCCCATGGTGGTTCAGGAAAAGAAGGAAAAAGGGGAAATCAAAATTTGTGTTGACTTAAGGAAATTGAATGATGCATGCCTACATGACCCCTTCCCTACACCATTTACAAATGAAGTATTGGACAATGTAGGAGGACAAGAGGCCTATTCTTTCACAGATGGTTTTTCAAGATACCATCAGTGTAGGTTTGAACCCCATACAGAAATTACCTACATACGAAATCTAAGATCAAAAAATAAACAATGCGAGAGTATAACACATAAAACACATATACACAGAGATTTTCCCCTAGATCCCAAAACTGGGACTACAAGCTTGATTTTTCATTATGTTCCCTTCAATGTTACAATACATATTTATACATGCCGAAGCATCAAATACCATGGACTGAAAACCATCGTGTAAAAAAACATGTGCGAAAACCACACACAAAACCATAGGTAGGTTCGCCCAACCTAATATAGGGTCCAAAAAAAAAATTTCCCGGGGCATTGCCCTGACCCCCTCAAACCCCCTATGATGCCCCACTACATAATCAGCACAACAAATGGGGGGGGTGCTCCGCCTCCCCTCTAACCCCCAGTTAACTACGTGGGCTAGTCGTGGAAAGAATATAACACAACCCGACATTATTCCTCCATTTTCCTGCATTAAAAACAACCTAAAAATGCCTCCATTATTCCTCCATTTGCCTACATTAAACACAACCTAAAAACACCTCCATTATTCCTCCATTTTCCTGCATTAAACACAACCTAAAAATGCCTCCATTATTCCTCCATTTTCCTGCTTTAAAACCAACCTAAAAACGCCTCCATTATTCCTCCATTTTCCTGCATTAAAAACAACCTAAAAATGCCTCCATTATTCCTCCATTTTCCTGCATTAAACACAACCTAAAAATTCCTCCATTATTCGTCCATTTTCCTACATTAAACACAGCCCAAAAACACCTCCATTATTCCTCCATTTGCTTGCATTAAACACAACATAAAAACGCCTCCATTTTCCTACATTAAACACAACCTAAAAATGCCTCCATTATTCCTCCATTTGCCTGCATTAAACACAACCTAAAAACACCTCCATTATTCCTCCATTTTCCTGCATTAAACACAACCTAAAAACACATCCATTATTCCTCCATTTGCCTGCATTAAACACAACCTAAAAATGCCTCCATTATTCCTCCATTTTCCTGCATTAAACACAACCTAAAAACCCCTCCATTTTCCTGCATTAAACACAACCTAAAAACCCCTCCATTATTCCTCCATTTTCTTGCATTAAACATAACCTAAAAAGGCCTCCATTATTCCTCCATTTGACTGCATTAAACACAACCTAAAAATGCCTCCATTATTTTTCATGCATTAAACACAACCTAAAAATGCCTCCATTATTTCCCCATTTCCCTGCATTAAACACAACCTAAAAAAAGCCTCCATTATTCCTCCATTTGCTTGCATTAAACACAACCTAAAACTGCCTCCATTATTCCTCCATTTGCCTGCATTAAACACAACCTAAAAATTCCTCCTTTATTCCTCCATATGCCTGCATTAAACACAACCTAAAAATGCCTCCATTATTACTCCATCTGCCTGCATTAAACATAACCTAAAAAAGCCTCCATTATTCCTCCATTTGCCTGCATTAAACACAACCTAAAAATGCCTCCATTATTCCTCCATTTGCCTACATTAAAAACGCCTCCATTATTCCTCCATTTGCCTGCATTAAACACAACCTAAAAATGCCTCCATTATTCCTCCATTTGCCTGCATTAAACACAACCTAAAAATGCCTCCATTATTCCTCCATTTTCCTGCATTAAACACAACCTAAAAACGCCTCCATTATTCCTCCATTTTCCTGCATTAAACACAACCTAAAAACACCTCCATTATTCCTCCATTTTCCTGCATTAAACACAACCTAAAAACGCGTCCATTATTCCTCCATTTGCCTGCATTAAACACAACCTAAAAACGCCTCCATTATCCCTCCATTTTCCTACATTAAACACAACCTAAAAATGCCTCCGTTATTCCTCCATTTGCCTGCATTAAACACAACCTAAAAACGCTTCCATTATTCCTCAATTTTCCTGCATTAAACACAACCTAAAAATGCCTCCATTATTCCTCCATTTGCCTGCATTAAACACAACCTAAAAACACCTCCATTATTCCTCCATTTTCCTGCATTAAACACAACCTAAAAACACCTCCATTATTCCTCCATTTGCCTGCATTAAACACAACCTAAAAACGCCTCCATTATTCTCCATTTGCCTGCATTAAACACAACCTAAAAAACTACAGAAACAAACACATTTTCACCAAAGCCAGCCATTCACTCATTCACTCAGAGATTAGAAAATTACAGTGGGAACTAAACCACACCATTATCAAAACCTGTCGGCTCTTTACACTACCATCCCTACCATACCCTTTATTTATTACACATCATTCTCTGACTTCTTCACATATCTAATCCTGATGATGAACCACGAAGAATGGTTTGAAACGTCGACACAAAAAACAATAAAATGCGATGGATTCGAAAGACATAACCACACATTCTCCCACTTCTTGTTTTCTTTCCACAGGGGGCCACATGAGAGCTTAGTCATTTATCCAGCCCTACAAAGCCCATTGTTTCTCTACACCAAGAGAAATTCTCAAAGCTCATAGATTTTGTCAATGCATCTGCAGTATTCTTCAAAGTGTCCACATTTACCAACAACACCTTTTTGTCTTCTATCATATCCCTGACAAAGTGATACTTGACATCAATGTGCTTTGTCTTTGAATGGTAAGCAGGGTTCTTTGCCAAGAAAATTGCACTTTGGCTATCACAGTCTATCCTTATAGCTCCCTATACTAACCTCATACTTGAACACATTCTCTGCAACTAAACTGCTTCCTTGCTTGCATGAGTTGCTGCCATGTATTCTGCCTCTGTAGTTGATAGTGCCACTACAGATTGTTTCTTACTCATCCAATTGACTGCACCTCCAAATAGGTTAAACCCATACCCACTTGTAGATCTTCTCTGATCCAGATCTCCAGCCTAGTCCACATCAACAAAGCCACGGATATCCAAAACTCTGTCCAATCCTGGTCTTCCTTGGTAGCACAAACCATAATCACTAGTGCCACGCAAATACCTGAAAAACCCGCTTCACTACTGTCCAATGCTCCTTCCCTGGTTTTGACATAAACCTACTCAATACTCCCACTACATGTGCAATGTCTGGTCTATTACAGACCATCGTATACATCAGGTTACCGACTACACTTGCATATGGAACACGGGACATATCCTCTTCCTCTTCTTGTGTCTTGGGACATTGTTCAGCAGATAACTTTACACCTATAGGAATAGGAACCTTCACCGGTTTACTATCCTGCATATTAAACCTCTATAGTATTGTCTCGACATACTTCCTCTGGTTTAACTAGAGCTTCCTCTTTGCCCAATCTCTTTTAATTTCCATGCCCAAAATATAGTTTGCAGCACCAAGATCTTTCATGTTGAATTTGGAGGACAATTGGGTCTTCAAATCCTGGATAATTTCTTTGTCATTTCCAACCAGCAACATATCATCCACATACAAGACCAGATAAATAACATGGTCACCAATTAATTTAAAATACACACAGTGATCTGCCTTGCTTCTGGTGAAGCCAAGTCCCCATATAAATGTATCAAATTTTTGATACCACATCTTTGGTGACTGTTTTAACCCATACAAAGAATACTTTAACTTGCATACCGGTTCTTTCTTACCCTTCACTGCAAAGCCTTTAGGTTGCTTCATGTAGATCTCATCTTCCAGATCCCCGTGAAGAAATGTTGTCTTCACATCCATCTGTTCTACCTCAAAATCAAAAGCAACAACAACAAATAAAAGTAATCTAATAGAAGCTACCTTGGCAATAGGAGAAACAATATCACCAAAATCAATTCCTGGCACCTGGGAATAACCTTTTGCTATCAATCGAGCTTTGTATATCTCCACCTTTCCTTATGTATTTGTCTTCTTCTTGAACACCAATTTTCTGCCAATGGGTTTCCTTCCAACCGACAACTCCACCAGATCCCAAGACTCTTTTTTGTGCAAAGATGCCATTTCATCAACCATGGCCTCTTTCTAGAGTTTTCCATCCTCTAAATCTACTGCTTCCTTCACAGTTCTAGGATCATCATCAGTAACAGATAAAGAAAATTTTGAACAGAAAGCAGATGAACCATACCTTTCTGGCTACCTTCTTTCTCGAACTGATCTTCTCACACCCAGAGTTTGTGGCTCTTCATCTTCTAATTCCTCCTTTGCTGTAGAGTCTAATTCTTCCTTCTTAAGCTCAAACTCTATCTTCTTAGGTTCCTTTGGTTGGACTTCATGTTCAATAACATTTTTCACCTCTCTGAACACCACATCTCTGCTGTACACAACCTTCCTTGTTACTGGGTTCCTGATCCGGATTTAAACAGGAACGCAACAAATTATAGAGATAACCATAAACACAAAGATGCAGTGGAAATAATACTTCATCTCAATAATGTAAAATACTAAAATATGCTTACAAACAGCAATGGAAATAGACTAGCTAGGGTGATGGTAGCTTATCTTTGAGAAGAGATGTGGTGGCTACATGCCTCTGAACTGTGTTAAAATGAGGCTCGAAGGCCTATTTATTGTTGAGAAACAATGGAAAACCCTTAACATCCCAAAACCTAACCCTAGAAGATGAAACGCCAAATTGTGGGCCCCGTTTTGGGTAAGTTGGTACATCAACTTCCCGGGGTCGTAACTTTGGCACCCGATCTTCGTTTGATGTGTACAATAGCTCGTTAGAAAGATCTATCTGAGAACTACAACTTTTGTAAGAGAAACATAGGTCCATGGACCCATGTTGCTCCCAGGTTTCCCAAAAAAAGTTGTTTAGGGCCTCAAAATGGCTCCGGAAGTTTAGGACCTAAAAAACTGCTAAAAATAGTAAATTGTGCTACAATTATGGAAACTGAAAAACTGAAAGAGATAGTTGTGGGGGTCCAAATGGGATAGGTGGGTGGCCACCAACATCCACCTGGATCATTCCTCCCCCCTTAGGAAGCAATGGTTCCCATTGCATTGAGTTCCTCCATCTGCTGAACCTGGTTCCTGGTGAGCTGTTCTACAATCTCATATGTGTCCAGTAATGGTTAGAAGCATGGTCGAGGGCAGTACACATTGAACACTTGGTGCAGGTGAAGGAGTGGTGGAATGTTGTGCTCCAAATAATTGTTTCCCATAGCCTTGGTAATGCTATAAGGACCATGTCGAAGTGGCCTGAGCTTCTGATGGGCTCTTATAAGGCGTTCTTTCTGTAGATGCAACCTGACTTTGTCGCCCACCTGAAACTTGTGTGGTACCCCTATGGGTGAGGAGAAGTTGTTCCTGAGTTCTGTCATGACCATATCCCTTTGTTTCTGCTGCTGCATGGAGGAACCCTTCGCGGGGGTCATGGATGTGGCTACGATCTTCCCCTTACTTTGGGAGCGAACTAGACAGAAAATGAATTTCCTAGTCTGGGAGACGATCTTGCTACATTTCTTAGTAGATGTTATCATAAAATCTAACCTTGATAGACTGTTGACCTAATAGACTCTGAGTAACTATTTCAAACCAACCTTTTGGCTGAGGCTTAGCCTCCTCAGCCTGAGAGGGCTCTCTCAAGGGTTAATGATATTGATTAAAGATATGGATAGATGGCTAACTCTATGGTTTGTGATTTTATATGTTTATAGGTTTAAATATGGAGACTTGCTACCATTGGGCTATGGAGTTAGTGACAGAGAAAAAGATAACAAATAGCTTTTCTTATGAACTGAGACTTGTATATACTTCAACGAAAGAGTAACACATTCAGGAAAGTCTCAATAACTTGAAGTTCATAGAAGTCAGAGCATATGGGCATGAATTATGAGTAATGATACATCAAGGCATTCAAAAGGAAAGTATTAAAAGTGATTCTTCAAAGTCTAATACTTAAAGGAAGTCAGAGCATGAATAACCATGAATTTTGAGTAATAAGTATTAAAAAATTGAAGAAAAACATCCAAAGATAGGACCTAAGAACTCAATTAACCATAGTTTAACACTTAAAGGAATTCAGTGCATGTTCCTCCATGGATTCTGAGTAATAAGTGTGAAGACTATGGAAGTAAAACATATCAAAGATAAAAGATAGAGCTCACTGAAGTACACTAAGAATCTCAGATTCAGAAAAGTTAAACTGCTTCTGTATATATCAGTCTCTTCACAACATTTACAAAAGTAGTCCTTTTCTATAACATTTTTCAACCCTGAGGAATTCAATTCTCAAGCTTTATATAGAGTTTTACATCCTTGGATACTATGATCCACCTTTAGAGGAATCCGAATTCCTAACTTAGACACCTTTCCATTCACAAAACAAACTACTTAATTACAATTTGACAGCTAGCTGTCTTTAAGAGTCCTAATACAAATAGGAGTGAAAATCCTAAAACATGCTTTCAACAACCTTATCTATGACTTCAATACATTCTTTAATCAGCTGTCAACCCATGTCTTTGAGCTTGATGATGTAAATGGTGTTATTGCAAAACCTGCCGAGTCATCACCTAACTATCCTGAAAACTAGGAGACAGAGTTCCTCCTTTTAAGGTCCTTAATCCTTTATGCTTATCTTCAAGCAGTTTTGCTGGTGTACATGTGGCATGCATTAATAATCCATAGAAACTTCATTTTTCCACTTGTGCAAGAAAGGGAATCTCGAATAGATGAACAAGAGAATAAAACATGATTGTGCTACGTAAATAGCCTGTTTTTGTAGCACAACTTTTATATTACTTATGGAATACTTCTTTGAACCATTATGCATCAATGCCATCTAAAACTTCATTAATGATCCTCATATGTCTACCAGCAATCATCAAACTTGGAATTTATCAAACCTTACCTTCGAAATACATCCATAAGGTGCTAAATGGTCACCTTCAGCAGTTTCGTAGCGCGCTACGAAACTGCTGTGTATGCTCTTTTTCAACACAGCCTTCAAAAATCTGTAGTTTGGGATTTTTTTCAAAATTTCATAAAGACTGATATGATCACCAAGAATCAAAACAACTTGCCCTTATGACATGTTCTTCTTCACAGATGTTCTTCTCTTTTATGCCAAAACTGTCGTATAGATTTATCATTTTTTGCACTGTTTTTATCTGAAAAATAGCTATTGAGACAGAGCCTATATCTTTTTATCCTTGATAGCTGTTATGAAAATGGAGGATGTTTTTGTAAATAATAATGTTTATAAGAAAATCTCTCTCCATTTTTTGAAAACCAGTTGTTGGCATTATGATTCAAGTGTTGTCCTTGATGGCAACTCACTCAGAGGATGGTACAGGTGCTCAGAGGTTGGTACAGGTGATGGCAACTTAATCAGAAGACAGATCTCAGTACAGCATGCCAAGGAAGCTCATACACGCCGTTTCGTTAAGCCCAAGTCGCGTGTACACGCTAGTTCGATTCAGAAAAAGCGCGTGTATGTGGAAAGGTTCCTTTGGTCCATGGTGGTTAGTCCTTGGAAGTTGTGCCTATGATTTCGGACCATTATGTCTCGACGGGCGTGTCGATCCCTAGTTTTAAAGTTGATGGTATTGTGTTACTATGGTTTTGGCTCTTGTTATTGAGCTAGGCCTAAGACTATATAAGGAGAAGAAGATCATTAGGCAAAATCATCTTTTGACAAGGCTTGAATATCTAAGAGAGAAAGAGATCTGATATGCAGGGTTCAGGTTGCTTGATATGAGCTAAGGAGAAATCACATCGGCGGATGGAAGACTAGATCTAAGGACAAATCGGGATCTAATGGTTTGAAATGCTCTATTATGATATGGTTGATTATGCGTATTTCTAGATCTGCATACTGTCGCAATATTATGTTCTGGATCTAACTGATGTCTGGTACAGCTGCAAGTTAAGAGAATCTATTTTTAGATCTGTACGCAGGTTGGATTAAGTAAAAACGCGTGTACACGCGGGTTTCGCTCATTGAAGTAGCGTATATCTCTTAAAGCTTATTTTGGGTTTTGTAGTTGGATCTGACTGTTATTGCAGAGTTCTGTAGACTGCTCTGGGTTCTGGTATCTGGTGATTGACAGGGTTCAGTGGTTCAGTGATTCAAAGTTTGATAATTCTAGTATTGGTTGTTTTATGCTTCATGGATCTGTTATGAAAGTTGAATGAATTGGGTTCTACAGATTGAATGATGTGCTTCAGGAATATCCAGTCTGAAAATGTATGAAAAGTGGTACCTGAAAGAAAGAAGATTGTAGGCCAGCACCTACGTACTAGTATCTTGGCTAGTACAAGAGCAAAGGGGGTTGGAGCTCCCTTCCAAGGAAGTTTGGAGAACGAGAGAAGGTTGTAGCCTTCTGCAGGTTGTAGCCTGCGTACTGGTACAAGGCTGCACCAGTACAAAATATTGTAAACTGAAGTTTCTTATTAAAAAAAAGATAGAGACAACTTGCAGCAGGTGGTTTTCACCCACATTGGGTTTCCACCTTATATCTTGGTGTTCATGTGTGTGGTTTTTGATCTGTTCTGTTATACTGCACCTGCTTACTGTTAATGAGGTGAATAATGTCCTGATGAACTTAACTGAAGAATAAGCTAACTAAATTATGAGTTTTCTTCTTATACGCTGTTTTACTTAACCACAGTAGCGTGTACACGCTGGTTCACCTAACTGAAGTAGCGTATATGTTTCTGAGCATTGAAAAGTTTGATTGATCTGATAATACTGATTCACCCCCCCTCTCAGTATTATTTCCAACAATTGGTATCAGAGCAGGTCCTTCAGAGAAGCTTGATCGCTTGAAGGTAGATCATTCATCATGAGCAGCTACGAGAAAGAAGCATCAATCAGGCCACCGATTTTTGATGGGACAAATTTCAATTATTGGAAGGTAAGAGTTACTGCATATCTTCAATCCCTTGGTACAGAAGTTTGGAACATTGTAGAAACAGGCTATGCTTTTCCTTCAGCTACTCCTACAGATCCAGCTGAGAAAAAGAAGTATGAAACAAATGCAAAAGCAGTCAGTACTCTATTAGGAAGTATATCTCAAACAGAATTCATGAAGGTCATGCACTTCAAATCAGCAAAAGAAATATGGGACAAAATGATCACTAGCTATGAAGGAGATGAACAGGTAAAGCAAGCTAAACTTCAAACTCTCAGGATTCAATATGAGACTCTCAAGATGTATAATGATGAAAGTGTGGCTAATTATTTTCTTCGGGTAGATGAGATTGTTAATTGTATGAAAAATTTGGGTGAAGAAATAAGAGAAACTATAGTAGTTCAAAAGATTCTAAGATCATTATCCCCCAAATTTGAATCTAAAGTATCTGCAATAGAAGAAAAAGAAAATCTTCGTGTTCTCACTATGTCTCAGCTACATGGAATTCTAACCGCTTATGAAATGAGAAAGGGAGGTCCATCTGACAGAAGGGAAGCTGCTTTTAAGGCATCAGGAAAAGAAGATTACTATGAAGCAAGCCATGTTCCAGAAGAAGAGGAAGAAGAATCGAATTTTGTCAGAAATCTTCAAAGGGGTTCTGGAAGGTTCAGAGGTAAGCTACCTTTCAAATGCTTTGCTTGTGGGAAAGTAGGTCATTATGCTGCAAAATGTCCTTATAAGGATAAAGGAAAAGAACCTGCTAGATGGAACAAGAAACAAAGTGCAAATAAGAAAAGCTACTACACCCATGAAGATAGTGATGGCTTATCAAACAGTGATGAAGAGGAACAAGGTAATAAATATAAGCTGTTAATGGCATTTGAAGATGATGATTTTGAAGATGCTGTAGATGTGGATAATCTCTATAATGAAATCACTAGACTCAAGAGAGGCATAGAAGAAAAGAATGTGATCATTGATACTTTGCAATTTCAGATTGATGAAAAGGAAAAACATCTTGAAAAACTAGAAGGTGAAATTGTTGGTCTCAGAAAAGAAATTGAGAAAACAAAAGCTATTAATCTTAAATTTGTCAAAGGATCTGAAACCTTGGATGAGATTATCAGTGTGCAGCGGTCTCCTCTAAACAAGACAGGTTTGGGCTATAATGGAGAAACCTCTCAAGCATCCACCTCAAAAATTTATCTTGATGCAGCAAGAAGAAATGAGCGGAAGAACAATGAAGATAATCAGGTAAAGCAGGGACGAATTACAAACAGAAACTATCAGGGACAATCCTCCTTAAGGATGAACAAAAGCTACAACCAACCACAGGTAAAATCTTCTCAGTTTGGCTCAAGAATAGATGAAAATAGAAATTACAATAAGTTGGCTGGTAGATTCAATAACCGCAGAAGCTTCTTCAATGGACAATGCTTTTCTTGCCACAACTTTGGTCACAAAGCAGCTCAATGTGTTGCATATAAAACAATCATGACTAGGGAAGCTCAAAAACAAAGAAGTATGACAGGGATTACAAAGAGGACCTATAACAACTTTTCGATTCTTGAAAATGAAGTTGAATGTTCTATTTGCAATAATTTTGGTCATAAAGAATCTGAATGCAGGAGCAGGTTTCAGGAGAAAAAGGAACAAGCCACGAGCACCAAAAAATGGAGAATAAAAGAACCTCAGACAGAAAGATGTGGGATAGCGTTTTATGCAGAAGGACAGGAAAATCTATGGTACATTGACAGTGGATGTTCGAAACATATGACAGGTGATAAAGAAAAACTTGAATCTTATTCTACTTTAGAAAAGGGAAAGAAAGTTTCTTTTGGAAATGATACTCCTGCAACTATAAAAGGAAAAGGTATTGCTCCTTTGAAAGAAAAGGTCAAGGCTGGAAATGTTTTGTATGTTGATGGATTGAAGCATAATCTTTTAAGTGTCAGCCAGATGTGTGATAAAAAAACCGAGGTTATTTTCAGATCGAATGGATGTCTTGTTCGTGATCTTGATACAGGTAAAACAGTTCTCAAAGGCAAAAGAACTCCAAATAATCTGTACATATTTGAAGAAGGACAACAACAATGCTATCTTAGCAAGGATGAAGAGCACTGGTTATGGCATCGAAGGTTGGGACATCTAAGCTTCTCACAAATAAGGAAAGCATGCAAATATCAGGCAGTTCGCGATCTTCCAGATATCAAAATTCCAGACAACACCATATGCAAATCTTGTCAGTTTGGAAAGCAAACCAGAACTAACTTTCCAGAGAAGGAAGGATCAGCTAGCTTGCCTCTTGAGCTAGTCCATACAGATGTATGTGGTCCATTTAGGAAAAGGACACCTCGAGGAGAAGAATATCTGATATTATTCATTGATGATTTCTCAAGGTTTGTTTGGTTAGGGCTTATGAAGCACAAAGATGAAGCATTCGAAAAATTCAAATCCTTCAAAGCATTGGCTGAAAATGAATCAGGACACAAAATTAAGTGCCTCAGATCTGACAGAGGTGGGGAGTTCACATCAAATGAATTTTTTGATTTCTGCGATGAACATGGGATAAGAAGAGAATTCTCTACAGCTAGAACTCCTCAGCAAAATGGGGTTGTGGAAAGAATGAACAGAACTATCCAACAAATGGCTCGTGCTATGCTCGATGAATCAGGTACTCCTGCAACCTTCTGGGGTGAAGCTGCACATGCTGTTGTTATTATTCTTAACAAAAAAAATGTCCGAGTAAACAGCACTCAAACACCTCATGAGCTTTGGAGTGGTAAAACTCCTTCCGTGAAGCACTTCAAAATCTTTGGGAGCAAATGTTATATCAAGAATACTGATGAGCAACTTGGAAAACTTGAACCTAGAGCAGATGAGGGCATTCTTCTTGGTTATTCTCCACATAGCAAAGCATACAAGTGCTACAATAAAAGACTTGGCAGAATTGTTGACAGTATTGATATAGTGGTTGATGAGAAGGGATATATTCCTAGGCAAGTTCATCATGAAGACATTGAAGAAGATGAAGGTTACTCTCAAAGGCGAAATGATGAAGAAGAAGAACCTCAAGAAGAAGAAGAATCTCAAGAAGAACCAGAGGAGCAGACAAGAATAGAAGAGAAGACTCCATCCAGATATGTCCAAAAGAATCATCCAGAAACTCAGATTGTGGGGCAGAAAGAAGCAGGAGTACAAACAAGAAGGACACTTGCAGAAGCTTCAAGCTACTTGGCTCTACTCTCCTCCATTGAACCACAAAATGTGAAAGAAGCATGCAAAGATGAATGTTGGGTCAAAGCAATGGATGAAGAACTTGAGCAAATCGAAAAGAACAACACTTGGGAATTAGTTCCTAGACCAAAAGATAAGAATGTAATAGGAACAAAATGGGTCTTCAAGAATAAGTTGAATGAAAATGGAGAAGTAATTAGAAACAAGGCCAGACTTGTTTGTAAAGGGTATGCACAGCAAGAAGGAATAGATTTTGAAGAGACCTTTGCTCCTGTGGCAAGACTAGAGGCCATCCGAATGTTCCTTGCTCTCTCAAGCTTTCAAAACTTCAAGGTATTTCAAATGGACGTGAAATCAGCCTTCCTGAATGGAGACTTAGAAGAAGAAGTATATATTGAGCAGCCAGATGGGTTCATTCTTGGGAATGATCCAAACCTTGTATGCAGATTGAAAAAGGCACTCTATGGGCTCAAACAAGCTCCAAGGGCTTGGTACTATCGGTTGGACAAATATCTTCACCAACAAGGCTTTTCAAAAGGATCAGCAGATAGCAATCTCTATATAAAAGTTGAAAATAACAAATTGCTAATTCTTGTTGTTTATGTAGATGATATTATTTTTGGCAGCAATGAAGAGACCATGAGTCAAAACTTTGCCTTGGTTATGCAGAAAGAATTCGAAATGTCACTTCTTGGAGAATTGACATATTTTCTTGGATTGCAAATCCAACAAAATGAAGGAGGTATCTTCTTGTCTCAAACCAAATACCTCAAGCAGATCTTGAAGAAGTATGTCATGGAAGAGTCAAAGCTAGTATGTACACCCATGGTTACAGGATGCAGCCTCAGTGCAAATGATGAATCAGCAGCAGTTCACCAACCCACTTATAGATCCATGATTGGGAGTTTGCTTTATTTGACAGGTACTCGACCAGATATTACACATGCAGTAGGAATGGTTGGAAGATTTCAAGCCAACCCAAAGGAAACTCATCTTCAGGCAGTCAAAAGAATCTTCAAATATCTTCAAGGGACCCAAAACTATGGCTTATGGTATCCTAGAAATACAGATCTCACTCTTCATGCTTACACAGATGCAGATTGGGCTGGAAGTGTGGATGATAGGAAAAGCACAAGTGGAGGTGCTTTCTTCATGGGTTCCAGATTAGTATCTTGGTTCAGCAAGAAACAAAGTTCGATTGCCTTATCTACAGCTGAAGCAGAATATGTGGCTGCAGCATCTTGTTGCACACAACTTCTTTGGATGATGCAGACCTTGCAGGACTTTCAAATCACTTGCACTCCACCTGTCTCTATCTTATGTGATAATACAAGTGCAATCAGCATTTCAAAGAATCCAGTCATGCACTCAAAGACCAAGCACATACCAATCAAGTACCATTTTCTTCGGGAACAAGTGCTTGAGCAGAAGGTCAAGTTGGAGTATGTTCCTTCTAAGGAGCAAGTTGCTGATATTCTCACAAAACCACTGCCCAGGGAAACTTTTGAATATCTCAGACAAAAGCTGGGAGTAGTTGATGCTTCATCCTGTTGTTGAAGTTTGTTTGTTCTACAGAAAAGTTTGTATACGCAGGTTACGGAAGGGATATGCGCGTATACACGCGGTTTCATGATGGGTAAGTCGCGTATATGTTGGACGCTTGTTGCAGAAAGTATATCCACGTACATACGCTGTTCTATACAGGAAAAATCGCGTATATGAAGTTCTGAACAGCAAGGGAAAACTCTGGAGTTCTGAACAACAATGGGAATGTCAGAATTCTTCAGGCACAGTTTCAGGGAGTGCAACAGGCACAGGTTCAGGGGGAGCAGCTTAAAAGTCTCATAAAGCATTGTTGGCATTCAGATGTTTTGGTCGTTGGTTTCAGGAGAAGGAGCTCAGAAAGAAATCCTGGTTGCTGATCTAACAAGATGTTTATCAGATGCTGCTGGTGCCTTTCCTAAGTCTTGGTCTAGATCTGTTGTCTCTATGTCATGTATCTCTCTTGTCATATTTCTTTTATGGTGTCAAGGTCATGTAACGGCCTATGTTGGTTTCCCCACTATGCCTGGGATGAATGCTGTAATATAATTGGTTGTTTCTGATATGTTATGGATGTATGTATTGAGTCCTTTGGTGATAGGAAGGTCCCTTATGGTGTATAAGTCTTGGTTCTTGTTGAAGAACATCTTTTGCAGATCTGGCCTACTGTCAGGGGGAGCACGAGTTAGCACAGCCAAGCAGAGGTATCAGCATGTCCTCAGGGGGAGCACAGCCCTTTGCCCTTGATGTCAAAGGGGGAGAGTGACTTGATGTGGTGGTTGCCATCAAGTCCAAAGGGGGAGATTGTTGGCATTATGATTCAAGTGTTGTCCTTGATGGCAACTCACTCAGAGGATGGTACAGGTGCTCAGAGGTTGGTACAGGTGATGGCAACTTAATCAGAAGACAGATCTCAGTACAGCATGCCAAGGAAGCTCATACACGCCGTTTCGTTAAGCCCAAGTCGCGTGTACACGCTAGTTCGATTCAGAAAAAGCGCGTGTATGTGGAAAGGTTCCTTTGGTCCATGGTGGTTAGTCCTTGGAAGTTGTGCCTATGATTTCGGACCATTATGTCTCGACGGGCGTGTCGATCCCTAGTTTTAAAGTTGATGGTATTGTGTTACTATGGTTTTGGCTCTTGGTATTGAGCTAGGCCTAAGACTATATAAGGAGAAGAAGATCATTAGGCAAAATCATCTTTTGACAAGGCTTGAATATCTAAGAGAGAAAGAGATCT
The DNA here is from genome assembly GCA_031772625.1 of Pinus tabuliformis. Classification (NCBI taxonomy): domain Eukaryota; kingdom Viridiplantae; phylum Streptophyta; class Pinopsida; order Pinales; family Pinaceae; genus Pinus; species Pinus tabuliformis. Next base: position 16,153,471 of record CM062804.1, read on the forward strand.
GATATGCAGGGTTCAGGTTGCTTGATATGAGCTAAGGAGAAATCACATCGGCGGATGGAAGACTAGATCTAAGGACAAATCGGGATCTAATGGTTTGAAATGCTCTATTATGATATGGTTGATTATGCGTATTTCTAGATCTGCATACTGTCGCAATATTATGTTCTGGATCTAACTGATGTCTGGTACAGCTGCAAGTTAAGAGAATCTATTTTTAGATCTGTACGCAGGTTGGATTAAGTAAAAACGCGTGTACACGCGGGTTTCACTCATTGAAGTAGCGTATATCTCTTAAAGCTTATTTTGGGTTTTGTAGTTGGATCTGACTGTTATTGCAGAGTTCTGTAGACTGCTCTGGGTTTTGGTATCTGGTGATTGACAGGGTTCAGTGGTTCAGTGATTCAAAGTTTGATAATTCTAGTATTGGTTGTTTTATGCTTCATGGATCTGTTATGAAAGTTGAATGAATTGGGTTCTACAGATTGAATGATGTGCTTCAGGAATATCCAGTCTGAAAATGTATGAAAAGTGGTACCTGAAAGAAAGAAGATTGTAGGCCAGCACCTACGTACTAGTATCTTGGCTAGTACAAGAGCAAAGGGGGTTGGAGCTCCCTTCCAAGGAAGTTTGGAGAACGAGAGAAGGTTGTAGCCTTCTGCAGGTTGTAGCCTGCGTACTGGTACAAGGCTGCACCAGTACAAAATATTGTAAACTGAAGTTTCTTATTAAAAAAAAGATAGAGACAACTTGCAGCAGGTGGTTTTCACCCACATTGGGTTTCCACCTTATATCTTGGTGTTCATGTGTGTGGTTTTTGATCTGTTCTGTTATACTGCACCTGCTTACTGTTAATGAGGTGAATAATGTCCTGATGAACTTAACTGAAGAATAAGCTAACTAAATTATGAGTTTTCTTCTTATACGCTGTTTTACTTAACCACAGTAGCGTGTACACGCTGGTTCACCTAACTGAAGTAGCGTATATGTTTCTGAGCATTGAAAAGTTTGATTGATCTGATAATACTGATTCACCCCCCCTCTCAGTATTATTTCCAACACCAGCTTCAGTTGTTCGGAAACTGCATTATAAAATCATGTATAAAACATGAAAATTCAGAATCCTGCAAATAGGTCTCAAAAGAAACTTCGAATCTCCAAATTGGTAGAACTTGGGATAAATTTGAAAAAGGTTTTTGTTCCTAGTTATGTTCCTAGAAAAAAACTCCTTCATATTTTTGAAACTCATCTTCATTTTCCTGAAAATTCCTTTTGAAATCAACAGCTCAAAACAGTCCAAGAAACACACAAATCCCCTTGCAGCTCCTGGTAGAAATACATGTAACCTATCTGGATGAAATCTTGTGTGAAGTTGAGGTCATCCATGATAGCCTTATTTTTATCCTTTCATCTTCATGGCAATTTCCCTTTATAACCCAAACTGCCCTCTTAAAAATATGACAGTTGTAAAGAACTTTTTGGACAGCAAGCTATTTGTCACAAAGTTAACTTTTCAAAGGTGACAACTGACTGATACATGCAAAGGTTGAAAAGTAAATGACAGAGAGGAGCTTGGGTAACTTTTTTAAGGAATTATATTCAAATGTGGAGAGAAAGGTGACAAAATGAGGGAGTGGAAAGCAATAGCCACTTCATCAACCAATAAAAATAACTCTGTTTTTCCTAAAAAAGAAGGTTGCATTCCTGAGCTCCTATCTCTTGATCCTTGATAGCTGTTACAAAAATGGAGGAGGTTTTTGTAGGTAAGAATGTTTATAAGAAAAACCTCTTTCATTTTTCAAAAATGAGTTTTCAATTTCTCAGGAACCCCCTTGGAAGTTGACTACTAAAAACAGAACAACAAGGTTTTTTTCTCATAGTGCGCTACAAAATTAGCTGTTTTCGTAGTGCAAATCACCTTTTTTGAACTAGCTACGCTACGAAATTGCAGATTCTTGTGTATGCTCTTTTTTCAACACAGTTTTCAAAATGGTTAAAGATATGGGTTCTAAATAGCATGTGAGACTTCTAGGACATGGAACAAGGTTGATTTAACTTTATTTGGATATGAAAATGAGACTCTTAACCTATCACCTACCCATTATCAAGACTAAAATGACCTTTATACCTCCTTGAAATCATAATCGAAAGTAGAGTTGACACAATGATGTTTTTTGAAAATTTTTGGGTGATAACAGTGGCTCCACTAGGGATAGTGTGCCCCAGTGGTACACTAAGAACCGGTAGCTCCAGTGCTGCTATCCATCCTTTAGAATAAAACTCTGAAATTCTACCCAATCTTCTCCTCAAGCTTTAATGATTTCTACAAGAGGAACTCAAACTACACCTAAAAAATGCTCAGTCAACCTACCCTGAGCTTATTTGCACATTCCTACCTACCTTATTAGCTGCAACCTCCATTTGTAGCTCAAGGAACATGAAACTTCCAATGAAGCTAGTCATTGATCTGATCTGACACTTGAATCTCTTGACTGTGCTTGAAGCAAAAATAAACATGATACTGAAATAACCGAGGCAGCATGAGATGTAACTGATCTTCAAGATGAAAATATAACTGGAAATCTAAATAGTAAATCTTTTCCATGTAATCAGCTATAGGGTCAAAAAAGACATGATTAGTTTGATGATCATCATAACATTCTATATCTTCAGACAACTGGTTATCAACAACACAAATGTTCCTTTGATATGCTATCCAACTGCTTTTCTAAATGATTCCCACAAACAGTGTAATTTTCCTCATTATTATGATCATTCATTGATGTAAGCTACTGCAAAGTATGACATAAAAAATCAACCTTTTCCTCTGCCTGAGGGTTATAAAAGCTATCTTCCAATATTTATTCTTGGTGTTTGCAATTATTTTCATACTCTTTATGATCAAAAGACTAGCAAGTTTGCTGCATCTTTACATTAATCTCAAAGGATGTAACATGGTTTTCATAAGTAAACCCCTCTTTATTTTCATGTTGCATTTCATGGGATGTTATACTTTCTTCTTGGTGTTGAAATGTATTGTTATGTAGAGCCTCTAAAATTTATTCATCCATGAATTCATCATCATCATAACAATCTTCCAAATATTGAATAAAACTCACAAAATGTTTACAGCAATCTTTGACTAGCAATAAGGAGGGATGACACTCTTTATACATCTCATAGAATACATCATGGAAATTAGCAAGCGAATATATTGAACCATTTTCCAAACCTTTATACCAAGACCATGCTTTTCATTCTAAAGTAGTCATAAACATCTTCATGAGACAATCTTTAGGGAACTGAACCTTAAGACTGCGTTCATGCATATGGAACCTAACCAAATGAAGAGCAGCATTGTCTTTCTTTCATCTTTGAATGTTGGAAGATTATCTAACCATTCGACCTTTGGCATAGGATTTGGAAAACCAAGGATATAAGACCGATTCATAGGGGCATACCTGACATTCATTCTTGCAATGGAACTCATCTTGAAACTTCATCAAGCTACTAATATTCTAGCAGTGGAGTCACCTTCCAATTTGTTATTTGATGTGTGGAGTCGCCAAAGTAGATGTAGCCTCAAATAGCTTCCTGAGATTCTACTACCTTCAGAATTTCAGCTTCTTGATTTTGGGAATGAGTAATCTTCAGGCTCTCGACAGATACACCAAAATGTTATCACAAAATCTGACCCTGATAGGCTGTTGATCAAGTAGACTCTGAGTAACTATTTCAAACCAATCTTTTGGCTGAGGCTTAGCCTCCTCAGCCTGAGAGGGCTCTCTCAAGGGTTAATGATATTGATTAAAGATATAGATAGATGGCTAACTCTATGGTTTGTGATTTTATATGTTTATAGGTTGAAAGATGGAGACTTGCTACCATTGGGCTATGGAGTCAGTGACAGAGAAAAAGATAACAAATAGCTTTTCTTATGAACTGAGGCTTGTATATACTTCAATGAAAGAGTAACACATTCAGGAAAGTCTCAATAACTTGAAGTTCATAGAAGTCAGAGCATGTGGGCATGAATTCTGAGTAATGATACATCAAGGTATTCAAAAGGAAAGTATTAAAATTGATTCATCAAAGTCTAATACTTAAAGGAAGTCAGAGCATGAATAACCATGAATTCTGAGTAATAAGTATTAAAACATTGAAGAAAAACATCCAAAGATAGGACCTAAGAACTCAATTCACCATACTTTAACACTTAAAGGAAGTCAAAGCATGTTCCTCCATGAATTCTAAGTAATACGTGTAAAGACTATGGAAGTAAAACATATTGAAGATAAAAGATAGAGCTCACTGAAGTACACTAAGAATCTGAGATTCAGAAAAGTTAAATTGTTTCTGTATATATCAGTCTCTTCATAACATTTGCAAAAGTAGTCCTTTTCTATAAGAATTTTCAACCCTGAGGAATTCGATTCTCAATATTTATATAGAGTTTTACATCACTGGATACTATGATCCACCTTTAGAGGAATTTGAATTCCTAACTTAGACACCTTCCCATTCACAAAACAAACTACTTAATTACAATTTGACAGCTAGATGTCTTTAAGAGTCCTAATACAAATAAGAGTGAAACTCCTAAAACATGCTTTCAACAACCTTATCTATGACTTCAATACATTCTTTAATCAGCTATCAACCCATGTATTCAAGCTTGATGATGTCCACTGTGCTGTTGCAAAACCTGCTGAGTCATGACCTAACTGTCCTGTAAACTAGGAGACGGAGTTCCTCCTTTTAAGGCCCTTAATCCTTTATGCTTATCTTCAAGCAGTTTTTATAGTGTACATGTGGGATGCATTAATAATCCATAGAAACTTCATTTTTCCACTTGTGCAAGAAAGGGAATCTCGAATAGATGAACAAGAGAATAAAACATGACTGTGCTATGTAAATAGCCTGTTTTTGTAGCACAACTTTTATATTACTTATGGAATACTTCTTTGAACCATTCTGCATCACTGCCATCTGAAACTTCATCAATGATCCTCATATGTCTACCAGCAATCATCAAACTTGGAATTTATTAGACCTTACCTTCGAAATACATCCATAAGGTGCTAAATGGTCACCTTCAGCAGTTTCGTAGTGCGCTACGAAACTGCTGTGTATGCTCTTTTTCAACATGGCCTTCAAAAATCTGTAGTTTGGGAATTTTTTCAAAATTTCATAAAGACTGATATGATCACCAAGAATCAAAACAACTTACCCTTATGAGATGTTCTTCTTCACAGATGTTCTTCTCTTTTATGCCAAAATTGTCCTATAAATTTATCATTTTCTGCACTGTTTTTATCTGAAAAATAGCTGTTGAGACAGAGCTTATATCTTTTTATCCCTAATATTTGTTACATAGATGGAGGAGGGTTTTGTAGAAAAGAATGTTTATAAGAAATACCTCTCTTTTTTTTTAAAACCAACTTCAATTGTCCGGAATCTGCATTATAAAATCATGTATAAAACTGGAAAATTCAGAATCCTGCAAATAGATCTCAAAGGAAACTTCGAATATCCAAATTGGTAGCACCTGGGATAAATTTGAAAGAGGTTTTTGTTCCTAATTATGTTTCTATAAAAGACCTCGTTCAGATTTTTGAAATTCATCTTCATTTGCCTGAAAATTCCTTTTGAAATCAAAAGCTCAAAACAGTCCAAGAAACACACAAATCCCCTTGTAGCTCTTGGTAGAAATACATGTAACCTATCTAGATGAAAGCTTGTGTGAAGCTGAGGTCATCCATGATAGCCTTCTTTTTATCCTTTCATCTTCATGGAAATTTCCCTTTATAACCCAAACTTCCCTCTTAAAAATATGACAGTTGTAAAGAACTTTTTGGACAGCAAGTTGTTTGTCACAAAGTTAACTTTTCAAAGGTGACAGCTGACTGATACATGCAAAGGTTGAAAAGTAAATGACAGAGAGGAGCTTGGGTAACTTTTTAAGGAATGATATTCGAATGTGGAGAGAAAGGTGACAAAATGAGGGAGTGGAAAGCAACAACCACTTCATCAACCAATAAAAATAACTCTGTTTTTCCTGAAAAAGAAGGGTACATTCATGAGCTCCTATCTCTTGATCCTTGATATCTGTTACAAAAATGAAGGATGTTTTTGTAGGTAAGAATGTGTGTAAGAAAAACCTCTTTCATTTTTCAAAAATGAGTTTTCAATTGCTCAAGAACCCCCTTGGAAGTTGACTACTAAAAACAGAACAACAAGGTTTTTGTCTCATAGTGCGCTACGAAATTAGCTATTTTCATAGCACAAATCACCTTTTTTGAACTAGCTGCGCTACGAAATTGTGGATTCTTGTGTATGCTCTTTTTCCAACACAGTTTTCAAAATGGTTAAAGATATGGGTTCTAAACAGCATGTGAGACTTCTAGGACATGGAACAAGGCTGATTTAACTTTATTTGGATATGAAAATGAGACTCTTAACCTATCACCTACCCATTATCAAGACTAAAATGACCTTTAGACCTACTTGAAATCATGACCAAAGCAGATGTTATGAAACCAGCTCACAAAAAGATAGAAACGAGAGATCCACGCCTTAGAATTCAGCCTCTTCGAGGGGGCAACCTCCTTTACATTACATAAATGAACAATTCTTGGATGATACAAATGAAAATACCTCCTTTCTATATATAGGAGTCTAAGTGGTCCCAATACAATCAAAGCCTACATAACAATAATATTGTAGGTCACAACAATAACAATAGTGGGCTTCTATGTGGTACAATAGTAACAATATGGGCACTACATGGGTACATCAATATAATAAGTGGGTTGTACTAATAACAATAAGGGGTTACACTAGTAGTATAGGGGCCTAACATGCCCCTCTCCTTCAAAAAGCGTTGTCCTCAATGCTTGAGTAGTTCTTGATGCTTCTGTATAAAATTCTTGTCCTCCCATGTGGAATATTCAGCGAGTAAGTTCTTCCACTTGATGAGATACTCTGAAATTGATCGATTTCGTAGTTGTCGGGTTCTTGTTTCTGTGACTGCTCCAGGTTCCAATATGATTTTTCCTTCCTCTTCAATTTCTGGCAATATTGCTTGAATTGGGATCTTTTGCAACTTTTGAATTAGTGGCCATACTTCTTCGTCCTTCTTCCATTCTTCCCTTGCTTCGTTTATCCAATTTGGTTGGATAATATAAATAGCACAAAACAATGCTTCCACATCCTCATCCTTGAAGAGTCTTCCCATTCGGTAAGGTCGCCATTTTTTAAGTGCATGTAGTATTGCCAACATTTCCTTCTCATAAATAGCTTGCTTGAGATGTAGCAGTAAAAATACCCAATCACCTACATCAAAACATTTTTCACTACGATGTTGATCTACCTGTTGTTTCATTTGATTTTGCACCGAAGTGGCGTTATCCTTTAAAAGTTGGAGAACTTGCTGTTGATGCTCGATGTGATCTTTCTTTGCTAGAACCTTTTTCTTCTTGATATGTCCTTCTATATTTTGAGGAGTGGTAATTTCTTCCAGTCCTTTACAAGATATGGTCGGATTCATTTCTTGATGCTCAATGTGAATTTTCACTTCTTGAACATTTTTCTTCTTGATATGTCCTTCTATCTTGATAGTTTGAGGAGTGGTAATTTCGACCAATGAATTACAAGATATGGTTGGATTCATTTCTTCTTTCTCTGGGATGGGGTCCTGGCGCATATCTTCTTCTTTTGATGTTTCTTGATCCTTTTCTTCCTCCTCTTCATATTCTATGTAAAATAATTTCTTCTCAGCACACTTATGACCTTTAATGCATTTTCTATCACAATTGTAACAAAGCCCTTTTTCTCTTTTTTCTTCCAATTGTTGTGGCGTAACCCTTGTAGGTTGTGGAAGGCTAGGAGAAACAATACTTCCATCTTTATAGTTGTGAAGGGTATGCTTCTTGGTTTCCATAATTTTGCTTTCCACTATGTCACAAATCCCTTTTACACTTTCCAATTGTTGTGGTGTTGCTCTAAAGAAGGTGTTGCTCTTTGTATCCTCATAATGTGCTATCATTTCCTCCGTGAAAATTGACCACGTAACAAGTTTTTTACGAGAACAAAGCCCTTTGTACCATAAAAATTGATCTGGTTCTAAATATGAAGATGCAATACATACCTTTTGTAACAGTTGTACACCATTTATATCAAAATATTGCTCCATCTGAAGTATCCAATTTACCGGATCCTTGCCATCAAACTTCCTCATCTTGCTTTTTCTTTATTTTAGGAGCTCTACCTTGAAACGACTGTAACTCTGTACTTGCAGATCTTTAAGTTCTGAAATTCTGGCCTGTAGTAGCCCTCTGTGTCCTCTTTCCAATGCCACCAATCTGATCCAAATTGGATTCTCCAAGAAAGAGTTATGCACAATCTCCCAAGATGACCTGATTATAGACTAGTTCAGTAGAGCGAACTTGTACGACGTGCCACGAGTCACTGTTTCAACCTTTGAATTTGAAACACACACAAAAGAAACTACCGTCCGTCCTCTTTCTGTACCTTTTTACGAAATTTCAATCCGATCCTCAGAGAGAGAGTTATGACGATTTTCCCCAGGTCACCTGTTTTGAATGTAATTCAGGAGTCTGCAAAAAGGCCAACTTCCTCAGATCTTATCGCTGAAAATATCATGCGAAAATATCTGAAATTTGGACCCAAGGTTCAGCACCAATTTTTCTCAAATGGGTTTTTTTTGCGACTTCTGAAACGTCACAGAAAAAAAGTTATAGCGAAAATTCCACGATGACCTGTTTGGAGCAGCGAAACCCTAGAATCCAAAGCTCTGATACCAAATGTTATGAAACCAGCTCACAAAAAGATAGAAAAGAGAGATCCACGCCTTAGAATTCAGCCTCTTCGAGGGGGCAACCTCCTTTACATTACATAAATGAACAATTCTTGGATGATACAAATGAAAATACCTCCTTTCTATATATAGGAGTCTAAGTGGTCCCAATACAATCAAAGCCTACATAACAATAATATTGTAGGTCACAACAATAACAATAGTGGGCTTCTATGTGGTACAATAGTAACAATATGGGCACTACATGGGTACATCAATATAATAAGTGGGTTGTACTAATAACAATAAGGGGTTACACTGGTAGTATAGGGGCCTAACAGCAGAGTTGACACAATGATGTTGTTTGAAAATTTTTAGGTGATAACAGTAGAGATCAAAGAGGTGGCAGTAGGTTGGGCTACCTCTGGTATCATGTATAATGAATTACCCAAAGTAATAATAACAACATGAGGCCTTGACTCATACACAACATGTCGCCTCCACAAGTATGGCTGGCCAAATAGTACATCACAAACATCCAGAGGTTCAACATCACACAATACCTCGTCTGTGAACGGCTTGATGCTGTAGGGAAGGTGGCACTGCTGGCGAACTTAGAGATCTCGTCCTTGATGAAGCCACTCGATACTATACGGTTGCGGGTGTGGTGTAGTCGGTAGGCCCAACCGCTTCATGACCTCTACTAAAATGAGGTTCTTTTTGTTACCACTATTGAAAATGAATTGCAGCGGCGAACCCTTCACTCACATCTGTGAGTGGAAAAGATGCGCCCCCTCCTCTGGATCTTCAGGCTCATTCTTCTGGATCTTGGTGGTGGCAACAGTGATGCTGGGCTCCGCATCAATGATCTGCTTCCCTTTGCCATTCCCCTTGTCGGGTTTTGACTCGGGGTCGGAACATGCATCTGATTCTGAAGCCTTCAGCTCGGCCATTAGCGACTGCTTGGTCCGACACTCACTTGTGTTGTGAGTGGGGTTCTTGTGGAACTCACACCACTTTCCTGTGTCCTTCTTCAACTTCATGGTGTTGTTCTTTTCTTGTGGCTTCGATAGGTTGTCTTGGGTCACCCCACCTTGGCTTTGTCCTTTGGTCTTCAGATTCATAGATCCAAAGTCTCGCTTCTTCTGTTTGAACTTTTGCTCGATTTAGACAGCGTATCGGTATGTCGTGCTAAGCGAGGAGATGTTCAGGAACTCCATCTCTTCCTGGATGTATCTGTGTAAGAAACTGCGGTATTTGAGTACCATATGCAGCTCCGAATCTTTGATACCAACTGTGTGAGAAGGGTATGAAAAATGTTTGTGAACTCTATCACATCTTGGTCCCTTCCTTGTCACAACGTGGTCCACTTTATGTATTTGTCCTCATAGCTTTTGACATGGTAGTACTGCTCCATGATGGCATCTTGTAATGAATACCAAGTGGGTGCAACTAAAAATAATGAGCCCGTACTTTCATCTTTCAGCTCGCAGTAGGTTTCCCACCAGTCCTTGACGTGGGGGGTTGCTTTGAGAAGAGCGAAAATAATCTTTTCTCGACTCGAAAAATCATGAACAAAAAAATACCCATCTAGCATATTTAACCATTTATTTACGGCTTCTATGTATATTTGACCCTAGAAGATGGGGATTTCAAAATTAACTTGTACCTTAAAGGGTGTGGCATTTCCAGAGTAGCTGTTGGAAGCTGATGCATCGCCTCTGGGTAGCCGCTGAAGGATCTGCGCAAAGTTATCCATCATCACGTTCCTTTGTCGCTCGAGGGCTTCTTTGAGCAAGATTTTGATAGGATCTCCTGCACCCTTGTCTTTATTTTCATCTACCATGGGAGGTCGTCAGGATTTGCGAGGCTGTTCTTGCAAAGGTTCGACCAGTTCAAGCCCTAACTCCTTATATCCCAACCTCGTTGGGGACATGCAAAGAAAAACAGAGAAAAAAAGCAGACTGCTCTGATACCACTGATCCGGATTTAAACAGGAATGCAAAAAATTACATAGATAACCATAAACACAAAGATGCAGTAGAAATAATACTTCATTTCATTAATGTAAAATACTGAAATATGCTTACAAACAACAATGGAAATAGACCAGCTAGGGCGATGGTAGCTTATCTCTGAGAAGAGATGTAGCAGCTACATGCCTCTCAATTGTGTTACAATGAGGCTCAAAGTCCTATTTATTTTTGAGAAACAATGGAAAACCCTTAACATCCCAAAACCTAACCCTAGAAGATGAAACACCAAATTGTGGGCCCCGTTTTGGGTAAGTTGGTACATCAACTTCCTGGGGTCGTAACTTTGGCACCTGACCTTCGTTTGACACGTACAATAGCTCGTTAGAAATATCTATCTAAGCAATACAACTTTGGGAAAAGCAACATTAGTCTGTTGATGCATGTTGCTACCAGATTTCCCAAAAAACGTCGTTTAGGGCCTCAAAACAGCTCCAGAAGTTTAGGACTTGAAAAACTACTAAAAAAGTAAATTGTGCTACAATTACGGAAACTGAAATACTGAAAGAGATAGTTGTGGGGGTCCAAATGGGATATGTGGGTGGCCACAAACATCCACCTGGATCATTCCTCCCCCCTTAGGAAGCAATGGTCCCTGGTGAGCTCCAGTATTGTAGCAATAATGCTACAACTCCTGGGGCTTCCTGTCTCTCATTTTATCAACCCGGTAGTTCGTACAAACTTGGAAGTGACAGTGCTGTATGCACAAGTACTAGCTCTTGTCGCAGCTGTCACTTGGTCAGCTGGCACAAGTCCGCTAGGGCTCAGGCCAACTTCTATAGGCTCACAGAAGAAGTTTTATCAATGATGGACGAAAGCTAACTCAGAGAAAACTACTCTACTTGGCGAAAATGATCTGAAAGCAAATCAAAGCATGTAAACCTAGGAAACCCTAATTTAACTAGTCTACCCTCTATACTGCAAGGAATGTGAAGGAAACTTCTACCAATGCTGCTGTTACCTCTAATAAGTGGAAATGCATGGATCTAAGCTGTTTGCATCATAAAAGACATGTTTTTGTATTTTCCCTTTAAATGTGTGGAATGATTGTGATTGTGTGCTAATTAGGGTTTGGTTGTGCAGATGAGATGGAGAAGGAAGGAAAGCGTGGGACAGGTTGGGAAGGCTAGGGGAGGTCCCTAAGGATCCTTAGCACCCATCCACAGAGGTTCCTTGCATTCAGATGCTCAGCAACCGAGAGAGTGGCCTCCTACAGGATGGCTGTGGAGGATCCTACAGGATACTCTGTTTTCTACAGGATGTCTACAAATGGCTACAGGATGACCTACCGTGAGTGGTTGGAGTGATGGATGAGTAATGGAATGGTAGGGGGAGATATGCAAGGTGGGGATGAGGCTGGTGATGGATGTAGAAGTGAAGGAATGGGATAGGGAGTGAATGTAGGGAGTAGGTTGGAAGATGGAGGACTAGGTCAACAACGAGGGCTAGAGAATGGAGCTATGTGAGGAGTGAAAGTCTTTGGAGAGATAGCAGAGCGGAGTGAAGGTCGAGAAGATGTGTGTGCATGTGTGATCAAGGTGGAGGAGAAGGTAATGGGCCGAGAAGGAGAAGTGTAAATGTATCAAATGCTTATGACTGTTATCAAACCGAAAGTGCATCAACTTAACTACCTGTGCTCATAATCCAATGATCAACAATCAAAAACGCGAAAGAGAATGTGCATGAAGCTATGGTAAAGGAGTGCAGTGCATGAGTGGATGACAAGGAAGCATCTAACGTAACAGTGACAGTATTGCAGCAATCATCAAGTGAAGGAATGCGTGTTTTTGGTGGCTAGCTATGGGCTGCACCCCAATCTTCAAGAAAGATGGCAGTGAGTCCTAACAGCCTTTTTGTTGGAGCTCCAAGAGATTTATTCTACCAACCTATCAAACTTGAATACTGAAAGCAAAGCATCATACCAGTCCTATCTATGTTAATGAAAACAATTAAACTAAAAAGCTGGAAATCCGAATTGCATAGGAAACTAAACAAACTCAAGTGCTGGAACTAATGGTAAATGCATTACAACACTGAGGAGGTCTATGGCTCTCAGGTTGGGCCCTAACCTGAGAGCTATAGCTCCTTGAGAAAACTCAGAACTAACTCAAAAGTGGCCTTCTTTATTCATAATCTAATAACATGCCAAATTGGCTTACAAAAGAGAACGAAACTTGAGCTGTGCTCCAAAATGACAATAGCAACACGAGAGTTTCAACAACCTAACCAAGGCTAAGGCCTCTATACTTATACAAAACGATGCTCCAACAGGTATCCATGATTCTAGGAGCTCGGCTGTTCAATCTATAGTTTAACTGCTGATCCTGTAGGATGATCATAAATGTTGTTTCCTGTAGAGCAGTTTTGAACTGCTGTTCCTGTAGAACAGCTGGCCGTGTATTAAGCTCGGAGGGAGGATGGAGTGGGGCTCGGAGTTCTTGGTGAGGATCACGAGGAATGTCCCCCAAGACCGTGGACAACCTCTCCTTACGTCAGCAATGCCAACTCGTTGTCTCCTTGCCACCTTTTCGTTGTCTTTTGCTCCCTTTTAATGCCAAAACCTGGAATCACAATGCATTAGCTACATAGATAAAGTGCCTATCCTTTCTCCTACAAACAACATGAATAAACTAAGAAGTGTATGCATAAACAATAAAAATGAATGGTTTGAGCAAGCAAAATAGGCCAAAATGAGCCCAAATTGTACCAAAATTGGGGCTCATCATCACCCCCCAGCTGAACCATTTGCTCATCCTTGAGCAACCTTGCCCCTGCTCCTCGTCCTTGGCCGAGGACTCGGGACCGGAACAGGCTGTTTCTTTTCTGCTTTTGATGGCCCTGCCTTTTCTGCCCCTGATGGTGATGAGGGTGATGCTTCCTTCCCTTTTTCTATTTCTTTGAGTCGGGCTTCAGAAGGCGACTGGCCTATCTTTCGTGTCCAGGAAGTTATTTTTGGGCTCCCCTTTTCGGGGGTAGCTGATGGTTTAGAGGGGGTTCTTGCACTGGGTGAAGTAGGTACATCCCCTGAAGTGGTATGGCCGCTGGGTGAAGGCTGTGGCTTGCTCGGGGACATCCTCTTGCTTCTCCTGGCTTCAGGTGGCAGAGGGGTCTCCCTCTCCCTTTTCTCTTTCGGTTTTGGAGGTGTGCTGAGGGCAGCCAGTGCCGCTGCTGCCTCCTTATCGAGGATGTCAGCCTTCTCTTTCTTGTGTTTTGCTCCCTCGGAGCTCCTTGTAGAGGGTCCCTCCTTATTTGATTTCAGGCTTCCTGTGGAAGACCCTGCTTTGCCCGCTTCCGGGCCTCCTGTAGAATATTCTTTCTTTGTCTTCGGGCTCTCTACAGGAGGCTGTTTCGCAATGACCTTTGGGCCTCTTGTAGAAACCCCTCTTTCCAGCCTTGTGATTCTTGTAGGAGCCCCTGTCTCTGTCTTCGGGCTTCCTGTAGAAGCCTGTGGTTGTACTGTTGGGCTTCCTGTAGAAGCCTTTGTCTCCGTCTTTGGGCCTCCTGTAGAAGCCTGTTGTCCAACAATTTTCGGGCTTCCTGTAGAAGCCTTGGTCGTTGCTCTTGGGCTTCCTGTAGAAGCCTGCTCCTTACTGATCTTCGGGCTTCCTGTAGAAACCTTTGTCTTCGTTTTCGGGTTTCCTGTAGAGGCCTGAGTTTACGTTTTTGGGCTTCCTGTAGAAGCCTGTGATTGCGTTCCTGCAGATGCAACTCTCACCACCTTCTCTTGCCTTGTTTCGTGGCTTTTGCGTTTGGCTTTGACTGCAGAAGCTGACAAGGTGCTTGGGCTGGCAGGGGCCACCTCAGCTTTGACTGCCCTGCTTTTCACCCTCTGTTCCCTTGCTGATAGGATGGGGGTGTCCTCTTTGACTTTGTCATCTTTTCCCTCTTCCTTCTTCTTTCGTTCCTTCTTCTGTGTTGGAGCCGGAACTTTTTGGCTTTTTCCTTTCTTACTCCCGGCTGCTGGCTCTTCTTCTTCTCCGTTAGAGGATTCCGCTTCTTCAAGCAACATTTTTATGTTCCCCGTTCTGGATAAGTTCCTAAATGATTCCCAAGCGAGGGGGACTTTATATGAGCGGAGAGAATCCTCCACGAGGAGCTTGACTAGCCCATGGTGGGCTATCTGGTCCGGAATTCTGTCCTTGAGCTTGGTGGAACACTCCATTAAGGACTGTAGTAGAAAGTAAGGAATGCTCAACCTCTGTGCTGCAGGGAGGTCAATCTGGTGTCTTAGTTCGTTAAGCAGCCTGAAGTGATACGCATATACAATGCTATATCGACCCTCACAGGTGATATATTTCATAATTTGTAAACTGACTTCGTTCCATGGCGGCAACAGGCTTGCCCTTTTGACTCCATTTTTGTCTTCGGTGAATGATTCTTCCGGTGCCCCTTTTGTTGCAGCTGCTCCTCTAAGGCTTGCACCTCAATTCTTAACTGCTGTTCTTCTTCCTGTAGAACTGTTTTTGGTCCTTCAATATTGGTGGTCAGCTCCTTCTTGCCTTCTTGTTCAGATGTGATGCCCTTGGAGGATAGTCCTACCTTTGCCTGGAGTTCTTGCAGCTGCAACCGTAGCTTTTGGTTTTCTTCCTGTAGAAGTGCCTGCTGGCAGCTAGCCACATGTTTAGCCATAGTGAACTCACTTCTGACCTCCCTGAGCTGATCTTGTAGAGGGCCTATGTCCCCCACCCCCTTTGATTTGGCAATTTGCATCCAGGTATGGGAGCAGACTCTTTCTTTCTCCAATTCGAAGAATAGAGGTACGGTGAATTTTTGTGGGATGATCTTGCCTGCCTCCAAGAAAGTGTAATATGAATTCAGATTGGGTGAAGGACTAGGTTCAGGTATATGCTCTCTTGCTGTTTCTTGAGGGGGTTCTGCCTCATCCACCCTGGGTGATGAAGGTCCTCCTTCTTCTTTCTGTTCGATTTCCTGTAGTCGAGCTAAGGTATCCTGTAGGACGTTCTCAGCTTCCTGTAGCCTGGTTTTCTTCATCCAACAGGTCCACTCGGTCTTGCCATGTGCTCTTCTTCGGGCTGCCCTTTTCATAGGTAACTGTGACCTTTGAGGGGGATTTGTCTTTGGGAGAAACAGGGGTGTCCTCAATGACAATTGGGCTGCTGGACTGCTGCTGTGGTTTCCCTGTTTTTATCCGAACACTCCTCCGTGCTTTGAAGTAGAGAGGAGGGTCCCTCTTCCTTTTTATCTTTGGTTTAGGTGGCGTACTGAGGCCAGCTAATACGGCCGCTGCCTCTCTGGCTAAAACGTCCACCTTCTGCTTCTCAGATTTTGGTTGTGCATGGCTTCCTGTAGAAGCTGGTGTCGGGCTTCCTGTAGAAGCCTTGGTCTTTGCTTTTGGGCTTCCTGTAGAAGCCTTGGTCTTTGCTTTTGGGCTTCCTGTAGAAGCCTGCTTTTCCTTTCCTGTAGCGGTAGGTGTCTTCCCTTTTTCTTTTTTCCCTACGGTGGTTTGATCCTTTTGTTTGCTTGCGAGTGCTGGAGAGGTGATTGGGCTGACGTGGCTTTCCCCGACTCTGTCTCTTCTGCTTTTTGACCTTATTTCTCTTGCTGACAGGATGGGGGAGTCAGCTTTTTCGTTAGCCTCTTCTTCCTCAGCCACCTCTTCCTTGTCTTCAGTGCTGGAGGAGCCACTCTCTTCGATCAGCATTTTAATGTCTCCATCTCATGTCAGATTCCTAAACGACTCCCAGGAGAGGGGAACTTTATATGAGTGCAAGGCATCTTCCACAAGCAATTTTATTAACCCATGATGGGCTATTTGATCAGGGATGCCCTGTCTTAGTTTGGTAGCACACTCCATGAGGGACTGTAGAAGATAATAATGGATGCTTAGTTTTTGGTCTACAGGATCGTCAATTCCGTGCCTTAACTCAGTGAGGAGCCGGAAATGATATGCATATACTATACTGAACCGTCCTTCACACGTAATATACTTCATTATTTGCAAACTGACTTCATTCCACGGTGGTGTTAGGCTCGTCCTTCTTACTCCATTTTTATCCTCTGAGAATTCTTCCTCAGGTGGGAAGAAATCCTTCTTCGCTTGCTGGCTCATCTTCCGCTCTTCTTTGTCCCACGGTAGACCCATGGGCAGCTCTGTAATCCGACTGATATGCTCTGGGGTGAGTTCGAGGCTGAGACCTCTGAAGGTTACCGTGGCCAATGTCTGTGATTTAGGCTGCAGAGCCTGCAAAAATTCCTCGGCTACTTCATCATCGTAGCCCTGTAGTTTATCACAGAAAGGCATCCATTGCGCTCTAGTGAAGAGCTCAACCACTGCCGGGTTTCTCCTTAATGCATTTGAATTAGTGGGATCTCGCCTGATAAACCCGCCAGGCATGATGAACACAGTGGTTTATACCAGAGGTGGTGGATACATAGGAAAATTCGGTCTTAAAGACAGAACATGCAATGAATTCTCAGACCACAGTTGATTATACAGCTATCCTGTAGGAGCGATAGTATAGGCACGGCAATCCAATTTTTTATGACCACACTGTGACTAATGGCCTTGCCACCTTTAAAAAACAATTGCGGAAGGAGTTGCAGGGTTACCTCTTTTCTGCCACCTTTTTTTACGTGAAGACTTCACCTTCCTGTAGAGCCGCGTTCCTGTAGAAACTGCTTCCTGTAGAACGGCGTTCCTGTAGAAACTGTTCCTGTAGGAGCAGTGCGCAGGCTTCGGGAAGAGCTTTAGTTGGCTGGCGGTCGAGAGGTGCTTTACCAGCATTCAGGTAGCCGAGAGCTGGGCGTATCAACATGCAGAGGTAAGCATTGGATCTACTCGAGTTTTGAAGTGAGGTTGATGGAGATACACGCTTAATCGAGCCGATTAGATTTTGAATCGGCGCAACTCGTGGCACGGGGGTGAGCTGTCCCCGCCGGACCGTTGGGTGACGTCACCCATCATCCGCCTGCACATTCGTTTGTTGCCGCATTCATTCCCACAGATCTGCCGCCGCCCTTTTCGGTTAAACTTCACTTCTCGGTTGACAAGACCAATCTTCACGTGCTTGCTGCGTGTTTCCTTCGTCGTGGCTGCCACCTCGTCCTCTGACTATCCCTTTACTAACCGACGTGGCCAATCACTGGCCTTTAGGCCGCTCAACCATTCACCTTTATGCCATGCAAAACAAATCGAAGTAATAATCATGCAGTTTGATGGAGAGAAGGATTAGAACACTTACCTGTGCGCGGCTGCACATGATTTCCAGTTTTTTGAGCGATGGATCTACCTGCCACATGTGGCTGCACAGTCCTGTAGGCTCATGGTTACAGGATGCTGGCGATGGAGTGAATGGTTCTGCGTTCATGCACCCGTGTTTGATCTCAGATGGCGGTGCTGTGAACGGTCTTCACTTGAGCAGGTTGAACTATTACAGGATCCCCGCGAGGGGTCTTGTCACCGTTCTTTCTCCTCGGGTGTATGCTGCATGCTGGCGGTTCTGGCTTCTCGATCACGATCCCAGCGCTTCTGATGTATCAACGTGGATGTGGTATGGTTCTCGGTGCCTAGTTTTCCTTTGACAGATGCTTTCTCACGAGAACTGATTACTTTGTTGTGCTGCTGCAGGGATCTTGGTTGCATGGCGACGAGGATGGTGGAGGATGATAATGGCAATGTTCAGGGGTGCCATCATTGGCATGCATGCATTCAATCCACTCCTCAATCGCTAGATCTTCATTTGAAACACATTTCGGCCATCGGAACCTTCTACAGGAAGTTTCCTGTAGAACACAGAGCTTCCTGTAGAAAATTGGCACTTTCCTGTAGAAGATCCGCGTCTTCCTGTAGGAAGACTGTCTGTTCCTGTAGAAAAACTGTATCCTCCTGTAGAAGATCCAAAGCATGATAATAATTGCACATACCTTAAAAAACATTGCTGTTCTTGGAGGAGGTGCTGATGACATCCTTTGCTAGCATGATGAAGGCCCCTGGCTTGGAGTGGAGAGGCTTCTTCTCCTCCATAGAACGTCTGCATGCAAACCTTTTATGGTGCTGATTGTTTTTTCCTTCTTTTTTTTTTTTTTTTTTAGAAAGACAATAGGAGCACCTCAATGAGGTTCTCACCCCTACTGCCTGCCTTGGGCGCCTCAGAGAGGTTTTCACCGAAGGATCTTTATTTTTCTCTCTTTTCTTTTTCGAAAGACAATAGGAGCGCCTCAATGAGGTTTTCACCCCTACTGCCTGCCTTGGGCGCCTCAGAGAGGTTTTCACCCAAGGATCTTTATTTTTCTCTCTTTTTTTTTTTTTTTTTTTTTGTGTTTTAGATTTCTCAGGGTATGCCCAAAGTGGAGGCAAAACCCTTCTCTATGACCAAAACAGATTTCTCCATAGTGCTGATAAACTCTTGTCTTGAGAGAGATCTTCTATAGATCTTCAATCGGTGCCCATTGACAAGCATGGGAATGGATTCCTCATCAATGGTTCGAATGAGGACATATCCATTGTCATGGCACTGTTCCACCACATATGGTCCTAGCCATCTGGTCCTCAACGTCCCCTTGAAATCTTTGAATCTGGAGTCATACAACAAGGCCCAATCTCCCGGCTGAAATTGCTTGTCATGGAGATGTTGGTCATGCCACACCTTCCTCTGAAGTTGAACCACTTCTGAGTGAAGGAGGGCCTGCATGCGGTGCTCATCCAGTCCATTCAGCTGCAATAACCTTTCTTGCTGTGCATGGCTGAGATCTAGGTCCAGCTGAGCTGCCATCCTCAAAGTGTTATACTCAAACTCAATGGACAACAAAGCTTTCTTCCCATAGACCAGCTCATAAGGTGTGAAGCCAGTGGTGGTCTTCCAAGTGGTGTTGTAAGCCCATGTGGCCTCAACTAGGTGATCTGCCCAGTCTTTTCTGCTGCTGCTCACCACTTTGGTCAAGATCCCTTCTAATGCTCTATTGGTGACTTCCACCTGCCCATTTGCTTGAGGATGATAGGGGGTGGAAGTCCTATGCTTGATCTTGTGATGAGCTAGTAGATCTTCAACCAAGTTGGATGTGAACTGGCTCCCTTGATCGGTCACCAGCTCTCTTGGGTAGCCAAACTTGTAGAAGATGTTCTCTCTTAAGAACTCGACCACCTTCTCTTCTGTTGCTGCTTTGATTGCTTTAGTCTCTGCCCACTTGGTCAAGTAGTCAGTACACACAATGATGTAGGATCTCTGCCTCGAAGAGGGATTGATTGGACCCACAAAGTCCATGCCCCACTTCTCAAATGGCTCAAGAGTCACTTGAGGTTGGAGAGGCATCTCATCCCTTTGGGTAGGTTTCCCCATTCTTTGGCATTGGTCACACTGGCTGACATATCTTCTGACATCTTGATGAAGTGTGGGCTAATAGTAGCCTGCCTGCAGGATCTTGAAGGCAGTTCTCTTTGCTGCAAAATGTCCTCCACAAGGCCCATCATGACAGGTGAGGAGAATGTCAAAGACTTCCTCCTCCCTTACACAACGCCTTAGGATCTGATCAGGGACAAGCTTGAACAGGTTTCCCCCAATCCAAGTGAATGAGGCACTTTTTCTGATGATTTTGCTCTTCTCTTTCGAAGAGAGGTGCGGAGGAAACTGAGCTGAAACAAGATAGTTTGCTATATCAGCAAACCATGGAGAGAGTACTGAGATAGCAAACAGATGCTCATCAGGCATCTGCTCATCCACCGTCCCATCTTCACCTGCAGACAAATCCAATCTAGACAAGAAGTCAGCAACAACATTTTCTTTTCCTGGTTTATCAACAATGGTTAGATCAAACTGCTGCAATAAAAGTAACCATCTAATAATACGAGCATTCACATCTGGTTTATTCATCAAATATCTAATAGCAGCATGGTCAGTATGTACAAATGTTTGATATCCGGTAATGTAATGACGGAACTTGTTTAGTGCATGGACTACAGCTAAGAACTCTTTCTCGGTTACAGTGTAATTTAGCTCAGCTTTGGACAAGTTCTTACTAACGAAGTAAATGGCATATGGAAGTTTTTCCTCAATTTGTCCTAAAGCTGCCCCTATGGCTTTGTTTGAGGCATCAGTGTGGATGTGGAAAGGTAGGGCCCAGTTTGGACCTCTCAAGATTGGTGCTGACACCAACTTGTCTTTTAACTCATTCAAACTCTTCTGACAAGCGTCAGTCCACTTAAGCTCCACATCTTTTGCCAACAAGCCAAACAATGGCGAGGCGAGCTTGCTGAAG
Organism: Pinus tabuliformis; assembly: GCA_031772625.1. Lineage (NCBI taxonomy): Eukaryota > Viridiplantae > Streptophyta > Pinopsida > Pinales > Pinaceae > Pinus > Pinus tabuliformis. Next base: position 16,174,531 of record CM062804.1, read on the forward strand.
TCCTTAATGAATCTCCTGTAGTATCCCGCTAATCCCAAAAAACTCCTAACATCCCTTACCTTTTGTGGAGGTGGAACCTTCTTGATTAGAGCAATTTTGTTAGGATCCACCTGTAATCCTTGGCTAGAGATGGTGTGGCCTAGCACGGTCCCTTCAGTCATCAGGAATTCACATTTCTCAGGGCTAAGGGACAAGTTCATCTCGATGCACTTGGTTAGGACCTTTCCCAAGTTGGACAATGCTTCCTGGAAGTTGGCCCCATAAGGGGTAAAGTCATCCATGTAGATTTCCACTGCATCATGGACCAACTCCGAGAAGATGCTCAAGACAGCTCTCTGAAAAGTAGCAGGAGCATTGCATAGCCCAAAGGGAAGGACTCGGTAGGCAAAGGTACCCCAAGGACAAGTGAAGGTGGTCTTATCTTGGTCTTCCGGGCTGATTTGGATTTGATTGTACCCGCTGAACCCATCCAGGAAAGAGAAGAACTTCTTTCCTGCCAGTCCATCCAACACTTGATCTATGAAAGGTAGAGGGAAATGGTCATTCTTGGTAGCTTTGTTCAGCTCCCGGTAATCTACACAGATCCTCCACTTCCCATTCTTCTTGGGAACCAACACTAGAGGGGACACCCATTCACTATCTGAGATGGGGTAGATGAATCCGGCATCTAACAGTTTTTGCAATTCTTCCTTGACAATGTCTTTAAGGGCTGGATTCATTCTCCTCTGCGGTTGCCTAACCGGTTTACAGTCCTCTTTGATGTATATATGATGAGTACAGACCAAGGGATGGACTCCTTTCATCTCCTTATAGCTCCAAGCAAAAGCATCTAAGTGGCTGGCCAACAGGTTGCACAGCTCCTTTTCCTGAGAAGGAGATAGGGAGGAGCTGATTTTCAATGCTCTCTCAGGGCCGAACTCCACATTCTTAACTCTGGGAGTGATAGGGTTGGTTGTACAAAGATCCACTAAGGTGCTGGCTTGGGCATCCTCCACCAATTTTTCTAAAGGTAGTGCACTGGTAGGTGGGTTTTGGATCAAGTTCTCGATCAAATCATCCTCGGTTGGGGGATTTCTTCTATTGGTTTCTATGGTACATAGAGGTGCTGAATACACCTCGTCTTCTTCTCCTTCTTCCAACCAGAGTGGTAAGTCATGCTCTAGAGAGGGTTGGGCAGGAGGGTATAGGACAAGTTGCTTGGACATAGGACCATTTTTGATGGTCATATTTCCGGCACGACAACTGATATAGGCATCTGCAGTGGCTAACCAAGGCCTTCCCAAAATGAGGGGATATCCAGTAAGCTTTGCCTTTGGTTGCAGAACCAGGAAGTCTGCAGGATACTCCCAAGAGTCAATAGAGACCAAGACATCCTCCACAATTCCTTCGGGAGTCACAGTGGAGCGATCTGCTAATTGCAGTACTGTCGAGGTCTTCCTCAAGGAACCTTGAAGATTGAGCTTGCACATGGTATCCCTGGTCATTACATTAATGACAGCCCCCAGATCAATCAGGGTGTGGGGTATGATGGTGCCATTGATGTGGACATCTACTACAGGACTTCCAGGATCTAAGTACTTTGGGCAGATGACTTGTCCTAGCATAAGGTTAGACAGTTGTCCTATGACATTGATAGTTGAAGCATATTTCTTCCGTCTGCCTGGATGTTTGAAACACTTCTCCTTAACCAACTTGTTATAGATTGGCACATCCTTGATGGCCTGGAGAAGGGGTATCTTCACACACAACTGCTTGAGCTCTCCCAGAAGCTCATCTTCCTCCGGGTTGGGTTGTGTGGTGGCTGTAAGTCTCTCAGGAAAGGGTGGAATAGGTTTTGGTTCACTCTCCTGATGGTTTTCCTCATCCTCTGGGGGAGGAGGTTGGCGATCTGGAAGAGTCTTTCCAGATCTAAGATTGGTCTCCTGGATCTCCACAGCATAGGTAGGGCATGAGGTCTCCCCAGTATATACCTGCTGAGCCTGTCTATTGTTGGGGTTCGGGTTCGGTTGAGCAGGCATTTGAGGTTGCCTTGGAGGAGCAGGAGGTAATGGTTGTGGCTGAACTGGAGGTGGAGGCAGAATGGCGGGAGGATTGTTGTACTGAGGCCTCCACCCCGACTGAGGTGCACTCCATTGAGGCTGCGACTGGGTATGTGAGTGATATGGATGAGAAGTAGGTTGAGTAGGGTACTGAGGTGGATAAGACCATGGCGGAGGCATGGACCAAGAAGGATGAGCAGGGGGACCCCAGGAAGGCATAGGAATCGATTGGTTGGGGTTATAATAGGCTTGTGGTGCCCCTTGTATTCCCTGCTGATAGGGTCTAGATCCTTGTGGCCTCCTTTGGTTGATGAAGTAGAGAGGTTCAGAGGGGGCTTCAGTCCCTTGGTACATGGATTTAAACCTAGGCAAGGTTGGACACTGATTTGTTGGGTGGTCCTCCTCACAAACGAAACACACTTCAACCGAATGCAATGGGCATTCGTTCTTAGGATGTCTTCTTGTGCACCTAGGGCAGAAGACAGCCAGGGCTCTCTCAGCTTCTTCTTTCTTTTGCTGGATCCTGAATGTGTCCAGCTGCATGGCAATGGTATGTCTCACCTCACTCTTAAGATATTCTAATTGGTTTGTAAACTCATGTTTGGAGAAAGGGACACCAGTGGAGAGGAGGTTTCCTCTACCTCGTTTCCTAGCTGCCCTAGAATGATTTCTAAACACAGTTTTGATGTCCTCATAAGGCAGTTGGTAAATGTCCCCCCCAGCTAACATGTGAAGGGTATCTAAGAGATCTTCAGGTACTCCTCGGAGCAGAACGAACTTAAGGGATTCGGGGTCAAGTGTGCACCTGGCCTGCTTGTAACTGAGTTGGAACCTTTCCTCATAGTCCTCTAAAGATTCATCGTTTCCCATGGTCATCCGAAAGATTTCCCCCTTTGTTTCCTTGGACCTACAATAATCCCGGTACTTGGTGTTGAAGGCTTGTTGCATCTGAGCCCATGTGGTGATACTATTCCCAGGCAAACCCATGAACCAGCGTAGTGCTGCATCCTTGAGAGTAGAAGGGAAAAGTTTTAGCTTTTGTTCATCCTCAGTATAGTCATAGGTTCTACAGAGGACAACAAACTCAAATAGGAAGGTATTAGGATCCTCAGTAGTCATTCCATGGAAGTGAGGCAAAGCAGAGGGGCTAATGTTTTTCATTTTCATCTCACCATTGGTCTCTCGGATGGGGAAAGCTCCTTCTATCCTCTCATCCTCTCTATTGTCAGCCATAGCTTTAGGTGGAGTGGTCTCTAACTCTTCTTCTTCTATAGGATTTCGGTATGTCTTGGGATGTTCACCTATAGTTTCTTCTGAATCACTGTCACCACCGAAGAGTGAAGGGTGACTAAGTGATGTGGTGGGGGTGTCTGGTAGGAATTTTCCTGATCTATCTCGGTTCCTACGAGGCATGAAATGGAAAAGAATTCTCTTTTTTTTTTTTTTGATTTCTTTTGTTTTTCTCTGTGCACCTGCAAAAATGAAACAGATTGATTGCAAAATTGAAATTCTAATCTACACTTGCAGAATCGAAAGTCTAATCTATGAAAGCAGGAAATGCTAAGCTATGAAAGCAGGAAATGCTAAGCTATGAAAGCAGGAAATGCTAAGCTATGAAAGCAGGAAATGCTAAGCTATGAAAGCAGGAAATACTAAGCTACTTTTGCAGAATGGAAATGAAATAAACTACTAAGCAGAAGTAAGAGTACGAAAGTAGAAGAAAAGCAACAATTACTAATACTCTGACGCTTCCCCGGAAACGGCGCCAAAAAGATGGTGAGCTCCAGTATTGTAGCAATAATGCTACAACTCCTAGGGCTTCCTGTCTCTCATTTTATCAACCCGGTAGTTCGTACAAACTTGGAAGCGACGGTGCTGTATGCACAAGTACTAGCTCTTGTCGCAGCTGTCACTTGGTCAGCTGGCACAAGTCCGCTAGGGCTCAAGCCAACTTCTATAGGCTCACAGAAGAAGCTTTATCAATGATGGACGAAAGCTAACTCAGAGAAAACTACTCTACTTGGCGAAAATGATCTGAAAGCAAATCAAAGCATGTAAACCTAGGAAACCCTAATTTAACTAGTCTACCCTCTATACTGCAAGGAATGTGAAGGAAACTTCTACCAATGCTGCTGTTACCTCTAATAAGTGGAAATGCATGGATCTAAGCTGTTTGCATCATAAAAGACATGTTTTTGTATTTTCCCTTTAAATGTGTGGAATGATTGTGATTGTGTGCTAATTAGGGTTTGGTTGTGCAGATGGGATGGAGAAGGAAGGAAAGCGTGGGACAGGTTGGGAAGGCTAGGGGAGGTCCCTAAGGATCCTTAGCACCCATCCACAGAGGTTCCTCGCATTCAGATGCTCAGCAACCGAGAGAGTGGCCTCCTACAGGATGGTTGTGGAGGATCCTACAGGATACTCTGTTTTCTACAGGATGTCTACAAATGGCTACAGGATGACCTACCGTGAGTGGTTGGAGTGATGGAGGAGTAATGGAATGGTAGGGGGAGATATGCAAGGTGGGGATGAGGCTGGTGATGGATGTAGAAGTGAAGGAATGGGATAGGGAGTGAATGTAGGGAGTAGGTTGGAAGATGGAGGACTAGGTCAACAACGAGGGCTAGAGAATGGAGCTATGTGAGGAGTGAAAGTCTTTGGAGAGATAGCAGAGCGGAGTGAAGGTCGAGAAGATGTGTGTGCATGTGTGATCAAGGTGGAGGAGAAGGTAATGGGCCGAGAAGGAGAAGTGTAAATGTATCAAATGCTTATGACTGTTATCAAACCGAAAGTGCATCAACCTAACTACCTGTGCTCATAATCCAATGATCAACAATCAAAAACGCGAAAGAGAATGTGCATGAAGCTGTGGTAAAGGAGTGCAGTGCATGAGTGGATGACAAGGAAGCATCTAACGTAACAGTGACTGTATTGCAGCAATCATCAAGTGAAGGAATGCGTGTTTTTGGTGGCTAGCTATGGGCTGCACCCCAATCTTCAAGAAAGATGGCAGTGAGTCCTAACAGCCTTTTTGTTGGAGCTCCAAGAGATTTATTCTACCAACCTATCAAACTTGAATACTGAAAGCAAAGCATCATACCAGTCCTATCTATGTTAATGAAAACAATTAAACTAACAAGCTGGAAATCCGAATTGCATAGGAAACTAAACAAACTCAAGTGCTGGAACTAATGGTAAATGCATTACAACACTGAGGAGGTCTATGGCTCTCAGGTTGGGCCCTAACCTGAGAGCTATAGCTCCTTGAGAAAACTCAGAACTAACTCAAAAGTGGCCTTCTTTATTCATAATCTGATAACATGCCAAATTGGCTTACAAAAGAGAACGAAACTTGAGCTGTGCTCCAAAATGACAATAGCAACACGAGAGTTTCAACAACCTAACCAAGGCTAAGGCCTCTATACTTATACAAAACGATGCTCCAACAGGTATCCATGATTCTAGGAGCTCGGCTGTTCAATCTATAGTTTAACTGTTGATCCTGTAGGATGATCATAAATGCTGTTTCCTGTAGAGCAGTTTTGAACTGCTGTTCCTGTAGAACAGCTGGCCGTGTATTAAGCTCGGAGGGAGGATGGAGTGGGGCTCGAAGTTCTTGGTAAGGATCACGAGGAATGTCCCCCAAGACCGTGGACAACCTCTCCTTACGTCAGCAATGCCAACTCGTTGTCTCCTTGCCACCTTTTTGTTGTCTTTTGCTCCCTTTTAATGCCAAAACCTGGAATCACAATGCATTAGCTACGTAGATAAAGTGCCTATCCTTTCTCCTACAAACAACATGAATAAACTAAGAAGTGTATGCATAAACAATAAAAATGAATGGTTTGAGCAAGCAAAATAGGCCAAAATGAGCCCAAATTGTACCAAAATTGGGGCTCATCAGTCCCCATTGCATTGAGTTCCTCCATCTGCTGAATCTGGTCCCTAGTGCATTGTTCTACAATCTCGGATGTGTCCAGTAATGGTGAGAATCATGGTTGAGGGTAGTACATATTGAACGCTTGGTGCATGTGAAGGAGTGGGGGAATGTTGTGCTCCAAAGCATTGTTTCCCACAGCCTTGGTAATGCTGTAAGGACCATGTCGGAGTGGTCTGAGCTTTTGATGGGCTCTTGTAAGGCATTCTTTCTACAGATGCAACCTAACTTTGTCGCCCACTTGAAACTTGTGTGGTACCCCTGTGGGTGAGGAGAAGTTGTTCCTGAGTTCTATCATGATCATATCCCTTTGCTGTTGCTGCTATGTGGAGGATCCCTTCGCGGGGGTCATGGATGTGGCTACGATCTTCCCCTTACTTTGGGAGCGAACCAGATAGAAAATTAATTTCCTAGTCTGGGAGACGATCTTGCTGCATTTCTTAGCAGAGATCAAAGAGGTAGCAGTAGGTGGGGCTACCTTCGGTTTCCTATATAATGAATTACCCAAAGTAATAATAACAGTGCGAGGCCTTGACTCATACGATGCATGTCGCCTCCACAAGTATGGCTGGCCAAATAGTACGTCACAAACATCCACAGGTGCAACATCACATAATACCTCGTCTGTGAAGGGCTTGATGTTGTAGGGAAGGCGGCACTGCTGGCGAACTCGGAGATCTCGTCCTTGTTCAAGCCACTCGATATTGTACGACTGTAGGTGTGGTGTAGTAAGTAGGCCCAACCGCTTCATGACCTCTGCTGAAATGAGGTTCTTTTGGCTGCCATTGTCAAAAATGAATTGCAGCTACAAAACCTTCACCCACATCTATGAGTGGAAAAGACGCTCCCCCTCCTCTGGATCTTCGGGCTCATTCTTCTGGATCTTGGTGGTGGAAACAGTGATGCTGGGCTCCGCATCAATGATCTACCTCCCTTTTCCATTCCCCTTGTCGAGTTCTGGCTTAGTGTCAGAACATGCATCAGATTCTGAAGCCTTCAGCTCGGCCACCAGCGACTGCTTGGTCTGACACTCACTTGTGTTGTGAGTGGGGCTCTTGTGGAAATCACACCACTTTCCTATGTCCTTCTTTGACTTCATGGTGTTGTTATTTTCTTGTAGCTTCAACGGGTTGTCTTGGGTCACCATGCCTTGGCTTTGTCCTTTGGTCTTAGGATTCGCAGATCCAAAGTTTCGCTTCTTCTGTTTGAACTTTTGCTCGATTTTGACAGCGTATCGGTATACTGCGCCGAGCGAGAAGATGTTCAGGAACTCCATCTCTTCCTGGATGTATCTGTGAAGGCAGTCATGGTATTTGAGTACCAGATGTAGCTCAGAATATTTGATACCCAACTGTGTGCAACGGGTATGAAAAATGTTTGTGAACTCCGACACATATTGGTCCCTTCCTTCTTGCAGCGTGGTCCACTTTATGTATTTGTCCTCATATTTTTTGATAGGGTAGTACTACTCCTTGATGGCATCTCATAATGAATTCCAAGTGGGTGCAACTGAAAATAGTGAGCCTATACTTTCACATTTCTTCTCGCAGTAGGTTTCCCACCAGTCCTTGACGTGGGGGGCTGCTTTGAGAAGAGCGAAAATAATCTTTTCTCGACTCAAAAAATCATTAATAGAAAAATACCCATCTAGCAGATTTAACCATTTATCTACGACATCTGTGTCTATTTGACCCTTGAAGATGAGGATTTCAAAATTAACTTGTACCTTAAAGGTGTGGCGTTTCCAGAGTAGCTGTTGGAAGTTGATGCGTCACCTCTAGGTAGCCGCTTAAGGATCTGCGCAAAGCTGTCAATCATCGTGTTCCTTTGCCGCTTGAGGGCTTCTTCAAGCAAGATTTTGATAGGATCTCCTAGCTCCTCGTCTTTCTTTTCATCCGCCATGGGAAGCCGTCGAGATTTGTGAGGCTGGTGTTGCGAAGGTTCAACCAGTTCAAGCCCTAACTCCTTATATCCCAACGACTCGTTGGGGGCATGCAAAGAAAAACATAGAAAAAAAGTAGACCACTCTGATACCACTGGTCCGGATTTAAATAGGAACACAACAAATTACATATATAACCATAAACACAAATATGCAGCGGAAATAATAATTGATTTCATTAATGTAAAATATTGAAATATGCTTACAAACAACAATGGAAATAGACTAGCTAGGGCAATGGTAGCTTATCTCTGAGAAGAGATGTGGCAGCTACATGCCTCTGAACTATGTTACAATGAGCCTCGAAGGCCTATTTATTGTTGAGAAACAATGGAAAACCCTTAACATTCCAAAACCTATCCCTAGAAAATGAAACGCCAAATTGTGGGCCTCGTTTTGGGTAAGTTGGTACATCAACTTCCTAGGGTCGTAACTTTGGCACCCGATCTTCGTTTGACACGTAAAATAGCTCGTTAGAAAGATCTATCCGAGCACTACAACTTTGGGGAGAGGAACATTGGGCCGTGTACCCACGTTGCTCCCAGATTTCCCGAAAAAACGTCGTTTAGGGCCTCAAAACGGCTCTGGAAGTTCAGGACCTAAAAAATGCTAAAAATAGTAAATAGTGCTACAATTACGGAAACTGAAAAACTAAAAGAGACAGTTGTGGGGGTCCAAATGGGATGGGTGGGTGGCCACTAACATCCACCTGGATCAGTTCCAAAGCTTATAACCCTTTAAACCATCCTTATACCCAATAAAGATGCAATTTTCAGATTTATTGTCCAATTTTGTTCTTTTCTCCTTTGGAACATGTACATATGCATCACATCCAAATACCCTCAGATGTGAAAGAGAGGGTTTCTCACCAATCCATACCTCTTGTGGAGTCTTATCCTCCAACACTGATGAAGGTGATCTGTTGACCAAGTAACATGCTGTCTCCACCGCCTTTGCCCAGAATTCCTGTCCTAACCTAGCACCACTGAGCATGCTTCTTGCCCTTTCCATCAATGTCTTGTTCATTCTTTCCGCAACTCCATTTTTCTCAGGTGTGTATGGAGTAGTCTTCTGCCGTGTGTTAGCACTCAGAATGAACCTCAAGGCTGAGAAGAGGCAATTCCGAGGTAACCATAGACCAAGCTTTTGATCTGGCATCTATCCCTGCTAGACCAAAGAGGGCTCTCTCTTTTCCAACAAAATGTGGCTGCGATAACTGAATCTTAGGCTAGCTATGAAGTACGGGGATTTTATTGAAAGTTGTGGGTTGAAAACAGCAAGAGAAGGGATCATTTAGCTATGGAATCGAGGCTAGTTTCTACCGGAAAACTTGGGGCAAAGTAAGCGCAATGTTTAGCCAGATTAAAGATATAATGAGAGAAGAAAAGAAGAAAAAGACCACTGCCCTGCAGGCATAAATCAGGGGATGCATCTACAGTGGCAACTTTAGATGAAAGAGAAGCACAGGGTTACTCAACAGAGCATCTAACAGAGGATGGATTCCGAAAAGATAACCATTGTTAATCATTGTGAAAGGAGCATCATGTGTGGATGGATTCCTAACACTTCCTTTAGAGAATGTTGTAACGAAATTAGCAGAGAAGACAAAGCATGGAAATGAATTTACAAGAAAAAACACACTGCACATTAAACACCGTGATGAAACCAAAATCTAAAGGGCAAAAACTGCTCCATTAAAAATAATATTCAGAAAAAGATTTACACAGTCCAAAGAAGCTTTCCTCTGCTGAAAAATTTGAACCCTTTACACTCTAAAATTCATAAAATATATACAATTATCTCATCCCTGTACTAAGGGAGTTGAGCTCAACCATCTCCCTAAAGATAGAAACAATTACATTAAATTTGGACTGAATTTCTGAAAATATGGGTGAAAGAGGAACTTGTATCTCTTGAACCATAACACCTATTACAAAAATGAAAGAGGTTTTTGTCTATAAGGTCATGTTTGAGACAAACCTCTCTCAAATTTTGGAAATACGTTTCCAGTTGCTTGGAATATATGCCACAAAATAATCTCTAAAACAAGAAATCATTAAATATTTAAATCTGTAAAAATAGGCTGTAAAGATCTAGTCAAATATTCCAATTCACGACACCTGTGAATAAAATGAAAGAGGTTTTTGTTATATGGCTCATGGTTGACAAAAAATCCTTGGGTTTCTCAAAATTACTTTCCATCTGTTGTAAAATGGCATCGCACTACAATGACTAAAACAGTTAAACAAATGCAAAATTTGTTTTGTTTTAATGTAGGCTTTAAATATCACCGCATATCTCCAACATAGTAACACCTGTGCATAAAATGAAGGATGTTTTTTTTTTTGTATGTTATTGACAAAAACCTCTTTCACTTTTGTAAAATTCATGTCCATTACTTCAAAAACGGATTTTGTAGTAAACTTGTCCCTGTGTGCAGCAAGTGACCTCAAAACATGCATAACCAAGAATCAATCATTCATTTTGATCATATCTTCTGATCCAGGAACTGGTTTCAGGTGTGAAATATACTATTGGAAAGATATTTCTGAGCTACTTCTGATGAACATACTTAGGATATAATTTGCACTGAAATGCATGTGCAAAACATCTTTGAAAACCAGACATAGTAAGAGCCTATTTTGATCATTGGTGACAGGCTGCGGAGACTGGAACTAACATTAGCCTTATTGGGGATGGCAACTCCTTGGAGGTGTCAAGAACACCATATACCAAGTGCCTCATCCATTAGGCAATACGGTCACAAACAGCTGCAAACCTGAACAACTTATACCAACCAAAAAAACACACATACTGTAACCTGTACATTAGGAAACTAAAACAAATGCTGAAAACTGAAATGTTGCTTTGGGCAGCTTATTTATGTACAACCCTACCCTACTTTGCTGCAAATCACTAGATTAAATAATGTTGTAATTCCAAATTAACCAATCAAGCAACTGTGGCAACGATGATGCTAGGGAGTGCTTGAACTAGGACACAATTTCAAATGTTGACAGCCATACATGCACAAAATAATTCTGGCTGTGTAAAAGACAATCTGGTTTGTCATTCAAACTGAAAAAATACTCCATATATGCAACAACAGGATCATAGAAACTAGACTCTGTTTGCTGCCCCAACTCCTCAATACATGCTTCCAGCTGCAAATTATTAATGCAAACATCCAAGGTCAGCCTTACCTTTCCTTCCTTTTGTTGGAAAAGGTCCCCAAACAATGGGACTTGACAGTCTAGATCTTGGGACTGTATTTGGGTCTCCAATTTAGTTAGATCTTCTTCAATTTTGATGGAAAACTCTTGCAAAAAATTGAGCTTAACTTCATGGCTACATTGACAAGACTTCAAATAAGAAGAAAGAGATGAAGCAAAGTTCTCATCTACCTCATCATCCATGCACATATCTTCCCATTCTCTAAAGCCTTGAATAGAGGCTGCCTCTATTTCAAATTCTTCCTCTTTCTCCATCCATGTTTTAAGAAAGATATGCCAAAAATCTGCAAATGACTTAATAGATCTGATAGGAAAACTTTTGATCCATTGTCTACATTTCCCTTGAAACGAATCATAGAACAATCTAATAAAAATATCCTCTTTTTTGACTCTAAGAGATTCTATAAATGTTTTGAAATTTTCTACATGTTCAAGAGTCAAAGTCAGATCTTCCCCATTGAATTTAGGGCCATTTCTCAAAAAATATGCATCTTTCGGTAATTGATTAGGAAAACCAGGAAGATTAGAAAAATCGATACATGAATACCTTGAACAAATAGAAACAACATCTAAGTCCTTCATTTAGCCAGTGGAGCCACCATCAATACTTTGAAACTCAGGATTTCGAACAATGGAGTCATCAGGTAGATGATTTCAGCCTTCATATGTGTCTGACTGCTATCCACCATCAACAATCAAATCTGCAACTTGAATGATCTTTCCCAAAGAAGATTTTTCACCTCGTCCTCAGCAATGGCACCAATATGTTAGCACTCAGAATGAACCTCAAGGCCGAGAAGAGGCAATTCTGAGGTAACCACAGACCAAGCTTTTGATCTAGCATCTAGCCCTACCAGAGCAGAGAAGGCTCTCTCTTTTCCAACAAAACGTGGATGTGATAACTAAATCTTAGGCTATCTATGAAGAACAGGGATTTGATTGAAAGTTGTGGGTCAAAAACAACAAGAGAAGGGATCATTGGGCTATGGAATCGACGCTAGTTTCTGTCGGAAAACTTGGGGCAAAGTAAGCGCAATTTTCAGCTAGATTAAAGATATAATGAGAGAAGAAGAGAGGAAAAATATCGTTGCCTTGCAGGCATCGATCAGGGGATGGATCTACAGTGGCAACTTTAGAAGAAAGAGAAAAACATGGTTACTCAACAGAGCATCTAACAAAGGATGGATTCTAAAAAGATAACCACTGTTAATCATTGTGAAAGGAGCATCGTGCATGGATGGATTCCTAACACTTCATTTGGAGAATGTTGTAATGAAATTAGCAGAAAAAACAAAGCATGGAAATTAATTTACAAGAAAAACATGTTGCACATTAAACACTATGATGGATCCCAAATCTAAAGGGCAAAAACTACTCCATTAAAAATAATATTCAGAAAAACCTTTACACAGTCCAAAGTAGCTTTCCTCTGCTGAAAAATTTGAACCCTTTACACTCTAAAATTCATAAAATATATACAATTATCTCATTCCTGTACTAAGGGATTTGAGGTCAACCATCTCCCTAAAGATAGAAACAGTTACATTAAATTTGGACCGAATTTCTGAAAATAGGGGTCAAATATGAACTCGTATCTCTTGAACCATAACACCTGTTACAAAACTAAAAGAGGTTTCTGTAGATAAGGTCATGCTTGAGAAAAAACTCTCTCAAATTTTGGAAATTCATTTCCAGTTGCTCAGAATCTGTGCCACAAAATAATATCTAAAATAGGAAATCATTAAAATTAATATTTAAATCTGTAAAATTGGTTGTAAAGATCTAGTCAAATATTCCAATTCACAACACCTGTGAATAAATTGAAAGAGGTTTTTGTTATATGGCTCATGGTTGATAAAACCTCCTTGGTTTTCTCAAAATTACTTTCCATCTATTGTAAAATGGTGCCACACTACAATGACTAAAATAGTAAAACAAATTCAAAATTTGTTTTGTTTTAATGTAGGCTTCAAATATCACTAGATATATCCCACATAGTAACACCTGTGCATAAACTGAAGGAGGTTTTGTTATTTGTTATGTGATTGACAAAAACCTCTTTCACTTTTGTAAAATTCATGTCCATTACTTTAGAAACGGATTTTGTAATAAACTTGTTCCTGTGTGCAGCAAATGACCTCAAAACATGCATAACAAAGAATCAATCATTCATTTCGATCATATCTTTTGATCCAGGAACCGGTTTCAGGTGTGCAATATACCGTTGGAAAGATATTTTCAAGCTGCTTCTGGTTAACATACTTAGGATATGATTTTCACTAAAACTCATGTGCAAAACATCTCTGAAAACCAGACATAGGAAGAGCTCATTTTGATCCCTGGTGACAGGTTGCGAAGACTAGAACTAACACCGTGCTATACCACACTTCTTACATAATTATTCAAATTCCTTGCTGCAAAAATCTCCATCATTATCTAACCTCAACACCTTTATCTTCTTCTCTGTATGGTTTTCCCCTAGAGCTTTAAATTCTTTAAACTTGTCAAAGACTTCAGATTTCTTCTTAAGGAAATATATCCATGTATTCCTTGCAAAGTCATCTATAAATGATACGTAGTACATAGACTTACCTAGTGATGGAACCTTCACAGGTCCAAACACATCACTGTGCATAAGCTCTTGTTTTGCCTTCTTACCACCAAAGGAGAAACTCACTCGATTCTGCTTCCCATATACATAATTCTCATAGAAATCAAAATCCAGAGTTATTACTCATACCTTCTACGATACCTTTACCATGAAGTATTCGAAGGCACTTCTCTCCAATATGTCCAAGCCTTTGATGCCATAGCATGGTATTTTCTCCAGAGACCACTAGATTTTCTGCTGCATTTTTAGGAACCACAGAACTATTGCACCCATCAATAACAGTTCCACCTTGTAGCTTATATAGAGTTCCAATCCAAACTCCCCGCATCAATACCAGTGCTCCCAAACCATCCTGCAGGTATCTTTCTCGAACACTGTTTTTACACCTGCATCATCAAGCTTTCTTACAGAAATCAAATTTTTGGCTAATGCAGGAATATGCAGAACACCCGGAAGTGTTCTAACCCTTCCACCTTGCAACTTCAAATTTACTTTTCCGCGACAAACGATTCTAGCCTTCCTATCGTCCCCTAAGAAGACATCACCACCATCATATTTATCATATTCACATAACCACTCTCTATGGGGAGTGAAGTGAAAGGATGCACCTGAGTCAATCAACCATGCCTCATGATCTACATGTGTACTTGAAGAAACCAAGTACACATCCCCACCTTCATCTGAGGTGGTTTTCGCCTCTGCAGAAGGAGCATCATCAGATCCCTTTCCTCTGTCAGGATCTTTAGATTTGTAGTGCCTTTTGTAGTGCCCTTCCTTTCTGTATTTCCAACACACCACCTTTATAGGTTTTCCTAGAGATTTAGATCTCCCACTCAATGACTTATTTTTGTTTCTATTCTGGGACTGTCCTTGTACAGACAAGGCATCACCATTCAACTCTCCATATTTTTCCGTCTCAACTCCTCCGTCAGCAAGGATGAGACTATTTCATCAAACTGCAAGGGAGTTGCATTGCTACCTTTTGCAATAACCAAAATATCCCATGAATCTGGTAGAGAACACAATAAACTAATGCACTTATCTTCATTTGAAATTTTAATATCAACAGACAATAACTGACTTACCACAGTATTAAATTCATTCAGATGCTCTGTCACCGAGTCTCCATATTTTATCCTCAGGTTATATAGCTTTTTCTGTAGGAACAGTTTATTCACCAAAGATTCATATTGGTACAAATTCCCTAACTTGTCCCACAAAGCCTTCGATGTAGCTTCCCCTAATACATTCAGTAATACTGAATCTGAGACACACAATCGTATTGTGCTCTTTGCCTTTTGATCCAAGTTCTTCCATTCTTCATCTAACACTCCCATTGGTTTAGTACCTAGATCTACCATGATCCACTGATCTTTATCCACCAACAGATCCTCCATCTTGAGTTTCCACAACTCAAAACTCTGACCATTAAATTTCTCGATCTCTATCTTTCCACTACTCACCATCTTCTTTCACCACCAGAATCAATCCCACAGATCTCTCACTGAACAGGATCTACCACAGGCTCGAGTGAAACCCCTCAGCAACAAAGGCGTCGCCTTCAAGCCAAAATAGCTCTGATACCAAATGTAGGTTTTAACCCTGTACAGAAATTACCTGCATACGAATTCTAAGAACAGAAAATAAATAATGTGAGAGAATAACACATAAAACACATATACACAAATATTTTCCCCTGGATCCCAAAACCGGGACTACTAGCTTGATTTCTCACTATGTTCCTTTCAATGTTATAATACAAATTTATACATGTCGAAGCATCCAATACCATGGACTGAAAACCATTGTGTCCAAAACCATGGACCGAAAATCATCACGTCAAAAACCATGCACAAAACCATAGGTAGGTTCACCCAACCTAATATAAGGTCAAAAAAAAAATTCCCGGGGTGCTGCCTCGGACCCCGTAAAGGGGGGTTACCCGCCCCCCTCAAACCCCCTGTGATGCCCCCCGCTACATAATCAACGCAATGAAGGGGGGGCTCCACCCCCCCTCTAACCCCTTAGTTAACTATGTGGGCTACTCGTGGAAAGAATATAACAAAACCCAACAATCAGATCAGAATTGCGCCAAAAGATAGACATTAAATGACTTTTGTGATAGAGTGGGGCTCTTATTAGTACAAGATGATGCCTTTTGGATTAAAGAATGCACCTGCTATATTTCCCAGAGTTGTAATTATGGCCTTCAAAGAATATATACGCAAGTTTATGGAAGTGTACTTTGACAATTGGACAGTATTTGGGCTATTAAAGAAGCATGTGGAAAGCTTAAGGTTGATGCTGGATACGTGTAGGCAATACCAAATCTCATTGAACTTGAAGAAGTGCATTTTTTGTGCACCATTTGGTATATTGTTGGGAAATGTTGTTTGTAAATAGATATTAATGGTGGATCCTGTGAAGATCGAAGTTATTGTGAACCTGCCAACACCAAAAACAGTGAGACAATTGCATATGACACTGGGACACAATGGCTACTACATAAAGTTTATAAAGGGGTATGCACAGATAACTATGCCAATGGAGAAATTGTTGAAGAAAGATGTGACTTTTCAATGGAGCGAAGAGTTCTAGAAGAGCTTGGATGTACTAAAAGAGAAGATGGTAGTTGTGCCTATTTTAGTTTTCCCAGACTGGAAGTAGTTCCATATACATGGTGATGCATCTTGGATAGTGTTAGCACTCAGAATGAACCTCAAGGCTGAGAAGAGGCAATTCCGAGGTAACCAAAAACCAAGCTTTCAATCTGGCATCTAGGCCTGCTAGACCATAGAGGGATCTCTCTTTGCCAACAAAATGTTGCTGCAATAAGTGAATCTTAGGCTAGCTATGAAGTACGGGGATTTGATTGAAAGTTGAGGGTCGAAAATAGCAAGAGAAGGGACCATTGGGCTATGGAATCGAGGCTAGTTTCTGCCGAAAAACTTGGGGAAAAGTAAGTGAAATGTTCAACTAGATAAAAGATGTAAATGAGAGAATGATCTGAAAATGGAATGTACTTGAATAAAGGGTCCAAGGTATCCATTTCCAATAATTTTAAATGTGCAAACAACTCCAAGGTTAACTTTGAAAATGTGAGAACTTCTTATTTCTAATACAGAGATAGACTGTAGGGGCATTTATTAGATATGTCACCTCTAAAGAGAGGATGAGTTCCAGAGGCTACCTGGCCCTCTACAGGCTCTGCCTAAAGAAATAATAGAAGTAAACACTCAGATGTCATTAAAATACTCATGCTTGAAGCTTGATGTCTTGCAAAAAAAAAAAAAAAGGGGGAAAAAGTTTGAGCATTGTTTAGGTGTTTATGTGTGAAGGCAAGTTATTTAAATTTGTTGTTTAACACATTATATTAGATTTTTTTAGCATGATATCTTCAGCAAATAATGACACAAAAATGATGAAGCAGTTCACCCCTCCTGGGCTACATCTGTTAGACCAAGCCTCCCAAAATGGACTTGTCCTCTTGTATTAAGGAAGCTGCAAAGGATAATACAAGTAAATAAGTGCCTCTAAAGGAAAATCTGACTGTAAAAACAGAATCAAAAGATAGGAAATAGCTAAGAATGCTCTTTTCCAAGCACTAAACAGTGAAATTATACCTTAAACAATACTTTCTCCAAATAGCCCTAGTGTCCCTTTAAACTTCTATTAAGAAATTCGAGGTGAAGATGACCTCCAATGGTTCTGAAACCTCTGCCAATGGACTCAAAATGTCGAAGATAGCAAAAGTAGGCTTTTGAATCACCGAAAATAGATGAATACAATCCCCAAATAGCTCAAGCACTGGAATGGCCCTGGTGGCCTTGAAAGCTTCCCTGAAGAAATTTGAGGTGAAGAAAGCCTCAACAGGAAAAAAGAGTTGTAGAAATGGACTCAGAACACTGAATATAGTTAGGAATGACCTTTGTTTCACATTCAATGGCTGCACACATCCCAATGCAGCTCCCAAACTGATATGGCCCTAGTGGCTCTTAGAACTTCCCTGAAGAAAAATCACCTGCAAACGACCTCTATTGGCTGTGAAACCTGTGCTAGTTGGATTCAAAATGTCGAAGAGACCCAAAAAAAAAAAAAAAAAATTGTCTCAAAAGACCTTTCCTAGCCAAATTTATGGCACATTTACTCCAACTGCCAGTTTGCCCTGAATTAACTCTAGCTAACTTTAGTTAGCTGCCAGTTAGGCCCACCAAAGATGGTCGGACAGCCAAAATTGGCACTGACTACTATTTTAACGGTCAGTTGACCGTGACCACCGGTGGGGATGTCGGCATGTGACCACGAATCTTGGCGGATAAGGTTAAGGGTTGGTGGTTTTCAATCTATAACCGCGGGGTTGCATGGCATGTGACCGCCCATAACCATAACTATTGACCGCACATTGTAACCACTGGGAAACTTTCACGCCAGGGTTTTGGGGCTCGGTTCTATGTAGAGGGGGTTGGCTCCCTTTTGGGCCCGCCCGTAAACTGTTCAAACCTTATATAAAAAATGTTTCGTTGCCATAACATGTTCGGCTGCCATGGTCTAATGGTAGAATGTTGCATTGGTTGATGGTAGGTCGTGGGTTCGACCCACAGATCTGCCATAAAAATTTTAATATGCCATTCCATTGCCACCTTGGGGCCACGTGGCAGCCTCCAAGCTTGCCACGTGACACCATCTTATTGGATGCCTGACATGGAATATTCTAGGAATATTCCTTGGAATATTCTCTGGAATATTCTATTTCAATTTTTTTTATAGAAAAAAATTCAAAATTAAAGGTTATTGGGTGATTTTCAATTTGGCATAACTTCTCCATACGAAGACCATTTTTTGAGCCGTTCACGGCATCGGAATCAGGAGGACGAGACCTATCTGGTCGTTTAGATTTGAACTAGTTCTGAGCACTTTCATTTTTTTATCATTTTTCGACACTTGGTCTGGAGCTCCTGATCACACCTCCCAAATGAGAGGCTTTTGGACCCAAAAATATTACTGAAATCTATGAACTGAATTGTACACAAAATGAGAGAACAAAAAAATCCTCTTCCCTTCATCCAAATGAGTAGAAAGATAACCAAAATCTCCTGCCTTGCCAACTGTTGTCATGGTGAATTTTTGTTGAATAAACTGAATCCCGACCAAGCTTTCTCGCCAGACAAATCTGAAAATTGCAGAAACCAGCAATGACACTTACTAATGTATGAGCTGAAATCTTTCACTGGACATGCGAGCTTGCCCATTGTCACTGTGCCCATTAATGGCACCTCCTTCTCTAGAAGGAAAACTGAAGGTGACTTAGGCCAATACCCACAACAAACTTCCAAAAATGAAGTAGTTGTAGAAGAATGCTTGTACCAGCTGTAGCATGCTGAAAGTAATGCAAATGCTCATCCCAAAATCTTGGGATACGTGCTGCCAAAACTTCTTAAAAAGAAGTACAATGGTTCTGTTCACGAACAATAAAAGTAAGCAAACCATAATGAACAAAGTAGAGACCCATGCTGAAATTTGAGGCCTCTTTTCTTGCCTGCTTTTCTAGCTCGTGGAATTGTGCACTGCTTTGCACCAATTTCGTTCCCTACACCAAATGACACCAAAGGTACCTTGTGCAACAAGACAATCATCAACGACAAGTTGACCTGAAATGTGCTGAACAATGGACTCAACCATAAATGTAGCAAGTGTGTACACAACTGACACAAGTCGACAAAACATATGCAATGCAATCGACACAAGGTGATAATAAAGGTGCGACACAATAGACGCAAGTCGATAAGCATTTTCTGACACAATTGACAATGTAAAAAGTGTGCTCACCAGCAACACTAGTCGACCAACAACAAGATACATTTACAAACACATATGCATGTATCATGTAAAATGAACTATATACAGTTTGACAAATACACCTACAACACCTATGTACAGGTGCAACTTCAACTCTTCCTTTCGAAGACCAACAAGTACATCCACCCAAAAAACAACATGTGGGTGACAAAGAGCTGAAATGAAAGACATTGCTGCAATAATAATGAGTACCGTACTCATCTTTTACCTCCATGGCGAAATTTTGCAACAACATAAAAAAACAGGCATACATCCAAAGTTTGTATATGTGCAAAAGGAGTACATCTTACTGTGTCAAGAAGTCCATCCACTTCTCACCAAGCCACTTCCATAGTGACTTTTGCTCCTGCAACTTTTCCTCATGTGAAACTTCCCTTTCCACATCAATAATGGAATCCGTGGTTCCACCTTTGCCAATCTTCTTGTCCTCTTGCTGCATGTGTGTGGGATGATGAGTTGGATGTAAAGTCCAACAATGAGAGACATGTCCCTTCTTTTGGCAAAAAGTGCAAATCTTATGCACCTTCTTTGAAGGTAGTCTTTGCTTCATCTGTTTCCTGTGTGCTTTCTTCCTCATCCAGCATCTCAAAACATGATGGTTAAATTGACCGCAATATGTACAGGAAATCTTTCTTCCATTAAAGCATGTAAAATTGTCATGCCTTGCAGAAACACAATCAAATTGATCATGAGAAGATGTATACCTCTTGTTGTTTGCATGTTCATCCTTTTTGCCTCCATGAGGAGATGAACTAGTAGAGGCTTCAGTTTTCAATTGCAGACTAACATCATTGTTCTTGTCTTGAAAACTACCTAGAATTGCATGCTTGCCATAAGTTGAATGTTTACCATCTTCTTGCTACAACAAAGGCTTAAAGCAATGGCAATAATCTTTGAAACAAATTTGACATATTTGCCTCATGGAACTTGGAACAAAAGTTCTCTTTGAATTAGCCTCACATGCCTTCATGGCTTTTGAGTCTTTGCCATTAGATTGCACATAACCAAGTCCAAGATTCTTGGGTCGTTCCTCAACAGAAAGGGGTTCAATCATACCTTGTGCATGCTTTCCTAATCCTTTGCCTTCATAACCCATCTTAATCATTAATTTGGATCCTACTCCCCTTGTATGCTTTTTGAAAGATCCAACACATCTTTCTAAAGAGGAAACTAAAGACAAATCAGAATGGATTACCTCTTTCTCACACATGTTCTTGGTCAAAGCCTCTTGGGCTTGATGAAGCTGTAACTCCATATCATGCAATCTTTGAAGAATTTCTTCCTTCTCCTACTTCATGGCCAACAATTTCTCATGAAGCTCCATGCTTTCTCTTCTATCCTCAAATAGGATCTGCACCATATCCTTCAATATAAGGAATTCATGCTTCATATCCTCATCGAAGAACCTTGTGAAGGAGGAAACTTCACTTGTAGAAGTTGTCATTATGATGTCAATAAACAAATTAACTTCAACAATGTTCTTAAACTTTTCAAAACAAATGATAAAGATTTTTCACCCAAATTTCTTTACAACCATCACATATTCAAACAACCAACAACACACAAATCAAGTGAGAATCTTGTTCAAACAGCCAACAAAAAACCAACTCAAGTGAAAATCTTGGAGTGGTTTTGAGGTCCTTTGGGGTAAGGTAGCTATCCCCAAACTTCAGCAAACTCAAACAACATGCAGTTTGCAAAATAGTAAAGCAGTCAATCTTCTACACTGCTTTAAACACCTTTCAAGCTATACAATCAAGCTATTGTGATGTCAATCAAGCAAACCTGCTTTGATACCAACCTGATCTGAAAATGGAATGTACTTGAATAAATGGTGCAAGGTATCCATTTCCAATAATTTTAAATGTGCAAACAACTCCAAGGTTAACTCTAAAAATGTGAGAACTTCTTATTTCTAATACAGAGATAGACTGTAGGGGCATTTACCGGATATGTCACCTCTAAAGAGAGGATGAGTTCCAGAGGCTACCTAGCCCTCTACAGGCTCTGCCTAAAGAAATAATAGAAGTAAACGCTCATATGTCATTAATATACTCATGCTTGAAGCTTGATGTCTTGCGGAAAAAAACAAATAAGTTTGAGTAGTTCTTTAGGTGTTTATGTGTAAAGGAAAGTTATTTAAATTTGTTGTTTAACACATTATATTAGATTTGTTTAGCATGATATCTTTAGCAAATAATGACATAAAAATGATGAAGCAGTTCACCCCTCCTGGGCTACATCTGCTGGACCAAGCCTCCCAAAATAGGCTTTTCCTCTTGTATTAAGAAAGTTGCAAAGGCTGATACAAGTAAATAAGTACCTCTAAAGGCAAATCCAACTGTAAAAATATAATCAAAAGATAGGAAATAGCTAAGAATGCTCTTTCCCAAGCACTAAACAGTGAAATTGTACCTTAAAAAGTACTTTCTCCAAATGGCCCTAGTGTCCCTTTAAACTTCTATGAAGAAATTCGAGGTGAAGATGACCGCCAATGGTTCTGAAACCACTACCAATGGACTCAAAAGGTCAAAGACAATAGAATTAGGCTTTTGAATCACTGAAAACAGATGAATACAACCCCTAAATAGCTCAAGCACTGGAATGGCCCTAGTGGCCTTGAAAGCTTCCCTGAAGAAATTCGTGGTGTAGAATGCCTCAACAGGTAAAAAGAGATGTAGAAATGGACTTAAAACACTGAATAAAGTTAGGAATGACCTTCGTTTCACATTTAATGGCTGCACACATCCCAATGCAGCTCCCAAACTGATATGGCCCTAGTGGCTCTTGGAACTTCCCTGAAGCAAAATCACCTAAAAATGACCTCTGTTGGCTATGTAACCTATGCCAATGGATTCAAAATGTCGAAGAGACCCAAAATAAATAAATAAATTGTCTCGAAAGGCCTTTCCTAGCCAAAGTTATGGCACATTTACTTCAATTGCCAGTTTGCCTTGAATTAACTCCAGCTAACTTTAGTTAGCTGCCAGTTAGGCCTGCCAAAGATGGTTGGACCACCAAAATTGGCGCTGACTGCTAGTTTAACAGTTAGTTTCTCATGACCACCAGTGGGGATGTCGACATGTGACCACGAAGCTTGGCAGATAAGGTTAAGGGTTGGTGGTTTTCAATCCGTAATCATCGAGCTGCATGGGATGTGACCGCCCATAACCATAACTATTGACCACACATTGCAACCACCGGGAAACTTTCACGCCAGGGTTCTGGGGCTCGGTTCTATGTAGAGGGGGCTAACCCCCTTTTGGGCCCGCCCGTAAACTGTTCAAACTTATATATAAAATGTCTCGTTGCCATAACTATAGAACATTGCGTTGGTTAACGGTAGGTTGTGGGTTCGACCAACATATCCGCCACAAAAATTTTAATATGCCATTCCATTACCACCTTGGGCCACGTGGCGGCCTCCGAGCTTGCCACATGGCACCCTCTTATTGGATGCCTAGTATGGAATATTTTAGGAATATTTTGAAGAATATTCCTTGGAATATTTTGAAGAATATTACTTGGAATAATTTGAAAAATATTCCTTGGAATATTCTATTTCAAATTTTTTATAAAAAAATTCAAAATTAAAGGATATTGGGTAATTTTTAATTTGGCATAACTTCGGTATACGGAGACCATTTTTCGAACTGTTCGTGACACTGGAATTAGGAGGATGAGACCTATCTGGGTGTTCAGGTTCGAACCAGTTCTGAGCACTTTCATTTTTGGGAATTTTTCGACACTTGGTCTAGAGCTCCTAATCAGCAAAGGAAAGAGGAGAAAGCCCATTACATTGTAGGCATCAATCAAGGGATGGATCTACAATGTAGTGTTAGAAGAAAAAGAAACACCAGGATATTCAACAGAGCATCTAACAGAGGATGGATTATGAAAAGATAACCACTACATTAAACAACATAATCATTGTGAAAGGAGCATCATGCATGGATGGATTCCTAACACTTCCCTTAGAGAATGATATAACGAAATGAGTAGAAAAAACAAAGCATGGAAATGAATTTACGAGAAAAACATGTTGCACATTAAACACCGTGATGGATCCCAAATCTAAAGGGCAGAAATTGCTCCATTAAAAGTAATATTTAGAAAAAGCTTTACACAGTCCAAAGTAGCTTTCCTTTGCTGAAAAATTTGAACCCTTTACACTCTGAAATTCATAAAATATATACAATTAGCTCATCCCTGTACTAAGGGAGTTGAGCTCAACCATCTCCCTAAAGATAGAAACAATTACATTAAATTTGGACTGAATTTCTAAAAATAGGGTTCAAAAATGAACTCGTATTTTTTGAACCATAACAACTGTTACAAAAATGAAGTATTTTTGTAGATAAGGTCATGTTTGAGAAAAACCACTCTCAAATTTTGGAAATTCGTTTCCAATTGCTCGAAATTTGTGCCACAAAATAATCTCTATAACAGGAAATCATTAAATATTTAAATTTGTAAAAATAGGTTATAAATATCTAGTCAAATATTCCAATTCACGATACCTGTGAATAAACTGAAAGAGGTTTTTGTTATTTGTTATGTGGTTGACAAAAACCTCTTTCACTTTTGTAAAATGCATGTCCATTACTTCCGAAACTGATTTTGTGGTAAACTTGTCCCTATGTGCAGCAAATGACCTCAAAACATGCATAACCAAGAATCAATCATTCATTTCAATCATATCTTCTGATCCAGGAACCGGTTTTGGGTGTGATTGGAAAGATATTTCTGAGTTTCTTCTAATGAACATACTTATGATATGATTTTCATTGAGGCTCATGTGCAAAAAATCTCTGAAAACTAGACATAGTAAGAGCCCATTTTGATCCCTGGTGACAGGCTGCAAAGACTGGAACTAACAGATAGCATTGGGTGTAGTGCTAGCACAACCAGGAGCAAGGGAAATTGATCATCCCATAGAATTTGTAAGAGGAAACTATCCAATGTGGAAAATAGCTATATCACGGCGGAAAGAGAGGGATTAGCTATGGTGTATGCATTACAGAAGTTCAGGCACTACTTGTTGGGGGCGTATTTCAAAACGTTCATTGATCACTCCATGCTAAAATATTTGGTGACTAACCCTACTTTAGGAGGAAATATCTATCGATGGTTGTTATTATTCCAAGAGTATGACTTCGAAGTTATAGTGAAGTTGGGGAAATTGAATGCTGGACCTGTTCATCTATCAAGGATAGAGACAAGAGAAGAACCCACAAATATCGAAGACAACCCACTCGATGCATAGTTATTCACAATTAGAGTCGTAGATGATCACTTCATGGATATTATTTAGTTTCTAGCCATAGGGATGGCACCCGTAGAATACACTATGAAGAAAAAGGACTTGGTGGTTTGAGTAGTTGATTTCTCATCGATTTCTAGACACTTGTAAAAAATGGGCCTGGATGAAGTACTGTGCAGATACGTCCATGAGCATGAACGACAAAGTAATTTGGTAGAAGCTTATGGAGGATTCGTAGGTGGGCACTATGCAGGAAAAGCCACTGCACAGAAAATCTTGAGAGCTGGGCTATGGTGGCCCACAATACATAAGGATGCAAAATAATTTTGTCAAGCATGTGATGTATGTAAAAGAAAAAGAAATACATATAGAAGAGACGAGATGCCACTAGTACCACATGTAACTTTGTACGCTTTTGAAAAATGGGCTATTGACTTTATTGGACCTATCAATCTGCCAGGAAAGAAGACTAGTGTGAGGTATATAATCACTGCAACTGATTATTTGACAAGATGGGATGATGCACAACCAATGAAGGATTGCAGCGTGAAAACTATTGTGAATTCATCTTTGAATATATATTGTCCATGTTTGGCTGCCGAATATCTTGATGAGTGACAAAAGCACACATTTCTTGAGCAAGACCATTGAAGCACTGATTGAGGAATTTTAGGTTTACCACTAGAAGATCAACCCTTATCATCCTCAGGCAAATGGAACAATGGATGCTTTCAATAATATTCTAGTGAATGCATTTACCAAGGTATGAAATGTGAAAAGAGATGATTATGATTTGAGAATTCCAATGGTGGGAATATAGAACAACGTACAAGAAATTGACAGGGAAGGAACCATTGAGGTAGGTATATGGAAAAGAGGTAGTTATGCCTATGGAATACATTATGAAAATTTTGAGAATTGTATCTTTCACAAATATGGAAGACCCTGCCATTATGAAGGAAAGAATGTCATAGATACTAGCTCTAGAAGAAGATAGGTTCATTGCAAGGTTCCATCAGCAACTGCAGAAAGTAAGGGAGAAAGCCTATCATGACAAGGATATCAAGAAGAAGACATTTCGAGAAGGAGATTTTGTATTATTATATGACATCAAATTCTCGAAGTTCCTGGGAAAATTTAATACACATTGGTTAGGACCGTCTATCATCAAGCACATCTTGAATGGTGGTGCAGTTCAGCTCGCGAAGTTGAATGGTCAGTTGATTCTAATGATGAGTGAATGGTAGTAGGTTGAAGATATACATGAATGACTCTGTCCTTAGAGCCTCACACTAAGAAATGAAACAAAGGAAGTCTTAGTTCCACCTGCAGTTGAAAATGGACGCGGGACTATAAACTACTTTGTAGAAAGGGGCTTCGCCGAAGAAATATTACTACACGATACTCAAGAGTAGGAAAAATTCTGAAGGAGCTACGAAAAAGAAAAGGTGATTGCGCTAAGAGGGAAGGTTCATCAAAGTTGGCTGGAAATATGACTGTTGGAAGGAAAAACTACCGTTAAAGAGAAATTGTCATTAAGGGGCGCAGGAGAAGGGAATTTATGGAGCACAACTGGTTGTCTCTAGCCTCATACCTGCATTAAATGAGAAAATATTGAAGCAATCATGAGGGTGGAATTAAAATTTGTTATAAAAAACATATCCCATGCCACATTTGACACTTTGTTGTCTGAACAAGTTGAGAAATTGTGTTTAAGAGTGAAGATAAGAGAGCTACTATATGTCTAAAAGGAGTTTTGAGGAACTTGTTGGAATATGTTAGAAAAATTATATATGGCAGAGAAATGTAAGACATATAATATGCAGAAAAAACACAAACACATAAAACCAGAGAGACACAGATATACGTGACTCACCTAGTTTGGGCTACATCCACCCCGAACAACTAGTCATTTCTTTGTATTATCTAGCAAAATGATGAGACACAACCTACAACAGATCCACTGTAGTATCCTTTGTTGTTCTCTCACAGTCTCCCCTCTATGTTTCTCGCTCTGAGAATACACATATATTCCACAGCCTCAATAAAATTCCCTCATACAAAGAGAGGGGTTTCTTTCTAGGGCAAAAAACCCTAAACTAAACTTAAATTCTACTGTCAGATCATCTGCCTATTGAATGGCCCAGATTGACTAGAAATTACTATACTTTTACAAGGGGTATACAATCTTCCTGGGGTATACATCCGGCTGAAACAAAAACCTCTAAATTAGGATGATAATCATGCTCCATACCCAATAGAATATTCGTAGAGAAAGGATTAGTAGGTATTATGGAGGCATAAGTAGCAAAGGTACCCATTTCCCCAAGGCACCAGAGGTCGTCGAGAAAGTAGGTACCCACAGAACCACAACCACAGAATAATCAAGAGAAGAGACCAACCAAGGTCTCTAGGGTGGAACTCAGAACATCCCTGAGGAAGAAAACACAGAAGGAAGAGTGCATGAAGAACAAAGAAGATAAGGGGAAGAAGCCTGTGTAGAAAGGAAATAAGCTTATGTATCATAAGGCGCCTCAAAAGATCAACGATAGTGAAGAGGAGGCCAAATTTCACCGCATGGAGATAGAGGACGAAGAGATTCCCACTGCTATCCCACCTTACATGATGCTAAGAAAACCAAATGCCAAGCTAATGAAGGAATAAAAGGAGGTTAAGGTTGCCATGTACACTCCATTGTTGCCAGAGGAAGTGCCATTTAATGGCGAAGTGTTGGGGAAGATCCCTCAACTAAAAATGGAAGATTGGGACTTTAACAATCATATAAAATAACCTCAATTTGAACCAAGTAGATATTTGACGCAGGTTCAACACCCAGAAAGTGGAGTCACGAGGTTGGAGCCATTCTAGTGGGATGCATGATTGCAAAGAGTGGGTCTCTTGAATATGCTAAATGTGCCACACTTCGGATGAAGCACATCTAGTACAATCTGTGTGCGCCATCTCTTCGCACTGGTACATGATGGATGCACTTGGCTACGGAAAAGGATACCAATTGATGAGATGTTAACTAGAAAAATCACAACATTGCCTCATCAGGGAAAAGAGCCCGCGGAAGAATTTGTGGTTAAAAATAAGGACAAGTATATGGAACAAATGATGAAGGAAAAGTTTGGATTATTGGACAAGTCACGAGGATATAACATCAATTCCATTGATGACCAAGGAGTGTGTTTCATCATGCACATGTTGGCAGGTAAGAAAATGAGGAAGAGCAGGGCCAATGAGGTGCACTTGTAGCATCTTTGGCTGCGCAGTGCAGCGTATGGGTCCAATTTAACTAGGTTGCCTATCTGTGAAAGGAATTTTTGACAGATTACAGGGAAGCACAAGAAGAGGGGAAGATGTTCCACTACGCTTGGCCAATAATACTCATCATGCTAGTTGTGTGAAATGAACTAGAAGACTTGCAGTTTCCATCTGTTGAGGTGGATGTTTGTGAGGAAGAAAGATACACCTCTCTTTAGTTTACTAAGGAGTCGATGTGCGCAATAGAGAATAGGATTTTCTTTGTGGTGATGGAAATGGATCTACACATGGTGTTGAATCAACATCTAAGGTTATCACCTAGTTTATGTAATCGGTATTGTCACATTGCAAGCTTCAAAGTGGACTTCCACAGAGCCAATGTGAAGTCAATGAAGGAACCAACTAGGACATGGCACCCATTTCGATACTTAGTAACTGAAGATGATTTTCTCACCAGAGTACAACAATGGCCAGAAGAATGGATGACTCCACCCAGTGGAGTGGTTGGAAGAGAGAAGGGTACCCCGTAAGATGCAAGTACAAGTGAAAAGGATGCAGAGATAGAAATAGAGGAAACATAGCATGAGAATGAGGAACCCCTTAGTGATGTAGGAGTATCAAAGGAGTCATGCTTTATTGTCATAAGGAGAGACACAACAACTGCACTAGGCAAGAGGAAAAATCAGAAAGCAGATAAATCCAAGAGTGTAGAAGCGCTTGTCCTCACTGATGGAGACATCGACGAGATAAGAGAGAAGGTCCAGGAGATCACAGTGGAGACCTGGGAAATAATTGATGATCAATATAAAATGATCTTGGTTGAGGTAAAATAGGGCATCGTAGAGATGAAGGCATTGTCGCAAGTAGAAAAACATCTAGAATAAATATCTTATCCACTATAGTTAGAACAAAGAATAGAAATGCAATTCGACGTCAGAATTTTGCAGGTGCTAGCTGGGGCCCTTCAGTGGTACACAACAGAGGACAAAGAATGAGCCAAAGGATGAAATACTATCAGCATAAATATTTTTTTGTTGCCCATTCAGATGCTGCACGAATTCCATCAAAGTTTACCAACCGAGTTGCGGAAGCGGGAACAACAAACCTCGACATTAATGATGCAGGTGGAAAAGGAGAAATATGCACTGAAGAAGGTGGTTAATCAAAGAGACGATGCATTTCAATGAAAAAAACAGTTGGGAAAATCCATCGAAGATAGTTGCATCACAATCCCAGATGTGAAGGTCGGTGAGGAGGAACCACCAACAGAGAAGGTCATGAAGCTCGCCCTCATGATCAAGGAATCAAAGAATACACTAGGAAAGATAAAATTCAAGTACGAATTGAAGATATCAGAGATTAAAATAAGGTTGTAGCCAACTATGCTAGCAGAAGTGTGGGAGCAGAGGAAGAAAGACTTAAAGGTAGCATTGAAAGGAATCTTCGACACAATGGCGGACTACGGGAAATTATTAGATGACACGATGCAGATTTGGACCTCACTGCAAGAGGATCCAAATATCCAAAATATCAAGGAGGAATTACAAGTGAAGCAGAAGCATCATGACAAGATCTTGGTGGCTATAAAGACCCTACTAGTCTTGCAAAAAATTGACAGTATTCCTGAAGGAAAGAACCTCCAAAAGCAGATAGATGATCTTTGGAGGAAGGAGAAAATTTTGCAAGCAAGGACTCAACCATGGCAAGATGACACCCTCAAACTATCTCAGGTAGTGGATGAAAGGCTCAAAGAGTTGAAGAAAAGGGAGGTAGAAATACTACAGAATGCTGTTGGCCCAACCACAAAGGCATTTTTGGAGGAGGTGCACACACAGGAGAAACAAATGGCAGAGATAGCTTAGCAGTATAATGCAGTTTACACTAAAATTACAGGGAAAATCAAGGGAACCGCGACTGAGTGACTCAGGATGAGTCGCTGGTGAGTGTTGGGGGCCTATTAGGCACAACCCAACTTGGTCCAAGTTTTTGTCAAACACTCCACATTTTTAGGAGTGGAGCGAATGGAGCTACCGAAGTTCTATTCATCGTGCAGTGTTTAGGGGCTTTGGGGTGGGTCAAAAGTCCCTTATTTTATAACGGGTTTTGGATATTAGTCCATTGTTTTGTTGGATCCATGGTATGTAGACCATGGTCTTGTAGTAAGGAAGCCTATATAAAGAAGATGTAATACTTTGTCAAATATAATTAACTAAGCATAGATTGTTTGTATTCTCTATCTTGAGTCTGTAGTTTTGGGGAAGGCTCTGCACTTGAGTGCGTGAAGGCCTTGAGGAGTCTGTAGCTAAGTGTGTAGACCATATAGAGCTAGGTGCACAGGTTAGGGAAGAGCCTGTATTGAAGATCCTTATTAATAAAGAAGAAGTTTTCGAAAATTATTGTGTATCTTTTTGTGTTCATTCTCTGTTGTTATTGATATTGTTATGCATGCTTCTTACTAAATTACATGAAAGAATACATGTTATATTGTTTTATGTTATGTCTGTGTTAAGTACCAATACGTGAAGTTAATCATCAGAGCAAATTTATTCATGCATGTGAAGTTGTGGGTAGATATAAGACATAAGTAACCACATGGACACCACAACATGCATATCCCTCTGGCTGCAGAAACCTAGTTCTGCAACCTCCCATAACTGCTTCGGGTGAAACTGCGACTTGCTTGCAGGTCGTTACTGAAAGGGAAAGTGGTTGAGGGTTTTTTTGGTGCACAGTACACTCTAAACCTAGGTCAAGCCCCCTAAAACCAACAATTGGCATAGTCAAGATTAATGAACATGTTGAATGTGTTGCACTTCGACAGAACTCCGGGGAGCACGGCTTGTGTGCGACAGTTTCTCATGCTGGTGCACGATGGATTCTTATGGATGGGAAATAATATCCCTATAGATCCAATGTTGATATGGAGAATCATTAGAATTCCATATCAAGGGCAAAACCCCGTGAAAGAATTCATTGGAAAAGATCAAGACCGCGCCATAGCCGACAACATGAAGAAGAAGTTCGGTTTGACAAAAGGAAAGAGGGGATATGATATAAATTCAATCAGTGACCAAGAAGTTCACTTTGTAACACATATATTGTTTGGGAAGATCATGAAAAAGTGTTGGGCTAATGAGTTCCCTACAGTATTCGTTTTAATAGATGCGCAGTGCGCCAATGGGGTTGAGTACAACTAGGTTGAATACCTTTGCAAAGAATTTCTTGATAACTATCGCAAGGTTCAGGAAAAAGGTACCATATTCCATTTTGCATGGTTGATATTGATAATTGCAATGATGGCATGAAGAGAGATGGAGGATTTGTAGTTCCCTCCAATAGCTTTAGGTTCTTGTGAAGCTATACAGTATGCCTCACTGTGGTATACCACTCAACCATCGCGAGAAATGGAGAACATGATGTTTTTCATGTTATATCACATGGATTTACATATGTTGGTGAACCAGCACCCTCGCCTCTCACCAAGCCTATACGAGAAGTTTAAGGCGAATTTTAAGACCGATTTTGACAAAGTATATATAGGCTCGCAGGGGCACAAAGAAGAAATGGCATCCCCTGCCATACTTAGTAACAGAAGATGACCTCTTAGAACTGGTACAACAATGGCCAACAGAATGGATGACTATGCTGGAGGTAGAGGCAGAAGATAGTACGACAAAGGAGGACACCTTGCAGCATGGTGAAGTGAGTGGAAAGGACAAAGATAAGGATGAGAATGAATTAGAGGAAGAGGAGAAACATGATGAGGGTCACTAAGATCCTCCTGAAGGAGATGAGAAGAATAAGGAGTCTGAAAAGACAGAAACAAAAAAAGTTGTCACGGAAAAGAGGAAGGCATAGGGCAAAGTTTCCATGAAGATCAAGAAGAAGCAGAAGGAAGATAAGATGAAGGATATCACACCAATGATCCTTACTAATGAGGACCTGGAGCAGATTGGGGATAGAATTCAAGAGGAGAAAATAGAGTCATGGAGTAAGTGGGAATATCGCTACAGTGCACTTCCCATAGGTGTGCAGGAGTGGATCGTAGAACTTAAAATTTTGGCGTAGACGGTCAGATTGCTAGCATAGATAGAGGAAAGGATTGGAGAAGAAAGGAAAATAAAGCCTACACTTGCAGTGAGGTTAGCACCAATAACCATCGGAGCCTTATAATTTGACTCTGCTAAGGTACAAAAACAAGCAAAAGGGTGAAACCATGTCAATATGAACGCATCAGCGGTACCATTGCAAAGACTACAAAAGACACACATTGAGATAATAGAAGTGCTGAAGTTGCATCAACAACATACCTCGTAGTTGAATATTCAGGTAGAAAAAGAGCAGGCTTTGCTTCAGTAGAAGCTTGACCAAATGATCGAGGAGAGGGATCAAGAATTTCGACAGCAACAAAATATTAAGGAGGTGATTGAAGAAACATGCAAATATATTCTAGACCTTGATGTCTGAGAAGAAGATCCAATAGAGGACAAGGTCACGAAGCTCAACCTTGAAGTGAAAGGATATAGGGAAACGATCACCATAGTACAGTTTAAATATGAAATTAATAACAGTGCGCTGCATATGAAGGTGCAACAAACCACGTCGCAGGAAGTAAGAGAATGGAGGGAGACTGACCTAAAGGCTGCAGTGGTTGGTATCCCTGCAACAGTGGAAAACTATGTGAAACTGTTAGATAAAATTTTACAAATTTGGACTTCACTCCAGGAAGATCCAAATGTACAAAAACTACAGGAAGACATTCAACAGAGGCAATAGTAGTTGGAAGAGATTTGGGTAATTGCGAAGACATTACCAATCTCGCAGGAGCTCGCCAAAATCAATGAGGGAAAGGCCCTCTAGAAGTAGATTCAGGAAAGAAGGAAGAATAGGTTTTAACATAAAGGACTTGCCTTGGCAGGATGAGGCTCTCCAATTGTCCTAGGCAGGATATGAGAAGCTTCAAGGTCTTCGACAGAGGGAGACAACAATAGTGCAGAAAGCTACAAAACATGTGATAGAATTGTTGTTGGAGGAAGCATGCAACGAAGAGAAGCAAGTCACAGAGATTCTACAGAAGTTCAACGAGGCATACAACAATATTGTAGCAAAAATTAGAGGCAGAGTATTTGAGTGACTCAGGACAAATCACATGTGAGTGTTGAGGGCCAATTGGGTGCAACCCAACTTGGCCTAATTTTTGGCAAAAACTTTGCATTTTGTGGAGCAGAGTTCGCAGTGGAAAATGCAATGGAGTGTGAAGTGGACTGCACAATGGAGTAGTTTGAATATACCACATGGTATAAGGCTGTTGGAGTGGGTCGAAGCCCCTCCTTTTTACAAACTCATGTGATAATGTAAAGGATCAATGGTTTTAGCTGCTTGTTTTAGGGAATCCATGGTATTGTAATGATGTACCCTTGATGTAATAGTATATATAGGGTCAAATAATAAGAAAAGAATCATCGAATTGATCTAGATCTGTGTTATGGTTGAACTTTTGTGATCTATTTGGGAAAAGAAGGCGAGGCTTTACAGCTAAGTGCATAGAGTCCTAAGTTTGCAACTGAATGCACAGACGACCTGTAGCTTAGTGCGCAGGTCAAGAACTATTTGTTTTACAAATAATCATTATATTAGCAACAATTTTTGCGGATGTAGCCTCACATTGGGGTGAACCATGGTAATTTTTTGTCTTCATGTGTATATTTACTTATTATCTGTTGTAGCATAGCAATTCATTACAGTTACACTTTATTTCAGTACAATGATGATTTATGGCTTTATATGATATGTGTAAATGATTAAATGAATGCGAAGAAGTGATTTACGAATGTTAAAAATAAAAGATAATATAAAACACCAAATCACATCATCCTTCAAGGCTACAAAATCCTAGTTCTTCATCCTCCCATAGTCACTTCGGGTGAGACTGTGATCTACTTACAGGTCATTGCGGAAAGGGTCAGTGATTGAGCGTTTTCTTAGTGCGTATTATAGATCGAACCTGGGTTAGCCCAAATCATAACCAACAAGATGAGTGTTTTTTCATTGTTTCATCCAATTGTGCATTTATGGGAGGCAAAGTAGGTATCGTAATTGTGCATTTGTGCAGTTCAAGAGTTCAGGCTTTGAGCTTGAGTTCATATATTGCGCATTGCACAGTTGGGGCAAGGGGGAGGGCTGAATTGCTTAATTTTGGAGGCCAAGGCTTAGGTTTGAGCACTGAAACTATGTAGTGCACAAACATGGGAGGTAGGAATTGAGCATTGTGTAGTTTTAAGAGGCAAGGTTGCAACTCGAGGGTTGGGATTGTGCAATGCACAGTTCAAGTAGGCCGGATCAGTGAAACTAATGTGAAAAGTGATAGGAATTGGCCGTGATCACAAACTTAGAAAATTTAGACACAACATAGATCATCCAAAACACATTAACACATACTTCCTTTAGTGTGAAAACCTTTGTGACAACTTTCGACAAGTGTCACACTAAAGGTACACTTTGCGATGACAATGAAAACACTTGTGCGATAGTGCATGAAATTTTTGGAATGAGTGAGAAACATGCCTAGATGATAAGAACAACTCATTATCATAAATACTTCCCTTTGAAACAAACCAAAACTCTACTTTACATGATGAGTGGAAACTCCCACACCAAAGACGACACTTGCTCTATGAAAACAAAAGTGCAAATGACACTTGCGATATGTGAATGACGGTGAAAACCACACATGCCAAGGTGAAGATAACATGAAAATGACACTAATTAAAGGAAAAGTAAGTGAAAGCGATAGTAATAAACATAAAAACAACACTTTCGATGGTAAAAGTGCATAAAAGTGACAGTTAGATAAACTCACCAAAATAGAGATACAAACGCAGCTAGAAGTGAGAAATTGTCAATGTCAGTTTGCACTGACTGTCGACATGGATTGGAAATTACACAGGCATAGTCTTGATGGAGCGTCCTATGCTTGTTCAAGCTTGTGTAAAATAATGTTCTCATGCACTTGTTATAGACTGAGCATGTGAGAGCAGGTGACTTTGACACTTCCAATCCAAAAGTGAGCTCAAAGACTTAACAGAGCTAGAATTGACTACAGAAAGGTCGATCACAAGATCCACGGTAGGCTTAGAAATTCAATTATAGGAAAAAATTTGGGGGTTGTTTGTCAGAATGACAATAGGTGCCTTGAAAATTATGCAGCAAATAACGATTGGCCTCCCCAAAGGAGCACTTGAGTAGAAGGATGTATGCAAAGGATGTACCTTAGGTAAGTACACAAAATCCACATTCCATGATCAAGACAACAAAGCACATGCAGTCCTAGAAAGGATCCACTTTGATGTCTCTAGACCTTTCTCAACAACCTCCATTTCCAGACACAAATATTTTTTTCATTTTTATTGATGACTTCTCATTGAAGTGTTTGATCTTCTTCATGCAGAAGAAAAATGATACATTCTCCAAGTTCATAGAATTCAAGGCATTTGTTGAGAAATAAAATGACAAGAAGGTGAAGTCTCTTGGGAGCGATAATGGAGGTGAGTATATGTCAAATGAATTTTAAAATGTATGTGCAAAAGAAGGCATTCGACGAGAGTTGACAACACCCCACAACCTATAGCATAATGGGGTGGCTGAGAGAAAGAACCATAGCTTTGTAGGAGACACAAGACCTATGTTACATGACCAAGGCCTACCTCTACATTTGTGGGCTGAGGCATGCAATATAACAATCTACTTTCAGAACTAGAGTCCTCATCGAATTCTTGTTATGATTACATTGGAAGAGGCTTTATCGGGGAGGAATCCGGATGTGTTCCACTTTAGGATTTTTGGAGCCTTTGTTTACTACCATGTCTCCAAAGAATTAAGGATAATCTTGAACCGACAATAAATTTGGGGGTATTTTTGTGTTACACAAAAACTCCACTTACCTACCATGTGTACCTTCCATCCCTCAAAATGACAGTGTGAATTGATGTCAATTTTGATGAGGAGAAAGCAATGTGGTTCTCTCTTGAGAGGGAGCTTCAAATCCCACCAGAAGAGGAGATTTTAGCTCCAAAGGAGGAGCCTTAGGAAGTTGTGGAGCATCCACAAATTGAGGAGCAAATATTGGAGACATCCACTCAAGAAGAACTGTCCAGAGAAGGTAGGAATCAAAGGACCAAGGAAGTTGATATACTTGTGTAGGATGCGGCGGAGAATGTGGGAGCTCCTTCAAATTTGCATAGGTAGAGAAGGTCACCTGAATGGTACACTAGCTACATGGCTCTATTAACTAAGATTGTAGAGACTAAGCCATCCTCTTTTGAGGAAGCAGTAGAGAAAATTGTATGCTTTGATTCAATGGTGGAGGAATATGAATCCATTGTAAAGAACATTGATTGGGAAGTGGTCCCAAGACCAGCAAGTAAATCAATAGTGGGTTTGAGATGGATCTTCAAGGTGAAGGCAAAAAATGGAAGCATAGAAAAGTATAAGGCTAGATTTGTAGCCACGAGGTACTCTTAAGATGAGGGAATTGACTATGAGGAGATATTTTCTCCTATAGCAAGGTATTCATCAATTCCATCAATTATTTCACTGGTTGTGCAGATGGGGTGGAAGATCCACCAGATGGATGTAAAAAAAACATTTCTCAATGGATTTATTGAGGAGGAGGTGTACATCGAACAACCAGAAGGTTTTGAGACATTTGATAGAGAGCCTCATGTGTGCATACTCAAGCAAGCATTGCACAATCTCAAACAAGCACCTCGTGCTTGGTACACCAAGATCGACAATTATCTCATTGATTTGGGCTTCACCAAAAGTGAAGTGGATGCAACCTTTATCATATCTTGGTAGAAGGTAAATTTCTTATTATTGTCTTATATGTTGATGATTTGATTTTAACTAGTGATGAGCAGTTGATTAGATCTTGCAAGGAGGACCTTGTAAGGGAATTTGAAATGGAGGACATGGGTCTCATGCACTACTTCCTCGAAATGGAAGTATGGCAAAATGATGAGACAAAGTATGTAAATGAGATACTACATAGATTCCACATAGAGAGTTGTAAACCCATGGGGACACCTCTAGAGGTAAACTAGAGGAAGGAGGATGCCACTTCAAGTGAAGAAGTGGATGCTACCATTTATCGACAACTAGTGGGTTCACTAATGTATCTTGTGAACGCACAACCAAATATATGCTATGCAATCAACCAACTGATCCAAGTTATGGTTAGGCCAACCAAATTATTTTGGAAGGTAACTAAGCATGTTTTACGATACCTCAAAGTTAGTACCTAGTTTGTACTATGGTACAAATGGACAAAGGGAGTGAAGTTGTGTGGCTTCACAGATGCATATTGGGCAGGGAGTCCATCAAACTGAAAGAGTACATTAGGTGGAATTTTTAGTGTTTGGTCCATATTTGTTTCTAGGTACAGTAGGAAGAAAATATATTTGGTGCTCAGCTTAGAAAAATCACAAGACATGGTTGCAAGTCAAGCAACATGTGAGGAAATCTAGATGAGAAAGATCCTTGTTGGATTGTTTGGTTAGATGATGGATCCAACTGTGATCTAATGTGATAATCAGAGTTGCATCAAGCCATATGAGAATATTTTATTTCACGATCGATCCAAGCATATAGATATCTGATATCACCATTTATGGGACTGTGTAGAGGCATATAATGTTGCTACACTACATTCCAACAATGGAATAAGATGCTGACATTTTGACAAAGGATTTTTCAAGAGGGAAATTCGATTTCCATAGGTGCAGGATAGGGGTGGTTGATTATCCCTTTATTGCTGAGAGGGAGTGTTGAAAAATGCAACAAGAAATTCTCAATTTGGTTTTGCCTTGATTAAATTGAGAAAATTTTCATTTCCACATCAGCAGACAACTTGTATGCAATTAACTTGTGTGACATGGCTTGTGTCACCTAGTTTACTTAGTAAATTAAAGTTGGAGGAGTTAGATTTTAGTTAAGCATGTGTGATTGCTAATTTGTGGCAATCAAGGAAATTTATCTCAAGTTTTTTTTTTCAGTTAAACTAGTTCCAACTAAAGGAGGAACTAGTGGAAGTTTAGTTGTGCAATGGGACTTCATTCAAACTTAGTGATCATATAGTTATCTAATTAATCAAACCAAAATAGCTAGTGCATGCAGAGAATTCGAGTTACTTGGCTATGGTGGAGATTCCAAGGAAGTGTAACATTAGTTGTAGACTAGTCTTGAATGTACAGGTGTTGCATGCAGTCTGATGATCAACCTTGGGAATTGCGCAATCCATTTTGGAGAAATTCCTAAATAATAGGGGCCTAATTTCTCAAGGAATTACACAAGGAAATAGGGGCTCAATAAGAGGAAGAAATTGACTAAGTATGGGTCTGATTTTCTCAGTGAGAAGAGAGATACGTTATTCACTTGTAGGTTGTGCTCAATTGAGCAAAGAAATTGTAATATATCTCTATTCATAGAATTAAAGCTAACCGACATTAGGGTTTTTAGTAGATTGTTTTCCCTGAAAAAAATATTGTATGCATATGTTATTTCTTATTGCATGTATGTGATTTTTATTCTAAATTATGAATTAACTTCCATAGAGTAGTAGAGTAGGCTTGTGTCTTGTGATTTTGATTAAAACTTCATGAGAAGTTGCAAATCTACACCATAATTTCTACACTTAGCGAATCTTCCTAGTCTTTGTTAAACAAACATGGGCAGCAAGAATAATATGAAAGATAAAACATGAGAATCAATTTTTATTAACAAGAGATATATATTTATAGTACATATTGTGATCGTTGGGGTTTCACATCCCAAGGTCTCTTGGACTCCTTTTGTCTATTCGGCTTCCACACTAACCCATTGAGGATTAGGTGTCCAACATTCCCCCCCTTAATCCGAAGGGTTATGTATGAGTCCAAGAAGAGAGTTGTAATACAAAATGTGCAAAAATGCATGGTAGCACTAGGCTGAATGTGCTCCTTGAAATTTTGGTATAAAGGGCGGTGGTTTAAGGATGACCACCAACACTGGAACGCTCAGTGTAGTTCCTGGAACTCTTCCAAAACTGGCAAGAAGCTGAAGTATTCTGGTAGAGGAAGTGCTCCTATTGTTTTGAAGAGGGAAACCTTCAACCATGAAAGGGAGGTCTCACCCCGCATAAAAGGGAGAACTTCAACTTGAAAAGGGAAGTCTCAACCTATGATGGTTTAAGGATGACCAACAACTCTGGAATGCTTAATGCAATTCATGGAACTCTTCCAAAACTAGCAAAAAGATGAAGTCTTCTACTAGAGGAAGTGTCCCCAATTTTGTTCTTGGAATTCTTCTGAAACTGGCAAGAAGCTGAAGTCTTCTACTAGAGGAAGTGTCCCAGATTACCAACTGAAGGCATGCTCAGGAGCATCTTTATCTCTGGCTACAACTATGAAACTGGTGTGGCAGGTTGTGGGTCAGGCTCGCGTGATGTGGCTTTGAAGCTTGTAGATGAACATCATTTATGACAGTGCTTACATGGATGAAGATCAAAACAATGATCTTTCAGATGGCCAACTCGGTCACAGTGTTGGCATTTCACAATCTGTTGTTGTTGCTATGGATGAGGGGCAGAATCTGGAATAGCTGGAGGTGAACTGTCATGAAGAACAGGTGAAGATGAATCATCCTCAAGAAATCCAGCAGTTTGAAATTGAATTGGCTTTGAGTAGTCTGGAATATGAAAGAACAAGTCCTTGTCATATCCAATAACAGTTCTGTGCTTGTTGTGGACAAGTTGTTCTCGAGGTTTGATGATGGGCTTGGGAAGTGCAGACTGAGTTTCTACATCTACATGTACAAATGCTACTTTATTGGGCACTAGATCTGAATGAAATTCAACAATATTGACTTGTTGTTTATGGGAGTTTGTTTCATTATTCTGAACAAAAACAAGTTTAGAATGATGACTCCATTGTTGTAATTCTGCTTGCTGTAGTTGAGATTCAAGCTACAAAAATTCAATCTTCTCTTGTGCATTTTGTAGACAAGTTCGTATATTAGAGAGGCCATTTTTGCTAATTTTTACCATATCATGAACAGTGGAATGAATGAGCTTATTCAACAACTCTAATGCATCATCAATTTTAGCCATTTTTCTCAACAAATCAAACTTACACTTCCAACACTGATCTCAACTATGAACCAAGAATAAACACCCACTCACAATACAATTTCACTACAATTGGATTATACAATAGCTTGCAATTGTCTTCTTAAACATACATATCTTTGTGTCACAAAATATGCAACAACAATCCTTGCTAATATATAAATTATATAAACTTCAATTAATATGTTGGTTGGAAAGAATAGATCAATCCAAAAGTATTGACCCCATGTTGCTTCTTCAAAGTGCTCCTCTTTTTGTGCTAAAGGGACCCCTATAACTGGTTTTTATTAATTAGGGATAGCAACAGCGTGTAAGTGCCCCCTTCCTTTGTAAAACCTCTATAATGAATCATGGATATTTCTTAGAGAATTGCACCCTCTAAGCCAAGGAGAATCTGCACACACTTAATTATTCTTCTCAGGCTTTCATTCAACAATTGTTGTGGACTATACACCCTCAATTTAGCCTCCAATAGCTCTTTCCACAATGCAATTCAACCCTTATTTCACCATAGGAATTTCAGACACCAATAGAAGGAGAAGTGCACCCCAATATCTCTGGAACTTCACTCTTCAGATCTGCAATTACAAATTTATCTCATGGCACAATTATTTATGGAAAATTCAAGAGATTAGTACCTCAGTGAGTTGCAAATTCTCACAAACTTGCATCTATGTCTTTTTTTTCTTTTTTTTTCAAGGCAATGCACCCAATGGCTAAACCTAGATGATCCTGCTCTAATCCAGCTAAACAATTTCAAGGATGCATTTGTGTTCTGGATCGAATATCATCACCGTCCTCATCAAAATCTAGATTTTACTGCATTGATGACTTAACTCGCAGCGGTCTATATCAGGATTAAATTTAAACTGTTGGATTTGCATGCAATTCAAAATCGAAATATTAAATCTGAATCATTGGATTTGCAATTAATTCAAATTCGAAGGCCTCTATATCACACAAAAGTTGGTGGAATCACAAATCTTTATAAGAGCGTGGAGAGTCTCTCTCTGTAGCTCATTAAAGGTGACAAAGCTATTTTGTTAGACCCAAAGGTGGTTTCCACAACCTACACCAATGACATACTCCGTATTGAATCTCCTTCACCTGCAACTCCTCCCAAGTATTATGTGTGCAGCAACACTAGTAACGACTACTACAACGATGGTTACTATACTAGCATGCACAATCTCAGCACCCGAAATGGAACTGTAGCGTGTTCAGTCAAGTCTTCAAATCTTTGCACAGAAATTATCAAGTACACTAGCCCAACAGAAAGTGCAGTTTGTAATTTGGCATCAATTGCTCTACCATGATTTGTAAGAGAAAAGGGTATTCCTATTGAGTCTCATCCTTCAAATCTTGCTGGTAGCCTGGGTTCTAAGAACTGATACTTTGATTTTGATAAGCTAGGAGAGGTTACATCAATTATTACTCAAAACCCAAATAAAATCATTGATGTGAACTACTATCCTGTGGAAACTGAAAAGAGATCAAATATGCGTCACAGACCTATTAACATGGTATAGAGGTATATACCAAATGAACAACAACAACAAATTTCCACCTATGAAAGTCTATTGGGAAATTGAACTACCTTGAAAATATCGAACTGAGATGCATTATGGAATCATTGCTGGAAGAGTTCTTTCATCTCACCTCCCTTAAACATTTGAGAATGTACGCAAGCGGGAAGTCGCTAATGTTGCCTAAGTCATTCAGGAATCTTACAAACCTTCGTGATCTTCACTTGACTGGCTTCTCCAAGTTGAAATGGCTGCTAGATTCGTTCGGTAATCTTATGAACCTCCAGGATCTTCACTTTTTTGGGTGCTTGCAGTTGCAAGAACTGCCAAACTCGCTTTGGAGTCTCACAGCCCTCCAGCAGTTTGACTTTTCTGGGTTCTCGCACCTTGGGAAGAGTATGGAGCGTATGGCGACGTTCAAACAGTGTGGCAATATTGGACTGTGTATTCAAACGTCTGAGTCTCCGAATAATTTTGAACGAAGTTGGTTCACCTTCCCATAATCGATCTCCCCTCATCATTTATTTTCAATCATCTCTCATAAGCCAGAGTACAGGCACGTTATCCTTCCTTGAAATATTGTTCTAAGCCATCCGATTACCAGACTTTTGGAAGAGCCATATTCCAAATGTTTGCACTACAGATCATATGTTGGCTACGTTTCCATATTTGGTCAGAGATTCCAAACCACTAACGGGCGTGCCAACTATTAGGAGCGAAGAGAAAATGCAGTCAGACAATTATGTACAGCCCAGGGAGTGCAGAGGGCACAGACAATGATTAAAAATACCATATGGCAGAGAGCCCAGAGAGTGCAGAGAGAAAATATGGCAGAAAAACTGATACAAGGAGTTACAACTAATTTTAGGAATGCTAAAAATAGGGCTGGAGAAATCACAGAGGTTGCAGCTAGAATTTAGCTGAGTAAATATTCATGAAATGCATAAGTGATGGCAGAAATGACCTACACATAAAGGCCATAAAACAAATGGCTCAAAGTAATTATGCAGGGCAGGAATACGCCTGCTCTGATACCATGTTAAACACACATGGGCAGCAAGAATAATATGAAAGATAAAACATGAGAATCAATTTTTATTAACAAGATATATACATTTATAGTACATATTGTGACCGTTGGGTTTCACATCCCAAGGTCTCTTGGACTCCTTTTGTCTATTCGCCTTCCACACTAACCCATTGAGGATTAGGTGTCCGACAGTCTCTAATATACAAGTTGTAAAATTTTTGGTAATATTTTTGTGAAAATATTCAAATTTATAATGATTTTATATAGTATCTATAAAATTTTGATGAGTTTTAAGGTAAAATCATTTTATACTATAAAATTTTAGAAAATCAATTTTAACAAAAATGGAAATTTGCAAATATATTTTGGAAAAAAGAATGGAAAATTAACCCACCTGTGAATATTAGCCCCAAAAAATTTCCCTGAGAGATAATGCTCAAATCAATCATCTCCTACAATCACTCAACAACCGCTCCATAATTTTCCGAACTATATTTTATCTATCTCAAATTATACCCTCTAGATATGACAAAGGAAATAATAATTAGATCTAGAATATTGCAAATGTATTATTATTCCAACATTTCTCCCCTATAATGAATATTTGGAAAATTTGCAAGCTCATCTTTAAATTTGCAAAACTTTTCCTCTGGTAGTGCTTTGATGAAGATATCTATAACATGTTCTTTTTTTCTACAATACCTTATCTCAATCACCTTGTTGAATCAAAACTCATAAAAAATGATATAAAATATCATTGTGCCTTATTGTGCAAAAATAGACTCTTAGACATTTGAATAGAACTTTGATTGTCACAAATCAACTGAGTGGATTCTTCCTACTACTGAAGTGGATCCCCCAAAATTCTTCTTAACACTATTTCTTCACAAGTTTTCATCTTTCTTGATTCATACTTTCCTTATGTTGTGGACAGAAACTATAGGTTGCTTTTTAATACTCTAAGAAACTATTGATGAACCCATGTTGAACAAAAATTTGAAGTTAATTTCTTGTCATCCATGCAACCTACCTAATATAAATTATGTATAACCAATAAACCTGAAATCCTTTATAGAT
Source organism: Pinus tabuliformis (assembly GCA_031772625.1). Lineage (NCBI taxonomy): Eukaryota > Viridiplantae > Streptophyta > Pinopsida > Pinales > Pinaceae > Pinus > Pinus tabuliformis. The sequence goes on from CM062804.1 coordinate 16,218,472, forward strand.
CTATATATTAAACCATAACCAATGGTACCACACAAACACGAAATATTATCTTAACTACTTTCTATTGCAATTCATGGGGTTCTTATATGAATCTGAATACCATATTGACTACAAAATATATATCTAGTTGAGTTGAAGTTAGGTAGATCAAAATTCCAACAAACTGATGATATGGAGTATTTATTGAATTTTTAGCCTCGAAAGGTCTTCTCATTCGCTTGGTCTCTTAGCATGTAGAAGATATTTTATTGCCTCTTTAAATGCTCTCTTGGTGGAGTAAGTGATATTATGATTTATTTCCTAAGGCTAACTTAGGGAAAGTACAATAATTAATCTAATTAATTATTGTGGACTATTAGGCCAAATTTATAAGGATAAATAATAAAATTATTTAAGTGACTTAGATATAATCCCAAATGTTGATCTTAAGTGAGGCTTTGGATTTAATCCTATCCATTGATCATTTAAGAGATTAGGGTTAGGGATTTTGGGTTAATGAAATAATAAATAAGCCTAATGGAGAAGTGAAGAAATAACACAAGTGTGGAGGATGTGATTTTGTCTAGAGTGAGAAGCTCAACTAGACTGAAAAGAAGTGAGGATAAATGTAGCAAGGAATTTTGAGAAAAATTCAAGGAGGTTGAGTTCATGAAAGAGGAAGGTTGAGTTGTTAAAGAAAAAGTTTGAATTGTGGAGGAGGTATAATGATCTTGAGTGGCCAATATTTAGTGTACAAGGGTTGTATGAGACACAAATAAAGGGAGGTCGATTTGGTGTTGCGATAAATTAATTCTCCAGGGTAGGTTTGCTTCAGGTGTTTCAATTTCTAGAGGATAATTTTCCTAGTGGGGTCGAGTTTCCAAGTGCCCAATAATTGTGTTTTTCCTATGTATTCTCTATGGGTATAACCCATAATCTTCCCAAGAATTAATGAAGGAATATTACATTGGGTTTAAATTTGTTTTTTTGTGTGATTGACCTCTTCTTATTTCCACTGCATTTTTAAATAATATGCTAGTGTATTTATTTTTTAGCAAATTTAGAAATATTTGAGATAAATATTTTATGGGGTTTTAATAAGTTATTGATGTAAAATTCCTAGTGGGTGTAGAGTAGACGGTGATGGGGTTTATTGTTAAGTCACTCCAGGATGTGGAGGTCACCAGTTCGAAACTCCATGGTAAAAATACCAGTCATATTAAGGGCTAGTGTGGGGTAGGCCAGGTGCGATCCCCTGGTGATTTTGAGGCTAAGATGCCCTTGGGCCACGATTTATCAAGCCACAGTTCAAGCTTGATGTAATATCTAATGAACTCAAACCACTTGATAGACAAAAAATTATTGATGTATAATAAATCAGATATAGTATGAAAAAATAACATGGTATAAAATCTATAAGAACTATGTGAAGAGATCAAATATCACAAGGGTTTTACAACAATTTTTTTTATTTTTGCAGCAAGGATTTTTTGGTTGAAGTCGATTTGCGAATATGGAATCATTAATTCTAAGACATGAAAACAAGTTGGAAGGGTTTGTAAACTTCAATCCATCGAAGAGTGAATAACCATGTCTTAATGGAAAATGGTTTGTGGGAAATTGTAAGCCAAGTGTTTCGGGTTCCTCAAGATGCTACCCAAGAGATTGAACATATATTGAAATATATAAGAGTTAGAAGCATCATTTTGGATGATGTGAACGATCACATAATTTCTCACATAAATAATACAGATTCATCCTATAAGATGTAGTCGACATTGAATAAGTTGTACCAAAGTGCCAACCACGATAGAAAGATGGTGCAAAGGGAGAATTTGAATGACATCAAAATGAATAGATTTGAGATTGTGGCCTCATAATTCACAATGATTCAGTAGGTTCATGATGAAATTTCTATTGTAAGGAAGAGGTAGTTAAGGTGGATCTTGTCAAAGCAGCACTAAAAGGGTGTATAAAGCAGTGGGTCGCATTTGTGGCAAGTATCCTAGCCAGAGATAAACTTCCTAATTGTGTTAGATTGTGGGAAAATTTCACCCAAAAGGATATCTTGGAGGAAACTATAATTGGTGGATAGTTCAAAGGCGAAGATGAGGAGAACCTTTCTCTTACTAGGAAAGAAACGAACGGAAAGTGTAGAGCCAAGAAAAATCAGTGTGGAGGAGCATATTCACAACGGGAGAAGGACATGATCAAATTCAAGTGCTTTGGATGTCACAAGTTCGGTGATTATGTTGGAAAATGTCCAAAAAATAAGGAAAGTGGAAGACAGGAACAATTGCATCTACATAGATCGATGAGTTGGCTAAAAAATTTAAGAAGGAATTTTCTCTAATATCATGTCTTTTTGGCACTATTATAAGAGGGTTGTAGTTCATGGACATCAAATCATATTGTAACATGATAGGATCTCATGATATCTTCACCAATATGGCCAAGGAGCATAGAGATGTACATGTGGATCTTGGTGATAACAATAGGTATGTAATAGAGGGTATTGGTAGCATATAGTTCTAGCTAGACTCACGGGGTGTTACGGAGGTGAAAGAGGTAATGTATGTGTAATACTTGGAGGGGGTTGAATCATTATTATGGCTAATTTTAATAATTATTAGTCATATCCAATATTTCAATTCATTTATAAATCAACCATGTGAAAAACACATAGAAACACCAGATGTATGTGGAAACCCATAAATGGAGAAAACCACAAAATTTAAGTCTCAATATTGTTGTAGGTTACAACTTATTGTTACATCATAATTTCTGACTCCAACTAGAAGGAGACACTCATCCCTTGAATTTACAAGCACCCACTTGAAGGAAGCACCAATTGATATTTACAGGCTTTAACCTGAAGGAAGCACAATCACTGATGTATAAGAACCAACCTGCTCGAGGCACCAACCTCTTAAATCTATTTTCAAGAACCAACATGTTGGAGGAACCAACACCCAACAGTTATACCATAGACCTCCATTTCATAACATTTTCATATTGGATCCCATTAGTCATTAAGGGAAATACTTCAATGTTCTGATACAAATTTTCCTTCTTCAACAATCTGCATCCTTAACTTTACTCTCTGCAATACTGTCCCACAACACCTGCAACTTCATGTCTCTCTAAAATAATAATGATCCTCAACTTCCATGATTATTTCTCTATTCAACTATGATATTTTAAAAAATACTCGTATTCTAATTCATTTGGGAGATGAAAACATATTATGTCAACAAACTTCATCAATAGGCTCAACATTATATGCATAGACAGTCATAAAAAAAACGAATCATCATGCAAACTTTATTCCAACATATAATAAAAAAAAATCCCAAGATAGGCTAAACATCCTCTTTGGCCTTGTCACAGACAAACAAACTTTGGCAAGCAAACTCAACATCTCTCAGATAGAAATTCGACTTATTTTTATCTTTTGTTGTACTTCTCGTTTTCATTCGTAGGATTCTTCTCTCATACAAATAATCCCATCTTATTACATTGATGCAACTCACACATGTTGGTTTGTGTTTGTCACACCTTGTACAACAACTTCAGATCCATTAGTCCTCTACCACACTACATCAACACTTACATCCTAGCCCTTTGTTATTCATGTGTTAATTTATCATCTAGACATCTAACATTATTTTGTTGTTCTCTTCTTATTTTATATATTTGGCCTTTTCAATTACCATGGATATAAATCCATGGTATTTTCCCATGGTATTAACACTTGATTAAATCACTCATTTTTTCATGCATGTGCAGTCTCAAAAACTCCTTCACTCACCTGGTTTACATTCACACCTTCTTTCCTTCATACCTACATCCGCTCTTAGCTTGCCTCATATGTGCACAAGATCTATGATAGAGCATTCATATTTAACTTTATCACTTTATCAATTTAGAGCATTCATAATATGTCACAAGAGCACTTTATCACTTTCTATTTAGCACCTTTCCTCATAACCATGTGTTATTATCTGCCATTGTTATGATACCAAAGTCCCGAGACCAAAGCTCTTAGGTGCTATCATACAACACCTCATGACTAGGAGATATTTATTCGTTGGCCCACCATTTCACCACTAATTTCCCATTGTTTATGCAATTTTTTCTCCAACTGTCAATTATCAATGGGACGACAGGTGGTATTGCAAGCAACAAAAAAAATGATTTATTTCTTGGGCCCGTTAGCTTACAGTTCGTCACTAGTTCTCAAACCTTGGCCACTGACCAAAGTATCATACTCAATCGACTTTATGGCCAAGATGTTGAGGGTCACATCACTTTCCAACTTTCATCCACGTTGACCAATCTCTAACTATCATGTGGCACCTATGCCACCTCATCACTATAATTTCATGCATGTCACATCACGCTGGATATCAGATTTATACTTTTACAAAATAAACTACATTTTGAGTGCCTGGTACCCAGATATCCTAATATGGGACCCACCATGTCCACATCACTTTCCATTATGCTTTCCACATAAACTTTTGTAAGCATTCAAAAATTTCCACATGTCCTTTTGCGACATGTGATTCCAAGTCACCTACCATGTGTAACCTACCAAACATTTACTTGGCCAACCAAAAATGTTATTTTCACTTGCCACCTATCACCCTCATGTGTTGCCACATCATCATCTGAGCCATGTCACACTTCCTTTGTCACATTTTGTTGACATCATGTTATTTTCATGGTGATGAAATTATGCCAGGTGTTGGCATTATGATACAAGTATTGTCCTTGATGGAAAATCTACAGGTCAACTCAGTTTTAATAAGAGGTTAACAGGAATATTCAGAGGCAATAGGGCAGTGGTACAGAGGATCAGGAAGATGGAACTAAGGTCTATTGATCAGAATAAAGAAGTTGAAGGAAGAATATGATGTAAGAGAAGTTTAAGAGATACATGCAGGTTCATTTAGTCCATGCAGTGTATACATGCAGGTACTTAGAATAGAAATAGCATATAACGTACACATGCACTCCCACAAAAGGCAAAGCGCGTACATGTTGAAAACCATGGTTTTGGTCTGAGGTATTTGGTCCAAGGTATATTTGGACCATGATATTGACCCTAGGTATTTAGTCTGAGGTATTCGGTCCATGGTATTTGATCCAAGGTATTGGTCCTAAGTGGATTCAGTCCATGGTATTGAGAAAGGCCAAAAACTATATAAAGAAGAGAGGATCATAAGGCTAGATGTGCAAGTGAATAAGATTCTAAAGGATACTTCTATCTGAAGTATATTTTATGTTGCACGGTTATGTTTGGGACTAGATCTTAAATATTTATGTGCACCTTGAGTTCAATATTGGATCAGGATCATGAGACCTGAAATAACTTATTCTTGAATGGTCTGATATTAGTTGAGGCTAGACCTAATGTTTTGTGTCTGTTTTATTTGTTATCTATCATGATCTGGGTTTGTCTGAAGTCTAGAATTGCAACAAAGTTCTGAGTCAATATTTGCAGATATATACGTAGGTTCATCTCGGCAAAAGAGCGTATACATGCAGGTTTTGTTCTTTCAAGTAGTGTATACAAAAGAAAGGCTTGATGTTCATAGATGACTGATCTATCATATCAGTATTGTTGATTTATTGCTGCTTTAATAAAGTCTTCTTAGATCTGAATGTAAATCTGAATGCATAAGGAGGTTGATATTTGATTGATTGTATAAGTGAGAAGAAGTGTTTTCTGTTTCCTACCTTTGTAAAGTTATGTAAATTGACAGTAGATGTTTAGTACATTGTTGGTTGGTACAGTTTGTGATTAAGATATTTTATGATTCAGAATCTTTAGAGGTATACGCAGGTTGGGCTGAAGGAAGTAGCGTATACACGCAGGGTTTCTTCATTGAAGTAGCATATACGGACTGACACATGAATTTTTGAGGTTTTAGTTGGTTCTGAATGTTGATATAGGTTTCTGGGTTCATCACAATGTTCTGATGATAGTGATCTAATTGTTTCAGATTAACTGCATGTTGGTTGATGAAGTTTGAGTTTCTAAATTTATGATGGGTTATTAATGAGTCAAGGTCTTCATATGTCTTGATATGTGCCAGGAGCATCTAGTCTGAAAATTCATGAAACGTGGTCCTTGGTGGAAGTGTGGAGTTTTATGTAGGCTCGCACCTACATACTAGTAAACATATTGGCTAGTACAAGAGCTAGGGGGTTGTAGCTCCCTTATAGTAGAAGCTAGAGAATGAGAGAAGGTTGTAACCTTCTACAAGTAGAAGCTTGCATATTGGTATGACTTTGCACCAGTACAAGATTGTAAACATATTTTCTTATTATGAAAAGAAGACGGAGACGACAACAGCAGGTGGTTTTCACCCACATTGGGTTTCCACCTTAAATCTTGGTGTTCATGTGTGTTGCTTATGTGTAATGGTTTATTATGTTTATACTGCACATGGTTACTATTTAATGATTGATGAAGTACTGATGCATTGATTAAAGATCAACATATGATGAATTAAATAAATCATAAGTTTACTGCATAAATGTTGGATTCCTTAAAGACAGTTGCATCTATATGCTAGTTCCCCTCTCTGAAGTAGCATATATAAATCTGATTATGAAAAGGAAAAATTCTTGATCTGATAATATCGATTCACCCCCACTCTTAGTATTCTTTCCAACACCAAGTGTCATCCAAAACCAACCCACATGGCCATCCAAAAACAAAAAATATGAGTGACACATGTCAATTGCAACATCATCTTATTAATTCACCTACCATGTCTGTGCTACTAGAATGCCACCTAGCACCTTGAAAATTGTGCCAAATATTATCGCTTATCGCTCACTGCTTTTCATTGATATGTGAAAACTAATTGGGTTGCTTGGTATAAAAATCACTTGGGCACTTTATCCAACCCTCTATGACTAGAGGTTGTGACTAGGAGAGTTACTGACTACCGCTCATCACTCTACATTAACCTACAAGAGCCTTCAAAAGTAACATCAAGTGCTCCAAGTTTGATCAATAGGTGAATCTCATCTTAGGCCCTCCCCACCTACCTAGAAGTTAACAAAGGAAGGTGGGTTTGGAATTTGTTGCATATGCTACTAGCTCTACCTTACTCACTTGAGTGTGCAACGTGAATCTGTCAAACTATCAAATTGGATGACAAGGACCATACTTTATTACATGTATTTTTAACCGAGGTTGTTACAATTTTGAAGATTAATGAAGAAGTTCCCTAGTGATTCCAAGAGGGTCCCCCTGATTCTCTAGATTTTAATGGTGTTGGGGGCACGGGGGGTGGGGGGTTTCTAATACTTTTCATATGTTCCCACGTTGGAACCAATTTTAGCTACAACCCTGCTTCACTCGTAAAAATTCAACCTTATTTTTCTCTTCATTCCCTTGGGAGTTAGGTTAGGTGCTTTATATCATTGAAAATGTCTCTAAGAGTGTTAGTTAACTAATCACTTAGTTTCCTCTTTGGATTTAAGGAACTAAAGAATAAATTCCTTCAAATATATTACCTTCATCCATGACCTCAAGCTAGGAAACAACACACATTAACACATCAATGATAACACACTTACCAAGCTCCCCGTGAACTTGACACTTGAAATCAATGACTTAGACTTGACATCAATGACAACAATTTCTCAACAATATCTCCCTTTGGAATTGATGGCAACACCACCGAACATTGTATGTTGGTTATTGATGGAAAAACCACCACTTGGAGACACTCTCCGTGTTAGGCTGAAGAAACCGCTAATGTATGTTCACTCTCCCCTTTTGTTGTTGATGACTGATCACTTTCCATATTCACTCTCCATACTCAATATCTCCAATATTTTCTCACTCTCCCCCTTTGACATCAATGGAAAAGGGTTTAGTTACTCCCCCTCTGATCTTCTCTCCCTTGGACTAAAGTTAATTGATATTAATCCAAGATTATCATTCCATTGTCCTTGGATTTTAATTTTTTTTCTCGCTGAACTTGTACTACTCCTATTGAAATAAATATCCTATTATGGTACCAAATAAATGAGTTGTATTATTGTACCAACCCATACTTAAGGTTGATCCAAAAGCCAAATATACTACCACACCAATGGTTGGTCCAATTACCAAGAGATATCCCTTGTATAACAATTGATCAACTTATATTTCTATTGCTATACTACTGAGCCAATGGATACTAATGGTTGTTCCATGATCCAAATTCTCCCCCTCCCTTAATGTGGTAGGTTGTTTATACTCATGACTATTGAACCTAATTGTGTCAACCACTTACACAAATTAATTAACACAAAACATATCTGATTTGCAAATTATTCATTTCATTTTTTTCTTAAGCAATCAACTCCCCTTGAATGCATTCTATTGTTGATAGTGTAGCACCCCTTCATCTTATTAACTATTCTTCTCTTTGAATTCATAATATACAGTTATCCTTGGAAAATTTTGACATTTCCTCTCTTTCCTTTTGCCTGTTATATATTCTCGTGGACATGTATGATGTGCCCTTATATATCACCTTGATTTGTCTCCATTGCATCTAAGATCCTCCTATCAAGGCTGTGACCAATTATTTTTGCATGCACCATCACTATTTTTGTTGCTTTGTTTTGAGAATTGATCCCCCTATTCCTAGGGTTACTTTAGTTTGTAACAGAGTCAATAACATGGTTTTTCTAGATAATAATATCATCCTTTGTGCTAGATTAATATGTTGAATCGACCCAAATTTTCTTGTGACATGCTCTTACATTGTCTCTAGTTCTGGTTGCTTCACTTTATGTTGGCCACACATGTTGGTAGGAATAATGCATAGGCCACATGTTACACTCTCCAAGAATCCACCTTCCTCCATGATTACACATTCCATCATTGATCAATCCTTTACTTCAATTCACTTGTTCATATTTATTTCTAAGCAAGTGAACTTTACTTACTTCCCCTAATATATTTGCAATGGTCATTTTAGCCCACCACTCTTCTCTTGGAGATTATCCTCAATTATTTCTATATTTTATATGTGACTTTCTGTGTTGTTGTCCCTCACTTGTATTTTACTGATAAGTTGAGAGGGATAACACTCTCTTATTGCAATCATTTGATTTATCTTTATTGAGGACATATGCATTACTTGAGGGTGTTGCTAGTCTACCATATTATTCTTCCCTTATTTTACCACCTTTAAAGGAAAATATGACCTCATGTCCATTATTAACCATTTTATTTACACTTAGGCTATTGTGCTTTAAACCTTCACCCAACACAACATTTTTAGCCTTATATTTTTCATTGTCAAGGCCAACTAATCCTTTTTCAAATTATGCAGGCCAGTGTGTCATTTTCAAGAATCGCACTACACCTTTGGCTTCCTTTAGAGATAGAAATTTTCCTTTACCTCCTATCATGTGGTTTTAACATCTACAATATATATACCACTAGTCTTCTTTATCTTGACCACACATAGCTAAATTTCATTTCTACTTTCGTTTTCCATATCCTTGTGGTTTATTCTTGCTAGTTTTCCTTTGGAGGATTTTCCAACAAAATAAAGTTGAAACAATTAAGACCCTAGGTCTATTACAACCTTTATCCATTCCAAGCCAACATTGGGAGGAGGTTTCAATGGATTTTATCACAGGTTTACCCAAGTCTGAAGGAAAGAGTGTCATCATGGTGGTAGTTGACAGACTTGCCAAATATGCACACTTTTGTGCATTATCACATCCATTTAAAGCCAGTATAGTTTCTACTGCATTTATGGAAATAATTCAAAAGCTACATGGAAACCAAAAGATTAGTGTAAGCGACAGAGATCCCATTTTCACTTGAGATTTTTGGACAAAATTATTTTCTTGTCTCGGTACTTAGTTAGCTCATAGCTCATCTTATCATCCTTAATCTGATGGGAAAACTGAGATAGTAAACAAATGTTGGAAGGATATCTTCATTGCTTTGTATCTGATAAACAGACACAATGGGTAAAATGGTTGCCTCTGGTTGAATGGTGGTATAACACTTCCTTCCATACTGTAGCAAAAATGACCCCATTTATGGCACTTTATGGATATCATCCACCATCCATCACATCATATTTAAGAGAAAATTGTAAGGTTCAAGCAGTGAAACATCACATCGGCATCAACAACAAGTTCTCCAACTCTTAAAGGATAACCTCATGTTGGCACAGAATAGAATGAAACAACAGGCAGATCAACATCGCAACAAAAGAAGTTTTGATGTAGGTGACTGGGTTTTCCTATGGCTACAACCATATAAAGGAATGTCACTCAAGCAAGCTAATAAGGATAATAAATTATCACCAAAGTATTATGGTCCGTACAAGGTGTTGCAAAATATTGGTACTATGGCATACAAATTGGAGCTTCTAGTAGCTTCTTGAGTGCACCCAGTTTTCCATATTTTGTGTTTAAAGAAGGTTATAGGTGACAAGCTCCCAGTCCAAACAATATTGCCAGAATTTGACGAGGAAGGAAAAACCATATTGGAACCGGAAACAATCACAGGAATAAGAACTTGACAGCTACGAAATTGATCAATTTCAGAGTATCTCATCAAGTGGAAGAACTTATCCACTGAAGATTCCACATGGGAGGATGAGAATTTTATACAGAAGCATCCAGAACTACTCAAGCGTTGAGGAAAACGCTTTTCAGAAGGAGAGGGGCATGTTATGCCCCTATAATACTAGTGATTCCCCCATTACTATTGTCATTGTATCCCTTATTTTTAATATTGTGCCCCTATTGTTCCCATATTGTTATTAGTATGCCCCATAGAAACCCACTACTGTTATTTTTGTGCCCTTATGTTATTATTGTTATGTCGGCTTGATTATATTGTGACCCCTTAGACTCCTATATATAGAAGGGAGGTTTAGTCATTTGTATCATCCAATAATTTTTCATTTTTGTAATGTAAAGGAGGTTTCCCCCTCGAAGAGGCTGAATTCTAGGGCGTTGATCTATCTTTTCTATCTTTTGTGAGCTGGTTTCCTAACAGCTATGGTTCATTTCAAGGGGGAAATTTGGTGTCAATGGGTCTTATTTATAATATATACATGTATTATATCCATTCCCAAATTTTTATGCATTGTCATACTAGTGTCATCACTATCGTCGCAAAGTGTATCCTAAGTGTCGCACTTAGAGGAGAGTATTGTTTTGTTGTCGCATCAAGGGGATCATGTTGATTTTAAGTGATGATTGTTTAATATTGTGTCTTCGATTGTGCTCAGTGTGTGATCATGTTCGAGTCCAACCTTGGTTCCATCTCTACCTCACTAATCCCATAGTTACTCAAAATCTTGGAAGATCTTATGCCTAGCCAACTTGAGCTCACTTTTCCCTCCTTGAACCGCATATTGTGCAGTGGCAAGCCTCAAGCATGCACCCTTACCTCTTGGAACAATGAAATGTGTAGTTTTTGCCTCTAAGGATTGCACATTGCGTAGTCACAGTGCTCAATCCTATCCCCCTAACCCCCAGAACTACGCAATCAATCCTCCCTGTTAGTCTCCTTTTGTGCGTGACACAATCCAAGTCTGTGGTTTTCCTCCCTGGCTCCTTGAACTACACAATATACTAGCCTTAATCCCTTTTGAACTACACATTGCACAGCCACAGTGGGCAAGCCTGCCTCACTGTGACCCTCAACGACACAATCTTCCTACCCAAGCTTGCAGTGTTGCGCATTGTGTAGTCACAAGCCCCAACACTACACTCCTATGTTGGAATCATGATTTCAATTATAGTAAAACCCATAGGTATTAGTAATTGGATGCGTCACTGTTATACAAAAAATTGACCCCCTCATCATCTCAGAAGGGAAAGACATGATAGCTGAAGCAAAGACCAAGATCACATGCCTTGTTTCCACACTAATGTTGGCTATGCACTGACAACCTACTTTATAAATCTTCTCTGCAAGCCTAAGGGTGTGTTAGTGACCCAACTAACTCTAGTTGCTAGTTTGGGAATAGCATTAGTGGACCCTAATGAAGTTCTAAGGGTCAAAGGAGAAAATTGACTCATAAATATCTAGATATTTGCTCCTAGATCTACTCAAGAAAAGCAAGGAAACATCTCAAGTTCGACATATTTGGGGGATTTCTAATCCTAATGAAGGATCAAATGGGAAAGAGCTGAAAATCATGGAAACTTCATTTCTTTTACCCTAAGGAACTCATGGAGGAACTTGGCAACCCTAACTCAAATGCTACATAAGTAAAGCTAGGGTTATGGTGATAGAGGTCAGATCATTTGAAAGGATACCATACTTGATTGCCGAGCATTGTCTCAAATCAGAAGAAGTTGGTAAGAAGAGGGGGAGAGAGAGAAGCTCGAGGGGTAAGGGAAGGTTGATGCAACAGAGGGTTGTAATCACTCTTCTGACATTAATATAGAACTACAGTTGTAATGTCTACTCTGTGGTGTTGATACTATCATTCATTAGCTTGTTTGTCCAATTCCTTTTAGAATGAGTAGCTTAGTTATGTGTAACTAGATGTTCTTTTATGTATTCATGTATTAGTTATCAAGGTTGTATGCTGTGATTATGCTTGTCTCTTTTGTGTGCAGGACTTGATCTGGAGCCGGCTCAAGGGACTTCCACGTAGCTGCATTGTGCTCTCCAGCAAATCTACAGGGAGGCTTAAGGTAATCTATTTGTCTTACTTTGATAGTTAGTTATTGTTTATGAACATGCATGTAACTTCGTGATGGTTGCAGATAATCTTACAGTCTACTGAAGGTCCCGGGAAGACCTTTGAGGGTATCTTCATTCTCCATACACCGTGCATTTTATCCTATAGCAGAATTGGCGACTCCATTGGGGACTATACATCTAGTTCCTAGTTTACCCGGACAGTTCTCAATTTCCTCCTCCTTCTAAGAGCTCCCTATACTTCTGCATTCCCTTTCTGACCCACCAAAACCTTGTTGCATCCTGCTTATACATATTCATCATTGAATCTGATCCAAGAAGCCCTATTTTGAACTGTTTTCCCACACTAACGCAGGTTAGCAGACTACACAGTGCTTTATAAAGCACTATGTCTGCACACACAGAGCGTTAGTGGACCCAGTAACTCTCTGTGGCCACTGCTACAGAGCGTTAGTCTCCCAAAATCTTGATTTCTAGCTATGTCTGCAAACCCAAGGGGATAGGAAGCCTGTTCATGGACTGAAAGAGGATTTGCTACTGCATTTTTTTAGCAAGATAGGTGTCCTAATTTTTTTTTTTTAGGAAATAAGTTGTTTTTTTCTTTCTTGAAAAAGTTTTTATCAAAGAAAAAATCATCAATTCTTTTATTCATCCTTCTATTTAGCTGGTTAAAAACTACTTTATTTTGGTTTCAAATAGTTGTTAGGAAAGCATTGGAAATATTTATGTTGGTTATTCATGTGTTATAATGACTAAGATGCATGGAACAAATATGAATATATGAAAGACTCTCACCTGTAGAATATAGCTTGTTTTCATCGAATTGAATATTTTTTTTAAAGCATTGTCTTGTGCATGATTTTTGAGTTAGAGTCCCATCACATTTCATATGTCAACTCCCCTACCAAAGACAATAAAAAAGTACACATAAAATTTACCTAAAATCAATCAGTAACTCTTTATTGAGCAAACAAACATTAGTTCAGGCTAGGATCTTGGGATAGGCAGTGTGAGTAAATTGCCCAAGATCGAAAACCAAAACTAGTGTCATTAAAAGAGAGAAAATTCCTTCTGCACTCATACTACCGAGACCACTCCAGTCAAAGTGGAGCTAAATACGAGACAACATCAGACTGTAAGTGAAGGTAGCCTACCTTCACTTGCAAATCCTTTGGGTATTCTATGTATTGGGGATCCCTTTGGGGATTTTGGAGCTGAGTCGGGGACTCAGGTATCCTGCCCACACAACATACTGTTTGCGACTATGTCCCCCTCGATAGTGTCTGTGATCTGAGGTATCCTTAGTGGCCAAGCTTTTAGAGACTTACACAAGGTGACTGAGGCGGGCTGCCCTGGTACCTAACACAAACAGACCTACTTTGTCTTCAGTTTTTGGGAGGGTTCTCATCTTCACGAGAGTACTTGGCCCCTCAATCTGAGGTTTGGGCGAAGCTCTAGAGTAACCGTAACTATACATTTGGCCAACCCTCTCTGTTATTCATTGTGATACTGGGTTTCATCTCCAGTGATTGGTGCTTATCAAACAGGGTGATTTCCCTCTATTTGTTGATTGATCAACTTAGTGTAATTTTTTTATATTTTTAGGTACCTGTGTGCTATCATTGAGACTTTAACAAATATCACGATAAAATTCATTGATAGAAATTAACGGCCACCATGGATACATCCAGTCCTCATTGTTAATCTAGATGATTGTTAGGACTTCCTCCAATCATTGTGGAAGATCTACCAAGCTCCAGTGAATCGGATTCCCCATCTTTGGGGAAACAGTCTCCTAGATCTCACATCGAATCTGTTTGGAAAACCGACGATTCAAGTTTGCCGAAGGATTTCTTTACTGAAGGATTTCTTCCTCCCTTTAACCCTCCGCTCACGAATCCATTGGACCCACTCTTGGTTCTTGTGGCACCTGTACTCCCTGTCTCTTTATAAGGAACATTTCCATCCATCCCGTCGACGACTAATGGGTTGTGGCACTCTGTGGACACTTTTGGTCCTCCACCACTTCCCCAGTCGATAGTCACCATCACACAGTTGATGGAAAACCCTGCTATCCCATTTGTCCCAAGTACAACCACTCACATGACACCCTACACGAGTGGAACCCAGTCGATGCTAGGTTCCACCCCTATAGTGTCAAACTGTATACCTCCGACAATTGCTACATGCAGCGCTCCTTATAATGCTCAATATAGAACTATTAGCGTGGTTCCCATCCAACAACAATATGGTTAGCAGCCATTATACAGTTCAAACCCCCAGATTCAAGTATCTGGGGGCATTCCCAATATGCACATACCAGCCTAGAACGTAACATTTCCCCCTCCATTCTCAGGCATGCATGGTCAGTCATTGATTTACACGAGCATTCCTTATGTCAATCAAGGACATATGGCTAGTTTTGTGGTGAGCGGGAATCCTCATAGAGGTCCCAACCAATCCATGGGGGCACCCTACTCACAAATTCAAATGAGTCATGGGAGCACTGCTTATCCTGGAGGCAATACTATACCCCAACATCAAATTCCCCATGGAAATACACACTACAACGCCATACCCCAAGGAAACTACTATACCACGCAACCTATGTATAATATTGAGACTCAAACAATGGGAGAACTGCAAGGTTCCTCAAGTCATATGTCATCACCTTGGTCTAAGTCAAGGGCACCACACTCTCTGCCTTTCTTGGCAAAATTGGATATCCTCGACTTATACAAACTTACAAATGACCCCATCTACCATAACTTACTCTGGCCATCGATCCTGCATAAGATACCAACAGACATCCCCAAGTTCAAATGGAAACAAGGGGAGGATCCGAGCACTCATATCACCACCTATCATCATTAGTGTGTTTCCAAATCCATGGTGGATGATTGTGTCCGGTTACATCTTTTCCCCCGCACCCTCATTGGCAACGCAACTAAGTGGTACATTGAGTTACCATGTGCGTCAATAAATACCTTCGACTCTATAGTGATGGAAATCTTAAAGCACTTCCAGCTATCCATCCATTATGAGACTGAGACGGAGCTCCTCACTTCATTACGTCAGGATACCGCCACCCACATCTTTGATCATATACATGAATGGAGACGCAGGCAGAGGTTAGTCAAAGCTCCCCTCCCAGACTATCTCTTAGCGGACTGGTTTTGCAAGTCCCTACTCCCGCAAATCGCTAAAGATGTCGCTTTAAGTGGTGCAGTCATAGAAGACCAATCCATACATTGTGCACAACACTTAGATCTGATATATTCACGGTCTGGCACTCTTTACGATGTAATCCCAAATGCCCCTCATAAATCCAATGTACTCAGCACCTCGGAGCACACACCAATGGGATTGTCAGCACAACCTCTAGGGTTGCTGTGAAACAACTCAGCGGTCACATTGCCCAGATGTCAGTGGACCCCTCTACCAAATCGATTGCTCTTCCTACCACCACGATAAACTATGTGTAGTCTACGCAAAAAGCCGGTGGTAAGAACAAGAAGAATAAGAAAAAGACCACTCCTTCTTAGGAGCAATAAACAAAGCAGCAAAACCCAAAACAGAAGGCCATTGCACCTACTGACAATGAAAAGGATAAACCCACCAGATTCCCCTGCAAAATCTATGTTGAATACCACATGACCTATCGCTACCCATGTCTTCAGGAATGCATAGAATACATTTCTAAAAAGGATATTGGTAGGACCCTGCTGTCCTTAATAATCCTTTCCTCACTCAGCAACAACAAAACCTTATTGCAAACCAACCCCAACCCCTGCAAGGGGGCAATGGTGGTTCACAACATCCTTCAGCTAGTGAAGGATCTTCTACCGTTTACACCTTTGAAACAGTAGATCTACGAACAAGAGCCAAATCCTATGGAGCTCCTGTCACTCATGCAGAGGAACCTTCCTCAAGTCCAAACCCACCGCTGTCCAACGATTTTGATATCGAACGGCCAGTTGCTAACCTTGTAATTCACCCCCCCAAAGGGGCACTTTGACACACAACGCACAATTCATTTGCACGTGTCGCCCAAAACTATAGCATTGTAGAAGACTTGGTGCAAGCGCCATCGACTATGTCAGCACTCAAAGTATTACAAACATGCCCAGCACAAAGGAAAGCTTTGCTTTCGGCTATTGGTGGTATCAACCCCCAGGATTCCATGCTTGCAATTTTTGACATGGAAAAGTGTAAACCTCCCCTTTCTCGCCAGCTTGCATTTCAAGCAAAGTTTTTTTCGAAAGGTAAAGGTATACACAGAACTGTCATCGACGAAGGTGCTTCTACCTGCATCATGTCCGCTTCATGTTGGATCGCTCTGGGTTCTCCAACCCTATCCCCGCCATCGAATTCCCTCAAAGCTTTTGATGGCCACACTTTCATCCCAAAAGGTTACCTAGCTAGCTACCCCATCACTTTGTATGGGAAAACGGTAACGGTGGACATAGAATTCATAGATAAAAAACTTGACTATAATCTCTTACTAGGTCACAGTTGGACATATGCCATGATGGCCATCGTATTTATTGTCTTTCGCATCATCCTATTTCCATTGGATGGAAAGTTAGTTAATGTAGATCAGTTGTCTTTCTGCACCCCTGATTACTTCCCGTTACCAAGTGGCTCTGTACCCCTAGTAGGTGGTGTACCTGACTCTTACGTCAGTATCAGTACCGATCTACTGAAGGTTTCTTCCCTCATGGGTTGTTTCCCTCTTCAGTCACCCAAGGTTTAACAGATGGTCAACATGCTTTCATCTATTGCTCATGAACAGACTGATCCATGGATCCTACTGGCTCCTTCAGACATTGACACATATGGAGAACAAATGCCGTTGTCACCAGCTGAATTGACCTACCAAGCCATTCAATCTGCATCCACATCTCCGGTCACTTTGGTTATGGCCAATGGTACCACTGCCCCTCCCATAAATTCTCCTTCTTTCGATCCACTCGATCAAGTCCTACCTATGGACGAAGCTATTCGAGAAATCATGAGTTTAGAAGCGCGACCTTGGGAGTATTGGCACCATCGTGTTTTGATATTTAATTCGGACACGATACCTCTTCAAATCCTGTCCCCTGGCATACCAGAAATCGTTTCCTCACCCTATACGACCGTCCAAACTTTGGAGGCGGAAGGAAACATGGGTAATATTTCAAAGACATTGCTCATCAATAAGACATGCATCATGGAAAACATCCAGATTGGAGTAGATTGAAATCCTGAGGAAATTGCAAGCTTTACCTACCTTTTTAAGGAATTTCATGATGTATTCCCCTGGTCTTATGAGGAAATGCCCGGCATAGATCTGTCTATTTTCGAGCATGAGATCAATATTTATGACAATGCTAAACCTTAAACACATTAAACACATTAAAGAGATTAGTGAGCATGCAGCTGACCTTAAACACAGGAGAACCAGGTCTTCCTCTTTAGCTGAACATGTGGAAAGAACCAAGCATCATGTGTGTATTGAGGAGGCGAGTTTGATTGCTATAATTTCTCAATTCCATCATTGGAAATTTAGGGAAGCCCTTGAGATTGAAAAAAGGTCGAGCAATCTCAATAGAGAAGATGGCTGGAAGATTAGTAGTTGCTGGGTCCCAGCACTCTCTTCCTAGTTGTTTTCTTCCCTTCCTCCCCTCCCTCGTTTTTTGGCTTGTTCGTGTCCTCGGTTTTTTTTTTTTTTTTTCAATCATATGTTAATTTTAACAATTAAGAAAAATGATTAATTATACTATTTTCTTTCCAACACGTGACTTAGTCTTTCATTATAGTTTTGTTTATACTAACTATTATCTTAATAAATTTATTTATATATATATGTATTAATAAAAGAATTATATATATATATATATATATATATATATATATAGATATATATTTCATAAAATTGTAAAGACCTTTAGGTAAAATTAGTTGATACCTCTAGGTTAATGAGACAAGTAATTAAATATGAATATTTAAAATCTTATTTTTTCTAACACTTGACTTATTCTAATATTTATATTATATAGTTTATTTATTTATTATTATTTTTTTTAAATAGTTAATATTTTTTATAACTAACTATATATTTAATATTCTTTTAAAATTAATTTATTATTTATATATATATTTATTTAAAACCCCTAAGATAATTATTTGTCCCTTTGACTTTTAGTTTAATAATAATATAACTAACTAGCTATGAAATTTACCTATTTTTTTTACCCCTCATCCATCTAACTGTCCCCAGTCTTATATAGCTGTTAGTCAATATAGTTGTTGACTGGTCAA
Organism: Pinus tabuliformis; assembly: GCA_031772625.1. Taxonomy (NCBI): domain Eukaryota; kingdom Viridiplantae; phylum Streptophyta; class Pinopsida; order Pinales; family Pinaceae; genus Pinus; species Pinus tabuliformis. Next base: position 16,237,466 of record CM062804.1, read on the forward strand.
GGATTATAGCCGTTGGAGGTTCTACTGGGACTATTTAACATGCAATGTTGGATCTAATTCTTCAACTTGTCCTGACGATGAACCACATTGGTTGGTTCGAAACGCGTCAGCAAATGAAATATCATGTGATTTACGCTGAAGAATCTCTCATAAATTTGATATGGATCACAAAAGCCTCAATTCAACAATGCTAAACCTATCTGTCAAAGACTTCGACCGGTCCATCCTTGCAAAACAACAACCATAAAAAATGAAGTAGAAAAATTGTTACATGCTAGTTTCATCTATCTTGTTCCTTTAATGGAATGGATTTCCAATCTGGTTCTGTTGGGTCCCTATAATACTAGTGATTACCCCATTACTATTGTAGTTATACCCCTTATTTATATTTTTGTGCTCCTATTACCCCCATATTGTTATTTCTGTGCCCCTTAGAATCCCTCTATTGTTATTTTTGTGGCTTTATATTATTATTGTTAGGTCGGCTGGATTATATTGTGACTCCTTAGACTCCTATATATAGAAAGGAGGTTTTGTCATTTGTATCATCCAAGAATTGTTCATTTATGTAATGTAAAGGAGGTTGCCCCCTCGAAGAGGCTGGATTCTAAGGCGTTGATCTATCTTTTCTATCTTTTCTTGAGCTGGTTTCATAACATTTGGTATCAGAGCTTTGGATTCTAGGGTTTCGCTGCTCCAAACAGGTCATCGTGGAATTTTCGCTATAACTTTTTTTCTGTGACGTTTCAAAAGTCGCAAAAAAAACCCATTTGAGAAGAATTAGCACTGAACCTTGGGTCCGAATTTCAGAGCTTTTTGTGCAACATGTTCGGAGATATGATCTGAGGAAGTTGGCCTTTTTGCAGACTCCTGAATTACATTCAAAACAGGTGACCTGGGGAAAATCGTCATAACTCTCTCTCTGAGGATCGGATTGAAATTTTGTAAAAAGGTACAGAAAGAGGACGGACTTTAGTTTCTTGTATGTGTGTTTGAGATTCAAAGGTTGAAACAGTGACTCGTGGCACGTCGTACAAGTTCGCTCTACTGAACCAGTCTAAAAGCAAGTCACTGTGGGAGATTTCACATAACTCTTCCTTAGAGAATCCATTTTGGCTCAGACTTGTGGCATTGGAAAGAGGATGCAGAAGGCTACTACAAGTTGCAACCTCAGAATTGGATGATCTGAAATTACAGAGATACATCAAATTCAATATCAGGCTTCTATAAAGTGAAAAAAGGTGTGTAGTTTTTTTTAATTTTTGTGTAAGCTTGGTTTAACGGAATTCAAAGGGCATAGTAAAGCATTATTATCGGTAACTGATGCCCCGAGGAAAGAAAATGCAAACACCTAGTAAGGAACCTGAAAGCTCTAGCATGACTCATGAAGAAGAGGAAGAAATGCTACATGATATATCAAAATTACAAGAACAAGTGCAACATATGTCACGCTCACAAAAGCTAACAGAAGCTAAGATAAATGGTGTGGATTCTAAGATAAATGACGTGGAGTCTAAGATAAAGGGCATGGAAGCTAAGATGGATGATTTGAAGACAGATTTGAAGACAAACATGGCAGATTTGAAGACAGATTTGAAGACAAACATGGCAGATTTGAAGACAGATTTGACAAATTTTCTACAAGAAATACTTACTAATGGTGAAAAGGTAGTAAAGGAAACTCATGATGAGAACAAAAGAAATGTTAATCATGATTCCATAGACTCTAATGTTGGATCGAAGACCCACCATATTCCAAAAATCGATATGAGGAAGTTTGATGGCAAGGATCCCGCCACATGGATATTACAGATGGAGCAATTCTTCGATCTCAATAATGTGCAAAACACACAAAAGGTACGTATGGAAACTTTATATTTGGAACCAAATCAGTTTGTATGGTATCAATGGCTTTGCTCTCGTAAACAATTTATCACTTGGGCAATTTTTACGGAAGAATTGATAGCACATTATGAGGATACAAAAAGCAACACTTTTTTTAGCCAATTGATAAGTCTCAAACAAAAGGGTTCAATAATGGAGCACATTGAGGAGTTCCAAAAATTGAACATAAGGGTAAAAGATATTCCAGAGGAGCATAGGATTGATGTGTTCATAGGGTCTTTAAAGGATAATATCCAACATGATGTGCGCCTTTGGGAACCTGATTCATTAGAGAAGGCATTCAGGTTAGCAAGAAAAATGGAAAGCAAAATTATGGCAACTAGGAAGCATACCATTCACAACTATAAAGACGGAAGTGTTGTTGCCCATAGTCTTCCACAACCTACAAGGTTGACACCACAACAATTGGAAGAAAAAAGAGCAAAAGGGCTTTGTTACAATTGTGATAGCAAATACACAAAAGGTCATAAGTGTGCTGAGAAGAAATTATTCTACATAGATTGTGAAGAGGAAGAAGAAAAGGAGCAAGAAAGGTCAAAAGAAGAGGATATATTCCAGGAACAAAGCCTAGATGAAGAACAAATAAATCCGACCATATCTTGTAATGCATTGGCGGGAATTACCACTCCTCAAACCATCAAGATAGAAGGACAAATCAAGAAGAAAAAGGTAATAGTGTTGATTGATTCAGGAAGCACCCACAATTTTATTCATTGTAGGGTAGCAAAAGAATTGAATTGCTTCCTATATCCAGCACCAGAGTGTCAAGTGATGATTGCAAATGGAGGAACAATAAATTGTTCTGGAAAGTGCCATAATATCAAGCTATCCATGGGAGAATATGTATTGACTAGCCCAATGCTTTCCATTCCAATGGGAGGTGCTGATGTTGTACTAGGAGTCCAATGGCTACAATCCTTGGGTACAATAGCTTTTAATTTTCAAGAACTTTTCATGAAATTTTCTGTGGAAGGAAAGGAAGTTGAATTAAGGGGTATTGCAGGGAAACCAGGAAAGATAATCAGCTCTAATGGCATGACAAAGCTTCTAAAAAAGGAGCAAAGAGGTGTAATTGCACAATTATGTTCGCTAGATGTTTCCACATTGGAATCATCTATTTCTCCAGATCTCCAAAAAGTCTTGGACAATCATTCCAAGGTATTTGAGACTCCCAAAGGTCTCCCACCTATGCGTGATCATGATCATGCTATTCATCTGATTCCAGGAAGTGTTCCTCCAAACATCAGGCCGTACAGATATCCCTATGTCCAAAAAAGTGAAATTGAACGTATGGTTGCAGAAATGCTAGAGGCTGGTATAATTCAACCGAGTCAAAGTTCTTTCTCAGCTCCAGTAGTATTGGTGCACAAGAAGGATGGATCATGGCGCATGTGTCCAGATTATAGGGAGCTCAACAAGCTCACTATTAAAGATAAGTTCCCCATTCCTGTCATTGATGAATTACTGGATGAATTGCATGGATCAATTTACTTCACCAAGTTGGATCTTCGTTCGGGATATCATCAAATCAGAATGAAGATTGAAGACATTCCGAAAACGGCATTTAGAACTCATGAGGGTCATTATGAATTTTTGGTCATGCCTTTTGGCCTTACCAATGCACCTTCAACATTTCAAGGTTTGATGAATTCAATTTTCAAACCATTCCTTAGAAAATTTGTGTTAGTATTTTTTGATGATATACTAATCTACAGCAAGTCTTGGAAGGATCATGTTGAACATGTTGACAAGGTGCTACAACTATTGGAGGAGAAACAATTATATGCAAAAAGATCCAAATGTTTCTTTGGAGTCCAGGAGGTGGAATATTTGGGTCATATTGTATCTCATGAAGGAGTTAAGGTAGACCCTAGCAAAATTAAAGCCATTAAGGAATGGAAAATCCCCACATCCATAAAGCATCTGCGAGGATTTCTTGGGTTGACAGGGTATTATCGCAAGTTTGTTAAGAATTATGGGAGAATAGCAGCACCTCTAACAACATTATTGAAGAAAGATTCATTTTCATGGACTCCGGAAGCAACAAAGGCCTTTGAACATCTTAAAGAGGCAATGTGCCAAGCACCGGTCTTAGCTACACCGGACTTCACAAAAACCTTTATTGTGGAATGTGATGCTTCAGGAAATGGAATTGGTGCTGTTCTAATGCAAGATGAAAGACCCATTGCTTTTGAAAGTCGTCCAATCAAGGGAAAGTTTTTAAGCAAAGCTATTTATGAGAAGGAAATGTTGGCAATACTCCATGCACTTAAGAAATGGCGACCCTACCTAATGGGAAGACACTTCAAGGTAAAAACGGATCATGATAGCCTTAAATACTTTTTAGAACAAAGATTATCCTCTGAAGAGCAACAAAAGTGGGTCACAAAGATGTTGGGTTATGACTTTGAAATCATCTACAAAAAAGGGAAGCAAAATGTGGTGGCAGATGCACTCTCAAGAAAGGATGAGGATGTGGAAGCATTGTTGTGTGCCATTTCTATTATCCAACCAGATTGGATAAACGAAGCAAAGGAGGAATGGAAGAATGACGAAGAAGTGTGGGCACTTATTCGAAAGCTACAACAAGATTCCAGTACTTCTGATACATTTAGCTGGAAAAATGATTCGTTATGGTACAAAGATCGCTTATACCTCTGTAAGAATTCCCAGCTAAAACAAAAGATTCTTATGGAATTGCACACTTCTCCCTTAGGAGGGCACTCAGGATTTTTAAAAACTTACCACAGGGTTAAGAAGGAATTTTTTTGGGATGGCCTTAAATCAGATATTCAAAAGTTTGTGGCGGAATGTTTGGTTTGCCAACAAAATAAAGTTGAAACAATTAAGACACCGGGTCTATTACAACCTTTATCCATTCCAAGCCAACGTTGGGAGGAGGTTTCAATGGATTTTATCACAGGTTTACCCAAGTCTGAGGGAAAGAGTGTCATCATGGTGGTAGTTGACAGACTTACCAAGTATGCACACTTTTGTGCATTATCACATCCATTTAAAGCCAGTACAGTTTCTACTGCATTTATGGAAACAGTTCAAAAGCTACATGGAAACCCAAAGATTATTGTAAGTGACAGAGATCCCATTTTCACTGGAAATTTTTGGACAAAATTATTTTCTTGTCTTGGTACTCAGTTAGCTCATAGCTCATCTTATCATCCTCAATCTGATGGGCAAACTGAGATAGTAAACAAATGTTTGGAAGGATATCTTCGTTGCTTTGTATCTGATAAACAGACACAATGGGTCAAATGGTTGCCTCTGGCTGAATGGTGGTATAACACTTCCTTCCATACAGCAACAAAAATGACCCCATTTATGGCACTTTATGGGTATCAACCACCATCCATCACATCATATTTAAGAGAAAATTCTAAGGTTCAGGCAGTGGAACATCACATCGAACATCAACAACAAGTCCTCCAACTCTTAAAGGATAACCTCGTGTTGGCACAAAATAGAATGAAACAACAGGCAGATCAACATCGCAGTGAAAGAAGTTTTGATGTAGGTGATTGGGTATTCCTACGGCTACAACCATATAAGCAAATGTCCCTAAAGCAAGCTAAGAAGGATAATAAATTATCACCAAAGTATTATGGTCCGTACAAGGTGTTGCAAAAGATTGGTACTATGGCATACAAATTGGAGCTTCCTGCAGCTTCTCGATTGCACCCAGTTTTCCATGTTTCATGTTTAAAGAAGGTTATAGGCGACAAGCTCCCAGTTCAAACAATATTGCCAGAACTTGACGAGGAAGGAAAAATTATATTGGAACCGGAAGCAGTCACAGAAACAAGAACTCGACAGCTACGAAATCGATCAATTTCAGAGTATCTTATCAAGTGGAAGAACTTATCCGCTGAAGATTCCACATGGGAGGATGAGAATTTTATGCAGAAGTATCCAGAACTACTCAAGCGTTGAGGACAACACTTTTTTGAAGGAGAGGGGCATGTTGGGTCCCTATAATACTAGTGATTACCCCATTACTATTGTAGTTATACCCCTTATTTATATTGTTGTGCCCCTATTACCCCCATATTGTTATTTCTGTGCCCCATAGAATCCCTCTATTGTTATTTTTGTGGCTTTATATTATTATTGTTAGGTCGGCTGGATTATATTGTGACTCCTTAGACTCCTATATATAGAAAGGAGGTTTTGTCATTTGTATCATCCAAGAATTGTTCATTTATGTAATGTAAAGGAGGTTTCCCCCTCGAAGAGGCTGGATTCTAAGGCGTTGATCTATCTTTTCTATCTTTTCTTGAGCTGGTTTCATAACAGGTTCCCATCAATAAAAAACAAGGAACCATCCGCGTATGTGTCGACTATTGAGACTTGAATGCCACGTGTCCAAAGGATAATTATCTGACACTGTTCATCGATCAAATCATCGACGATTGTGCCGGTTTTGAATCATTTTCATTCATGGATGGATTCTTAGGTTACAACCAGATTGCTATAAAACCTAAAGACCAACATAAAACTGCCTTCATCTACCCATGGGGCATCTTTTCCTATCGAAAACTCCCATTTGGTTTAAATAATGCTGGAGAAACTTTTCAAAGAGCCATGGACTACGCATTTCATGATATCAAGCATATCATTCAAGCTTACTTGGATGACCTTCCAGCCCATTCCAAGCAACAAACGCAACACCTAAACCATTTAAGAGCAATCTTTCTAAGGTGTCAATTTTACAACATCCACCTGAATCCGCATAAATGCATTTTCTTCATCGAGTCTAGATGCTTACTTGGATTCATTGTCTCCAAGTACGGGATTAGGGTTGATCCAATAAGGTAAAGGCAATTACTCAATTTCCTGAACCACAATCCATTCTACAGCTCCAACGTTTGCAAGGGAAAGCAAACTTTTTACAATGGTTCATCGTAAATTATGTCGAATTGATGAAAGGCTTCATGCACCTACTTAAGAAGGGAGTGCCATATCTGTGGGATGATCAAGCTCAACAATCATTTGATGCCTTGAAAAAGGCACTTATATCAGCCCCACTCCTTAGCACTCCCAACTATAACCATGACTTTCTTCTATACCTGGCAGCCTCGCCATCCTCTCTTGGAATGGTCTTGGTTCAAACTCATGAGGACCAGAGTGAACATGTGATCTATTATCTGTCCAAAGGCTTGGTTGGGCCTAAACTCAGATATTCACATGTGGAAAAGCTGTCATTGGCAGTCGTCTTTGCTGTCAACCGATTCCAACACTACATACTGTTGCGACAGACTACTGTCATTGCCTTGGAGAATCCCATGAGACATATTTTGTCTCGTCAAGTAATTGGAGGAAAATATTCAAAATGGATCATGATCCTCCAACAATTTGATCTGGTTTTCACAGCTGCCAAGGTGAAGAACTCCTTAGTCTTCACCGAACTTTTGTCAGAACTTCCCATCGTCGATCCGAATGAGATAGCCCACGATCCTCTCCTAGATGAGGCTATCTATCTTATCAAAACCATTGACCCTTGGTATAGGGACATTCTTGTCTACCTCCAAGCACAACGGTTCCACCCCAAACTATCGATAGGTGACCGTCGTTGCATCCGCCACCAAGCACGACACTATCTAGTGATTAATGATATGTTATATCGTCACGGTGCAAATATAGTTCTTTGGCATTGCCTCACTCATGAAAAGGTGGAACACATTTCAAATGACTTCCATGATGGGGTGTGTGGCGGTCATCTTTCTGGCATATATACTGCACAGAAGATCTTGCGTGTAGGCTATTACTGGCTGACCTTGTTCAAAGATTGTGTCAAGGCCATCCGGCAATGCCATCCTTGTCAAGTATTCACGAAGAAAAAGCACGCTCCTTTCGCCCTACTGAACCCAGTGATCTCTGTTGGCCCCTTTTCCAAATGGGGGACAGACTTCGTAACCTGCAATACCGTTTCCTCTGTTGGACATAGCTATATCATAGTAGTTGTGGACTATTTCACAAAATGGGCTGAAGCCCTTTCCACCTACAGAGCTGATGGAGAAATCGCGATGCTATTCCTGTTCAATCAGGTTATCTGTCATTTTGGTGTGCCCCACACGATCATTACAGACCATGGATCTCATTTCCAGAACCCTATGATGTCTGATTTAATGTTGATGCTTGGTTTTAATTAGGATCAATCATCCTCCTAATACCCCCAAGCTAATGGTCAAGTAGAAGTAGTCAATGGCGTCTTAAAAACCATGATCCGTAGGTTGGTAGCAAATCACAAAACCAATTGGCACTGAATTTTATATTCGGTGCTATGGGCATACTGAATTTCAGTAAAAAATGCCATGGGCTTTACACCTTTTCAATTCGCGTACAGCCTGGAAGCAGTTTTACCCATCGAGTATCAGATCCCTTCCCCGGAAATAGCCATTGAACTCCTACCCAACACTATAGCCGAAGAAGAATGCTTACTATACCTTAATCAATTGGACAAAACCTGTCGAGATGCTGAATTTGCACTCGAGGCTCACAAGCGCTGGGTAAAATTCCAATACGACAAAAAGGTCAAGCCTCGTTCTTACCAAGAGGGAGATCTTGTTTTGCTCTATGATCAAAAACATCACCTCTTGGGGGCAGGAACACTTCAACCCTTATGGCTAGGTCCCTATGTCGTCAAGAAAGTCCTCTTAAAAAGTTCATATGAACTACAAGACTGGGAAGGAGTCCCACTCATGGAGCCCAAAAATGGGCTCTATCTAAAAAAGTATTATGCCTAGTATCGCACTAGGCATGTGCTTTGTAATCTTATGTATTCATAAGTTTTGCTTCCCTTTTTGGTGTGATTGGATTGTTTTGATATTTATTGGATTATTTGTCTCATACATCCTTCTCGCAATGCAGATGTCTTCGTTACCCTTAGCATACGTAGGATACGCGGATGGTGCCAGTCATCATATACGACACATTGCATCAGCTACTTGGGTCATCTACACACCCGAGTCAGAACTATTTTGTTTCGGAGGAGTCTTTCTTGGTTTTTGGTGTGATTGGATTGTTTGATATTTATTGGATTATTTGTCTCATACATCCTTCTTGCAATGCAGATGTCTTCATTACCCTTAGCATACGTAGGATACGCAGATGGTGCCAGTCATCACACACGACACATTGCATCAATTGCTTGGGTCATCTACACACCCGAGTCAGAACTATTTTGTTCCGGAGGAGTCATCACTTCTCACAGAAGCATCATCAAGGGACATCTCCAATCTGGTGGTCATGTCAGACTCCCAACTAGTTGTTATGCAATTGAAAAATCGTTATCACATTCGTAATCCAACCTTGTTACATCATTATTTAAGGGTGCGACTCCTAGAACATCAATTTGAAATAATCACATATCAACACATTCCTAGATAATTTAATGTGGTTGCTGATTCATTAGCTAACTATGTATTAGATAGGCATCTGTCTCATTCACTATAGAAGCATGCATGAAAAGTAAAAATTTACTGAGTTAAAAATTTTACAAAAACATTTACACCATCAAAATACAAAAATATTTGTATATCTATATAGATAAAAATCCAATCTTTTACATCAAAATATTCCAAAACTTGGATATTTTAAGTACAAAATGGCTACTAAGCCCAGCTACAAACACCCATTGGCTATGCCAAAACACCTGCTACAAAGAGCCTATTTCTCCTGAAATGCTAAAATTGCTCTAGCTATCCTCCGAAGAGGAACCAGAAACCGCTCAGGTACACCGACTGTGTGCCACTGCGTATGAGAGGGAATATCCCTCATTGGGGGGAGGGGGACACCTATGTTCAAGCCCTCTAGGTTCCTTAGAACCTCGCGAAGACTGTTGGCATCACCCCCCCAGCAGGTAGTTGGCCTCCTCGTCGCATATGGCAGGGTTCGCCTGCAGGTCATAATGGCGCCACATCTGTGTTAAGCATAAAGTTTCATGTCAGTACTTATTTTGCCTATAAAAACATTACATAAACATTAAAAAGCTAAAAAATACTTGAAGTACTTTAAAAAATCATTCTCACCTTGAGGACCCCAGTTGGTCTCGGGCAGTAGCATCAAGTCAGGGTCACTAGTAAAGTCCATGCCCTCATAAGCATAGTCATCAATCATCACAATTTGGCCATGAAGCCACTGGAATAAATCTTCCTCGAAGAAATGTCGGATCGATCCTCCTACTGTGTGAGGATTGAGTGATGAACAACGCCCCTGCCTCAGCCACCTCGGATCAAAGGGACCTAAGCTAATCCTTGGGCGCATAACAGGTTCCCTCTCAAGAATGAATGAAACTATGATGGTACCATACCCAAAACTATGTTGGGTATGAGTATTGCATGCCGTTAACTTTGCCTTCAACTAGCGAAGCACTGCTTCACACCAATTGAACATTTGCGACTGGACATGGTCAACTGCAAGCAACAGTAGGGCCTTTGTCACAACATGGAGACTCTTTGACCCTGCAAAAAGCAAAATCAACCATAAAATTTCCCTCATAAACCTGGACCTTATCCTCTCTATGGGGACTTTGTTGCTGACTAGTCCGCTCTTAGGGATGCAGTAGGATTGTACCAACTATAGGGTAGATCGTGGATCTGGCCTACTACTATGGGGTAAAATGAATGGTGTATGAAGAATGAAAACTACCCTCATAGGCCTTCCTAGGACCTTCGATAGACTGTAAGATTATCTGCAGAAGCTACCAAGTTATACACATGTTCATCTATCAAATATCAATTAACAAAGTATGGAAAGAGTATTACCTCAAGTCTCCTTCTAGATTTGTTTGGAGATCGCAATGCAGCCAAGAAGGACTCCCTCAAAGCCAGCTCCAAATCAATTCCTCCACAAGGGAAAGGAAAACACAATCACAACATACAATCTTGAAAACTAATATAAGAATGCATAATGAACATCTATTTGCATATAACTAAACTACTCATCTCGACAAGTATCGAATGAACAACTTAATGAACAATGTTACCAACACTATGGAGTAGGGAACACAACTACAGTTTTGTATTAATGATGGAAGAGTGATTACAACCACTATTGTATCAGTCTTCCTTTTCCCCTTCTGCTTCTCTCTCTCTCTCTCCTTTAGCTCACTTCTTAAGATATGTGACAGTTCACAACAACTTAGTAGGCTATCCTTTCAAATGCTCTGACCCTTTCACAATGGCCCTCACTTTGCTTATGTAGCAATCAAGTTAGGGTTGCCAAGCTCCTCATAGAGTTCATTAGGGTAAAATCCATGAACCTGCCCTGTTTTCCAGCTCTTTCTCATTTGCCTTCTTTCTCAGATTGGAATTTCCCCAAATAGTTTGATTTTTGGGAATTTCCTTGCTTTTCTTAAGCAAATTTAGGTATAAATATCTAGATATTTGTGAGCAGATTCGTTGGTTTGACCCACTGAACTTCCCTTAGTTTCACTAACTTTGCCCCTGGTCTAACAACTTGAGTTAGCAGGGTCACTAATGCACCCTTAGGCTTGGTAACAAGCTTTATAAAGCAGGTTTTCAATGTGCAACCAGCGTTAGTGTGGAGTCAAGGATTGCAATTGTGGTCTTTGCTTCAGTCATGCTGTCTTTCACCTCTGAGTTGATGAGGAGGTCATTTTGTTGTATAATAGATGCCCCCTAAACTATGAGATCAGAGGCAGAGATGATGGCCGAAATACTTTACTGAAACTGTAATTTTTCCTATCAAAATGTAGCGAGAGAGAAGCTTTCGGTGACAAGGGAAACCTGATACAACACATATATATCAAACTACTAAAATCATGTCCTGAGTCGGGCATTCCCATGATTAGTAGCTATGTCAAAGTAATCTTCTCAACAAAGATATGACAATGTTGGCCGCCGATTAGCACAATGCAGATCCAGTGTCATAATAGAATCATCCTAAAATAAATGTCTCCAAAAAACAATAACCGCAGCTTGGGAGAGGAAACAAGGCTGAATGATTCAAGCCTTTACCCAAGGTCTTGATTTCCGCTTCACCGAACATCATAGATTGATACATGCAAAGATATGCATTGAAGTCGAACATGTATGAAATCATCTGATTACCAGCCAATAATGGAGACCGTTAACAGATGCGATGAAGGCCACCAATAATGGTGATGGTCTCCAAGATGCACAGTATAAACTAGCGGGTGTGAAAGATTTCATTGTCATCAAACACCCGTAGAGTCACTTAACCAGGAGTCAATAATGAGAACTCTTGATCAAACACGAGGCAACCTGCCACTAATGTCTGCAAGTACCAAGGCACTGAATGTGTTTCTGGGTTATCTTCCTAGATAGAGTGTTGAAGTCGATAGGAAGAAACCTATCGAAAGGTAGGTAATGATGTGTCCTACATCAGTCGACATGAAACCAGACAAGAATGATTTTGTTTTCTGAGGAACCTTTTGAGCATTTGGGTCTAAACATCGGAGGGCATGATGAAAGGATATGCTTGATTGGTTGATGGAGGAAACAAATGGTTAACCCTTGAACAATAGAAGGCACGACAATGGTTTTAACTAGACAGCACTAGACTCATGAACACTACAGAGTGTTAGGATACAGAGATGCAATTACATCAGGGTATATAGGCTAAAACTCATAGGATGGTAGGGTTCATATTTGAGAGGTCGTTTCAATGAAGGTTTATCTGAGGCAGTGTCATGTTCAAGGGAACGACAGCTACCAAACCACGCTTTCTAATACGGAATATAGTTGTATTGTCAACTTTCCCCATCTGAATAATTTTATGAGTCCAGACGGGTAAACTCATCGATATTTTCATGTTTAAAGAGTCTAAAAAGGACTGCAAAAAGAGTGACTCTTTTCCCTATTTGATTAGTTTAATGAATCCAGACAGGAAAACTCGTCGATTTTTTCATGTTTTAAGAGTCTAAAACGTATTGTAAAAAGAACGACTCTATATCTTATCTGTGTAATTTAAAGAGTCCAGACGAGACAACTCAGTGGTCTTTTCATATTTAGAGAGTCTGAAAATATCATAAAGCACAACTCCATGGTGGTCCCTTTGTCATAGTTGTTAACCAGGTGCGACAAAAGGTTAATAGTATACCCGAATCAGTTACTTTTCTGTTTGTTAATCTATTGAATCCAGATAAAGAGAAACCTATATTCAATAGATGTCGACCTCATTTTGTTACAAGTACGAGGAGATGGACTAAACTTGTTTTTCGTTGTGAAATTTTAATGAGTCATGCGACAACAAACTCAATACCTTCATCAATTTTTTAATGAGTCAAATGAAGGAAACTCAAAGTATCTTTTTTCAGTTTAGTGAGCGAGAAAAAAGAGGTAAAAGAATTTCTCATCACTCCTTTGTAGATTTAACGAGCTCGAAGGAGGATAAAAACTCAGGGATTTTTCAATTTAAGAGTGAGAAATGGTCCCAAAAAAGAAAGTGATCTTGCTGCTGCCGTCTATTTTTAATGATCCCCGTAACAAAAACTCGGGGTTTTTTAGGTTTAACGAGCAAGAAAAGTACCTAAAAGAATGCTCGTGTCATCTTTACAGAGTTTAACGATCCTGAAGACAAAAACTCAGGATTTTTTCAGTTTAATGAGCGAGAAAAAAGCGCCTAAAAAGAATGCTCAATTGGTCTTTTTCAGTTTAATGAGCTAGAAAAAGATCAAAAAAGAGTTGCTCATACCATCGTTGTATGTGTTTAATGAGCCCAAATGATGGAAGGCTCGGAGATGTTTATATTTTTTAAAGAGTAATAAAATATCACAAATTACTCTATCCATCGCTGCATAAGTTTTAACGAGTCTAACGATGAAAACTCGGAGATGTTTATATTTTTTAAAGAGCAATAAAATGTCTCCAAAAGTGCTTTATTGAGAATTGCATGCAACTTTTACTGCTTTTCATTCCTGAAGGTACTTTCATCAAAATTGAAAAAAGGTATAAAAAGGCAGCAACTCCTAGCATCTGGGTTTATGCATGATACAAATTCATGGAGAATGGACTACTTCCTCTTTAACGATTTCAAAAAATCATGTCTCCAAAACAAATATAAGGAATTTTTTTGAGCTTTCACATTCATCATTTTCACTTTTTGAGATTTGTGAGAGCATTTTAGAGCTAAAGAAGAGCAGATTTTCCGTAGACCATTGCAGGAGATCCAAGTGACCATTCGACGTGCTGTCAGTCCTAGCTGAAGGCTAAAATATTTCTCTATGCACTTCTTAACCTTTCTTGACAATTTTATGGGTGGAATTTTGCAGATCTGAGGTGCCTTAAAGCCCTGTTTGCGCACTAACACCCTCCAGCTGGCCTGTAGGGAGCATCAAACGCTCTATACGAGCCACTGGAGGGCATTAATCCTCCTTTTTCATCATTGGGGGTAGTGTTAGAGCTAAAGGGCGTAGTTAAAACCCTCATGCATGGATTCCTTAAGTGTTTTTTCCCCATTTTAACTATTTTTAGGGTTATTTTGTGCAGGTTTCAGGCCATAATGACTCACTTATGGAGAGAACGGGCCCATGATAGCTAGGAATTGCTGATGCGAAACAATCCAGCATGCATAATTACATTGCACCACTGTGGTTTACTGAAGCATGCAAAGCTAGAGCTGATGAAAGGACAAGAGGATTTATTGAGATGGATTATCCAACGCTGGGATGAACATGAGCAAGTGTTTAGGGTTGGAGATCAGGAGTTGGTTATTGACCATGATGACATATATTTCTAACTGGTTTGTCATGCTGTGGGGCATAGGCAAACCTCACCAGAGGTCGGTCAGATCCACGATCTACTTCAGAGCTGGTGCAATCCTACTGCATCCCTAAGAGTGGACTAGTCAGCAACAGAGTCCCCATAGAGAGGATAAGGTCCAGGTCTATGAGGGCAATTTTATGGTTGATTGTGCAGTTGGTGGGGTCAAAGAGTCCCCACATCGCGACAAAGGCCCAACTGTTGCTTGCAATTGATTGTGTCCAGCCGCAGATGTTCAACTGGTGTGAAGCATTGCTTTGCCAGTTGAACGCAGAATTAACAACATGTAAGACTCATACCCAACACAGTTCTGGGTATGGTACTCACATAGTCTCATTCTTCCTTAAGAGGGTATGTGTCATGCACCCAAGGATGAGCTTAGGTCCCCTGGATCTGAGGGAGCCAAGGCTAGGTCGCTGGTCATCACTCTATCCTCGCATAGGAGGAGGATCGATCCGACACTTCTTCGACGAAGATTTTTTCCAGTGGCTTCGTAGCCAAATTGTGATTATTGATGACTATGCTTATGAGGGCATGGACTTCATTGGCAACCCAGACTTGATGCTACTGCCCGAGACCAACTGGGGTCCTCAAGATGAGACTAATTTTTTGACAGCACCTTAAGTATTTTTGAGCTTTTGAATGTTTATGCAATGTTTTTATAGGAGTGATTAGTACTGACATGAAACTTTATGCTTAACGCAGATGTGGCGCCATTACGACCCGTAGGTGAACCTCACCATGTGTGGCGAGGAGGCCAACTACCTGCTGGAGGGGGCAACGCCGATAGTCTCTGCGAGGTTCTGAGGAACCTAGAGGGTTTGACCATGGGTGTCCCCCCCCCTTCCTATGAGGGAGATTCCCACTCATATGCAGCAGCACACAGTCGGTGTACTTGAGTGGTTCCTTGTTCCTCTTTGGAGGGTAGCTAGAGTGGTTTTATCATTTCAGGAGCAATAGGCTCTTTTAGCAGGTGTTTTTGGCGTAGCCATATGGATGTTTGTAGCTGGGTTTTGTAGCCATTTTGTACTTAAAACATCCAAGTTTTAGAAAATTTTGATGTAAAAGACTGGATTTTGGTCTATATCTATCTATCTATATATATATATATATATATATATATATATATATATATATATATATATATATATATATATATATATATATATATATATATATATAGAGAGAGAGAGAGAGAGAGAGAGAGAGAGATATATATATATATGCAGATATTTTTTGGTATTTTGATGGTGTAAACATGTTTTTAAATGTTTTTTGTAAAAAAATTTTACTTAGTAAATGTTTTACTATTCATGCATGCTTCTGTAAAGAATGAGACAAATGTCAGTCTAATACATAGTTAGCTAATGAATCAGCAACCATATTTAATTCTCAAGGAACATGTTCATATGTGATTATTTCAAATCGACATTCCAGGAGTTGCACTCTTAGATAATGACGCAACAAAGTTGGATTACGAATGTGATAATGGTTTTTCAATTGCATAATGACTAACTAGGAGTCTAAGCTGACCACCAGATTGGAGATGCCCCTTGTTGATGCTTCTGTGAGAAGTGAAACAACGGACATGTACTCAGCAATATTGTTGGTGGCAGTACCAAGAAATACCTCCCCGGAGCAAAATAGTTCCGACTCAGGTGTGTAGATGACCCAAGCAGTTGATGCAATGTGCCATGTGTGACGACTGGAACCATCCATGTATTCTACGTATGTTAAGTGTTATACAATAATTTGTTACCATCCCTATTACTCCTCTTGTCGTACCTTGGAGGACCCATCCCAGGAGTTATAAGAAGTGACAAAGTCTAAAAACACTTGCATTATGTTCCCCTGAGTATGTACTCCATTTTCCCTGAAGACATCTTCTGCAGATTATCCCTGAAAAGTGATCTTTTTCCATTGGCGCAAGTCCACAGTATCCTACCCGCGCCAATGATGGAGATCCTCAAAAGAGGGCGCGACCATTGGCGCTCTGCCTTAGAACAACAGTCGCGCCAACCAAATTTAGTCGTGCTTTTTGCCTTAACGCACGTCCGACTGTTTTTTCCTTCATTACATGGAGCTTTTCTGAGGATAAAAAATCAGTCTTTTGTCGAGCTTTATCCATCTTTATGGCTTTTGAGGATAATGCTAATCCGCAAAAGGTGTCCCGGTTCATCGTATCCTCCTCCCTTATTCATCTATATATGCTTGTCATTATGCATTGGACAAGCTAGTGTTGGCTAGGGCTAGAGTGTTGGCTGGTGTTAGAGTGTTGGTGCTAGTGATTTAGTGATTGAGTGATAGTAGTGATGATTATTGGTCATGGAGTGTTAGATGTTGAGTTCTTGAGTTCTTGGAGGAGTGCTAGTGAGTGCTAGAGAGGTTATGCTGCCGGAGAGGAGATGCATGGCAAGACACATATAGTTATTCGCCCAGCCAGGAGAAGGGTCGACATCAGAACAATGGTTGTAACTTTTCCTGTTTATTAATTGATAAGCGACTGCTATTATAGTTCCAATCTCATTATCTATCATGGTGATGTGTTGATTTATTTCCTTTCTGACTGAAATATAGTTGTGCCTTGGTAGTTTTTATGTTGGTATCTGTCTCTTCCTTTGCATGTGCAGGTGTTCATTTGTGATCTGTTGGAGCAAGGGAGCGAGGATATCAACTCTGCTTCAATCATAGCGTTGGACTCCAGGTTAGTCTTCTTGATTCACCTTTGATGCATAACTAGGAACTTGCGTAGCAGCGTGGTTTGTTTGTGGCTAGTTCTGTTATAGGCTAGTGGGATCGCCTCTGTCCGCAGAGGGGATTTACCTGACCAACAAATTGGCGACTCCACTGGGGAGGAACTATTTGATTTCTGTCTTGCATGTTAATTTTCTTCTGCTTGCTTGAGTGAATGAGCTTCCTGAGTCAGTTTTGAGATTATTCTTTACTGTTTGACCCATCTGAGCACTGTCAACCCGACCTGAGGTCGTATCATTTATTTTTCTAGTTGGCAAGCTTAATTGGTGCGGTTATTTCTTTGACAGTCGCGCCAGTTGG
Source organism: Pinus tabuliformis (assembly GCA_031772625.1). Classification (NCBI taxonomy): domain Eukaryota; kingdom Viridiplantae; phylum Streptophyta; class Pinopsida; order Pinales; family Pinaceae; genus Pinus; species Pinus tabuliformis. The sequence goes on from CM062804.1 coordinate 16,255,183, forward strand.
CGCATGTTGCTCAAAAGCAGCTCGCGCCAATCCTGTGGTAGCGCAAGTTGCAGGCTGACAGTCGCGCCAGCTCTGTAAATTTTGCCTGTGTGTGGGTGGAAAGCTCATTCAGTCTCTTTATATATCTCTCTCAGCCTCTGGAACTGTGTTGAACCTCTGCTTGACTGGTCTTAGCCCGTATCCCTCAGCTGTTTGCTCATTTCTATTGATTTTCGTCTCAGCCCTAGGATATCTAGGGGCTTTGCATGACTAGCCTTCTGTGGGAAGTTTCGATCTCTTGATTATCCAGTCAACTTGTTGATTGTGTTCTACACCTATCCAGTGCTTTGTTAAAGCTTGATCTTCTATACTCTAAATACTTCACTTCTAGCCTCTTTGAAGTTCACTAGTCTTTGTGTTTTTCCTTGCTTGCATGGTTCATTTTAGTGTTTCAGAATTGGTTCTATTTCATTAACTGAACTTGGATTGTGCATATCTCTTAGAATTTGTTTGCATGCATCATGCCATCTTAAAGGAAAGAAAAATAAAAAAATCTCTTGCATCATAGTAGTTAGCATTTATTGTTATTTGTTGCTATTAAAAAGAAAAAGGCAAAATTTCGTTTCTTGTTATTAGCTGCATTAGGGTCTTTGTTGTTTGTTGAAGTGATCGTTTCGTTTGTGAAAAAGATCTCAACCCTCCTATAGATAGAATTCATCGAATCAAATGATTTAATTTTGGCATATAGTTTGCATGTAAAAAGTTTTTGAGATATCACATACGGTAGGACCAAAAAACTGAAACATAATCAAAGATAAACTTTAAAATGAACTCAATGAACATAACAAAGCATTGGAACATAACGCAAACACTCTAGAGGTCTAGGTTAGAGACGTGTTCCGGCGTCTTTAAACCTGGTAGTTTATCGTCGAGTGGTTGGGTGATTCCTCCACGGTGAAACGATAGGTGCCAATACGGACTGTGCTCCCACGTACCGTCGAGTATATATTGGGAGACCCCTATAGGAATAAAGCCTTTATCCATAGGAAGCCGTGTCAGCCGCCCTACGATTCGCAATGCAGTGAACACAGCATTCACGAAGATCGACCACCCGTACCCTAAATAGTATTCTGTGGTTTTGCGAAAAGTTTGGCATACCCTCTACCTAGAATTCCAGAGCAGTCACTTTTGATCCTTTTCGGACTCCCTAAACGAAAAGGTGCCTATGAGCGTCTTGTCACTTCGTGCTCATTAAATATTCGAAGGAGACTAGAGTCATCTTTTATCCTTTTCTCGACTCTTAAAAAATGAAAAGGTTAAGTTCAGTGTCTTAAAATTTATTGGCCACGATAATATTACCCAATTAGATTTTTGTTTGCGTTAGCTTGAGTAGGGTTATTTCTCGTTCAATGGCAGCCTTTCCGGTGCCCACTGGCCAAGGTGTTCCTCCTGATGGGTACCCTCGCCCATTTCCTTCTGTTGGAAATGTTGGTGTTCAGTATATCGCAACATTGTCTTTGCCTGGGTTGACCATTGGTTTACCCGTATGGTTGTTTTCAAACTCGGTGGTCTCAAGTGTGATGACTCCTGTCCCACCACAACCTCCTCCACCCGAACAACACCATGTTGATTCTAAGGTGGACCCCTTCCCTTCTTCGCCTATTGCTGCGTCCTCATCTTCTACTTCGCCTGGTGAAACCTTGGATTTCACTAACCAGGTGGCTAAGAAGAAGAAGAAGAAGACCAAAAAGAAGAAGTCTCCTAAGGGAAAGGTTGTGTCTACCATGAAGCTATCAGAAGTGGAACCACCTTCTGCTCCTCCCCGGAAGCTTCGGTCTCCTTGTCGATTATGCAAAGGGGACCATTTTCTTTCTGATTGTCCTGGCATTCCCAGGATCCTAGACATATGGTCTCGTGACCCGACTCGCCCCTTACTGTTGCAAATCGCCGATACCTTACTAGTTGGTAACAGAAAAGGGAAGGTTCGTTTCCCTTGTCGACTTTGTGAAGGTAATCATCTCCTTCGCCTTTGTCCACTTATGGATGAAGCTTCCCGTCTGTTGGCAAGTCTGTCGGATCCCTTACCCCAACTACCCACTGGATATCAGCGTCTTTTTACAACTGCAGAGCATCTCTCCACTAACCAAGTGATCAAACATGATTCCTCCTTAGTCCAGCTTTCTCTTCCTGAACCTATCTGTGCTCCGCCTGCTCCAGACCAGTCCCTGGTCGGAACGAGTGATTTATATTCATCATCTACGCACCACTTGATCATCAAAGATGAACCACCTGAGTCCAAACCAAACGAAAGTCCACAGTTCCGGATTACAAGTGACCCGGTCTTTCGAAAGGTCCAGCTTACAAGTGACCCGGTTTTGCCTACAGAAGTTCCATCCTTAGATGCTCTTACACGTGAATCCAAACCAGACAAAAGTCAAAAGGTCTGGCTTACAAGTGACCCGGTTTTGCTTTCAGAATTTCCAACCCTAGATGATCCTACATCTGAATCCAAACCAGACGAACGTCAAAAGGTCCTGCTTACAAGTGACCCGGTTTTGCTTTCAGAATTTCCAACCCTGGATGATCCTACATCTGAATCCAAACCAGACGAAAGTCAAAAGGTCCGGCTTACAAGTGACCCGGTTTTGCTTTCAGAATTTCCAACCCTAGATGATCCTACATCTGAATCCAAACCAGACGAACGTCAAAAGGTCCGGCTTACAAGTGACCCAGTTTTGCTTTCAGAATTTCCAACCCTAGATAATCCTACATCTGAATCCAAACCAGACAACAGTCAAACGGTCCGGATTACAAGTGACCCGGTTTCGCCTTCAGAAGTTACCTCCTCAGATGATGTTATCACTGCCAAGAATGAAGAACCCACCGCCCAAATTCTTTTCATTGACATAGACATTAATGATCAAGTGAGCGTCCCTCTCATTCCTTCACACCAGGAAGAAAGTCCATTAGAATCATATCCGGCTGTCTATCCAGTCCCACCTCCAAGCAACCTAGTTGTTTCCTTTAATTGGGATCAACTGGTTAATCCTCGGTTACCAGCCGCCATACCATTTCGAATTATAGTCCAAGGTCCGTTAGATTACAATTTACTCCTTGGACGAGACTATATTTATCGCATACGTGCTATTGTGTCCTCACTCTTCAGAGTGATGTGTTTTCCGCATGAAGGAAGAACGATCAAAGTCGTAGACCAACTTTCATTCCCCGGTTCACACTTCACATATAGTCATCTGCCATTCCTAAATGGTCTTATTTCCACAGGAAATGCCCCAGCACCCACCCCGTCATTCTGATGACGACAGCTCACCCGGGCGCGTGACTGAAGCCCGGGGGGCATGCATCCTCCTTCAAAATCGAGTCTTTCCAAGTAAACCTTCATTCCATCCACTCCGTGAATGCCATGAAGCTTGGGGGGCATGTACCTCGATTTGTATGATCATGCTGGGGGCATCATGCTGGGGGCATGCAACAAAAATTTTAACAAGCAAAGTTCTCCATGGTTCAAGCTTGTGTAAAAATGAACCCATTTACATCCCGTGATTGCCTTTTATCCGCTAAATCCTGCTAGATGAGCCTTGGTTGTTTCATTCCATCGCCACCATCTTTTTGGCCGATCATATGCTTTCACTTGGTTGTTTCTCCTTTCCTGAGGAACCGCAGCGATGAGTGGTTTTATTAGCCAGCCTCTTAACCTTTACATGTTTCGAGTAAGTTCCACCATTACCGGAACCAGTTGCTATCCTTTATACCACTCGTTCCTTCAGGACGAGTCGCCTTTACGCTCTTTTCTGACTCGTAAAATATGAAAAGATTGCCGAGTATTTTTCCCTTTTTGACTCGTTAAAGAAAATAAAAATGGAGGTCCGCTTTCAGCTCTTTTCTGACCATTTAAAGAGGAAACGATTGCTGAGTCGCTCCTCTTGACTCGTTAAATGGTGATAAGGGGCAGTCGTTTTAAGTTCTTTTAGACGACCGTTAAAACATAAAAAGATTACCGGGTTTTTGTCGTTTCAAACTCGTTAGTGGTTACGAAACAACGTGGTTTTGACCACTTTTTTACTTTTTTAGGTCGAAGTCACTAATCATGAAAAGTACTCCTCGATCGTAATGATCAGGCGGTTCTTTCCGGTATTATTTTATACTTTTTCGGGCCCGAGAGACACAACTTTACGAAAAAGGACATCCCTGGAGTTTCCTTTTCTGCTGTCTTTTCAAACTCTCTAAACATGAAAAGACGCCGAGTTCTTCCTTTGTCAGACTCGTTAAAACTTAATGACATCGGATTTTGTCACAACACAAGCATATGCTATCCCCATCAAGCTTGTTAAAAATAACTGGGGTACTCGCCAGAAATGGCGGGGGGAAAAGAAAATTTTTGAACCATAATTATTACCGTAACGGCAGTATGTCGCTCTTGAACATGGCACTTTTTGCTTTCGTGTCCGGGGTGGGGATATTTCATCTCATATCTTTCACTTGCTTCCATGGACTTGGGTACCCTATTTGACCTCTCATTCACTCATTGGCTCGTCATCATGACCTTTGATACATTGATGTCAAATACTGCCAATTCCGTTAATGTGCCGCCGATATGTTCAAGAGAAGTTGATCTCTGCAAAACAACCTCCCTCTGATAGTTCGCACAATCTTGATTCACAACTTCATCTCCCTGTCTCGTGTCGATGATGTGGGAAACATTATGGCCCACCTTCGATCAAGGTCACTCCCTGTCGACTTCAACTCATTATCCAGGGAATTGATCGAGAGACTCCTTTCCGGTGCCTTGGAGCCTGCATGCCTCAATGGCAGGTTCTTCGTGTTCGACGTGAGGTTTTCATCATTGGCCTCCGATCGAATGATTCTACGGGTGTTCGACTTCAGATCATTGATTCACACGCCGTAGATTGTACCTATAGTACCTTGAGGGACATTGTCATTATTGGTGGTACCTCTCGCGTCTGTTAACAGTTTCCATTATTGACTGGTAATCAGACGATGTTCATGCATGTTCGACTTCAGCTCATATATTCACATGCTTGGACTTATACTCTTGTTTGGATCGAGTTGGAGCGCAAGACCCTGGATTGTGTCTGTTGTAATCCAGGCGTGATTCTTGATACTTGACTCATTCACTGGATGGCTGCGACCATACCTGAGTCAGTTTATTGATCCTAACCAGATGGCTGCGTCCATACTATGGATCCAGATTATTTATGTACTCTCTTATGGATGGCTGTGACCATACCAAGTACATCATGTAATTGAACTATCAGTCATGTCTCTTAATACAGCTCCTCGGCGGCGGTAACTATATGTGCTCTTATGTGTTCTTATGTGTGTTCTTGTAAAGCATTTCACCCCTCTCCACCTCTCGGACTTCATGCTTTAGGGGGCATCTGTTACACAGTAATTTGTCACCATCCCTGTTACTCCTCTTGTCGTACCTTGGAGGACCCATCCCGGGAGTTATAAGAAGTGACAAAGTCTAAAAACACTTGCATTATGTTCCCCTGAGTATGTACTCCATTTTCCCTGAAGACATCTTCTGCAGATTATCCCTGAAAAGTGATCTTTTTCCATTGGCGCAAGTCCACAGTATCCTATCCGCGCCAATGATGGAGATCCTCAAAAGAGGGCGCGACCATTGGCGCTCTGCCTTAGAACAACAGTCGCGCCAACCAAATTTAGTCGTGCTTTTTGCCTTAACGCATGTCCGACTGTTTTTTCCTTCATTACATGGAGCTTTTCTGAGGATAAAAAATCAGTCTTTTGTTGAGCTTTATCCATCTTTATGGCTTTTGAGGATAATGCTAATCCGCAAAAGGTGTCCCGGTTCATCGTATCCTCCTCCCTTCTTCATCTATATAAGCTTGTCATTATGCATTGGACAAGCTAGTGTTGGCTAGGGCTAGAGTGTTGGCTGGTGTTAGAGTGTTGGTGCTAGTGATTTAGTGATTGAGTGATAGTAGTGATGATTATTGGTCATGGAGTGTTAGATGTTGAGTTCTTGAGTTCTTGGAGGAGTGCTAGTGAGTGCTAGAGAGGTTATGCTGCCGGAGAGGAGATGCATGGCAAGACACATATAGTTATTCACCCAGCCAGGAGAAGGGTCGACGTCAGAACAATGGTTGTAACTTTTCCTGTTTATTAATTGATAAGCGACTGCTATTATAGTTCCAATCTCATTATCTATCATGGTGATGTGTTGATTTATTTCCTTTCTGACTGAAATATAGTTGTGCCTTGGTAGTTTTTATGTTGGTATCTGTCTCTTCCTTTGCATGTGCAGGTGTTCGTTTGTGATCTGTTGGAGCAAGGGAGCGAGGATATCAACTCTGCTTCAATCATAGCGTTGGACTCCAGGTTGGTCTTCTTGATTCACCTTTGATGCATAACTAGGAACTTGCGTAGCAGCGTGGTTTGTTTGTGGCTAGTTCTGTTATAGGCTAGTGGGATCGCCTCTGTCCGCAGAGGGGATTTACCTGACCAACACTAAGGGTAACAAAGACATCTTCATTGCGAGAAGAATGCATAAGACAAGTACTGCACTAAATAACAAAACAATCCAGTCACATCAAAAAGGGTAGCAAAACTTATGAATACATAAAATTACAAAGCACCTGCCAAGTGCCATACTATGTAGAATACTTTTTCAGATAGAGCCCATAGCTGGGCTCCTTGAGCGGGATTCCTTCCTGGTCCTGGATTTCATATGCCCTTGTGGGGATGACTTTCTTTACAACATAGGGACCTAGCCTTCTAGGTTGAAGCATGCATGCATCCAAGAGGTCATCTTTTGGATGATAAAGCAACACAAGGTCACCCTCTTGGTAAGACCGAAACTTAAGCTCTTTTGCAAATCAGGTTTGTACCTCGCGCCTATGAGCTTCGATCACCAAATTGGCATCTCGACAGGTTTTATCCCATTGTTTAAGTAAGCATTCTTCTTCGACAATAGTGTCCGGCAGAGTTTCAATGGCTATTTCTGGGGAAGGGATTTGACACTCAAGAAGTTGTTCATCATCGTAAAGCTGGATCTCATGCGCGATAGTCGATGGCTTAATGTTGGGCATCTCCTTGTGAGACCCATTGGATACATCATGGATTTCCTGAAATGGGCAAGTGGAGCTTGCAATTTCCTCAAATTTGCAATCAGCTCTCATCAGGATTTTTTCCACGATGCCTGTCCTGGCATAAATATTGATGGGTAATGACGTGGAAATGTCGTCCATGTTTTCGTTCGCATCCCAAGTTTGGATGGTCGTAGCTGGTGAGAAAACGATTTCTGGTACATCAAGGGACAGGATTTGAAAAGGCATCATGTTTGAATTAGATATTGAAACATGATGTGGCCAATCCTCCCAGTGTTGCTCTCCAAAACTCATGATTTCTCGAATAGCTTCTTCCGTAGGGAGGAGGCAACCGAGTGGATCTAAAGCAGAGGTGGTTATGGGAGGGGCGGTGGTACCTTCAGTAGTAACCAACTTGACCGGAGATGCGGATGCAGTTTGAATGACGTGGTAGGCAAATTCAACCGGTGACAACAACATTTGTTCTCCAAATGTGTCAAGGTCTGAAGGAGCTGGTAGGATCCATGGATCAGTCAGTTCATGAGGAATAGATGAAAGCATGTTGACCGTCTGTGAAACCTGGGGTGGATGAAGAGGAAAAAAACCCATGAGGGAAGTTGCCTTCAATAGACCGGTACCTAAACTGACATAAAAGTCAGTTCCTCCTCCTACTAGGGGTACGAAGCCACTCAGTAATGGTGAATAATCAAGGATGCAGAAAGACAACTGATCTACTGTTACTACCTTTCCATCCAATGGAAATAGGATGATGCGAAAGATAGTAGATACGATGGCCGACATGGCATATGTCCAATTGTGACCCAGCAAGAGATTATAGTCGAGTTTCTTGTCCACGACTTCTATGTCCACCATTACGGTTTTCCCACTCAAAGTGATGGGGAAACTGGCTAGGTATCCTTTTGGGATAAAGGTGTGGCTATCGAAAGATTTCAGGGAGTTTGATGGTGGGGATAGGGTTGGAGAACCTAGGGCGAGCCAACATGAAGTTGACATGACGTAGGTTGAAGCACCTTCGTCGATGATAGTTCTATGTATACCTTTACCTTTCGTGGTGATATGCACTTGGAATGCAAGCTAGTGAGAAAAGGGAGGTTTACACTTGTCCATGTCGAAAACAACAACCATGGAACCTTGTGGGTCGATACCACCAATGACCGAAAGCAAAGCTTTCCGTTGTGTTGGGCATGCTTGTAATACTTCGAGCGCCAACATAGCTGACGGCACTTGCGCCAAATCCTCTACAATGTTGTATTGTTGGGCGGCACGTGCAGATGTATTCTGCATTGTACGTCAAAGTGCCCCTTTTGGGGATCGAATTACAAGGTCCGCAACCGACCCGTCGATATGAAAATCATTGGGCCGCAGTGGGCTTGGACTTGAGGAAGGTTCCATTGCATGAGTGATAGGAGCTCCATAAGGTTTGGCTCTTGTGGTGAGATCTACCATTTCAAATGTGTAAACGGTAGAAAATCCTTCTCCAGCTAAAGGATGTTGTGAACTACCATTGCCCCCTTGCGGGGATTGTGGTTGGTTTGCAATCAGATTTTGCTGTTGCTGATTGGGAAAAGGGTTTCTAAGGATAGCAAGAGCCTTACCAATATACTTTTTAGCAAGGTATTCAGTGCATTCCTGAAGTCGCGGACAATGCCAAGTCGTATGGTATTTAGCACATGTTAGGACTCAGAACTAACCAATTTTGACCTTATATTTTTGCCAAATATTATCCTTTTTTCAGTCATAGGTTGAAAGCTTTGATTATATAATGACTTAATCACCCCAAGGTACGAAGTAACTCTCTGCATATCTATATGTTTAATTGTTCATTGCATATTCATGAATATCTTTATATTTATCTTTGGAAAAGCTAATTAAGTTGCCAAGTAATCACTGGACTGTCTAAAGTCTACAGGAATTATAATTCATAGTTGCTGTAACACCAGAAACAGCAACTACGCAGTTGCTGCAACACCGGAAGTAGCAACTACGCAGTTGCTACAACCAGCAACGACAACCATCTAAAGCAGGGGAATGCTATTTTGCAACAACTGGAAATAACAAACGGCAACTATCTGGAGATCGCCAGAATTCCACGCTGACGCGGCATGATCAGCAACTGTCAAAAAAGGGCAAAACACAGTTACAGTTGCTAAAGTATCAGGAATAGCACGGGTTTACTAAATCAGCAACCATGGGGAAACGGCGAAGGATAATACGAGGATCCCAAGAGGACGGTCGAAGTTCGGTTACCAGCTGCGTAACAGAAACAAACTCAAGAAAGAATACACTGTCGCACTGTTATAACAACATCTTGTAACTCTTATTTTTGGTTAACTGAATGAACTGTGATAATCTATTGTAATAGATGTCTCCTCTATAAAGAGGAGACATCTACATTAGAGAAGGGGGGGAGAAAAATAGTTTTGTAAGGGGAATTTTGAAAAGACAACAGCAAAGTCTGAACTTTTATTGTACTGAATCTTTTGGCAGATGAATAGAAGATTGTTCTGAGTACTTAATCTAGCAATTGCGTTCTGGGGAATCTTGTGAGAGGGACCGGGCCCACCTTCCTCACAAGATTCACCCATTTACTTTTCTGTCAAGTGTGTAAGTGTGTTTGGTGATTTCTTTATGTTGATACTCTGTTTTGGATTTTGTAGCAGTACCTCTGATCATTTCCCTTTTTGCTGGCACTCTGTTTTGTTAATTGTTTGAAGCTATACTTCACCGGTGAATTAAAATTGCAGTGTGAATTAGCAATCTGGTTACAGGGGCAGGTGCTGAACGTCCTTGTTTGGAGGATAGGGTCCTGATCCTCTGATAACAGAGCATCCACCATTCTTCTTTTCAGATTTGTCATCTTAAATTAACTGCTTTCATTTTGTCTTTACAGTACACTGTTATGACATAACGTGAGAATTACGTATACTACAGCTTTTTAATGCTTTTAGAGTTAAGTACATACAGTACGCGGTAGCCTTTGAAATAAAAGACTTTCCCAGGTTGACAATTTAATGTGGTACTTGATTGTTAATCAATAAACAATTCAACTAGCCAACATTTTGGCACCGTTGCCGGGGAAGGCAACTAGAGATTTCTAAAAGCATTAATGATTTCTTTTTGAGAATAACAGGTGCATGAGAGGACGCAAGAAACCTAATCTTACAGGCGGCAAAGGTGGAGGAGGAAGAAAAACTTTTATTGACGAAATCATCTGAAAGGCTGAAACATCACAGAGGACAAGTTCCCGGAGACCTCAGATCCATTATTCCTCACAAACAGATCGACAGACAGAGGAAGTACTGGGACCTGAAAGAAAGCTGGAAGTACCAGAATACACTGAGGAACCGGTAGAAGAACCTGAAGAAACAGAAGATACAGAAGATAAAGCAAGTGATTCAGGAAAAAGACCAATGGAGGATAACAGAACAGAAGGAAGAGGGGAAAATTCGCTCTCTACCCTGGAATTCCCTATTGGGGAGCTCTGGAGAGGGGCAACTCCCATGAAAAACATTCCACTCTCAGCATTACCCAACTTTCATGGGTTATCCTCTGAAGATACGGATGAATTCCTCTTTGAATTCGACATACTATGTAGAAGTTATGATTATGTGAGCCCTAATCAGAAACTAACACTGTTTCCAGCAACACTGAAAGGGAATGCATTAAGGTGGTTTATGAGCTTAGGAGCTCAGGCAATCACTACCTGGGATCAGATGAAAGAAAGCTTTCAGGCCAAGTATCAAGATTACTGCCGGACAAGAGAAAGGAAGGAAGAATTGTTTAAAATGGTTCAGAAGGAGGACAAGAATCTGGAAGATTTTGTGGAAAGATTGCAGTATAATCTGCAGCGGTCTGACCACCCTAATATGAGTAAAGATATTCTGAAAACTATATTACTGAAAGGGGTACGAGATGACTGCTTGGACATGTTAAACATGCTGGGAAAAGGGGACATTTCCAAGGAACCATTTGATGAAATTATCAATCTCTGCATGAGATGTTCAAGAGGAGCAGTAGGCAGATCAAAAAGCAGGGACAATGTATATTCAAGAGTTCAGAAGTCAGCAAGTGGAGGAGCAACAAGGGCTGAAATAGGTAATTTATTAGAAGAATTTAAAACTGAGATGTTAAGCTCTTTTGCTTCACAAATTGATGCTCTGCAGGTAAAGAAGAAACAGGCAGAAGCAGAAGCTGCCCTAGCTATTTTTTGTTCCAAATGCAGAGAAAAACACCCACTCAGGGAATGCCCACTAGATAAGGTACCAATCTGCACGATTTGCGAAAAGGACCATGAGACTCAGCAATGCCCCTCTCTGCCTGGAATTAAAGCAGCATTGCAGTCAACTAAAGAAGAGGCTGAAGCAGTGTATCTGATGACACAGAGGAGGCAATGGCCACAAAGACAAGGTATGAATTCTAACACAACATTTAATCGTTGGAATAATCATTCTCCTTTTCAAACAAATTACCCACCCATGAACCAAATGCAGTACCCACCCTTTAACACAATGAATTTTCCACCTATGCAACAACCAAATCTTCCTTTCCCTGATCCTACCATATGGAATCCTTGGGCTCCCCAGCAACCGTATTTCAATCAATGGAACCCAGGATGGGCAGCCCAACAGATACCATTTCCTCAACAACAACAGTCTCTTTCCTTACCATCCAATACTCCTCCAAATAACCAGGCAATTAGACCGCAGGTGCCTGTGCAACCCAACCCCAACCCAAATAACAATAAAGCCTTGCAAGTAATTGATATTCAAAATTAACCTGTCTTCCCCATGCAATGTAACGATATCCATCTTCGTTCAGGGAGAATTGTTGAACCTATCATTGATGACATCACTGACTCTGATAAAGAGGAAGTTAGAAAAGAAAAACCAGCTAACAATAATGCTGAAACAGTCAAATCAACATCTAACAACAATGATCAAACAACAGATCCACCATTCCTTGAACGATTGGCTCTCACTAAAACACTAGAGCAACCTGCTTTTAACCTTTTAGGTGAACTACAGAATTTATACGTTAAAATCCCATTGTTGCAAGCGCTAAGAGATGTTTCCATTTATGCTAGGACTGTTAGAGATATCGGCATAAAAAAACCTGGAAGAAAAGCTAAGGACCCCCTCACAGTTCATGTGATGGGAGAACTGACTGCTTTAATGACAGAAAAAGACCCTCCTGTGAAATATGGTGACCCTGGTCACCCTACAGTAACAGTTCAGGTTGGAAAAACCCTTGTCTCTAAAGTTCTAGTAGACTTAGGAGCTGCAATAAATATTATGACACTAGAAACAGCACAATTGCTTCAGTTAAAAAACTTTATTAGGGAAACACCAACCATCCTAGAATTGGTTGATCGCTCTACAATTAAACCTGAAGGGGTCATTGAAGATTTAATAATTTCTGTAGAATCCTGGAATTACCCAGCCGACTTTGTGGTGTTACAAACTAAAACAAAGTTGGGGGGTCATCCGCTGATTCTAGGAAGACCTTGGCTGGCTACAGCAGATGCTTTCATTAGCTGTAGATCAGGATCAATGACCATCTCTAATGGACAGGAAACAAAACAGCTTACCCTTTATCCTCATGCTACACCCATGATTAATAATGACAGCTCTGTATGGGTAGATTATGAGGATGAAGAAACCCAACCTATATTGACTATCGGACAAGCCTTAACTTTCAAAGATTCTACCGAAGATGAATTAATCAGCAGCTTCATTTCTGAACCTTCTTCGGTCAACCCAGAAATGTACAGTCACTTTACTGCAATCTTGGAATCTGAATCTCAGCAGAACTTGGAAGATAAAAAGTTATTTCAGACAGTAGTAGGCAGCCCCTCCAAAAGTACAACAATAGAAATTGAGCCTAGCAAAACATTAAATATAAATCCTAATTTAACTGACAATGAAAAACAACAATTAATAAAGGTACTCTAGGAAAATAAAGAAGCATTTGCATGGGACTATACAGAGATGAAAGGGATCTCCCCTGAGCTATGCACTCACCGGATTTATATTAAAGAGGGATCTCGGCCAGTCTGTCAACCCCAGCGGCGAATGAATCCCAATTTAAGGGAAATTGTAAAGGAGGAACTTCAAAAACTCTTGAATGCAGGATTTATATACCCTATATCTGATAGTGAGTGGGTTTCCCCACTTGTAATTGTACCCAAGAAAAATGGTAAATGGAGAGTATGTGTGGATTACAGAGCACTGAATAAAGCCACTCAGAAAGACCATTTCCCTTTACCATTCATTGATCAGGTATTGGATAATTTGGCAGGTAAGAAATTCTTTTCATTCTTAGACAGGTTTAGTGGATATAATCAAATTAAGATTACACCCCAAGACCAGGACAAGACCACGTTTACTAGCCCTTGGGGGACCTTTGCTTACAGGGTACTTCCATTTGGGCTATGTAATGCTCCAGCAACATTTCAAAGAGCAGTGATAGGGATTTTTTCTGATATGCTAAATGATTCATTAGAAATATTTATGGATGACTTTACTCCTTATGGAGTGAATTTTGAGGATGCACTGCAGAACCTTGAAAAAGTACTTAAGCGGTGTATAGAAGCACACCTTGCCTTAAACACTGAAAAGTTCCATATGATGATGAATCAAGGTATTGTATTGGGTCACTCTGTCTCATTCCTAGGAATTAAAGTAGATCCAGCTAAAATACAGGTAATTTAGACTCTCCCTATCCCCAAAACACAAACTGATGTAAGAAGCTTTTTAGGACGTGCTGGATACTATAGAAGATTTATTAAGAATTTTTCCAAAATAGCTTCTCCTTTATTTGTGTTATTAACAAAGAATGCTGAATTTAAGTGGACTGATGATTGTGAAAAAGCATTTAATGAACTTAAACATCAGTTGTCTGTAGCTCCCATTTTGAGAGGACCTGATTGGGCACTACCCTTTCATATATCCTCTGATGCCTCAGACACTGCAATTGGAGCTGTCTTGGGTCAGGAAGAAAATAGTCTTCCCTATGCCATTTATTTTATCAGTAAGAACATGACACCAGCTGAATTAAATTATATAGTCACTGAGAAGGAATTCCTAGCAGTTATTTATGCAATAAATAAATTTCGACATTATATTACTGGCTACACTACTTTTGTGCATACTGATCACTCGGCCATTAAATATTTGATGAATAAATCAGTTACGAATGCCCGAGTCACCAGATGGTTGTTATTATTGCAAGAATTTGACATCACAATTGTAGATAGGCTAGGAAAAGAAAATGTAGTTGCTGATTTCCTTTCTCGATTAAAAACTGATGAAAATGCTCTAGTAGATGATTCTTTTCCTGATGAATATTTATTCGCAGATCTGCTCACTCACCTTGGTATGCAGACATTGCCAATTATCTAGTTGCAGGAAAATTACCATCACACCTATCACACAGGGAAAGAAGAAAGATCATCCAGCAAAGTGCTAGGTACAGCTGGATAAGTGGGTGTCTTTTCCATACAGGAATCGATCAGGAAATCCGAAGGTGCATTGGTGAAGATGAAATTTATGATGTACTAAAAGCTTGTCATGATGGCCCTTGTGGAGGACATTTTGCAGATAAAAGAACAGCACACAAGGTACTCAGAATGGGTTATTATTGGTCATCACTCTTCAAAGATGCTAGAAAATATGTCAAGGCCTGTGATAACTGTCAAAGAATGGGCCATCCTAATCACAGGGATGAAATGCCACTCAATCCCTAGGTAATTCTTGAACCTTTTGAGAAATGGGCATTAGATTTTATAGGTCCCATTAATCCTCCATCCAATCAAAGAGTGTACATATTAGTATGCACAGATTACATGACTAAATGGGTAGAAGCTAAGGCACTCCTAAAAGCTAATGAACAAGCAGTACTAACATTTTTATTTGAAGAAATCTTTGTTAGATTTGGATTGCCTAGAGAATTAGTCATAGATGGAGGACCTCCTTTCAACTCTCATGGCTTCAAAAATACGCTTCAGAAATATCATATTAAGCACAAAATGACTACACCTTATCACCCCCAAGCAAATGGGCAGGTAGAAAGCACCAATAAAGTCATAGAAGCCATCTTAACAAAAACAATAAAGGAGAATAGAAGGGACTGGTTTCAAAGGTTGCCCGAGGCATTATGGGCCTATAAAACTACTTGGAGGAATACTACAGGTTTTTCACCCTATGAATTAGTTTTTGGAAAGAATGCTATTTTCCTTGTAGAGTTTGAGATCAAAACTTTAAGAATTGCTTTAGCTGTTAACCTTGATTTGACTGATGCACAGATAGCCAGGTTACAGCAACTTCAAGAATTGGATGAGAAAAGACTGGATGCCATCCATCTGAAAACCATGATACAGCAACAAAGAAGCAGGTGGCATGACAGAACCATCAAGCAAAAGCAGTTTCAGAAAGGTAACTGGGCTCTACTTTATGATTCCCGTTTCGAGAATTTCCAAGGTAAGTTAAGAACAAGGTGGTTAGGGCCTTATGAAGTGGATGCTATTTTTCCAAATGGGACAGTTAGACTTTTAACAATTGATGGAAGCAGAACACCGCTACTAGTGAATGGCTATCGACTTCGGTTATATCAGAGGCCTGTTTCTAAAGAAGATTTTAAAGCCATTTGCATGGCAATTAAACAGTACTCTTTTCCAGGGGAACTTGTTGTCCCTCAAAGCACTTAAATCTCTGTTTATTTATGCATTTTTTTTTAGATTAGATATTCTTTTTATTTAACTACTAATAATCCCTGCCAAGGGTTACCATATTATGTTTCAGTATTTTGCAGATTTGAGCTGAATAACTGAGAACGAAAGCTTTAAAGGAATCACTTTGCGGATTTGGAATTCCTGTTGCTGCAATTCCTGTTGCCGAAACACCGATTCCCGTTGCTGCAACACCAATTCCTGTTGCTCCAACACCGATCCCCGTTGCTGCAACACCTTTTCACGTTACTACAACATCTTTTCCCGATGACGTAACATCACTTCCAGTGGCTGCAACACCAATCCCCGTTGCTGCAACACCACTTCCCGATCCCGTAATACCTTTTTAGCAATCCTCTCATTTACAAAAACACCAGTCTTATCACCTCAGCCCCCAAGAAACGAATTTTTATAAAATACACCACTCCTTGTGATGATTACAATACTCCACTATCACTTCCCGTCATTATTATTAAAAATCGCCGGTATTCCCATACTCCTAGACCCGCTGTAATCATTATGATCCAGCAAAAGATAAGACAAGACTTTTTGACGCAGCAACCAAAAAGGTAAAACATAAAGGTACGCATGATTATGTATGGACATTAAATAATAGTTAATGCGGAGAAGCTGATAGGACTACCAAATAATTGTACTTCCAATCATATGACTTACGCGTAGGGGGGGGATTACCAAAGCGCTCTCATAATTACATACTACGCCAACTGCCGCCGCCCTTAACTCTCCCGGTAATATTTAAAAGTCACCTTATCACGGCATGTTACCATTTGCAACGGTTTACTCTGAACTGAATTTGGAAGCTCGGCTCTGAACTATGAAATTCACTGAAATAACAGCTATGGGAGGAAACCTCATTACACATGAACCTGGCACAACAGCACTTCTTGAGCTCTATCCCGAGGTTTATCAGATCTTTCTGCAAGCGGGATGGATAGATTATTTCAGGAGACTTCCAGACTTCGACGCACAGCAAGTCCTCGAGTTTGCATGCAATTTAACAGAGGGATTTTCTGTCGTTCAAGGAGTTCGAATTCCAGTCACGGAAGAAGCCATAGCCCAAGTTACCGGGCTACCAGCTAATGGCATACGATGGTTCAGTAGGAAGCACTTAATCCTTAATGCGCAGCACGACTTTCTCTGACCAGGCGAGCAGGTAGAACCCAAGGGCAGAGGCATAGCACTTCAGTCATTACCTCAACCGTGGCCGAAAGTTGCTGAATTTGTGAAGCAATATCTGACGTGCGAAGGCCGGTACCAGGTAATTTACTAGCACGATTTTGTCTTGTTGAATCATTTGATGAATGGTCAGTTGATAAATATGCCATATTATTTATTGGGATGTCTCAAAAATATGTCACGTTATACTGTCAACGCAAAGCGTCCGCTTCTTTCCCTGAAACACCACCGTTTAGCCCAATTTCTGATAAATAGAGGCCTCGCCTTAAATTACCCTCCACCCCCCATTAATCCCCACCAAGAGGCAGAAATTCCACAGCTGGAACATGAAATTCCTCATCAAGAAGAGGAAATTCTTCACCAAGATGAAGAAATCCCTCAGCAAACAGAGGACATTCCTGAGCAAATACCCGTAGAAATCCCTCAGCAAGCAGACGACATTCCAGAACAAATGTCCAAAGAAGTCCTCCAGCAAACACCCCCACAAGTTGCTGAAAATGAACAATCAGCGGTAGAAATACCCGCAGAAACAATCCCATCCCCCAATAGAACCAATCCTTCCATTCCCATACTTGGTATTTCTACCGATGACTCTGAAGATAACATCCCTATTACTCTCCTCAAACGGAAAATACAGCAGAAAAAGGGAACCCCACCAAAAAGAAGAAGAACTAGGGCTTCGGCTAAAGCAGTTGCTACTTCTGCCACCATCCCTATCTTAAAGAAAGCCAGCCGGAAAAGAAAAATGTCTGAATTCCCTGCTTCTCTACCAAAGCAAAGGACTCGGTCGTCTGTAATAGCTGAAATTCCTAGCCATACCCTCCCTAGCTCACCACCCATCACCTTAAAAACCTGCATTCCCACCAGCCATGGAAACTCCTCTTCTTCACCCTCTGAGGCTGAGATGCAGAGTGTTCACAGTTTCGTGACATCATATTTTAAGACAGCTGACACACAAGAACCAGCTGCCGACACCCAAGGTAATATTGGCCAAGAAGCTGTAACACAAGGAACAGCCACTACCCCAGGTGACACACAAGAACCACCTGTCGAGGGTATAAGGGATAAAATCAATGATGAAGCACAACCTCTGCCTCCACTGGAACCTGTTACTCCACAAGCTTAGCCTACCATAGCTGCTCTGTAGGAAGAAATTGAATTTCTGAAGTCCCAGATTCAGGACTACCAGGAGGAAATAATAAGGGTAAAGGAAGCCTATCAAAATGAATTTAACCTACATATTTTAGCACGAGTAGCATCTGCAGCAGAGAAGAGTAAGGACAATGAATATGTGTGTGCCAATTGTGGTGAGATATTTACTCAAGCAGGATACAAGGTAGTGGCAGAACCAATGAATGAAGTTCCTGCTGTTGTGGTGGAAACAAAAGAACCTGTTGTTACACAGATGGAAACACCACAACCCTCTGCTCAGACAGAAGAACCTATTGTCACACAAGAACCAACAGGCTCTCCAGAAAAGGTGCAGGAGCAGACAGAAGAACCTGTTGTCACACAAGAACCAACAGGCTCTCCAGAAAAGGTGCAGGAGCAGACAGAAGAACCTGTTGTCACACAAGAACCAACAGGCTCTCCAGAAAAGGTGCAGGAGCAGACAGAAGAACCTGTTGTCACACAAGAACCAACAGGCTCTCCAGAAATGGTGCAGGAGTAGACAGAGGAACTTGCTGACACACAAGAACCAGTAAGTTCTCCAGAGACTGCACCAGAGCAAATAGAAGAACTTGCTGACACACAAGAACCAGTAAGTTCTCCAGAAACTGCACCAGAGCAAACAGAAAAACTTGCTGACACACAAGAACCAGCAAGTTCTCCAGAGATTATGCAGGAAGTAACAGGGAATAAAGAAGAGGAAAAGTCACCACGGCCTACCCAAATTTCCACGGAACGAGAAGAAGGAATGGTTACAGAAGAAAATGAGGAAGAAAACATGGACTCACCCAGGCCTATTCAAACTGCCATAGAAAAAGAAGAAAATGAAGAAGAAAATATAAACTCACCCAGGCCTATTCAAACTGCCATGGAACGAGAAGAAAAAGAAGTTACAGCAGGAAATGAAGAAGAAGACATAGACTCACCCCGGCCTACCCAAAAGGAAGAAATAGTTATAGGAGGAAATGAGGAAAAAGGCATAGACTCACCCCGGCCTACCCAAATCGCCATAGAACAAGAAGAGGAAGCAAATACACAGGAATCAGTACAGAATATAGAACATGAAGAAGAAACAGTAGCTGGAAATGGAAAGGAAGACATTGGATCATTCCGGCCTACTCCAATTATCACAGGGCAGATTACCCTTGTTGATGCCTTTACACAAACAGAACTTCCCTCTGTTAGTGATGCATGCACAGAAACAGATAGTTTTCAGGAACTAAAAGGAAAATGGTGGAGAGAATATGAGCTGTCACAAGGCAAAGCATTCCAACAGCAAAAGGGGACCTGGTTCAATTATGCATATAAGAACTGGGAAGCACTTGAGCAGTGTAGAGCTCAGTACAAAGAAATTAAGGAGCTAAAAGCCAGATTGTCCCAGATGTTTGAGTTATTCCAAATAATACTTTCCACAAGGAAACCCTCTTTCAATTATGCAACATTTTTGAGGGAAAGACTCACATTCTTACAGATAAAGGCTGTTAGAGAAGGTAGACCTCATCAGGTGGTTACATCAGAGCAATTTATGCAAAACTTTGTAGAGGCACCTAAAAATGATCAAAATTTGTTATGTGAGCTTTATCTCCATAATGAAGCCATGTCCGAAGAAAGAAACATGAATATGATACCTGTTTTTGGTGACATACAGTTGAGAGCTTTCATCTCCTTTTTAGCTAACCAACTTACATGGCAGAACGCCTTTACCTCAGCTCAACATAATGAACAGAATTGCCTTCTGTGGATTAGAGCTGAACCGCAGAACGCAGCCACCTTCATTGCACAACATCTAAGAATGGTAAGTGATCCTGAAATGAAGGACCACGTCAGGCAACTACAAGCAGTGGTCCTGAGAGACTGTCAACACTATGTGAGAACTAAGGCACCATTGGTTGTCAAGGCAAATAACTTGTTTTGGGAAAATTGCCCCAAGGAGAGGCAGGAATATCACCCTTATAATCCACCTAATTTACAGGTAGCACTCTCAAGGGTACCTTACTATGTTAGATGCATGCAGCACTGTGCTGAAAATTGGATGGGCTACAGATTTAAATTTCCACTTCTATGGTTATCTGGTGAACAATACAAGGGCCAGTTTGGATTATCCAACAAGGAAGAAGCAGCAGCATGGAGGCAAATACAGACTGTCTGTGGGTTCAGGAAGAAGTTTGATGCCACTTCCTATAACCATTGTCTCAGTAATCTACACTGTTCATCCCAGTACTCAGACTCAGACTCAGAGTAAGCATTGCATGGGGACATGCAATCTCTTCAGTTGGGGGGGATGTTAGGACTCAGAATTGACCAATTTTGACCTTATATTTTTGCCAAATATTATCATTTTTCAGTCATAGGTTGAAATCTTTGATTATATAATGACTTAATCACCCCAAGGTACGAAGTAACTCTCCGCATATCTATATGTTTAATTGTTCATTGCATATTCATGAATATCTTTATATTTATCTTTGGAAAAGCTAATTAAGTTGCCAAGTAATCACTGGACTGTCTAAAGTCTGCAGGAATTATAATTCATAGTTGCTGTAACACCAGAAACAGCAACTACGCAGTTGCTGCAACACCGGAAGCAGCAACTACGCAGTTGCTACAGCCAGCAACGGCAACCATCTAAAGCAGGGGAATGCTATTTTTGCAACAACTGGAAATAACAAACGGCAACTATCTGGAGATCGCCAGAATTCCACGCTGACGCGGCATGATCAGCAACTGTCCAAAAAGGGCAAAACACAGTTACAGTTGCTAAAGTATCAGGAATAGCACGGGTTTACTAAATCAGCAACCATGGGGAAACGGCGAAGGATAATACGAGGATCCCAAGAGGACGGTCGAAGTTCGGTTACCAGCTGCGTAACAGAAACAAACTCAAGAAAGAATACACTGTCGCACTGTTATAACAACATCTTGTAACTCTTATTTTTGGTTAACTGAATGAACTGTGATAATCTATTGTAACAGATGTCTCCTCTATAAAGAGGAGACATCTACATTAGAGAAGGGGGGGGAGAAAAATAGTTTTGTAAGGGGAATTTTTGAAAAGATAACAGCAAAGTCTGAACTTCTATTGTACTGAATCTTTTGGCAGATGAATAGAAGATTGTTCTGAGTACTTAATCTAGCAATTGCGTTCTGGGGAATCTTGTGAGAGGGACCGGGCCCACCTTCCTCACAAGATTCACCCATTTACTTTTCTGTCAAGTGTGTAAGTGTGTTTGGTGATTTCTTTATGTTGATACTCTGTTTTGGATTCTGTAGCAGTACCTCTGATCATTTCCCTTTTTGCTGGCACTCTGTTTTGTTAATTGTTTGAAGCTATACTTCACCGGTGAATTAGAATTGCAGTGTGAATTAGCAATCTGGTTACAGGGGCAGGTGCTGAACGTCCTTGTTTGGAGGATAGGGTCCTGATCCTCTGATAACAGAGCATCCACCATTCTTCTTTTCAGATTTGTCATCTTAAATTAACTGCTTTCATTTTGTCTTTACAGTACACTGTTATGACATAACGTGAGAATTACGTATACTACAGCTTTTTAATGCTTTTAGAGTTAAGTACATACAGTACGAGGTAGCCTTTGAAATAAAATACTTTCCCAGGTTGACAATTTAATGTGGTACTTGATTGTTAATCAATAAACAATTCAACTAGCCAACAGCACATAGTTTGCATGGATATCTGGGGGGTCTATCCTTTTCTTCGTCAGCAGGCGCAATGGCCTTTTGTTGATTGCTCCTCAGAAGGAGTAGTCTTTTTCTTGTTCTTCTTGTTCTTGCCATCGGATTTCTGTGTAGACTGCACAGAGTTTATCACAACGGCAGGAAGAGCAGTCGCTTTGGTAGAGGTGTCCACCGACATCTCGGCGATGTGACCGTTGAGTTGTTTTACAACAGACCTGGAGGTGGCACTGACAATCCTGTCGGCGTGCACTCCAGGGTGCTGAGTAGCGAAAGCATTGGGGTTACCAGGGGCATTGGGGATTATGTCATAAAGAGTGCCAGACTGTGAATATATCAAATCTAAGTGCTGGGCACGACGTATGGATTGGTCTTCTGTGACCGCACCACCTAGAGAAACATGTCTAGCGATTTGTGGGAGTAAGGACTTATAGAACTAGTCCATTAAGAGAAAGTTTGGGATGGGAGCTTTGACTAACCCCCACCTACATCTCCATTCATGAATATGATCGGAGATGTGGGTGGCGGTATCCTGACGAAATGAAGTGAGGAGCTATGTCCCAGTCTCATAGTGGATAGGTAGCTGGAAGTGATTTAGGAATTCCATCGCTAAAGTGTCGAAGGTATTTACTAACACGCATGGTAACTCAATATACCATTTTGTTGCATTTCCAATAAGGGTGCGGGGAAAAAGACGTAACCAGACACTATCATCCACCATAGAGTTTGAAACACACCAAAGATGGTAGGTGTTGATATGGGTTCCCAGATCCTCCCCTTGCTTTCCATTGAACTTGGGAATGTCCATTGGTATCTTACGCAGGATCAACGACCATTGTAAGTTGTGATAGATGGGTTCGATCGTCAGCTTGTATGAGTTGGGTATATCCAACATTGCCAAAAAAGGTAGAGAGTTAGGTGCCCTTGACTCGGACCATGGTGATGACAGACGACCTGAGGAGATTTGTGCTCCTCCCATATTTTGGTTCCCCATATTATACATGGGTTGTGTGGTGTAGCAGTTGCTTTGAGGTATGGTGTCTTTCACCTTTGAGTTGATGAGGAGGTCATTTTGTTGTATAACACCTACCCCCGATGAGGTTTGCCTATGCCCGGCGGCATGACAGACCCATTAAAAAGTATATGTCATCACGGTCAATAATCAGCTCCTGATCTTCAATCCTGAACACTTGCTCGTGTTCATCCCAACACTGTATAATCCATCTCAATAAATCCTCCTGCCCTTTCATCATCTCGAGCTTTGCATACTTTAGTAAACCACAATGGTGCAATGCAAGTATGCATGCTGGATCATTTTGCATCAACAGTTCCTGGCTATCATGGGCCTTTTCTTTCCATAGACTAGTCATTATGGCCTAAAATATGTGCAAAATAACCCTAAAAATAGTAAAAATGGGGCAAAATAGCTTCAGGAATCCTTGCACGAGGTTTTAAACTGCGCCCTTCAGTGCTAATGCTACCCCCTATGGTACACAGGGAGGATTAATGCCCTCCAGTAGTCTGGAGGGCATTAGTGTGCAAACACTGCTTTAGGGCACCTCAGATCTGCAAAAATTCACCACTAAAATTGTCAAGAAAGGTTAAGAAATGCATAGAGCAAGGTTTTAGCCTCTACCTAGGACTGACGGCATGTCGAATGGTCGCCTAGATCTCCTACAATGGTCTACGGAAAGTCTGCTCCTCTTTAGCTCCAAAATGCTCTCACAATTCTCAAATAGTGAAAATAGTGAATGTGAAAGCTCAAAACACTTCCTTATATATTTTTGGAGACATGATTTTTGAAATCAATAAAGAGAAGGTAGTCCATTCCCCATGATTTTTTATCATGCATGAACCCATATGATAGGAATTGTTGATTTTTATAATTTTTCCACTTTTGATGAATGTACCTTCGGGAATGAAAAGCACTAAAAGCTGCATGCAATTCTCAAAGAGAACTTTTCTTTTATGGGATATTTTCTCACTCTTAAAACCTAAAAAATCCTCAAGTTTTTCATCATTGGGCTTGTTAAACATATATGACGATGGTCTGAGCAACTCTTTTTCGCTCTTTTTCTAGCTCATTAAACTAAAAAAGACCATTAGAGCATTCTTTTTAGGCACTTTTTTCTCGCTCATAAAATTGAAAAAATCTCGAGTTTTGTCTTTAGGCTCATTAGATATTTATAAAGACAACCTAAGAATTATTTTAGCTACTTTTCTCGCTCGTTAAACTGAAAAATACCGAGTTTTTGTCATCGGGCTCATTAAAAATCTACAGCAGCAACAAGAGCACTTGCTTTTTTGGGACCATTTCTCACTCCTAAAATCGAAAAATCCCTGAGTTTTTCCCCTTCTTCAGGCTCGTTAAATCCACAAAGAAGGAATGAGTAGTTCTTTTACCTCTTTTTCCTTGCTCAATAAACTAAAAAAAAGATATCTTAAGTTTTCTTCATCTAACTCGTTGAAATTTGATGAAGGTATTGAGTTTGTCGTCGCGTGACTCATTAAAAATTCACGACAAAAAATGAGTTTAGTCCATCTCCTCATACTCGTAACAAAATGAGGTTGACATCTATTGAACATAGGTTTCTCTTTATTTGGATTCAATAGGTTAACTCACGGAAAAGTAACCGATCCGGGTATACTATTAACCTTTTGTCGCACCCGATTAACAACTATGACAAAGGGACCACCATGGAGTCGTTATTTATGATCTTTTTAGACTCTCTAAATATGAAAAGACCCCTGAGTTGTCTAGTTTGGACTCTTTAAATTACACAGACAAGATATAGAGTCTCTCTTTTTACAATCCTTTTCAGACTCTCAAAACATGAAAAGATCGACGAGTTTGCCTATCTGGACTCGTTAAACTAATCAGATAGGGCATAGAGTCGCTCTTTTCACAGTGCTTTTCTGACTCTTAAAATATGAAAAGATCGATGATTTTAGCCATCTGGACTCACTAAACTAATCAGACGGGAAACGTAGACAATACAACTGCATTCAATATTAGAAAGTGTGGTTTGGCAGTAGTCATTCCCTTGAACATGGCACTCCCTCAAATAAACCTTCCTTGTGACGAACTCTTAATATGAATCCTACCATCCTATCAGTTTAGCCTATATACCCCGATTTTCTTACATCTTTGTATCCTAACACTCTTTGGTGTTCATGAGTCTAGTGCTGCATGGTTAAAACCGTTGTCGTGCCTTCTATTGTTCAAGGGTTAACCTTTTGTTTTCTCCATCAACCCATCAAGCATATCCTTTCATCATGCCCTCTGTTGTTTAGACCCAATGCTCAAAGATTCCTCAAAAAACAAATCATTCTTGTGTCATTTCATGTCGATTGATGTAGGAAACATTATTTCATACCTTTCGACAGGTATCTTCCTATCAACTTCAACACTCTATCTAGGAAGACAACCCAAAAACACATTTTGTGCCTTGGTACTTGCAAACATTAGTGGCAGGTTGCCTTGTGTTTGATCAGGGGTTCTCATTATTGGCTCCTGGTTAAGTGATTCTACGGGTGTTTGACGAAAAAATCATCTTTCACACTCGTTAGATTGTACTGTGCATCTTGGATACCATCACCATTATTGGTGGCCTTCCTCACGTGTATTAACAGTCTCCATTATTTACTGGTAATCAGATGATTTCGTGCATGTTCAACATCAACACATATATTCACATGTATCGATCTATGTTGTTCGGTGAAGCGGAAATCAAGACCTTGGGTAGAGGCTTGCATCACTCAACCTTGTTTCCTCTCCCAAGTTGCATATATTGTTTTTTGGAGACATCTTATCAGGATGATTCTATTATGACACTGGATCCGCATTGTGCTTATCGGTGGCTAGCATCGTCATATCTCTTTGGAGAAAATCACTCTGACATAGCTACTGAGCATGGGAATGCCCAACTTAGGACATGATTTTAGTAGTTTTATATATATGTGTTGTATCAGGTTTCTCATACCACTCGAAGCTCCGATCCTCTCTCTCTTTTTGTCGAAGAAGGAAAATTACAGTTAAGTAAAGTATTTCAGCCATCATCGCAGCCTCTAATCTCACACTTTATGGGCATCTATTATACAACAAATTGACCCCCTCATAAGCTCAGAGGGAAATACATGATAGCTGAAGCAAAGACCAAGATCACATGCCTTGTTTCCACACTAAAGCTGGCTATGCACTGACAACCTACTTTATAAAGCTTCTCCACAAGCCTAAGGGTGCATTAGTGACCCAACTAACTCTAGTTGCTAGTTCGGGAACAATGTTAGTGGACTCTAATGAAGTTCTAAGGGTCAAACGAGCAAATTGACTCATAAATATCTAGATATTTGCTCCTATATCTACTCAAGAAAAGCAAGGAAACATCTCAAGTTCGACCTATTTGGGAGATTCTAATCCTAATGAAGGAGGCAAATGGGAAAGAGCTGAAATGCATGGCAACTTCATTGCTTTTACCCTAAGGAACTCATGGAGGAACTTGGCAACCCTAACTCAATTGCTACATAAGCAAAGCTAGGGCTATGGTGATAGAGGTCAGATCATTTGAAAGGATAGCATACTTGATTGTCGAGCATTGTCTCAAATCAGAAGAAGTTGGTAAGAAGAGGGGGAGAGAGAGAAGTTGGAGGGGTAAGGGAAGGTTGATGCAACAAAGGGTTGTAATCATTCTTCCGATATTAATATAGAACTGCAATTGTACTGTCTACTCCGTGGTGTTGGTACTATCATTCATTAGCTTGTTTGTCCAATACCTTTTAGCATGAGTATCTTAGTTATGTGTAACTAGATGTTCTTTTATGTATTCATGTATTAGTTATCAAGGTTGTATGTTGCGATTATGCTTGTCTCTTCTATGTGTAGGACTTGATCTAGAGCCGGCTCAGGGAACTTCCACCTAGCTGCATTGTGCTCTCTAACAAATCTGCACGGAGACTTGAGGTAATCTATTTGTCCTACTTTGATAGTTAGTTATTGTTTATGAACATGCATGTAACTTTGTGACGATTGCAGATAATCTTACAGTCTACCGAAGGTCTCGGGAAGACCTTTGAGGGTATCTTCATTCTCCATATAGCGTGCATTTTATCTTATAGCAATCACCATAGTTAACAGATCCTCGAGAGGTGGTTAATTACATGTCACAAAACAGACAAGGAGCATTGGATTATCCAATGTTGAACAATCTCCCCCTCCCATATTGAACAGGTTGTGATTCAAACTTGATACCTTTGGCTTTGATACCACTTGTTGGAACCAAAATTTCCATTACACCAAAACCCGCAGGTATTGTTAAATGGACACATTTTCAAAGTTAATGGATCCTCGAGAAGAAGTTAAGCATGTCTCAAGAAACACACAAGGAGTGTTGGAGTATCCAATTTCCAACAATCACCAATTGTTGGAAGTGATCTCACTACTAAGAGGGGGAGGGTAAATCAATAATGACTATGATTCTACATTTTTGTCTCTTTTTACCAAAGCACAAGAATCATTAGCCCGTCAGTAGAACTTATGAAACTAGAATGAAACTAATGTCTAAAAATGTGTAGAATCATCACATCTATAACATAAAACACCAAAAACAATATGAAAGCACGCACATAAGAGGACACAAATGTATCTGGTGGAAAACCCCCTCCATTGTAGAAAACCACCCGCTATTGCTTGTGCTCAAGTCTTCTATTAAGTGTTGACCAAAATTTTCCATAGAAGAGTTAGTGCCCACTAGATGGAATACTTGACTACGATGCCAACCTACTAGAAAAACTAGATAGAAAGACTCTTCTCTCACGACTCTATGAACATTTGTTCGCTGGAGCTACCATGACCAATGAGCCTTGCCCAACACTATTAATCTCTGGATAAAATTGATTCCTGCAATGATTTTCTAGCTATAAGACCCCCACCTTCTTTACACATTGTCTACTCTAAAGCCTCAATGCCTCCATGCGAACCACGTTTCAAAATGTTTCAGACTGGGTTCTCAAATCTGCTCAACATGAGCAACCCAACAACCTTTATGATCTAAAAATAAATTCTAATAAGAAAATCACTAAACTCAACTACAGTTATATGATAAGCTATGCAAAGCACTGCAAAAATCATTCACACATTCACTTCAACCATCTAACCCATCAACTCAGTACTCGCTCACAAGTATGTAGCAAAGTAATCTCCATCAATCTCCAAACCAATACCATGGGAAAATACCATGGTAATACCAATACCAAGGGAACTTGTACCATGGTAATACCAATACCAAGGACACTTTTACCATGGTAATACTAATACCAAGTGCCAATCTATTCGACGTACGCACCAATACCATGGTAATGTTTATTCATAATTAAATATATAGTCACAACCATAACACATGAAAATATTAATTACAACCATAAGACTGCATCCATTTGGTTAAAGGCCTGCAACTATATGCATAAAACTAGCTCCATGTGGTTATTATAGAGTATAGAGAAAAACAAAAACTTCCTGGCCCAAACCTTTGCCAACCTGCTCCACAACTCTCCCAACATCTTCACAATAGTCAAACAAGCATATGCATAACCTCATCTACCATAACAACCATACATAACATCTTCACATAAGAAACCAACCGTCAAGCATCATAATATCTGGACCAAATCCAGGAACACACTCATATGTCATAACCACACACAAGCCAAGCTACTCCAGAACCATATTTTACATAGATTTAGTTTCAGAGGTCAGTATATGTTGGGTAGTTCATATGAGTTTGACATCAATGCCAACCATCAACTCATCATCAATGCCAATATTTTTAAAAATAAATTAATATAAAAAAATTTAAAAATATTAATTATTATATATTAATTAAAAAATTTTAAAAATATTATATATATTAATATTATATATTAATATATATATATATATATATATATATATATATATATATATATATATATATATATATATATATATATATATATATATATATATCTATATCTATATCTATATATATATATATATATATATATATATATATATATATATATATATATATATATATAGATATATTAAAAATTTATTAAAATGAAAAATAAATTAAAAATTAAAATAAAAATAAAAATAAAATTGAAATAAATTTAGATTCAAGCCGGCCTATGCTATTCCTTAAAAATTTTATCCTCATGGGTATTTATTCTATCCATTCTGCTCTTCTTTTATCATCATTCTCAAACCCTGATGATGGATCCCATTTGGGATTTGAAACGTTGGTATAAAAATGTTCATACTGTGGATTCTCCGGTCAATGGTTCAAAAGATACAAACCACAGATCTCTTAAATCCAACAATCTCCCTATTTGGCATTGATGGCAACCCCATCTGAACTATCTAACAAATACTGACCTCTGAAATTGAATCTCCTCATGCACTCTCCCTTTGACATCAATGGAAAAGGGATCACCACAACAACGATAAAACTAACAAAAACTCCCCCTGGACATTAGTTGGGTATCAATAAGTAGCAACAACCATAACTCACTTTTTCTTAAAGCAACAACAACAACATACTCAACTCTCACCTAAAGCAATAGCAAGAAAAAGGATGTATCCTAGAAACAACAAATCCAATCAACCGCTCCAACTACATGAACATCACTCGCAACCAAAGAAACAAAAATATATCATGAGCATCAACAATGTTATAACATGAGAAATAACACTCTCTCCATCAACATCACAAGCAACATACCATAATCATCAACAGCATTAGGGAAAACATGAGAAACATCAAACGCTACCATATTCTCATCATAAAATCATGGTAACATCATATGTATGACGACAAGGCCAAAGATACAACAAAACCATCCATATTCCCTCAAGCAATCACATATGATATGCAACCATACACTGAACATGCTCCCCTTGAGCATCATCATCATTAACCTATAATCAAATCATTCATGCCGAAAGCTCCACCTCACAGAACAAAAGGTTGACTCTTGACCAAAGGACTTGACCATAAATTGCAGAGCTTCATATTTGTTTTGCATGACATCAATGATACTATGGACCCGACTTTTTGTTTGGCCTTGGAATTGGTATAGTTCTTCACCTTATTTCCTTAGTTTATAGTTATTTTTTCAAATATTTTGAGCACAAATTATAATAATTTGAATGTTATAGAGTCTTAGAATGGAGTAATAATTGTTTTATTATTTTACCTCATTAGTGAATCAATTTGAATCTTGAAGATATCATTAACTCATGATTTGGGTCGATATTTCGACAGGAAATATCCAATGCTTATTGTTGTTCCTTGAATAGCTAAGGAAGGTCGAGCCATGAGGAAATTTTTCGGTCTATTTTTTACCTTCAAACCATGGATCAACATATTATTGACATGAGACGGTTAAAAATAGGATCATGACCTGCTATTCTAAGGAGGATGTTGCATATTTCACAGCTTGAATTAAAGCATCTTGAGAATCTCCTGATTTTCAGGATAGCTTTACCATTTCGAATTTAGAATTATTTTGTAATATAAAAAGTAGGATTAAACTCCATTAAAGTAGTTAATTATCCCTGTTAATTGTAAGACGAGATTGAAGAGATAGATTGTCCTAAGTTTTTACAGACTTCTCTTGTAATTTATTGTTGCAAGTTAATCAATATTTCAATGATTCCGTTTTAATCTAGTGCATTGAGTTAAATACAAGACTGTTAAATTCCAGTGGCCGTGGGCCCAGTCCTGGGATGAATATTGTTTTCATTTGAATTATTATTACATCTTAATTTCAAATTTTGAATGATTAATCATTTCTTAGATCAAATCAATGTTTTCCATATTTACTATTACTGTTTACAAGCAATTCTAGTGAATAGCATTAAACGAGATTTCTTTTATAGCATTATCTTTTGCTATTATTTTCTGTAGCAAGTGTGAATTTTTAGCTCCAAAGATTTATCATTCTTATGATAAATTCATTTTAGTGCCTTTATCATAGTTATCTTTCCTTAGGAAACAACTTGGATTGATCTATGATTCCCGAATAGGAACTTCACAATTTACTTATGTTATCAAATTGATTGTAGTTTAGAGGTAGAAAGTGAACATTCTTTCAATAACGTTTTGTTGTTCCTTTCATTTCTCAATCTCTGCTTCTTATTAGTCTCGCTCAAACAAGGTAATCTGAACACTACCCTTGCACCAAATGTGCAAACAACCTTGCAACAAAAAGCCAAAATCCCAAGTTGACAATCTAATGTGTAGAGGTTTAAGTTGATTCTTTAGAAACAACTTAGTGCCCAACATTTTGGCACCCCTACCAGGGAGGTTGTCAAAAACGTGTGTAGATGTATCCCTATGGGGTTGGGTATTAAACATGGAAGGTAAGAACCTACGCACGCACCAATTAAAAAATCTTGTGCCAGTGCTTTCCCTCAGCCAATACTTTTTAGAATTTTTTAGTGTGCATGACTAGGAAAAAGCATAGGATTTTAAATCAAGAAGCTATAGATTCAAAACCCATTTCAAAAACCACCAAAACTCAAGGTCATTATGGCCTTGGAATATCGAATAATCATAGATGAAATCATTCAGAAATTTGAATCTAAAGCACCGGTAGGTCCCTGAATAATATCCAGGAAGGGATTTATTATTGCCCCTTGAGTGGCATCGTCATTTACTACAATTCATGTTGAGATTCATGATAATATTGAAGGATCTGAATGAAGTTTTCAATACATACCCATTAGACATCTCAGTCCTTCTAGTAACTTTTAGGGGAATTCTTGTAATTTAAAAGAGGGGGAAGGTGAAACCAATGAAGTAGACCTACAATTTTTTGAACTTGAACCTGTTGCAACCCCTATTGCAGGGAAATCACATGAAATAATTGACTTGAATAGTGATGTGAGACCCACTTAAGGGTCAAACATTGGCCAAAGTCCTCCTACTCAGATAGTGCCTCCTAATCACGAAACCCTTGAGGGCTATTGGCATATTTTTTACCAAATGGTGAACACAACACAAAAAACACAAACCTCGACCATAGAATACTCTATAGTAGATCATCTAGCCAATGCACCAATGAAAGCCATTCCATTACAAAATATCCCAAATTTTCATGGAATGACCTCTGAAGACCCTGATGCGTTCTTTCTTGAGTTCGATGTCCTATGTCGAGGTTATGATTATAACACTAACCCACAAAAACTGAAATTATTTATGTCTACCTTGAAGGGAGCATCTCTGTTTTGGTTTATGAGACTAGGAGGCGATACTATAAATTCATGGGATGAAATGAAAAATTATTTCCTTACCAAATATCAGGATTATTGCTGATCTAGGGACTTAAGAGAGGAAATTTTTAAAATGATGGAAAACGATGATGAGACTTTAGAAGAATACGCTGAAATATTTCAATGTAACTTGCAAAGATCACCTTACACCAATTTACCCAAAGAAGTGTTGAAAAATGCTTTAATTAAGGGCATGAAAGATGAGTGGATAGAGACACTTAATTTAATGGGGCAAGGTGATATTTCAAAGGAAGATTATGATAATATTATTAAACTGTGTATCAAGTACTCGTCAGGAAGTACACAAACTAGACTTGGAATTCGAGATCCTCTTAGCAAGACCAGTAAGACTGCAAGCGGAGGTGTAACTCAAGCAGAAATCACTAATCTCTTCGATGATTTTAAAACTAATATTTTGAGCACATTAACTATAGAGTTGGATTTCCTACAGGTCAAGCAAAAACAAGCCGAAGCAGAGCAAGATCTGGCTATTTTCTATCCTCATTGTTAGAAGGACCATAACCGTAGAGAGCGTCCAATAGATACTATTGAAACATGTGCTATTTGCACTAAATATCATTTGACATAGTGATGTCCCTCACTCCCTGGATTAAAATTTGTATTCAAAGAAGGTGAGGAAGATCCAGAGCTAGCACATCTTATGACACAATGATGTCAATGGAAGACTCACCCTTCAGGTATGATGCATGACCCTTTTCCATTTTATTTTGGGCAATATGCTCAATGGAAGATTCCTGGATCAACATGGCAGGGCCAACAATTCTTTAATCCCACTTGGAAATCTCAACCATACTCCACACCATCCTGGGAAAACCAACCATTTAATCGATCTATGTGGCCAAATAAATAGTATTCTACACCTTCATGGAAAAATCCAACAAACGATCAATATCTTTCACCGTGGGTAGATTCATCTGCACAAGGACTAATGTGGCCACAAAATTGGCAGCGTTATGTGGGACCAATCAACCCATGTTTTGGAATGCTACCCCAATCACAACCACCGTTGTAAGGTCCATTTCAATTTCCCCCAAATCCTCAACCTCCATTACATCCTCAGTAACCTACTCAGCTGAATCCCAATCCGAACAATACATTTGTCAATATTTGGAGATCAATGAAAGTTCAAATCATGAACCCTACCCTCTTGAATGTAATGATTTGTGGCCGAGATCTGGATGAGTTATCTTCCCAAAAGATAATAAATTCAATCAAGAATAGGAAGACAATGAAAATCCCATCGAAGAGCATCTTTTAGTATAATGTATTTACCTAATGTGTTGACTAAACAACAAGACCCCATTAAAACTATGGTTCCTTCTCCTCCATTCCCCGAAAGACTCATAGTGATTAAACCACCAGTCTATTTTGACTTTGATCTTGTAGGGGAATTAAAAAATTTATGCATAAAAATCCCACTCCTCCAGACTTTACGAAATGTTCTAATGTATGCTAAAATGATTAATGAGTTATGTGTCAAAAAGCCTAGGAGGAAACCCAAAGACTCTCCTACAATCCATGTATTAGGGACACTCTTTGATCTTATCTTAGGGAAATAGATAATCGTCATATATGATGACCTAGGAATCTAGTAGTCACTATTCAAATTCAGGATCATAATTTCCCAAATACCCTAGTGGACTTAGGAGCTATTATAGACATTTTTGACAGTATAAACCTGTGGTATCCTTGGGATCACAGCCTTAAACTGAATTCCACTATTTTTGAACTTGCTGACAGATCAGTAGTCAAACAAGAGGGCACTCTAGAAAATGTTATCATTTCTGTAGATTCCTGGGAGTACCCATTGGAATTTCTGATTATCAATCCTAGAAATAGATTGGATGGGCATCCTATGATATTAGGGAGATCATGGCTGGAAACTAAAAATGAATATATAGGATGTTAGACAGGGAATATGACAATTACAAAAGGAATTCTTGTCAAAAATCTTGTCTTATACCCTCCTATTAAACCCAACCTATCTATCGAAAATTACCAATTAATTCCGCTCAAATATTAGGAGGAAAACATGTGTTCTCCTCTTACTGTGGACAAATCCCTTGCATTTAAAATCCAAAACGAGGATGATATAATTAATGGATTTATTAAAAAACCTTCTGTTGTTGGAAATCAAACATGTCAAATGCTAAAATCCATGCTTGATAATGAAGCCCAAGAATATCCACTAGATGTCTTCAATAATGACCATATACCTACAACTGATGTCCATAATAACATTCCCATTGAAATTGAACCTGGTAAAACTTTGAATATTAATGCCAATCTGAATGATAAAAAATGTAACGAGTTAATTCAAATTCTCCAGAGATATAAGAAGGCTTTTTCTTGGGAATATTCTGACATGAAGAGCATCAATCCACAACTATGTACCATCACATATATATAGAAAAATATGCCCATCCTATTTAGTAGCCTCGAAGAAGATTAAATATACACCTTAGGGATGTAGTAAAACCAAAGTTACAAAAGCTCCTGGATGTTAATTTTATATATCCTATTTCCGATAGCCAGTGGATTTCACCATTAGTTTTCGTCCCTCAAAAAAATGGTAAATGGATAATTTGTGTGGAATATAGAGAACTGAATAAGGCTATGCAAAAAGACCATTCCCCCCTTCCATTTGTAGATCATGTTCTTGACACTCTTGCTGGAAAAAAGAATCTTCTCCTTTCTGGATGGTTTCAGTGGCTGTAATCAAATTCAAATTGCTCCCGAAAACTGGGATAAGACCACATTTACCTGCCCTTGAGTAATGTTTTCATATAGAGTTTTACCATTTGGACTGTGCAATGCACCAGCCACCTTCCAGAGGGAAATTTTGAGTAAATTTTCTTATTTAATTAGTGAAGGACTTGAGTTGTACATGGATGATTTTACTCCATATGGTAACGAGTTTGACCAGGCCTTACAAAATTTAGAAAAAGTTCTTGAATGATGCATTGCTACCAGATTATGCCTTAGCCATGAAAAATGTCATATGATGATGACTGAAGGTGTAGTTCTGGGAAATTACATTTCTGCTACAGGTATTCAAGTGGATCCAGCAAAGATTGAGGTAATTCTTAGGTTGCCTACTCCTCATAAACTTACTGAGGTATGTAGTTTCCTTGGCTATGTTGGTTATTATTGCATATTTATAGCAGCTTTTTCAAAGATAGCAACACCATTGTATGTTTTGAAAAGAAATATTGAATTCGAATGGACTGACAAATGTGATGTTGCTTTTTTAGATTTTAAAAAGATGGTCCCAATAGCCCTTGTGTTAAGAGGGCCAAACTGGAATTTACCTTTCCACATTTCATCAGATGCATCAGACACAACGATAGGATTTGTCCGTAGATAGGAAAAATGTAAAAATCCTTATGCCATTTATTATATTAGCAAGAATATCACACCAACGGAGATAAATTATACAGTGATGGAAAAGTATTTTTTAGTTGTTGTGTATTCTGTTAGTAAATTTCGTCACTATATAATGGGATATCTAATCTTCCTATATATTGAACATTCTGCCATTAGATATCTAGCTAATAAACCTATTACTAATGGTCGGGTAACTCAATGGTTGTTGTTATTGCAGGAGTTCGACATTACTGTAAAGGATCACCCAAGAAAGGAAAATCTCGTTGCAAATTTTTTGTTTAGTGTACCTAAAACAACCAACCCTTTACTAGTGGAAGATCAATTTCTAGATGACCACCTGTTTATTGTAACAATCAAGACACCCTGTTATGCTAATGTGGCCAATTAACTAGTAGCAGGAAAACTTCCAGCGCATTTTCCACCCAAGGATATGAAACTTATTGTTCAGCACAATGCATGGTTCTCCTAGATATATGGCTACCTCTTTCATACAAGGTTTGACTTTCAAATCCGAAGATGCATTAAAGAAGACAATATTTACAAAATTCTCAGAGCCTGTCACGATGAACCCTGCGATGGACATTTCGTCAATCGCAAGACTATTCATAAAGTACTTCAGATGGGATATTATTGGCCCATGATATTAAAGGATGCAAATAAGTATGTCTAAAGTTGTGATAGCTAATAGAGAATGGGTCATGGGAAGTCCAACTCAAATTGATGAGATGCCCCTACAACCGTAATTTGTAATAGAACCCTTTGAAACATGGGCATTTGATTTCATGGGACCCTTTAACCCACCATCAAATCAGAAGGCATGCATCCTGGTTTGTACATACTACGTGACTAAATGGGTGGAAGAAGTATCTCTTCCAAAAGCTACAGAAGAAGCGGTCATTAGTTTCTTATTTTAGCTATTTGTGCGATACATATTGCCTAGAGAAATAATAATAGACGGGGGTCACGATTCATTGCTCATAAAATTGTTGCTACTTTACAGAAGTACTACAGTAAGCATAGAGTCACCTCACCATACCATCCTTAAGAAAATGGATAGATGGGAAGTACTAATAAAGTTCCAGAGGAAATCTTGACCAAAACAGTATTTGCAAATTTCCAGAAATGGGCAGTTAAACTTCTTGAGGCCTTATTGGCCTATCAAACAACATGGTGCAATACTACTAGAAATTCACCATACCACCTTGTTTTTGGTAAGGAGCCTATTTTTCTTATTGAATTTGAGATTAAGACTCTCAACACTGCGAGAGAATTTAGTTGGATTTCACAGAAGAACATAAACGACAGTTAAAACACCTTAATGAACTGGACGAGATGCACCTATTGGCATTGCAATGTACAAATGTTATTAAACAACAAAGGGCCAAATGGCATGTTCACCTTATTAAAAAGAAAAGTTTTCAGAAAGGTGACTAGGTGCTCTTGTACAATTCTAGGTTTCAAGGTTTGAAAACTTCATACGAGATGGTTAGGACCATATGAGATTACCAAAGTCCATGACAACAATACAATGATCTTGACTACCATTGATGGTTTTGGCATCTCTTTTCTTGCTAATGGACATCGAATTCGCCTATACCATCTACCGCTTACATGAGAGTCTTTCTTCTATCAGATAAGTAATGATTCCAATTTGCAGATCATAGCTAAGTGGGGAGGTAACCCCACAGCTATATCTAAATGAATTTTTTTCCAAACTACTTTCATTTTGTACATAATGTATATATTTTCACAATAAACATCATATATATATATATATATATATATAGATAGATAATAATAATAATGAAATAATGGGAAAGGGTTGTTATTCTCTTTTTACAGTTGTTGTTCCTTCACTACTTTTCCTTTAGTTGAAGCCATTGTTCCCTTTTGTCATGGTCGTTGTTCCTTTGGTCACAATTATCGTTCCTTCACCATTGTTCCCAGTAGTTGTAGTCATTGTTCCCTTTCGTCACAACTTGATGTCTCTTTCTATCGCATTCATTGTTCCTTTGGTCACAACTAATGTTCCTTCATTGTTGTTCTCATTAGATTCAGTCGCTATCCCTTTTCGTCACAGATCGCTTCTCCTTTTGGTCGCAGATATTGTTCGCTTTCATCATGATCGTTGTTCCCATAAGTCACAGTAGTTGTTCCCTTATGA
This sequence comes from Pinus tabuliformis, assembly GCA_031772625.1. Classification (NCBI taxonomy): domain Eukaryota; kingdom Viridiplantae; phylum Streptophyta; class Pinopsida; order Pinales; family Pinaceae; genus Pinus; species Pinus tabuliformis. Next base: position 16,292,940 of record CM062804.1, read on the forward strand.
TTGTTATTTTCTCAGTTATTACCAATTTTTGTGTGAAAATTATTCTAATTTTGAAGCACTTTTCTGATATCATGGTGACAAAATTATGTCGTTCCAATGATTACCATAAGAGAATATTTTATTTGAATTTTCAACTTCATAAAAAATTTAACAATCCTGATATTGTAAGTACATAAACTGTTCATAATATATCTCTTCAATTACCACCAGAGGAGTTTCTTTTTCTTCCTTATAATCCTGTGATCTCCTTAACAAATAAAATTTTGGGAAGAAAATAGAAAACTAAAAGGATAATTATTACAATACTTTTTACACCATCCCTAACTCTTAAGGAGTTGATGAGCCACCCCATTCACTAATCTCTTATCATAACAACATGAGAAAACTACTAATAAATCAAATTAAAAGAAGAAAATTGTACCAAAAGGATAGGAGGTCTCATTACGAGCCGACCTACCATGATCATAGGACTTAATAAGGTGACATTACCATTCGGGGTGACATTACCATTCGGGTCACCGAGCCAGGGTAATGGCCTTTGACACTTTAGTCGAAGGACAAGAGATCTCATCATGAGTCGGCTTGTTCGTCTCATTAAGATCTGGTGAATGGAATTGTTACTAGTTGGTCACCACGCCAAAACAATGGCCTTTTGGCAATAATCAGCAAAACTAAGTTATGAATTCTTTTTGGTAGAATGGGCTATTGGCATATCAACGGGGTAAAGGGCAACCCTATCGAGGCTATGGACGCCTGCTAGTAGCAGAGGCCATGCCTATGGTATTGGAGTATATTTGAAATCACCTTATAAACAATTTGTTATTTTGTCTTCCCTTTTCAATAATAAAGGAGGATCACCAGACCATTAGGGAAATTCATTACATCAAGAAGGTGGTAATGTCAAGTATGTGTGAATAATCATTTATTCTAATATACCAGGAATACAATTCTAAAAAGTTTCCAAGTGTTTATTTAAATTCTTTTTCTCTAACAGTAATCTTTTGGTGCGAATCCATCTCAACCATGATTGGAGCTTCAGTTCTATCCCCATGCTTTGATTATCATGAAGATTTAGTCACGTTAGCGCATCTAAGCATTCAATTCACCCTATAATCATGTCACATGTCTCCATTTCTATCTTCATGTTTTAACGATCGTCCATTATGGCGATTAGTTTTTTTCCTGTCCAGTTAATTATGCTCGTCACCCACCACATGATTGAAGGTCGTGGTCGACCTTTAATCTTATTTGGGGGGATGAAGAACCACATATATGATAAGACATTTAATTTATTGCAATAACTCTATTTTTCATGTGTTAACTCTTGCATTCATTTACTACCACACATATGATAAGACATTTAATTTATCGCAGTAACTTTGTTTTGCATGTGTTAACTCTTATATTCATTTAATTGTAATTGTTGAAGGTTGTTACTCATTGAACTTGTTACCTTCTAAACTTTGTTGAACGTAGCTCTAGGTCACTCCCTAAGAAATTGTTGAGATGGATGGTCATTCAATTCACAGCGAACCCACCCAATTGGGAGTTTCTGAACAGGCACGCAATATTTTGGAGAGGGTAGGTTGGAAAAAATATTTTTCTTGATTGTAGGGATTTGAAAATGCAATTTCTATGGAATTCATACAGAATTTGAGAAATGGGATAACCATAGTTAAGGGTAGGAAAGTGTAGGTTAATGAATCAATCACACCAAAAGTTACAAGCCTTCCTATGGAAGGCAAAAAGTGGGTTGATAAACATACCCCGTTGCAGAGTGCAACATTGTTGTTCACAAAACCCAGAGAAGAATTGGTTAGGAAAGGTAAAGGGTATAGCCCTGCTTCATTTCCATAACTCTGGAAGGAATTAGCATGGTTTTTACAAAGATATATCACCTGCAACGGTTGATACGACATGGTCAGACCTCGAAACTTGAAGTTGATGGAAGTACTAAGGAAAAAGGTAACTCTAAACTTAGCTTAATTTTTGAATGAACTTCTACATGAGACCGCTGTAAGATTTAATAATTCCAAATATCAAGCTTTGGTGGTAAGCCACCATAGTCTCATAAAAATAATAGTTTTCAGAGAACTGAGCCGAGTACACCTAAGTTGGGAAGAATTTGTGTGAAACTAGGTCCCACTGGGAATTGGAATACCTATTGTAGAACCTAAGTGGATAGTAGAGAATGAGGAGGACAACATGGCATGGAAAGAAACTACATAGGAACATGCCCAAACTTCAGCTCTGCAACAGCTAACCAAGGCAGAAAATAGAGCAACTTCCCTTATGGTTTCTTTACCTACTGTTACACAGTAATTTGTCACTGTCTTCACTCAAGTCTTCCTACTGTGTCACGTGTCCAAGTCATACATGCTCATATTAGACAAATGCTATTTGATGTTGCCAAATGATCCACTTTTCCTAAGTTATCTACCTCATCGCGTCTGTTGGCTAAATAAACACATTGAAGGGCACTCCTAAACAGTCCAGAAGCACTGCCATCGCAGAAGTACACCTGATTCTCGTGATGGTCCAATTTTATGTGCCAGTGCGAGGTTGCTTGTAATATTTAGCGATGACCTGACTAGCTACGTTATTCAATAGTGATGTCAGCACTAAAGATCAGTTATGCCCTTGCGATGATCCAGATTGGGTGAATTTGTTCCAACAGTCGGCCTTCCAGATGACTCCAGACCTGGTTTTTGGCATAGTTTGTATCGCCCTCCCTTCTCTGGCATGGTTGTTCCATCATTTGTGCTACCTTCCTTGGAGATAAGCTCACTCTTCCACCTTTCATGGAGACTCCTTCTCCTATTTAAACTCTCACCATTGCTATGCATTGCTAGTTTTTGCTAGCTTCTGATAGTTGGCTAGTTGAGCAGTGCTGTTAGTGTTTGTGAGTTTGCTAAATAGCTAGTGTGAGTGTGACAAGTGTGGGATTGTTGATAGCTTGTGGAAGGTTGTGAAGTGCCCTTAATCTTGTGTAAAACTAGTGAGTGAGAGAGATTTGCATGTTGGGAGATCCATCTTCAAAGAGTGAATGCTTGAGGAACATGCTGGTTGGGTCCCTCTGAGAAGGCTTGTGATGTCAAGACTTTGGTTGTAAGCTTACTCTTATTTCATTATTAATGAAATCAATGATGTTTTCCTATGTCTTGTATGTAATGTACTTGATAGCTCATGACTTCTTGACTTTGTGAGTAAATAGATCATTGTTGTTCCAGTTACGTGCTTTGTTGTATTTCCTTTGCACTGTTTCAGGTTGATTATTCATTAGGAGAAGGAAGCAGAAGCTGGAGCAGCGCAACGGAACTCCATCGACCACCGGTTGAGGTAGGCCTCCAACTATGACTGTTTAAGGAAAGCTATTGTTGATCTGTCCTTGTTTGTGACTAGACCCACTCTAGGGCTAGAGGGGTTGCCTCTGTCTGCAGAGGGAACACTTTCCTACATCACAAATTGGCAACTCCACTGGGGAGATTTGGCCTTTGTTCTTTTCTTGTTTGCTCTTGTCTTCGTTTTTTGATTTGGTCTCTTTTGAGGTTTGGGGATTAGTTATATGTCTTTTGAGTTTCCTGGGTTGATCTGGGAATACCCCTATTTGATTGAAGGATTGATTGTTTTTGATTTGTGAGTTTTTGGTTTGTCCTTTACTGTTTTGAACATCATCCTGGCTTTAAATTTAACAGTCGCGCTGTCATCATGTCCACCCTTTTGTGATATCCTGTTCATCGCGTGATTATGCCTAATAGTCGTGACGGTTCTGAAAATCAGACCATTGCAGAAGAGTCGTGTACTTCCGCGCTGACATCGCTCTGTTGCTACGGCGTGTTCTTTATCAGCGCTTTTTGCTTGTGTATTACCCGCGCTGATTGCTGTAGAATTGATTTTCTCAATTCTACCTCCTGAGTCCATCAGTCCTCCTGGTCCCTTGCTATTCTCACTTGTTTGATGAATTGTTTTTCACTGTTTATAGTTTTAGGCACTATCTTGTGAGCTTTGTTGAATGAATCTTGTTTTTTTGCTTGTGTGACCTAGTTCATTGTTTCGAGTCTCTTGGATCAGTTTGGCTTGGTTGCTTGATTGCTCAAGGTTCGTTTGCAGCTTCTTGTCGGTTTGATTGAACCTTCCCCTTTGCTTGTTTTTGGTTGATTGTTTAGTGACTGTTATTGAACCAATCTTTGGCATTGATTCGATTTCTCTTCACTACCGGACATAGATCACAATTGTTTGGATCAACCGTTTTTCCACACTTGCTTGTTGCTTATTTGTTTCTTCTAGATTTAAAAGACATCAAAATCAAAATAATTGCATTCATTTAGTATACGAAAGTGAAAGTGAATTTGCATTTCAAGTTTTCATATTGGAAAGCGAATGTTTAAATCTCTCATTAGTAGTATCCGTGCACCTTAGGAATTGATGTCTGCTTGCATTGAGTGACTGCCTTTGTTGTCTTGGTTTTCTTGGTTTAGGAATGATCTCTCTACCCTCCCGTAGCTAGGTATTCATCGAAGAAAAATGGTATTTCATTCATTCTAGCTGCATCCTAGGATTTGTTATATACATACGGTAAGGCCTAAAAACTGAAACATAATTCAAGATCAACTCTAAAAAGAAATGAATAAATCTAACAATGCATTGGAACATAACGCACGCTATTTAGAGGTCTAGGCTAGAGACGTGCTCCGACGTCGTTAAACCTAGTCACTTTTGTTTCCACTCAAGGTTGGGTTATTCATCCTTCTGTGACTCAATAGTGGTCTAGCATGGAATTGCGCTTCCATGTACCGTCGAGTATATGCTGGGAGACCCCACTAGGTTATCATCCTTTATCCTTAGGAAGCAGTGTCTGCCATCTTACAAGTTGTAACGCACTGAACACAACATTCGGGAAGATTCACTGCCACACAGAAAGTCCTTGGTTTTCATATGACTGCCAAGGTGTATATGCAGTTTTACGGATTTGTCTGGTAAACCTTTTGCCTAGTTCTCCAGAGTAGTCACTTTCATTCCTTTTTGGACTCCCTAAAAGAAAAGGTCCATCTAAGCACTTGTCACTTCAGGCTCATTAAATATTCAAAGGCAACTAGATTCATCTTTTTGTCCTTTTCTCGACTCTTTAAAGATGAAAAGGTCAAGTTTTGTTCCTATGTCTTAAAATTTATTCATCCACGATTCACATTTACCCTGTTAGATCTTGTTTGCATTAGCTTGAGTAGGGTCCTTTCTCATTAGTTTTCCTAGGGTTTTTGAATCATCATCCTGGCGGAATCACCAATCCTGTCTCCTGTTCCAAGTGACCAAGGGTCTCCTTCTTCTGTTGCTCCTGAGGTACTGGTTGTCAGTGATACTCTTCCTATTATTCTGAGTATCCAACTGATTAACTCTCGTGCTCCAGAGGACAAGTATTACGATATTCACTGGAACCCCATTTGGGAGACTTCTGAAGAAGATATTCCTGGTACTCCTCCTAGTGTTTTGGTCCCAATGTCTTCTTCTGATATGGAGGACACATCCCCTGTCACAAGTGAAGAATCTGTTGCGACGAGCGGTGAAATTCCCGTCTCAACGGAAACTACACCTTTTCGTATCACCCCTCTTGGTGTCACGTTGCCTTTACGCTATAAGGCTTTGAGGGATGTTATGGGTTCTAGGACCTCCCTTATGAGTTCTATGTGGTCTCACACCATCACTCCGACCTCGGAGTCTTTTATTCCTCAAATTCACAATGTGTCTGTCACTTCCATCCCGACTATTCCAACTATCTGTGTGGCTTCTTCAACTCCTGTTGTTGGTGTCGTTACTGCATCCTCAGTTGTCACCATTGTTGCTGGACCTTCATCTGAATCAGCAAATAGTGGCCTGTCAGCATCTGTACCCGGAGTTGTTGATCCTACACTAAGTGCCCCACCTTCTTCTGGTTCCATTCCAGCAAGGGGGGCATACGATCAATATTTGCAAGCTCTTCAGAATCCGGATCCTCAAAATCCGTTTCATTATTACGATTCTCGAGGAGCTCATATCTATCACCATGGACCTTTGCCATCTCAGCCTGCGGTTGAGGTCATGGTCCCATTATCCGTTGCTTGGGGCACCACTGGTTATGGTGGTGGCCAAGTATCTCCTGTGAATTTTCAAGGACCACCTTATCAAGGGCAGCCATCTTACACGCAACCCTCCTATGGGCAGCAGTATTATGGACAACCCTTCCAGGGACAACCTTTGGCCTCTGGTGGTCCATCTTTTACCTACTACGAGCAACCTTCTAGTAATCTGGGACAACCTTACATGCAACAAGGCCAACCTGGTGTCCAGAAAGGCTACCCTTCTGGGCAAGTCAGTCAGCCTTACGTCTAGCAAGGCCAACCCATTGTCCAGTCTGGTCAACCATCTAGACAAGTTTGTCAGTCTCAAATCCAATCAAGTCAACCCACTATCCAGTCCGCTCAACCATCTGGTCTGTCAGGACAACCCTCAGTTGTGCAAGGACAACCCAATACCCAGCAAGCTCAACCTTCTGGGCAAATGGGTCTTTCTCAATATCAACTAGGTCAACCTTCTGGCCAGATGGCTTAGCCTCAGTTCTCTTAAGGACATCCATCTGGGCCTACTCAACCGGGCACTCAAATGATTGTTGCTTCTCAAGCTTAACCCGGTTTTCAGCCCCAATCTGGGCTTCAGACCCAATCTGGTTTTCAAATACCAGTTGGATCTGAATCTCAACCCGCCTATCAAACGCCTGGCTCCCAGGGTCAGTTTAGAGCCCAACCGCCTTATGGTTTCTAGCAATCACAAGGGCAAACTCAATTTTCCCCGTACCAAAATTATCAACAACTGCAGGTGAGTCCTTATCAGAATTACTAGCAACCATATGTTTCTCCTGCAGGCCAAGTTGGTAATCAATGGAATGTTGGGGGGAAAATCCAGGGTCAGCCATCCTATAACCCCTATGGACAAAATCCCTACGGACAAAACCCTTCTGGGCCAAATCCATCCAGAAAAAATCAATGGGGGCAACCAACAACTGGCTGGAACTCTGGTACTACCTCCTACCTGCGGCCTCAGATGTCCTTTAACCCTCAATTACCCTTTTTAGCAACGTTGGAATTACCAGATGTGTCCAAACTGACAAATGATCCTATCCTTCATAATCCATATTGGCCGCCAGTTCCAACTAAGATTCCCGGTGATTGTCCCAAATTCGATGGTAAAGCTGGAGAAGATCCCCAAGCCCACGTTATGAATTATCATATATGGTGTTCGTCAAACTTGTGGCTTGATGATTCAATCCGGCTCCGCCTTTTTCAATGGACCCTCACTGGATCTGCTGCTAAATGGTATATTGAGTTAGCTCGCGGATCTTTTCAGGATTTTAACTTGTTGGCTATGGCATTTTTAACTCATTTTCAGTTGCCAATTCGATATGAAATGGGCACACACCTCCTGACATCCTTGAAACAAACAACGACTACACATATCTCTGATCATATCCATGAATGGAGACGGCGTCGCCGTTTGATTAAGTTTTGGATTATCGATCAACTTCTCACCGACTGGTTTACAACCTCATTTGTCGGTCTGATAGTGTAGGACATTGCTATGGGGGCATGTGTAACTGAAGAGCAGGCTATTTCATGTGCTTAGTACCTTGACTTGGTTTACTCCTAGTCTAGTACGCTATATGATTATTTTCTTGATGCCCTGAGACCCGGAACTTCCAAAGCCCCGCCAACACCATCTGTTGATGGTGTCATTGGTTCTGTTAATCTACCTTCTAAGAAATCTTCCGCGAACCCTGGGAAGCAAAATTCGAATGCTCCGAATGAAAATACTTCTCAGGTTATATCCAATTCTGGTAATACTTCTGAGGTTAACGTCGTCCAGTCCACCACGGTGGACAAAGCCTCGAAAGGAAAGAAGAAGGGAAAAGGAAAGAATAAAATTGATCAACCTACGCAGGATTCCCCTAAACCTCCACGTGAGGAAGGTGCCAACCACAAGCCCAAGTATCCTTGCCTTATCTGTGATGAGGATCACTATACCAAAGACTACCCGAGGTGGTCTAAAGCTAGCCGTTTGTTGAAAGGTGCTCCTAGGACTCCTACCATGCTCAAAGAGACTTTTCCCTCGCAACAAACACAAATGGTGGCTGATCCATCTCAATCCTCTTCTCCCTTCGATTCTCAAGTGTTTATGGCTGGGACGATTCCCGTCCACATTAGTACTTGGGAAAAAGAGTATTTGTCGCCTGCCGAGAAAGAGCCTGAGGTCCTCTCTAGCGCTCCTCCGTCCAGTTCTAGTCTGCTCCATATTGAGAGACCTAGCACTGAGATGCCCGTCTGACCCCCTCTTAAAGGTGTACTTCGAAAATATTCTTACAACCCTAATTCTCATGATGCTCAGCATTATAGGATTGTTGAGGACTTAGCCCAAGCTCCGTCAGCTATGTCCGCTTTAGAAGTGCTCCAGAGCTGCCCCTCTCAAAGGAAGTCCTTGCTATCGGCCATCGGTGGCATTGACCCGGCTGACTCGGATCTGATAAGTTTTGACCTAGAGAGCCATATACCGCAACTGCCTCACCAAATTTCCTTCCTTATATAGGTCATCATCAATTCCAAAACGATTCATCATACCGTCATTGATGAAGGCGCTTCGACTTGTATCATGTCTGTTGCCTATTGGAAGGCTATTGGTTCTCCAACTCTGTGCCAATCTCCTACGACTTTGGAAGCCTTTGATGGGAGAGAGTCTCACCCTTAGGGTATACTCCAACATTTGCCTATTACATTGGAAGGGAAGATGGTTGAAGTGGAGGTTGAAGTTGTTGATGCCAATCTTACTTACAACCTCCTTCTGGGACGCAGCTGGACATATGCCATGCGAGCCGTGGCTTCATCTCTATTTTGTGTCATTCATTTTCCTCATCAGGGGAAGATCGTCACAGTAGACCAGCTATCTTTCTTTGCCTCCTCTTCCGAAGGCAATGTGCCTTTTGTGGAGCATACCTCCATCCCATGTGAGAGTGTGGGAGCTGGACTTTTTAAAGATCCTGCCTTGATGGGTGTTTTTTCACTCCCACCTCCTAACGTCACTCCTATCAATATGATTTTTGTTCACTTTGATCCTTGGGTTCTCCCCCCCGTCGATCAGATAGACTCATGGGGTGATGAGATGCCATTGAGTCCTGCCAAGCTCAACTACGTCAAAATTGTTGCTGCATCGGCTCCACCTTCTGAACCTCCTCCTTCGAGCAGAGCTCTCGACTCGTATGCTCATTCCCCTTGGCTTGGAGACGATGCTTCTTCAGACCCTTTAAAGGAAGTATTTCCTTCTGATGAAGCCATTATATAGACCATGTCTCTTGAGGAACCACTTTGGTCCGATCATCACCATCGTTCCTCGTTTCTCCCTGCCCACAGGGAAATGCTTACCTGTCTCGAGCGGTTTGCTCCTTTTCTCCCATCCCAACACCTTCAGACACCCATTCAAGCCTATCAAGTGCCTTCTGAAGGGAACATGGGAAACATCATGCAAACCCAACCAATTGACATCTCTATTAAACCAGGGATTGTCAAGCATATCCATGTCGGAGTCACTTGTACTCCAGAGGAGATTCAGCTCTATACTGATCTTTTTCACGAATTTCGTGATGTCTTTGCTTGGTCTTACGAAGAAATGCCCGGCATCGATCCTAGCATTATGGTGCATGAGATACCTACGTATCCGGTTGCTAATCCTGTTCGCCAGTGCCTACGCCCCGTGCACCCTCGAAAGGCTGCAGCTATTAAAGCAGAAGTTGAAAAGCTTCTTAAGGCTGGTTTTATTTACCCCATCCCACTCACAGATTGGGTCTCCAATATCGTCCCTGTGACTAAAAAACAGGGTACTATTCGAGTCTGTGTTGAGTACCGTGATATTAATCAGGCCTATCCCAAAGATAACTTCCCCACGCCCTTCATTGACCAGCTCATTGATGAGTGCACTGGGAGCAAAATGTATTCATTCATGGACGGTTTTTCTGGATATAACCAGATTAATATTGTACCTGTAGATCAGCACAAGACTTCCTTTATCTGTTCGTGGGGCACTTTCACCTATAAAAAGCTCCCTTTCGGTTTGAAAAACGCCAGTGCTACCTTCCAACACGCAATGTCTTATGCATTCCATGATATTCGACACATTGTGCAACCATACCTGGATGATCTGCCAGCTCATTCAGCTAAACGTCAGGACCATCCCGCTCACCTTCGTGAGATCTTTCTCCACTGTCGACACTACCGCATCAGGGTTAATCCTCATAAGTGTGTCTTCTATGTTGAGTCAGGCAGACTTCTCGAGTTTATCGTCTCCCGAGAGGGCATCCGTTTGGATCCCCTTAAAGTCGAGGCTATTCTGAATCTTCCTCCCCTTGCTTCTTTGCAGCAATTGCAGAGTTTGCAGGGCAAAGAAAACTTTTTACGATGTTTCATTCCGAACTATGCCGAAGTGGCTAAAGGTTTCACGCAGTTATTGAAGCGGGATACCCCTTTTCTTTCGGATGCCACTGCTCAAGAGTCCTTTGAGCATCTCAAGGTCCTCCTTGTTTTTGCTTCGTTGTTGCGTCCTCTGAATTATCATTGTGACTACACTCTGTATTTGGCCACTGTCGATACCACTATTGGCATGGTTCTGGTTCAAGATGATGATGATGACACTGAGCATGTCATTTATTATCTCAGCCGCAACCTTCTAGATATGAAAACTCGATACGCTTACGTCGAGAAGTTGGCATTGGCCGCCGTTTGTGCCATCCAACATTTCCGTCATTATATCTTATCGCACTATGACAGTAGTTTTTTATTGCAACCCGATGACATACATCCTGTCACGTCAGTTGCTGGGGGCAAGTACTTGAAGTGGATTTTTATCCTCCAAGAGTTCGACTTGGAATTCACCACCGCCAAGTCTAAGAAATCCCTTGTCTTTGCTGAGTTGCTTTGCTCCTTTCCATCCCTTACCGCGCCCTCTCGGTTGGAGGACCATATTCAGGACGAAACTTTGTTCCTAATTAGCACCCTTGATCCCTAGTACGGGGATATCATTGTCTATCTGCAGACATCCTCTTTTCATCCTGATGTGTCTAAGGATGCTCGGTGATGGATTCATCATCAGTCTCAGCCCTATCATATTATTGGGGACACCCTGTACCGTCTCAGCGCCGACTCTGTTCTCCGCCGATGCTTAACATTCGAGGAAGCTGAGCGAGTTTTAAATCACTGCCATTCTGGCGCCTATGGTGGTCATATGTCCAGATATGCTACTACTCAAAAGAATATCCGCGCCGGTTATTTGGGCTTCCATCTTCAACGATTGCATTCTTTCCATCCGCTCCTGTCATGAGTGCCAAATCTACCAGCGAAAGATGCATGCGCCTCTCGCTCCATTGCACCCTATTGTTACCGTCGACCCTTTTGCCAAATGGGGCATTGATTATATGACCTGTAACCCTCGCTCAGTCGGGGGGCATGGGTATATCATCGTTGTTGTTGATTACTTCACAAAATGGGCTGAGGCGATGCCCACACTATCTGAAGACGGTCACACAACAGCGAAATTTTTGTTTAATCATGTTATCTCACGGTTTGGAGTCCCTCAGGCTATCATCATTGATTATGGTAAGCATTCCGTAATCACATGATGACTGAGCTAACAACCTAGCTAGGCTTGCGGCATGATAGCTCGACTCCATACTATCCTCAGGCCAATGGCAAAGTAGAAGCCGTCAACAAGGTTCTAGTTATGATGCTTCAACGTACCATTGGCATGCATAAGTCTAACTGGCACTTGATGTTGTTCTCTGCCTTGTGGGCCTACCAAACTTCTGTGAAGGATGCCACTAGTTTCACTCCGTTTCAATTAGTTTACAGATTGGAGGCTACCCTTCCCATCGAGTGCGAGATCCCTTCTTTGAAATTAGCCATCGAATTACTCCCCAACACTACTTCGGTAGAAGAATGCCTTCTTTACCTAGAACGGCTGGACAAGACTCGTCGACTAGCCTCTCTAGGTATTGAAGCATAGAAGAAGAGAGTAAAAACTCACTTCGATCATATTGTCCATCCTCATTCTTTTGTTGAAGGAGATTTAGTCCTGCTCTACGATCGAGCGAATGATAAGTTAGGGGAAGGCAAATTCGAGCCCATGTGGCACGAGCCTTATATTGTAAAGTGAGTTTTACAAAAAGGGGCCTACGAGGTGATTCATTATGAAGGGAATCCTCTCGATAAGCCCCGAAATGGGCTTTACTTGAAAAAGTATTATGCGTGAATTTCATGCACTTTGGTTTGTACATACATGTGTTTTTAGTAGGTGTGTTGTGTGTGTGTTTTCATGTTTTGGCTTGGTGTGTAGGCGTGATTGCTGCTTATTGTGTCTTTTTCTTCTTGTGCAGATGTTTGGTGCACCTTACGTTGGTTTCACTAATGGTGCCTGCCGCACTACTCGCAACTTGTCTTCTGCGGCATGGGTGATCTATGATCCTCATGGTGAGTTGATAGACCTTCAAGGTATTTGTCTAGGTTGTACCACGAACAATGTCACTGAATATAGCGTTGTTATTGAGTTACTGGCCGAGGTGATCAATCTCGGTATTCGTACATTGGTTGTGAACCTAGACTCTCAGCTTGTCATTCACTAGCTTAATGGGTGATATTCCGTCAGAGACCATCACATTTTAAGGTTGTATTTACGTGTTAATTTTTTAGAAAGGAATTTTGATTTCATCACATATCAGCATATTCCACGAAGATTAAACACATTAACTGATGCATTGGCTACCCATGTATTAGATAGACATTTGCATAACATGTAATCAAAATAGCATATAAGAAGCATGTAAAACAAAATAATAAACCATAGGAATATATATATATATATATATATATATATATATATATATATATATATATATATATATATACATATCGTGTGGCACATCGAGGCGCTCAAAAAAATAAGTGTACATGTCCAAATAGAGTCTATGTTCTCCATACATCCGAGACACATGTCTCTCAAAAAATCACCAGCAGGAAATAAAACCTAGGTGTCTACTGCAGTGGGTTATGCTCCCTATAGCATACCACTGCCCGTGCCACCCGCCTCAACAGGCAGTGCACCCTGGGTTCCACTCCTACTGTGTGGATCTGGAATGCTATGGGGACCTCCTCGATCCCCATGTAATCTAGAATCCCTGTTGTTAGGCCCTCAAGGTTCTGGGCCACTGTCTCCACTGTATCATCAGCTGGAGGAGCCAAGGCTAGTGCTGCAATGCCCTGCGCATCCCTCCGCGCCTCTGGAGCCAGCTCGACGAGTCTCACTGGTCCTACATCTGCATACCATAGCATTCGTTATTAGGACATATACATGAAAAATAAAATAAAAACATCATAAAAAATAATAATGCAAAAAAATGTGATCAAGTGTCTTACCACCATCATCCCACTGCTCTCCAGCGGGCAGCTGCATGTCAGGATCTCCGCAGAAGTCCATGCTGGCATATGGCCAATCCTCCACGAAGATCATCTGGCACTCCAGCCACTCTCGAAACAATGTCCCCCATGACACTGGTGGTCTACAACCTCCTCGCGGCATGACATGCGCCCACCGTGTGGCCCTGGGCTTGTGTGGTTTGGGCAAATCCAAATCCATGTCCTATAGCTGCAGTGCCAGCACCCGCTCCAGCATGAGCGAGACTAGGATAGATCCATAACCAAAGTGCTTCGTCTCTCCTCGATGGAAGTTGGTGAGTTGCCTCTTCATGTTTGCCATCACTGTTTCTTCCCAGTTAAACATGGTTAGATTGATACATTCGAGAGGCAGCCGAAGATGGGTCTTCGAAGCCTCGTGTTGGGCTTGGGAGCCCACTACCCATGTCACCATGAAAAACATAGCACAAAGGACTACATCGTCCACTATTGGGATTGCCACCTTCCCACTCCTTGTCTTGCGTGCCCATGGGCACACTTGAGCCATCAGCATCTCTAAGGAATCGCCCCCAGGTCGCTGCCCCTCCAGAATGGGCCTCTCACCACGACAGGATAGCCCGGTCAAAAAATATATGTCTGTAGTGTCAAACTCGATATCCCGGCCTCAGATGATGAATTTCCCATCTGTGGGATTCCAGGCTCGGATTAGTAGCTCTAGTAAATCAGGTTGTGACCGAAGGTGTGGAGTCAGGAAGAATTTGAGCAATCCGCATGCTCGTAATGCATTTCGGCACCCCACGTCGGTGAAAGCTTCCACATCATTGTCATCATGCATTCATTCTTGCCAGACAAATGCCATTATCACCTACATGATGAGAAAAATCGAATTAGCACTTCGTTCACCAAATTCAACACGGAATTTGCATAAAAAATAAGTTTGTGTCATCATCGCTTCTGTTTTTAAAACAGACGTGATGACGCGAGGTCACTAGTTTTATTTTTTCGCGGTCATCGCAGAAGTACATCACTTTTCCGCGATGATTGGAGCGTGTTATGTGTCAATTTTTTCGGTCATTGCAGACCCAAGGGCTATACCCGCGATGACCGAGCGACGGAGCTCGGTTCAAAAACCTGCCTAAACTAATGTTCAAAATGCATGAAAAAGGTATGGAATTGAAGCACAGGATGACGACTATTTACCTGGAAAAAATTTCAGAGTGAATGGTGGACGAACAAGGCCGAATTTAGCTCGCCAACTTTGGTTCCAAAATGCTCCACAGTGTAATGAACAGTAACTATGGTAAAAATGGTTGGATTAACCCCTTTTTATAGTAATTTTTGGAAATTAAAAAATTATATTTTATAAATGTGGGTTTTTCTCTTTTTTTGTCACATGGTTAGCCAAAATTTGGTTTTTTAACTATGGTTCTATGATTATTGTTCATTTTAAATCGAATGGGTTTACGTTTGACATGCTTTGTGCAGAGCTAGAGGTAGTGGAATTATGTCAGCTTCGTATGCACTTGATCTGAAAAGTCATCTTTAACGCTCTTTTCCGACCCAAAAAATGAAAAGATAGCTGAGTTGTTCCTCTTGACTCGTTAAAAGAAAAAAGAGGCGGTCACCTTTAAGCTCTTTTCCGACCATGTAAACACGAAAAGATTGCTAGGCCTTTGTCGTTTCGGGTTCGTTATTGGTTATGAAATGACATGATTCTGACCGCTTTTCTACTTTTTAGGGTCGAAGTCACTAGTTACGAAAATTACTCCTTGATCGTAATGGTCGGGCGGTTCTTTCGAGTATCATTTTATACTTTTTTGGGCTCGAGAGACACAAAATTACGAAAAAGGACCCCCTTGGAGTTTTCTTTTCTGTGTCTTTTTCAAACTCTCTAAACATGAAAAAGACTCTGAGTTTTACGTATGTCAGACTTGTTAAACCCTGACGGCATTGGACTCGTCACCATGACGAGACTCGAGCTTCTCCTTCCTAGGGCTCGTTAAATTATTACTAGGTTGCATTTAACAATAGGTATATCATTGATTGTCTATGGTAGCTAGTCACTCTTGAACATCGACACTTTTTCTTCTTGTCGGGTTGGGACATCCACACATCATTTGGCCTTCTGTGGGTTTAGGTTACCATCCAGCCTCATTCCATTTGATTCATGCCGTCTCCATCGTGCCTCTGACCCCTTGGTACCTGAATGCTACCACCATCCGGAGTCATGTCGCCGACATGTTCAAGAGTATAATCCTTCTACAGTTTACACCCTCGCCTTCTCCTCTGATACTCTGTTTCTCCATCTATCACTTGTTCCTTATCTCGTGTCGTTGATGGGGGAAACATTATGGCCCTCCTGCGATAGGTCGTCTCCTATCGACATTAGCTCATTATCCAAGAGATTGATCTAGAGATCCCCTTTGGTACCTTAGAGCTTGCATGCCTCAGTGGCAAGTTCTTCGGACCTGATGGTTGACTTTCATCATTGGTCATTGATTGGGTGATTCCACGAGTGTTCGACTTCAACTCCTTTTTCACACTTCGTGGATTGTGCTAGCTAGTACCTTGAGAAACATTGGCATCATTGGTGGTTTCTCTCACACTTGTTAACGGTTTTCATCATTGACCGGTAATCAAGCGACTTTCTATCATGCTCAACCTCAGCACATCTATTCGCATGCTAGAATTTGTACTACAATTGCATGGGTTCAAGACCCCAAACTTAGATTACGTATGTTCGGGCTGTGTGGATTGCTTTATGATTACATGACTCATCGATGGATGGCTGCGACCATACCTGAGTCTTCATGGATGGCTGCGGCCATACCTTTATCATCATTATGGTCTCATTAGCTGGATGGCTACGTCCATACCACATACCTATTTCGTATGTCTTTTGGATGGTTGCACCCATGCCTAGACTACATGTACTTCATTATCAGAGATATCAGTTGTACTTGCGTGCAGGTTCTTCCAGATGATGTTCTAGCCCAGTCATTTTCATAAATCATTTCACCCCTCCCACTCTCTCAGGCTTCATACTTTAGGGGGCATCTGTTACAAAATAATTTGTCACTGTCTTCACTCTAGTCTTCCTACTGTATCACGTGTCCAAGTCATACATGCTCATATTAGAAAAATGCTCTTTGATGTTTCCAAATGACCCAATTTTCCTAAGTTATCTGCCTCATCGCGTTTGTTGGCTAAATAAACACGTTGAAGGGCACTCCTAAACAGTCCAGAAGCACTGCCATCACGGAAGTACACCTGATTCCCACGATGGTCTGATTTTATGTGCCAGCGCGAGGTTGCTTATAATCTTTAGCGATGCCCTAACTAGCTACATTATTCAATAGCGATGTCAGCGCTGAAGATGAGTTATGCCCCCACAATGATCCAGATTGGGCTAATTTGTTCCAACAGTCAGCCTTTCAGATGACTCCAGACCTGGTTGTTGGCATAGTTTGTATTGCCCTCCCTTCTCTGGCATGGTTGTTCCATCATTTGTGCTACCTTCCTTGGAGATAAGCTCACTCTTCCACCTTTCATGGAGACTCCTTCTCCTATTTAAACTCTCACCATTGCTATGCATTGCTAGTTTTTGATAGTTGGCTAGTTGAGCAGTGCTGTTAGTGTTTGCGAGTTTGCTAGATAGCTAGTGTGAGTGTGACAAGTGTGGGATTGTTGATAGCTTGTGGAAGTTTGTGAAGTGCCCTTAATCTTGTGTAAAACTTGTGAGTGAGAGAGATTTATATGTTGGGAGATCCATCTTCAAAGAGTGAATGCTTGAGGAACATGCTGGCTGGGTCCCTCTGAGAAAGCTTGTGACGTCAAGACTTTAGTTGTAAGCTTACTCTTATTTCATTATTAATGCAATCAATGATGTTTTCCTATGTCTTGTATGTAATGTACTTGATAGATCATGACTTCTTGACTTTGTGAGTAAATAGATCATTGTTGTTCCGGTTACGTGCTTTGTTGTATTTCCTTTGCATTGTTTCAGGTTGATTACTCATTAGGAGAAGGAAGCGGAAGCTGGTGCAGCACAACAGAACTTCATCGAAAACTAGTTGAGGTAGGCCTCCAACTATGACTGTTTAAGGAAAGCTATTGTTGATCTGTGCTTGTTTGTGACTAGACCCACTCTAGGGCTAGAGGGGTTGTCTCTATCCGTAGAGGGAACACTTTACTGCATCACACCTACTAAACGAAGAAGGTCGTCCAAACTAGCCAAAACAATGAGTCCCATGGATCCTATTGTACATCCAATGGAATAAAGTGAATCCCAAAGACTTCCTGACATATAGGAAACTCACCAGGAAAGTCCCCCCCAAGCACATGAAATGGAAATAGCCCAAGTATTGGAAGGATTAGGAACCTTTTTAATTTTTGTAAATTTTGAGGAAGCCATGGGTTGTTAATAAAATCCACCAGAACAAATGCTACCACCAAATTTTCTTATTTCTCCTTCCAATTCAGCAGCTATTGTCAATTTTGAGCCCTCTGGAAACCCTGAAGATACCCCTCTTCAAGAGAATTATGTAGACTCCATTACAACCATCATGGAACCCTATTCTTCCCTGGAAGAAACAACTCTACAATCTCCTATGGGACAAAGGATTGATGTTGATTTTTCTACTATACCCTAGACTGATGAAGGCTTTACAGAACCTGTAACTATTACCTCAGTCGAGGAAGTAGTCACTGAAAGGCCTGAGGTTATCGCTACTGCTCCCTTTTTTTCGGACATCTAGACCAAAGATGTTGTTGGAAAATAAGAAGGAAAATCAGTCACAAACAAGAGTTGCTAAAAAGATAAAATAGGAAACTACAAAGAAAAGTGCAACAACTCAGGAAGTGGTTAAGAAATAGCAAGGCTCAGAGGTACCACAAAGAAAAGAGATAAACCCAAATAGTTGAGACTCAAACCGAAAACTTTTTTGTCTCCTTAGGGACTCAGACATAAGAGACTCTTGTTGTTACCACAAGAACACAGACTGACCTAGATGTATTAAGCATTAACGTGATGACTGTTGAGGTGAGTACTCAAACAAAATTATTAGTTTTTATTGATAGAAGCACACAAATAGAGCCTGTACCTCCTTACACTCCTCTAATCGTAGATTCTACCATTCAAGTTTTAAATAAGAAGCTGGAAGAACAACAGGAAACTTTGACATGATATCAAAGAGAGGTGGTGCCCCAAAGGGAGCATTAGGAATTGCTACAGAAATACAAAGCATTGATGATCACTGAAGATGAAACCTATGCTAAATTAAGAGAAGTAGAAAAGAGGGTGAAGACTGTAAAAGGCCACCTTGAGAAAGCCCTTGAACAGACAAAGGAAGTATGTTCTATCTACTCTAATGTTTTGTTCTATAGATGTCCATCCAAAACTATGTTCTATTTTTATTGGAACCATATATTTTTCTCAAGATCAAGGCTATCCAGTCTAGCCAACCTTATAAATTCAACAATGTTTATGATTTTGTTAGTTATTTCCATCAACAAGATGATAACAGAAAGAAATTATTGTGTGAATTGTATATGCAAAATTTCTTTTTGGAGGAACAAACAAATGAAAACCATGTTCCTTTCATTGGAAATGTACCATTTCAAACATTTATTTCATTTTCCAGAAATCAAATATAGTGGTCAAGAGCTTATAACACATCCCAACAAAGGGAGAATGGCCTTGACATTTGGGTTAGAGGGGAGCCAAAAATCCCTCTGCGTACACTTTTTAAACATAAGAGGTTTATGGAGCATCTCGGCATTGTTACTACATTGGCACTGTTGGGCGCAAGATCCCCCAAGGGTAGTTTTGGGGCTAAAGACTCTGCATATTGCAGTCGCGGATCATGTAGGTGTTAGAGAATCATAGGGTTGTTTGCCCTTTTTTGGAAATGTAATGTTGGTTGTATAAGATCTACCCATGGTCTGCAGACCATGGGATTGTATAAAAAGAGCTAAGCTCTAAGTAGATAAAGATACATCGAACATGTAAGAAAGTCATAGCTCTAGAGAAAAAATTCTAAGTCTTGAGTTGTAACGTAGGTAGAGGCTCTACAGCTGAGTGCGCAGAGGCCTAGGGTAGAAGTCTATAGATGAGTGTGCGAACCTCTACAACTGAGTGCGCAGGGCAGGTCGAGTCTGTAATCGTTCGGAATTATCAATAAGGAGAAGTATTCTACAATTTCTACGTCTTTATTTTCTATTTATGCATCTTGTTATGTTGGGTATGAATTTCGCTTATAATGCTTATATGATGTGAAAATGTATGTAAATGTGTTGTTTAAGTGAACGCAAGTAAGACCAGATGTTTACGCGAAGCTAACTAAGACAAGTAAGACACTTAGCCTAGTTTGGGAGATATCACAGTTCGCTGCCCTAGCAGCGTAAAAGTCCTTGAGCTGTAGGTTAGGGATGCACGAAAGCCAATTGTACCCTTTTATGAAGGTACTGAAGGGTGGAACAGAGGGCTAAGAAACTCATGCGAAGGCAAGTATAGTTGGAATTAACCAACATCACAACCATCTCAAGGGTGCAAAAACTTGGTTCCAACATCCCTCCATACTACTTCGGGTGAGATTTCAATCCGCACTCCGTAGGCTGATGCCGAAAGGGCCAGTAATGTAGGGATTTTTTTGGCTAACTAACGCTGAACCTAGGTCAGGCCCCCTCAAGCCAAAAAATGGTTCCGTTGCTGGGATCGGAATCTGCATAAGAGATGTGTGATGTTGTATCACTAGAATCCAACTAAGAAGGAGATTGGAGACTGGTTGGATATAAAAATCCACGAACTCATGGCACAGGAGAACAAAAACCCGTGACTGACAAAGTAAAGTGGCTGGACCAGTACCTGTATATAGATATCCATGAGATCCTTTTCTTCTCTTTCCCTATTGAGTTATACGAGTGGATCGCAAAGCTAGCAGATAGCCAAGGAAGGTGGAAACTTGACAGTCCTATTATGTGGACCCCAGAGCTAGTGCGAAGGTTGGAAGCATCGGAGGATAAGATTGCCAACGAGATCAATCATTGGCTCGATCATGTCTTAGGAGGATTTGTTACTAAATTCGCGGTCGACACCTCAGTCAGCTATAGCAAGGTGGAGCGACGCTTTTTCAAAGGGCTGTGAGGTAAGTACGTAAAATCTTTGAATACTTGGATTAAAATGTTGTTGTGAAAAAAATGGGTTATGCAGCTATCTTGATGTTTAGGACTACGCAAAGCAGATAAATTTATGGAAACGAAGGAAATAAGGGTCCAGATTATAGCCCCTTGATTTCAACTCTGTGAAGGGACGAAGAAGCAATAGCGAAGGTTTCTCTGCGAAGCGCTATTCAGTTAATAAGACAAGGATTCTCATGAATACCACCTTTGCCCACACCACCTCCTGCTTCACCACCATTGCCTCCAACTTCACCCATGCCACCTCCACCTCCACCGTGGTTCAGTTGGCAAATACAGTGAAGTTTCCCTTGTTCAAAGGCTTGGGAAATGAGGACCTGAACTAATTCTAGTTCATTGTGAGGGTTGTATGGGAAGCTCAAGGTGTTACAGATGATCACATAAAGAAGGCGACACTGGTTAGTGCTCTGCAAGATCACACACTAACCTGGTATATTAAGTACTCTAACGATAACCTGAATTCTGGAGTAGCAGACATCCAAATAGCACTAAATAGGGAATTTAGCAAGCCTAAATCTAAGGCACAGTCGATTGTGGGATTCAAAGAGATCACAATGTGACCAAACGAGATTCCTTGGGAACTAGATCAGAGGTTGAAATGTAAAATTCGCAAAGCCAACATGAATTTGACAGATGGACAACATCGCAAGTGGTTTGTGGCTTCACTACTACCACACGTAAGAAGTGCATTGCTGCAGCAAAAGATAACAAATCAGGCAGAGGCCTTGGAGATTTCCATGAGACCACATGAGACTCTGATGGAAGATCCTAATCGAGGAGTTCAACAGATCCATGTGCAACTCAAGAATCTGTGCCTTGATATGCAATGTCTGAAGCAGGACATGGCGGTTCGACTAGAGGTACGCGAGGACGTATGGTGCTTGAAATGCAAGAGTCAGGTTCATGACAAAGACCATTGCCTGGTCTTTGTGAATTACCTTGCAGAGGGAGCAACGATGCCTTTAAGGCCGAAAGCTAAAGCAAGACCTAACACAGGGCCTGCATTATGGTGTGCTATCTATCAAGTTGTCGAAAAACAAGCCATGGATAACTGTAACTTGTTACAGAAGTATGTACAAGAACCACAATACCCGTTTTGCAACTTTTGTAGGTTAGTAGGACATGATGAGCGTACTTGTAGGAGCTATGAATTGATGATGGATAGAAATCCCACCTACAGGGTTCAGGCCGAAATGCTGCCCCTTGACCATAAGGCAGGGATGGAGCAGACAGGATTTCAGGGGCACGGATGAGGCTGAGGCAGAGGAGGACCTGGTAGAGGTCGCGAACAATTGATTTCCTACAATTGCGGAGGACCAGGACACTATGCATGCCATTGCACTAATCCAACACGTCCTTCATGCAAGTATTGTACATTGTTTGATCATGAAACAGAGGATTGTCCTACGCTGATAGCTAGGATATGAGACAAAGGGGTGCTACCACCTCCACCGACTTAGAACCTGCAGATGATGAAGTCTGAGCCATGTGAGGAGGATCCGAACGTAAATATAGTGCTCAAGAGTGGGATCGCGACAAGGGATGACAAGGGGAAATAACCAGAAGATAGTACATAGGTTTACAAAGCCCCAATGAAAGAGGTTGAGTTCAATTTGGATCGCGCTCATGAAGTCTTCATGGAAGTTAAAAAGATCTTCACTAAGGCCTCCACCTTAGGAAGCAAGGATAAGCCTAAGCCGGAGATGGACCCCTCTATGCTCACAACTTTCCTGGAAACCTGTATGAAGTTATTACGTGACAGTAAGGCTATGAAAGGGCTACAAGAACTCATCAATAGATGCACTGAAACCGTGCTAGGTGAGCCATGCGTAGTATGAAAGATTGGCAAGAATAAAACAAGGACGGGATGGGAGATGAGTCTGACCGCACAAATAGGAGAGTATGAAATGGATCAAGTCATTCTGGACCTGGGGTCAGATGCGAATGTCCTGCTGAAGAAAATTTGGGAGCAAATGGGGAGAGCAGCACTGCAATGGTCTCTGATTCAACTAAGGATGGTGAATCAGCAGAAAATCATCACCATGGGGCGGCTGCAGGGGGTGACCGTGGACATTGAGGGAGTGAGCACGCTGGCAGATTTTGAAGTAATAAAGATAGTGGATGATAGAAGTCCCTACCCTGTGCTCCTGGGAATTAACTGGGCTACTGGTATGAATGGGGTAATCAATCTGAAGAAGCGAAAGATGATCTTTGAGAAGAAACCACTGCGCGTAATAATACCCTTGGATCTTGCTGAAGGATCGCGCTATATGGAACCAATCCGTGATTATGAGATTGATGATGATCTAGACTGCATCTATAAGATAACAGCGTGAGACCAAGACTGGGTGAATCCCACCGTGGATGGATAGATTACATGGGATTGTGATAGTTCCTGCACTTCGGATTCCGACAAAGAAATAGAACGTTGACAGAATTGGTTACAAGAAGTAACTACGCTGAATTGAAACATGATGACCCAGTCACTGCACTGTGTGTCATCAGAGGCAAGAAATGTGCCTATTTATGATGGTCTAAATGAGGTAGATATCTTTTTGAATGCATTTGAAAGGGAGATACCAAAAAAGCAGTGCTTCCTAGCCTTGGACTGGGCACTGCGCGCTACGCCTGCAAGATGGTGGGGTACACACAAGGGAAGCTTTGATGATTGGTGCGAATGTAGAAGGATGATGAAAACACAATTTTGGGAAGCCTAAGATGCAACTGACAGACACGTATGATGGGCAGAATGATCAGTGCGTGCATCTAGCCAAATGGACACAGGCTTATGGAGAAAAGTCCCAACCTAAGTGGGTGCACCTATTCTATCATACCCTAGATGTTATCCCAATGAATTAGTATATATAAATAGAGCTCCACCATGGGATAGGCAACTGGGATATCCTATGCAAAGGATTCATGATGACATTCAGTTTTGAGGACGGGTTTGACAGTATTGATGAGGCACTACAAGAGGTGAAAGTAGCCATCTTTAGGATACCACGGGATCCTTTAGACCTAATTCAGCTTGAATGGGCTACCCAGCTGAGTCACGCGCTTGAATGTTATAATGTAACTACTGAAGATGAGGATGAAGATCCGCAAAAAATTAACATTCAAGAAACAAAAGGCCACCGTGAGGTTCAAGGACCGCAGATTGAGAACCCTGATATAACCATGCCAGCGAAAACAAAACAAGTGATCATTGGTACGGAGGCAGAACCCAAATTCACAAATATTGAAGACTACTGGGACAACGTGACGATGGATAAAGTCATTGAATTGCTCCGCAAATACCAGGACTTATTCCCTACCAAGTTTACGAATCTGAAAGGAATAATCGGAGACCTAGGAGTGATGAAGATCACGTTAAAATCCGACGCAAAGCCAGTTAAGTAAAGGCCTTACCACCTCAATCCAAAATACAAGGAGAAGGTCCACTCAAAGCTAGACAAGATGCTAGCGGTAGGCATCATTGAGCCTATGGAAGAATCTAATTGGGTAATCCCTATGGTGGTGGAAGAGAAAAAGTAAAAGGATGAGATAAGGATATGTGTGGATCTCAGAAAAATGAATGACGCTTGTGTGCATGATCCTTTCCCAACTCCGTTCACGGATGAAGTGTTGGACAATGTAGGTGGCCAAGAAGCATATTCCTTCACTGATGGCTTCTCTGGGTACCACCAAATCAAAATCGCGCCAAATGATAGGAGCAAGACAACCTTCACGAATGAGTGGGGTTGTTTCTAATACGCCGTAATTCCATTTGGATTGAAGAATGCACCTACAATATTTTCGCGCGTGGTTGTTGCGGCATTCAAGGAATTTATTCATAAGTTCCTCGAGGAATATTTTGATGACTAGACTGTATTTCGGTTGGTTAATGCCACGTAGAAAGCTTGTGCCTGATGTTGGATACTTGTCGAAGATACCAGATTGCGCTCAATCTCAAGAAGTGTCTATTTTGCGTTCCTTTTGGGAACTTATTGGGGCATGTGGTTTGCAGACAGGGGCTGATGGTAGACCCCGTGAAGATCGCGGTGATACTGAACTTGGAAGCGTCGAGGAGTGTGAAACATTTGTGCACTACTCTGGGACATACGAGATATTGCAGAAAGTTTATCAAAGGCTATGCCCAAATCCGCGCCGATGGAAAAATTGTCGAAGAAGGATGTCACAATCTTCTGGAACAATGACTGTAAGAAAATCTTTCATATATTGAAAGAAAAGATGGTTACTGCGCTGATTCTAATCTTCTCATACTGGAACAAAGAGTTTCATGTACATGTTGACGCGTCATGTATAGCGTTGGGGTAGTACTAACATAGGATGGAGGCGAAGGCTTGGACCATCCTATCATGTTCGCAAGCCGCAGATTATCCAAAGCAGAGAAGAAATATTCTACCATTGAAAGCGAGTGGCTAGCTATGATGTATGCACTCCAAAAGTACTGGCACTACTTGCTAGGAGGCCATTTTAAAATGTATATGGATCACTTCGTGCTGAAGTACCTTGTCAATAAGCTTGTGTTGGGGGGGCGAATCTGTAGATGGCTCTTATTGTTCTATTGTGGCCAGCAACAACCCCCCTTCTTATTTAGTGTTATCCCTAATACTAAATAAGTGGGGACCCTTAGTCAAAAATTTTAAAAAATTAATTAGTGCTTGTATTTCCTTTTTAATAAAACTTACCATCATAAACTTAGGAAAATACCCTTGAAAAATCTAAAAAGGTTTAAGTTTCATGATAAGGTAAGACAAAATTATTCCTTAAGAAAAATCACATCACAAAAAGGATAACAGGATACCTCCTTGCAAGCCGAATTCTAAGATTGCAAGATCGCGATGTGAAACTACAAATTAAGAAAATATTTATCGCATCGAATGCATCAAAAATCACTTACGCTGAAAAACTTTAAAACTACCGATATGCAATGGCGCATATCGCAAATCGCATTTCGTAGAAAATAGATTAACGAATGATTGACATATATTGTGCTCCAGCAATTTGTGATATAACGATATAACGATTTTGCGATATTGTGAATTTGCGATATTGCGATATAGCGAGATAACAACCTTGCGATGTTGCGATTCTGTGATGTTGCAATCTGCGATATTGCGAAGCAAATCGCAAAATCGCTTCATCGCAGATCTTTCGAGCTTGTTGTTCAAAAAAGTATTTTCCATAAATCGAGACATGGTTATGCGCTTTAATGCTAATTAATGAGTTAGTTGCCAGTTGTTAATGAAATATGGTTTTGTGCTTATCAAAAAGCCAGTTCACGTAAGGTGGTATATTTTATATGTCTTCGGCATTTAAAGCTTTCCTGTCACCTTTCCTTATCATTTTTCTCACTTCACTTCTAAATTGCGGTAACGAAGAAAAGAGAAATATACAAAGCAATATACAGGACATTATGGGGAAGAAAGGCAAAGCTCCGAGCTTTGACGACAAAGAAATGACGCCCCTATATACAGACACTGCCTATAACAGAGACGCTGGTATTACCACTTGGGAAGGCATGTATAATCTACTTGAAGAAGAGAATCCCAAGGTGATGGAGGTTACGGCTACTACTGGTTCACATGGTTCTTCTGAGGCATCCATTACAAAGCTAGCTTGTTCGTTCTTACACAAGATAGCGGCGAGGCCCAAAATTCTTCCATACCCAGACATTATTAAATGGATACTAGACAGCGCTGACATCAAAAAAAGACAATTTAAAACTCAGGGTCAAGAGCTTACGGAATCATTATTTTCACAAAATTTGAGCTTTATATCTGCTAAAAGAAAACGCGCAAAAGGCAAAAAATGCACCAAGGAAGCCCGGATCAAGAAACAGAGGTAGTTTCCAATGCGTGATTAGCGCCTAGTGCTAATCACACATCTCTGGGAAAAACTTCTTGAAAATGAAAGCTTCTAATTGCTCAGTCACCTGTAAGCCCAGAAATTTGTAAAAAGAACACTAGAGGTTAAATAAAAAGTAAAACTTGAATCCTAAAACCTGTAGTAATTGTCCGAAACATCTTCATTATGGTATGTACATATGAACAACAACTACAGACAGGCTGGAGATAGAAAGCTCAAGAAAAGGCAGAATCAATCAAAAGGCTAACCAAGTTGAATTGGAATTCTTACTGGACATATTTGGTAAAGCCACATAGCCAATGTATGACTCTCAAATGCATCATCAATTCTACCGAGAAGATGGCACCATCTCTTGGAAATTCTATTTTCACAGCACAGCTAAAATTGGAATTCGATTAGCCGACTCTTCTCAAACAAATACTAAACGCGTGCGATTTCAAGGAGCAGATACAGAAATAATTAGTTAGTAGTTTTAATTTTAGATTTAGTTTTAGTTTTAGTTTTGTTTTATTTTTGCCTGAAATGAGGACGGTCATTTAAACCGCATCCTACATTTTTGTAATAAGTTATTTTTAGATTTAGCTAGTAGTATTTAAACCCTTCTCATGCATTTAGAGAAGGGTCCTGAAATTTGTCAAAAACTTATCCCCAGAACATGCACTTTTGTACCCTCTGAGGAGGTTTTGATGAATGAATGGAACAGGATTTATTGATATCTGTATTTAATATCTGCTACTGATGTTGCACTTCTGTACTCTTAGTGGATGTTGGATTAAGAAGAGATAAATCATTATCACTTGAAGCTCATGAGTAGAACTAGTTATAAATGGTACTTCTATCTCTTAACTATTTCTGCCTTTGTGTTAAAAGTGATATTCATGTTCAGCTATTTATATATTGATGCGTGAATGTCTGAGTTATCATTTGGCACTTTTGTACGGTGATAGCTATTTATTTATGCTTAATGTATGAGTAGCTTATTATGCGATATGCCTTTCACAACTGTTTCGTCTAACATTTTATAAGAAGTAGTTCATCCTTATTGAATTCTTTTCTCATAACAGTTGAATGATCTTTATTACCAATTGTTATTTGAAATCATTTTAGATCGCATAACAGAAGGATTACACCCTGGGTTAGTGTAGACTTAGATATTTCTGCTTATTAGAATACAATTTGCATGTTATTAGATTAGAGTTAGAATTAGAGCATCTCATTTAGGAACTTTTAGAAAGGAAATATCAATTCTTCACACACACACATAAATTTGGAAACTGGTCCCATATCCCCAGTCGAACCCACTATACCAAAAGAAAAAGGAGCTACTAACCAAGGTCCAGACCAGGTGGGTATCCCCCTTGTTGTAGACCCGATTTTTGGGGCTTCAACATATTTGGCGCTAGAAGGAGGGCCTCAAACTGTGAATGGCAAGAAATTCTAAATCTAAATACCATTCTAAGAGTAAATCACCCTCACCATCTCCCCTGACTTCTCCATCGCCTTTAGAATCTTTAAATCCAGAGCCAGAAGTCGCAAGAGCAACAGTCGCTGCTACAAACCATGACATTTCAGAACAATCTATTATTGAACCTTCTGAAGTTGAATCTTTGATTCAAAAACTTCAGTAATTTTCTATATCTCCTCAAAGATCTGATAAATCTCAAGGCAACGTGACTTCGCAATATAACCCTGCTCATCCTCTTACCAGATTAAAGAGCGAAAAATTTTGCGTTCAGCCAACCGAGTTACCTCTACCTACAAGGAAGAGAGCAAGGAAATCTCCTAAAGGGTCTGATAGCGAGACTCTTTCCTCATAATCATCCATCTCAACCTCTCCACCACGAAGTCAACCATCCACTCCTCCACTTCAGATTATTGTCCACCAATCCACTGGAACTTCCACGTCTCCTTCTCAATCATCTGGAGTCATAATATCTTCATCTTCTCAACTGCAGGGATCATCTTCTGCACTTTCCTTTGTTAATAGATTAGCGATGGCCAAATCTCCATGGAATAACCTAGGGCCAGTTTTAATTCCTGCACCCTTGAGTCAGTTACCAGCCCATCCTGAAAAATGGTTGCCGAAGTTTAATCCTGAGGCAAGCATGCTAGCGGAAGAACATATAAATAACTTTATGCTATCCATAAATCTCAATGGAGTTACCAACAAAGATGCTATCGTCTGACTTTTCCCTTATACTCTGCAAGGAACAGCTGGATCATGGTATTTCTCATTACCGTCTGGATCTATTACTAGTTGGGAGATTTTCCAAGAACAATTCCTGACTAAGTTCGGTGATGACAGGTCTACGGCGACATTGATCAACGACCTGTCTAACCTTAGGGCCGAGTCAAAAGAACCTATCAAAGATTTCAATTCACATTTCAATAAACTCTTAAACAAAATTCATACTGCTTCCAAGCCTAGCGAAGAAGTGCGAAGTCAATGGTACATCACTACTTTACCATCAAACATAGCAATCTTTGTTGATAGGGCTAACAAAACAACTTTAGTCAAAAATATGAAAGAAACAATAGCAGTAGAGAAATGTATTACATCCTTTGAAAAGAAAAACACGATAGAAGAACGAAAATCCAAGAAGGTTACTTTCAAGGAAGATCCCAAGAAAAAACAATCGAGAGATCCATTCGATTTAGAAGGATTGCAAAAAGTTTTGAAAACCATGTCTAACGAAATGATCGACATTAAGAAACAAGTGGCAGATACTTCTTCTAAAAAATCCTACATGTTGAGATTGCAACAAGATGATGGAGCTTAGTGAAAAGAGTTGCCTTCACTAAGTGGGCCCGCATGCAAATTATGGCGCAAGTTCTATTTTTGGATCACAGCAGGAGTGACCACAGCAGGGATGATCACAGTAGGAGTGATCACAACAGGAGTGATCAAAGTCTATTTTTAGACTAGCTGTAAAAAATAGAAAAGTCAAATATTATTGCCTCATAATAATATTTAGACTATAAACTTTATCTTATTCTCTTGGAGCACTTCAGTTTGAGCTACAGATGTGGCACATGCAGCTGTCAGAAGGAAATACGCTTTCTTTATGGGTCAGTTGAGTTGTTGCATGCATGACTTCAGTTAGAACTCAATCATTTGAGTTTGGTGGAGTTGATTATGGAGTTGATGGAGTTGTGTTCAGTTTGACTTGGTTAAACTAGTTGTAATTAGTCTAACTGAAAATAGACTAATGATGAGTTGTTAAACTAATTATTAACTCATAATACAACTAAAGAATACATCAGTTAACTCAGTTGCATGTCAGTGCATGTACAGTTCAGCAGGGACAGGTGTTAGAGGATCAGATTGCTATCAGTTGTGACTATAGTTGTGCATGAGGATTTGCACAATCAAGGGATTGAGTATGCCAATGAGTATTGCCCAGTATTTTCCCAGTAATATAGCCTCTGCTCACGTGATTCCCAGTGTGAGTGATTCTCTTGAGGTAAATATGAGTTTGGTTAAGCCATTCTCATTCATTCTTGAGCAGGTATTGTGCAGTGGAGGCAGGCAAGCAGTGGAATAGATTTGGAGATCAGATCTGAGCTGTATTGTGTGTAACAGGTGGAGATAGTGCTGGATACTTGTGAGGAGTATTGACTATTGTAATGTTACATGTTCTCAATTTTTAATATACAGATAGTGTGGGGTTTTCATTTGTAAGCTTTCCCCGGGTTACATACTGTGTTAATGTGTGCATGCCATTGATGTTTTATTGTTTTGATGTTGTTATATTGATGATCAACGTAGAGGAGCTTATGTATTGTGTATGTATTCCGCAATAGTACATGATTGTTATAGACATTTTTGTGCCTTACAGCATGAAGCATGAAATGTCCATAATCTAAGGGATCCAAAGTCCCTAAACATGTTGTTCCTACCCCTAGAGGAACAAGGTCAGCAAACCACAACACTGAATATCAGTTCTCCACCTGAAAACACTCAAAAACAAGGCAATTCTGGATCATGTCAACTGCTCCACTGAGCATCTGCGCTGAATGTCAACTGCTCCACTGTCTACCTGCGCTGAATGTCAATTGCAAAGAAGGCTACCTGTGCTGGGCGAGTTGGGACATGTGGCACAGTCATTCCTCAAGGTGTCAATGCCCAGGAAGCTTCCAAAATGACACTTGGATCAAGGAATTCGACTGGTGATGAGTAAGAGGGTCTAGATCTCCAAGTGGAAGCAAGAACCTCCAAGTGGACTCAAGAACTGAAGAATAACTGAAGTGAGAGAGGACACTAGTCAGCTTCATGCCAGCCTCAAGCTGACTCATCCTTTCTCCAAAACTCCTATATATAGATCTCTCTCATGAGGTCTAGGGAGGCTGGAATCTGGTGAATGTAAAGAATTGCTGTTGGTTTGAGTTTAGAACTATTGGGTGATTTGCTTTGAAGGAGGTGAAGAGGAGATTTCTTTCTGCTGGGAAGGTGATGCTGGATTGGGCCTCTTATGGTTGTATCACTTCCTGAACTTTACTTCTTCCATTAATAAAGCATTTGAGGTTCTTCTATATGCATGTGTCTCAATGATGTATTGTTATACTTGCGTATTTGATTTATTCTAATCCTTGAATCAATTATGAATGTATGCTTCTTGTAGTTTCCCTCTCTTGCCATTTTGCAGGATCTTGGTGTAGCTGGGCCAGTGAAAGAGCAAGGAGCTGGGAGCAAGCAGCAAGGAGAGAAGATTGGATCAACCATTAGCGAAAGACATCGGTTAGTGGATCTCTTTCTCCCCTATTTTACTTTCATAAAGAAGAAATCTTAGATAGCTTTGCTTTGATTGTTGCTGAGGTACTATCACCCTTAGAGTGGGATAGGGTCATTCCGTATTGGATACTTTTCCCAACAACAAATTGGCGACTCCGCTGGGGATCGTATCTTGTTGGTTGTTTGTGTTTTTTGCTATTCATTTCATAAACACAGGGAGTACCAAATCGAACTGCATTTGGATCTTTCAAATGCAAAGTAGAGGGTAGCTACTCTAGCTTAGTTTCTGGGCATGTTTATGATTTTAAGAGCTGATCCACAAGGACTCTGAACAGCTCTTAGTGATAGCTTTTCATCCTCCTAATTACCCTTTAGTGTGTACTAGATTGATAGCTTTGATTCGGCCAAAAACTGTTGATTTTTGAGCAATTTGTAACCCGGAAACCAAGAGAAATGAGAGTTTCTCTGTTCATTGCAGGCACTGTGAAGGCAGTCTGCATTTCATCGCAGGTCCCGAAGGGGCTACTTGTGCTGAATGTCAAACTGACAGTGTACTACCTGCGCTGAACCAGTTTTGCCTTGTGCAACTGGGGTTCCCTGCTGTTTGTTGCCCTGTTTTCATCCTTGTTTTTGCAGCCTCTTATCAGTCAATGTACCTATCTGAAACCACCTTTCTTTGCCACTATTCCGCCTCAGTTGTACAAAGAAACTGTATTTGTTCTTTGTGTATTTCTTATATCATTTGCAGTTTCCCATAACGAAAGTGAACTAGTCTTGCTGTGACCTCTTAGATCTAGACCTGTGATAAGTGTCGTTTTGATCTTAAGAGTTAGTTTGTTTGCTGTTCATAACTGATTGAGCTTTTGCTTTCGTCATATGGTTTGAATTTATGTATTTCTAGTGTTGAAACAAGTAAATCTTAAGGTGTCTTTTGATTTTGGACAAAAGCTTGTTTGCTTTCACTTGAAATTGGATTCAAAATTATACAACAGCTTTCTTTTTGTATTACATCAACATTAAGAAAGAGAAAAGAAATACCTGCATTGTGCATGTGCATTTTGACAGCTTGTATGTTGATTTAGGAAAAAGTGCATTAGTGTGTGCTCTATGATCTGTGTGAAAAGATGATGTCTTTCTTTTCCCTCAGTAGTTAATATTTTCAAAGTTGAAAGATTGAAAAGCTTGCTTATCATCTTAGACTGCATTTAGGAGTTGTACCATACATCTCGTGGTGATCCATAAAGGCAAACTGCTAAACAAGATCAACCTAAAATAAATTGAATTTACATAACAACGCTTTGAAACATAACGCAAACACATAGAGGTCTAAGCTAGATACGTGTTCTGGCGTCGTTAAACGTGATATCTTAGCGTTGAGTGGTTGGGTGATTCCTCCACGGTGAAGTGATAAGTATCAATACGGACTTGTGCTCCCACGTACCGTCGCGTATATATTGGGAGACCCCTATAGGAACAAAGCCTTTATCCATAGGAAGCCGTGTCGGCCGCCCTACTGATCGCAATGCAGTGAACACAGCATTCACGAAGATCGACCACCCGTACCGTAAAACGTATTCTGTGGTTTTGTGAAAAGTTTGGCACACCCTCTGCCTAGAACTCCAGAGTAGTTTCTTTTGGCCTTTTTCAAAATCTATAACTAAAAAAGTCCATCCGAGCATTTGTCACTTCGGGCTCGTTAAAACATCGAAGGAGACTAGAGTCATCTTTAGCTTTTTCTCGACTCTTAAAAAGTGAAAAAGCAAGTTGTGTCTAAAGCGTCGTTATAAAATTTATTTTAAACGGAACATAATCACCTCCTATTCCTGCGTTGATCTGTAGGTTGAGAACATGGAATGCCCCAACCAAGGGATTCCCCATGATGGAAATCCTAGTTCTTTCTCCTCTTGGGGAGAAGTTGGTGCACCCCACATGGCCACATTGTCGCTTCCACGACTGACAATTGGCCTGCCAATATGGCTATTCTCAACCAATGTAGTTCAGAACACCATGGTTCCTGAACAGTCAAGTCAACAGTTAGATCAGTCTAGAGCTGTCCACCAGCCTTCTACTTCCTATAACTCTTCCTCCAATCCTTCATCTTCGCAAGGTAGAGCCGGCAAAAGCCAAGCTCCCATGGAGAAGAAGGAGAAGAAAAAGAGAGAGAAGAAGAAGAAGGAGCCTAAGGCGACTGGTGGCAAGCAAAAGACATCTAACAAAAATCCACACACAGCACAGACTGGGCCTAAATCGCCATGTGTCATATGTAGAGGAGACCACTTCCATAGAGATTGTCCCTGTATTCCCCGGATACTAAGGGACTGGTCCCCTCGTTTGCACAATTCAGGAGCATCAACCTCTGATAGCCATGTTGAATGCTTACCGTCAACCAGCGAAAGTGAAGGTTCAAGACAAAGAGGGGGAACAAGATCCCCCTGCAGACTGTGTGAAGGTGATCACGCCATCCACCGTTGTCCCTTCTTAGACGAAGCGAAGAGAGTTTTGGAAGATCGTCCGGTTTCACCGTTAAGACTTCCTCCTGGATACAAAAAACTCGTGCCAAGTCCTTCGTTGGTTGAAAATATAGCTGGCCTGCTCAAGTGGTCAGCTGAAGCGTCAGTCATTGAAAATGAACCTACTGAATCCAGACCGGACGAAAGTCCAAAGGTCGAAGCGGCAGTTGACCCGGTTCTCCCTTCGGAAGTTTCATCTTCAAATGGCACCGTCACTGAAGATTCATCTTCAAATGACACCCTCACTGAAGAGAAT
The DNA here is from genome assembly GCA_031772625.1 of Pinus tabuliformis. Classification (NCBI taxonomy): domain Eukaryota; kingdom Viridiplantae; phylum Streptophyta; class Pinopsida; order Pinales; family Pinaceae; genus Pinus; species Pinus tabuliformis. The sequence goes on from CM062804.1 coordinate 16,326,975, forward strand.
AAGGATGACACCATCCAGATTCTTTTCATCAACACAGACTCTGACGAGCGTTAGGGCAATGCGCCCATTCCTTTATCACAGGAAGGAACATCGTCAGGGTCATATCCGGCCGTGTATTCGGTCCCACCACCAAGCAACCTGGTTGTGTCCTTTGATTGGAACCAACTAGGCAAACCCCGGTTGCCGGCCAGTATACCATTCAGAATCATAGTCCAAATTTACAGAATGGTAATGGCTGGAACTATCATTGATGAAGGGGCATCTGTGAGTATCCTTTCCTCTATTGCTTGGAAAGCACTGGGTTCCCCGGCGCTTTTGCCTGAGATAAGAAATCTCTCGGGTTTCGATAAAGGAACCAGTCGACCATTAGGTATCCTCCCCAATGTGCCTGTTACATTGAAAGGGAATACTGTTCAAATGAACGTGATGGTCGTTCAAGGACCCTTGGATTATAACCTACTCCTTGGACGAGACTATATATATTGCATGGGAGCAATAGTCTCCTCACTCTTTAGAGTAATGTGTTTTCCACACGAAGGAAGAATGGTCAAGCTCGTAGACCAACTTTCATTTCCGGGATCGCGCATCGCAAATAGTCACATACCAACCCTGAATGGTCTATTCAATCAAGAAATGTCTCCACCCCCAGTCCTTCTTCCTGATGAGTGCGATTGATTCGGAAAGATGGGACTGGAACCCAGGGGGCATGCATCCTGGTCTGCTTTGGGCAGAGAAAACCTTGGGTATAAGATAGAATTTCCGCGAGAGAATATGACTAGTCCGTACCCCGTCCATAGAGGAAGAGGGGTTGTTCTGGAATAGGATTCTTTTGTCAAAGTTACGTGTTTGACAAGAGTCATTCACCCTTGTCTATTTCGGTAGACAGTGCCGAGGAAGTGTTTTTGTTTGAAGAAGTTAACGAGACAATCTTTGGGTAACCTGAAAGAGGTACCTCTCCCGGTGAAACGAAAGTTTCGATGGCAGAAAAGTAGAGGTAACCTTGAAACTCTGTTTTATACCTGGGGGCATGCAACCTTTTGGAGTGCAAGCAAGGGGCGACTATTTATTTTTTTAATTTTTAGGTCCTCCCTTTAAACCTGTAGGTCTAACCCTTTAAACTCGTAGGATTAGCCGTTTTCGAACTTGCATAAAGAGAGGATATGGAGTAAAGCTTAGTGAAGATGAAACTCCTTAAAAAATAGAGATCTCACAGGGGACATTTCTTATCTTATGACTGGTATATCGAGCAGTTTTAGCATAAAGTTCATGCTCGTTAAAAAATAAACGCAAGATCCGAGCAGTTTTAATGCGGAATTCATGCTCGTTAAAAAATAAAACATAAGCATTGAGCAATGTTTGGTGCATTCAAGCTCATTAAAAAATGAACCTATTCCGGTAAATAACCACTGTGATCGTAAATTTATCAGCCATAAAAGCCTTGGTTGTGTTTGCACCTGCCACCTCCACTTTTCATTTGGCCGATCGTTCACCCCCATATGATTGTTTACCCATTTAGAGGAACAGCTGCGAAGAGTGATTTCACCTAGCCATCCTTGTGACACTGCCGTGATTGGAAAATTTCAACCTGTACCTGGAATCAGTTGCTATCCCTGTTTATCACTCGTTCCTCAAAAGACGAGTCTTCTTTAATCTCTTTTCATCTGACTCGTAAAATATGAAAAGTTTGCCGAGTTTTGGCCTTCCAGCTCGTTAAAAGTGACCGGAAGAGCTATCCCTCCTCTGGATTTTAATCTTTTTGGACCTGAGGGATTATTGCACAAAAAGGTCAAGCGCTTGTTTTATTCGGCTCGTTAAAGTTATCGAAAATTCATCCCTTCTGTATTGTTTTATACTTTTTCGGACTTAAGGGATTAGATGACGAAAAAGGAATTTTGGAGTTAACTTTCCGTACCTTTTCAGACTCTCTAAAAATGAAAAGGACCGAGTTTTCCTTGTCGTTAGACTCGTTAAAATGATTAAATAGCGACAAACTTGTCTTTAGACGAGAACGAGTTTCCCTATCGCTAGGCTCGTTAAAACATAGCGATGGCTTGCCCGAAGGGCAGGTTATAGAACAAGCATATGTTATCCTCCTCAAGCTTGACAAAAATAAAGAGGTACTAGTCAGAAATGACTGGGGAAAAATTGGGAGAACCTCAAAGCTTTAATGGTAGCAAGTCGCTCTTGAACATGACACTTTTCCTCCGTATCACATCGGGTTGGGTTGTTCGCCAAACCATCCACATTTGGGGTAATGCTACCGATCCATCGCATCAGTGTCGTTATATGTTCAAGAGATGTTGTTCAGAAAGAGTCAACCGTGTCCCATCCACTGCCATACATTATCCTTCATCCATCCATGATCGCCACCCTGAATCATATGTCACAGATTGTTTTCACCTCCATTAAAATTATTAGCTCCGTTCCGTGTCACTGATGTGGGATTCATTAAGGCCCTCCTTTGACGGATCGCTTCTTGTCGACTTCAGCTCATTATCCAAGAAGTTGATCTAGGAACACCCCCCTCAGTACTTTGAAGCTTGCATGCCTCAATGGCAAGTTTCTCACTTCCGGCGACAGGTATACATCAATGACCTTCGACCGAAAGATTTTGTGTGGTGTTCGATGCCAAGTCCTTTATTCACACCACGTGAATTGTATTGCAGTACCTTGAGGGTCATTATCATTATCGGTATTTCCTCTCGCGCTTGTTAACGGTTTACATCATTGACCGGTAATCAAGCGATGTCTTTCCATGTTCGACTTCAGCGCAATTCTCACATGGATCGACTTGTACTTAGAGTGAAGATCGAACGAGTTTGAAGACCCCGGATCTAGTTTCATCCATCCGGGCTACGATAAATATTCAGGAAATATAAAGACATTTGACATGTACATCATTTCAGCAGATGATCATCCTACTCAAAGGATGATAATTTCAGCAGAGAATTATCAGTCTACCATCAGACGATCGTCTGTTCTATGTACCAAAATGAATTTATAAAGCTGATCATGGGAATGCCTGCCTCAGCTAGATCATGAAAGTAGAATGAAAAATAATGTATTGTATTGTATTTTATTACAGGTCACCTCTCAGCGATTGAATGAACTTCGGATCCTCCTGATAAAGCATTTCACCCGATAAACGACCTCATACTTTAGGGGGCAACTGTTATAGACATTTTTGTGCCTTACAGCATGAAGCATGAAATGTCCATAATCTAAGGGATCCAAAGTCCTTAAACATGTTGTTCCTACCCCTAGAGGAACAAGGTCAGCAAACCACAGCATTGAATATCAGTTCTCCACCTGAAAACACTCAAAAACAAGGCAATTCTGGATCATGTCAACTGCTCCACTAAGCATCTGCGCTGAATGTCAACTGCTCCACTGTCTACCTGCGCTGAATGTCAACTGCAAAGAAGGCTACCTGCGCTGGGCGAGTTGGGACATGTGGCACAGTCATTCCTCAAGGTGTCAATGCCCAGGAAGCTTCCAAAATGACACTTGGATCAAGGAATTCGACTGGTGATGAGTAAGAGGGTCTAAATCTCCAAGTGGAAGCAAGAACCTCCAAGTGGACTCAAGAACTGAAGAATAACTGAAGTGAGAGAGGACACTAGTCAGCTTCATGCCAGCCTCAAGCTGACTCATCCTTTCTCCAAAACTCCTATATATAGATCTCTCTCATGAGGTCTAGGGAGGTTGGAATCTGGTGAATGTAAAGAATTGCTGTTGGTTTGAGTTTAGAACTATTGGGTGATTTGCTTTGAAGGAGGTGAAGAGGAGATTTCTTTCTGCTGGGAAGGTGATGCTGGATTGGGCCTCTTATGGTTGTATCACTTCCTGAACTTTACTTCTTCCATTAATAAAGCATTTGAGGTTCTTCTATATGCATGTGTCTCAATGATGTATTGTTATACTTGCGTATTTGATTTATTCTAATCCTTGAATCAATTATGAATGTATGCTTCTTGTAGTTTCCCTCTCTTGCCATTTTGCAGGATCTTGGTGTAGCTGGGGCCAGTGAAAGAGCAAGGAGCTGGGAGCAAGCAGCAAGGAGAGAAGATTGGATCAACCATTAGCGAAAGACATCAGTTAGTGGATCTCTTTCTCCCCTATTTTACTTTCATAAAGAAGAAATCTTAGATAGCTTTGCGTTGATTGTTGCTGAGGTACTATCACCCTTAGAGTGGGATAGGGTCATTCCGTATTGGATACTTTTCCCAACAACAATGATCAAGATAATATCCATTGAATATGTGTTTATTATTCAAAATTTCTACAGTACAGACCTTTAAAAAAAACCCTTCGACCGATTCCAAACCCCCTAACGCTATTACAAGTGATGAATCAGAAGAAGAAGAAGAGGAGGTTGCTACTGAAGAACCTAACGATGAAGAAGAAGTTGTAGAGTTACAAGGTATGTGGGATTTAATCCTCCCAGATGAAGAGGATCAAGAGGCATCCCCAGTTAGTACTAACGGTAGAAATCAACTTGATCCTCCTCAACATACAACTAAGCCAAAGAGCACAAGCTTGAGGACTAAGGATAAAGTCGCAGCCAAGAAAACGACACCTAAAGTGACTCAAACCAGCCCAGTCCAAATAGACCCATCAACCCCATCTAAAATGATGATCATTTCGGATGAAATGGAGTATAATATCATAGAAGACATGAAAAAGACTAGGGCCAATATCACTTTTTACAAATTGAGCAAGTTAAAACACCAGCAAAAGATACTTTTGAAAGAATTACATGTTGTACCAGTTGCACCTTTGCCCGCTGTTGTAATCTCCCAAGCTTCCCATGACATGGGAAGACCTCCAACTAATGCGATTAATAAATTTTATCCAAACGATATCTCCTTAATTGGAGGAAGATCGAGATCTCATACTCCCCCATTTCTTCTTACTTATGAAATTTTCAATAAAAATTTGCAAAATTTCTTAGTGGATTCTGGAGCTTCATCAAATATTTTACCAAAGTCAATATGTGAAAAATTGAACGTTCAACCACAAAAATCCACTGTGCGCATAGTTCAATTAGATCGATCACAAGTCGAAGTGATTGGCGAATTAAATCAAGTTACCATAAGGTTGTCATCCAACCCAAAGGTATGTCAAGTTATCGACATTTTAGTTGCTGATATTCTGGAATTTTATGGCTTAATTCTTAGCAGAGATTGGTCAGAAAAAATTCATGGATATTTTGCAACTGACTGGTCGCACATGTGGCTCCCTTACAATGGTAAACCAAATCAAATAAAAGTTGAGTGGGAAAGACATCAGAAATACATAGTAACAGAACTGGAGGGAGAAAATGAACCAGTAGCATACAACAATAACATCATTGGCAACTACTCAGTAGATTCTTTCCTAGGAAATTTTAATGCTCATACTTCACCTTACTTAGAACATTCTATTTTATCTCAAGTAGAAAATTTCTCTCAAACAGATAATTCTAAATGTATTAATTTTATAGATAGTCCTATAAATAAATCTTTATTTTGGAAATTATTTTTTGACGGTTCTAAGTCTAACGAAGGAGCAGGAGCAGGATGCGTGTTAATAAGTCTAGAGGGAGATAAAACTATGCTAACTTGTAGACTCGAATTTGATTGCACCAACAATACCGCAGAATACGAGGCTTTAGTCCAAGGGTTATACAAAGCAATCAGATTAGACGTCAAATACCTTCAAGTTTTTGGAGATTCTGAAATTGTAATCAGACAGGTACGTAATACTATACATTGTTTATTAGGTCATTTAAAACATTACCAATCTTTAGTTCAAGATCTGACTGAACACTTTATAGCATTTAATATTTCATCAATTCCCAGACTCCATAATGCTAGTGCAGACCTCTTAGCTAACGTAGCTTCCAAGCTCATTCCTTCAGAAGATTTTAGCCCTGATCGATTTTCAATTGAATTAATTTTTAGACCATCTATTCCTGATAACATTACCAATTGGAGGATTTTCAACGACAATCCTAATATTGTGAGTTTCCTCACATCTGAAGGATCCTACACCAATCAAATACTTGACGAAGACCAACAATTGCAACAAGATAGCACTAACAATGCCATACCTAAGTCAGTAGTCAAGTTAGAAGACCTTTATGATTTGAAAGATTAGTTTAAAAGATCTACCAATTCAAAACTCCAAAGTTCAACTTTGAACTATGAATTAGTAAATCTAGGAACTGATACCAAACCACAGAATATCAATCTAGGCCTTGGTCTAGCTCCAGAAGAAAAATTAGTGTATATTCGTCTCTTGAGACAATACAATAGTTTCTTTGCTTGGAATTACAATGAACTCAAAACGTACGACACCTTCATCATCCAACATACTATTCCAATGATAAACGATGAAAAACCTGTCCAAAAAAAGCTGAGAAAGATCCATCCCAATCTAGAAAACCCGATCAAATTTGAACTCAATAAGTTATTGAAAGCCAAAATAATTTTTCCCGTTCAACATTCCAAATGGGTTTCCATTATGACCCCTGTTAGAAAGAAAAAAGGAGACATTAGAATATGCATTGACTTTCGAAATCTTAACAAAGCCGGCCAAAAGGATAATTTTCCTTTGCCTCCCATGGAACAAATACTGCAGGCAGTTGCAGGGTCAGAATTAATGTCATTCTTGGATGGATTCTCAGGATACAATCAAGTGTTGGTACATCCTGATGATCAATTAAAAACCACATTCAGAACTAAATGGGGCACATACGCATATCAAAGATGCCATTCGGTCTGATTAATGTTGGTGCCACATTTCAGAGAGCCATGGACATCGCATTCAAGGGTTTAGTTAATAAGTCAGTGGTAATCTATTTGGATGATATAACTGTATATTCCAAGAAACGAAACAATCATCTTAGAGATTTAAAACAAATCTTCCAACGTTGTCAAAGGTATGGAATTTCACTTAACCCGAAAAATCCTTTTTCGCATTAAGTGAAGGAAAACTTCTCGGATTCATAATGTCAAAATCTAGAATTCACAATGATCCTGACATAATCAAGGAGATTTCCGCAATACCCCTACCTCACAACAAGAAATCCATGCAATCTTTTCTTGGCCAAATTAAGTTTGTAAAGAGATTTGTTCCAGATTTTTCAAGAATCGTGTCTCCTTAACAAGCAATGATTAAAAAGAACTCAAACTTTAAACGGGGCCAAGATGAACATGAGGCATTCAATCTGATCAAACAAGCAATTGTTAATGCTCCATCTTTAGCAACTCCAAATTTTTCTGATCCTTTTATGTTATATACATTTTCCTTTGATAGATCATATGTTGCGATACTCACTTAAGCAAATCAAGAAAAGGCAGAAGCCCCAATTGCTTTTTTTCAGTTCCAATTTACAAGGGGCTGAGTTAAATTATTTAGATGTGGAGAAACAAGCTTATGTTGTTTTCAAAGCAATTAAATATTTCAAACCTTTTTTACTCAAAACACATACAAAAATCATAGTACCGTTTCCAGCGATAAGAAATCTTCTAGTACAGAAGGATGTGGGTGAGAAAAGAGCCAATTGGGTTACTGCCTTACAGGAATATGACGTAGAAATAAAACCAACAAGTATTTTAAAAGGTCAAGGCTTTTGCAAAATGCTGACCAGAGCATCGCTTATGTCTGAAATTCCATCTGCATAGATACAATTGTATGAGGTAAGCTTAAACGATGTTGAGTCATTATACGTTGATATCATTTATTATTTAAAGAATGGATATGCTCCTTCAAACCTCGATCATACCAAGAAAAGAGCTCTAAGGTTGAAATCCAAACAATATCAGCTCGTGAACGATGTTCTTTTTAGAATAAATTATGATTTTGTTCTCCTTAGATGTCTTGAGAAATCTGAAGTTGAAAAAGTCTTGCAGGAACTCCATGATGGGCCGTCAGGCAGACACTATGCTGGAGACGCTACTTCTCATAAAATATTACGTGCAAGCTATTACTAGCACACATTATTCAAAGACTCACATAACTACGTGAGGAAATGTCAAGTCTGTCAAACCGCTGCTTGGAGACAAAAGAAATCATCCTTGCCACCACAACCAGTTAACATTGAGCAACCTTTCGAGCAGTGGGGATTGGACATAATAGGTGAGATCGTTCCTCACTCTTCTAAATAGCATAGATACATCCTTACAGCAATAGATTACTTTACTAAATGAGTAGAATCATTTCCACTCAAGATAGCTAATGCTGAACATATCATCGAGTTTATAGATCAATTCATAATCACCAGGTTTGGGTTGCCTTCTGCTTTAATGTTTGATAATGCATCATATTTTTCTAGTAATGCGATGACTAAATTTGCACTCAAAAGGGGTTTCAAGCTTAAATACTCTGCCAATTACTATCCATAGGGGAATGGATTAGCTGAATCTACAAATAAAAACTTAATCATAATGATTAAGCGAACCATTAACCAAAATCATAAAAATTGGCATAAGTCTTTAATATATGCTTTATGGGCAGATAGAATAACGTAGAAAGCCTCCATTGGCACTTCCCCCTTCAATTTAGTTTATGGGAAAGAAGTGGTTCTTCCAACTCATTTAGCAATCCCCTCTTTGGCCTTAGTTCAATATATTGATGAAGCACCAACTTCTTCCTTACAACTAAGTCAGCTGGAAATAATTAAGTTTGAAGAACAACGAGAATAGGCCAAAATAACTCACGCTCATTATCAAGCAGTAGCGAAAGCTTCCTTTGATTCAAGCATTATATCCAGAAAAGAATTTCAGATGGGAGATTTAGTTCTAAAATGGGACAAGGCTCATGAGGAAAAAGGGAAACATACAAAATTTCAATGAATGTGGCTTGGCCCTTTTCAAATCATAGGATTCATAGGTTCGTCTACTTTTATGTTACAGGATTTAACAGGAAAAAGAGATTCTTTACTTGTTAATGGATAGATCCTCAAAAAATATTTTCCATAGGAGATCATTCTTCTATTTTGTAGATTAGTTTTTGTTTCCATAATAAAACCGGTTTTAAATGGTTACATTTGAGATTTATGAAAAAGACACATATTCTCTTTTAGATTTTGTTTTTTCACTTGTATAAATAGAATTCTTTTAAAAAATTGATCATTATTATTGATCATTATTATTGACAAAAAATGACCTTTAGTGGGAAATTGTTTTATATTAGTCCAATGAAAGGTATCAATAAAAAAAATAAAGATTCTCTATAGAAAAGCTCTTTCCAAAAAACTCTACCATTGTCGTCCAGAGCTATCTTAAGGAAACAATGACTTCCTTCCCACCTAGGAAACTTCAACGTTCAGAGAATAATCCAATGATACACTTTAACTTAAAGAGTAAGAGGTCTCATCACGAGCTGGCTTATCATGATCATAGATATTATAGCTTGCTGACTTTGCCAATACTGCATACCACAACAGGGCAATGACTCAAGATTGTTGCAATCAAAAGACAAGGGGTCTCATCACGAGCCAGCTTGTTCAGCAAAGCCATAAATCAAGTGAATGACTGTGTCATAAATTGGCTATCAAACCAAGACATTGTTCTTTAAGGGTAAAAAAGAAAATGAAAGCAATAAGTGTGGATATGGATTTCTCTTTGAAAGTTGTAAATTTCTCTAAGTAGGATACAGGATCATTGTTGGGTAACAGGTAACCCTATCGAGGCTATAAACACCTGCTGGCAGTAGAGGCTCTACCTATGACAAATGAGCATATTCAAAACTGATTTACAGAGAAGGCTTTGTTTTTATCTTTATAAACCAAGTAATGACTGATGTAGATACAAGGACTAGCTTGAGGGAGTAAATAATCAAAGTTGAAAATAGAAGAAACAAAACATCATTAATAGGTAAAAGCATAATGTACTTTGTCTTTCTATAATAAAGTTTAATTTTCTGGAAAATTTTCTGTTTTGGAAGTTTAGAAAATCCAAAAGAAAAACAGAGATAACTAGTTCTTCCAAGTGAATCGCCAATTATTGTGGCCAACAACAACCCCCCTTCTTATTTAGTGTTATCCTTAATACTAAATAAGTGGGGACCCTTAGTCAAAAAATTTAAAAAATTAATTAGTGCTTGTATTTCCTTTTTAATAAAACTTACCATCATAAACTTAGGAAAATACCCTTGAAAAATCTAAAAAAGTTTAAGTTTCATGATAAGGTAAGACAAAATATTTCCTTAAGAAAATTCACATCGCAAAAAGGATAATAGGATACCTCCTTGCAAGCCGAATTCTAAGATTGCGAGATCGCGATGTGAAACTACACATTAAGAAAATATTTATCGCATCGCATGCATCAAAAATCACTTACACTGAAAAACTTTAAAACTGCCGATATGCGATCGTGCATATCGCAAATCACATTTCACAGAAAACAGATTAACGAATGATTGACATATATTGTGCTCCAGTGATTTGCGATATAGCGATATAACAATATAGCGATGTTGCGATTTTGCGATATTATGAATTTGCGATATAGCGAGATAGCAACCTTGCGATGTTGTGATTCTGCGATGTTTCAAACTGCGATATTGCGAAGCAAATCGCAAAATCGCAAAATCGCAGATATTTCGAGCTTGTTGTTCAAAAAAATATTTTCCATAAATCGAGACCTGGTTATGCGCTTTAATGCTAATTAATGAGTTAGTTGCCAGTTGTTAATGAAATATGGTTTTGAGAGTGTATGACTCTCAAATGCATCATCAATTCTGCCGAGAAGATGGCTCCAACTCTTGTCGATTCTGTTTTCACAGCACAGCTAAAATTGGAAGTCGACCAGCCAACACTTCTCAAACAAATGCTGAACGTGTGCGATTTCAAGGAGCAGATACAGAAGTAATTAGTTAGTAGTTTTAATTTTAGATTCAGTTTTAGTTTTAATTTTGTTTTATTTTTGCCTGAAATGAGGACGGTCATTTAAACCACATCCTACATTTTTGTAATAAGTTATTTTTAGATTTAGCTAGTAGTATTTAAACCCTTCTCATGCATTTAGAGAAGGGTCCTGAAACTTGTCAAAAACTTATCCCCAGAACATGCACTTTTGTACCCTCTGAGGAGGTTTTGATGAATGAATGGAACAGAATTTATTGATATCTGTATTTAATATCTGCCACTGATGTTGCACTTCTATACTCTTAGTGGATGTTGGATTAAGAAGAGATAAATCATTATCGCTTGAAGCTCATGAGTAGAACTAGTTATAAATGGTACTTCTATCTCTTAACTATTTTTGCCTTTGTGTTAAAAGTGATATTCATGTTCAGCTATTTATATATTGATGTGTGAATGTTTGAGTTATAATTTGGCACTTTTGTACGGTGATAGCTATTTATTTATGCTTAATGTATGAGTAGCTTATTATGCGATATGCCTTTCACAACTATTTCGTCTAACTTTTTATACGAAGTGGTTCATCCTTATTGAATTCTTTTCTCATAACAGTTGAATGATCTTTATTACCAATTGTTATTTGAAATCATTTTAGATCTCATAACAGAAGGATTACACCCCAGGTTAGTGTAGACTTAGATATTTCTTCTTATTAGAATACAATTTGCATGTTATTAGATTAGAGTTAGAATTAGAGCATCTCATTTAGGAACTTTTAGAAAGGAAATATCAATTCTTCACACACACACACATAAATTGGGAAACTAGTCCCATATCCCCAGTCAGACCCACTATACCAAACGGAAAAGGAGCTGCTAACCAAGTTCCGGACCGGGTGGGTATCCACCTTGTTGTAGAACCGATTTTCGGGGCTTCAACATGTTCCAAGAGTACGATTTTGAAGTTTTTGTGAAGCCTAGATGATTAAATGCGGGACCGGAGCATCTGTCACACATCGAAACAGGGTAGGAACCTACTAACTTGGAAGAAGGATTGCCTGACGCGCAACTATTTGTAGTGTGTGTTGTGGATGGTCATTTTGAGGATATAATAAACTTCCTAACAACAAGAATTGCACCGAAAGGATACTTTGTCCAGCAAAAGAAGGAATTAGTTGTGCGCGTGGAAGATTTCTCTGTCATTGCTAAGCATCTATACAAGATGGGGACTGATGAGATATTGCGATGGTATGTGCCTAAGTTCGAATGAAGTAGCATCCTCACGGACACTCATGGGGGCGCCATAGGAGGACACTATGTAGGGAGAGCAACCGCACAAAAGATTCTACGTGCAGGGTTGTGGTGGCCAACCCTTCATCAAGATTCAAAAGCATATTGCAAGGTGTGTGATGTATGTCAAAGAACAAGCAGGCCATCGTGGAGGGATGAAATGCCTTTGAATCCACAAATGACGTTGCAACCTTTCGAGAAGTGGGAAATAGATTTTATAGGGCCCATTCAGCCACAAGGGAAGACAGGGGCGAGGTACATTATCACTGCAACAGAGTATTTGACTCATTGCGCAGAAGCGTAGCCAGTGAAGGATTGCATGGGCGTGACGGTCGCGAAGTTCTTATTTGAGCATGTCCTGACATGATTTGGATGTCCACAGATATTGATGAGTGATCGTGGTACGTACTTCCTGAATGAGACTATCAGCACACTAACGGAGGAATGTCAGGTATATCACCAGAAGAGCACACATTATCACCCACAGGCTAACGAGACAATGGAGGCATTCAATAAAGTTCTTGAAAATGTGTTGACCAAGGTTTGCAATGCTCAGCGAAGTGATTGGGACGTATGCATACCTGTAGTATTGTGGACTTATTGAACAACATGCAAAATGCTGGCGGGACAAACCCTTTTTAGGCTTGTCTATGGTGTGGAAGCCGTAATGCCTATGGAATACATCATGCCTAGTCTGCACATAGTAGCGCTCACAAGTACGAAAAATCGCAAAGCCCTAAAAGAGAGGGTCGCATAGTTGGATGAGCTTGAAGAAGAAATATTTTTGGTTGGGTTTCACCAATAAGTCCAAAAGCAGCATGAAAAGGCATGGCATGATCGACACATCAAACTGCGCGCATTTAAGGTAAATGATCTGGTTTTGTTGTATGATATTAAGTTTGATCAATTTCCAGGGAAATTCAGATTACATTGGCTGGGGCCTTATGTTATTAAGGAGATTACCGACAAAGGAGCAGTCCGGTTGGTTAAGTTGAATGGAGATCCCTTCCCAGGAAAGGTGAATGGCAATCGATTAAAGCCATACACAAGTGGCCCGGCCATCTGATTATGTGACAAAAGCACAGTCTTAGCGCTCCAGGCAACTAAAAGGAGGTGAGGGACTATAAACTACACTACCAGGGTTGGGGAGCTGCACAATTTCAGGATTGTGTGAAGCAGGGAAGTGTCACAAGGTCTGTGACAGCACGAAGGCAGTTGCGCTACTCGTGGAGATAACGCACAAGTCCTCCTAAAAGTCACTTTTAAAGTCATTGTTCATGATATGATGGTTAGATTGTGGCCAAATGGAGTGGGTGGCAGGCGTTTAAGGTGAAATTTATGGGTTAGATTCTTGAAAATCTGTCGCCATTCTAGCATTAATGAGCTAAATGTGGGGGGAATGGTTGGATTTGAATTCAAAAGGCCCTATAAATTACAAGTGGCTGTCCAACAAAAAATATTTGGCATTTTGAAAAATCAGTTGTCTCGCTATCATGTGTGTATGGACCATGCAAATTTTGAGGCTTTGAGAGCAAGTTCAGTGTTTGAGAGATTGCCAAAGGAGATGTAAGACATCCTGAATAGAATGATGTCGACACCCGCAGGAATCCATGGATAGAGAAGCGGTGAGAGCTGAGGAAGCCACATAGGAAATTGAGATAGTGGAAGCTGCCCCAAAGGGTGCCAAAGTGGTAGTCTAAGTCCCTATGTTGGGCGTGGGATCCCCCCAAGGCATGTTTTGGGGCTTAAAGCCCAAGTTTCGACTAAGTCCACTATGAAGACTCCGCGATTTGTGGGCGCGGAGTGCGAAGTCGTAATAGAGTCATAGGGCTGTTTGCCCTTGTTTTTGTAATGTAATGTCGGTTTGAAAGATCTACCCATGATCTGCAGACCATGGCATTGTATAAATAGAGCGAGGCTCTAAGTGTAAAAATATATCATCGAATCTAAGGATGGAATGAAGAATGAATCTATGAAGCATTGAGTTGAAGTGTAAGTCATGTCTTTGGGTTGTAGTGTAGGAGAAGGCTCTGCAGCAGAGTGCATAGAGACCTAGTAGTCCGCAGCTGAGTGTGTGGACCCTTGCAGCTGAGCGCGCAGGGCAGGTGGAGTCTGTAACAGGTTGAAGCATTAATAAAGAGAAGGTTTACCATATTTCTATGTACCATTTTCTATTTTATTGCATTGAAATATATTGGATAAGAATTGCAAGTTTATTGTTACTTTACTACGTGAACTTATATGAATGTGCTAAAGCAAGTAATTATAACATAAGGCATCTGTTTATGCGAAGATAACTAATTGTTATAAGAATATAAGTAAGAGTCGCAACAGAACTTGGGGAAAGAGTGCAGATTGTTGCCTTAGCAGCATAAAAGCCCCACAGCCCCTGGTTAGGGTTGCGAAAAGTCAAGTATAACAAGGGTGTGAAGGCCTCGTGGGCCAAGAAAGTGTGCGAAGTGACCTATGCAAAGGTATTCGCAGTTGGACTAAATCGTCCCCCTTAGACATCTCAAGGGTGCAGAAACCTAGTTTTAGCATTCCCCCATACTACTTCAGGTGAGACCTCAGTCTGCACTCCATGGACTATTGCCGAAAGGGCCAGTAGTACAGGGATTTGTTTAGCTAATTAACTCCAAACCTAGGTCAGGCCCCAACAAGCAAACAAATGGTTCCATTACTGAGACTAGAATCTGCATAGAGATGTTTGATGTCATATCATTGGAATCCAACTAAGAAAGAAATTGAAGATTGATTGGATAGAAAGATTCACGAGTTCACGGCACAGGAAAACAAGAATCCATGACTATCAAAAGAAAAGTGGTTAGAATGCTACCTGTACATGGAAATCCATGAAATTTTCTTCGCATATTTCCCTACTGAGCTGTATGAGTGGATCACGAAGCTAGCAGATAGCTAAGGAAGGTGGAAACTTGATAATCCTATTGTGTGGACTCCAAAATTGGTATCCAGATTGGAAGCTTCGGAGGAAAAGATCGCACGTGTTTTTGATCACTGGCTCGATCAATTATAGGAGGATTCATTACTGAGTTTGTGGTAGATACTTCAATCAGCTATAGTGAGGCAGAACGATGCTTTCTTAAAGGGCCGTGAGGTAAGTACGTTAAGTCTCTTAACACTTGGATTAAAATGCTACTGTGTGAAAAGCAGATGATGCAAACACATTGATGTTTGGGGCTACACGAATTGGAAGAATTTACATAAACAAAGGAAGTGCAGAACCAGAAACTAGCTCCTTGATTCACCTCCACAAGGGGGCGAGGAAGAGCTCGTGAAGGTCTCACCAAGAAGTACGATCAATTTGATAAGGCAGAGGATTCCGCGCATACCACCCCCACCCACACCACCACCAATGTCACCACCTTCACCCCCATCTTCACCCATACCACCTCCGCCACCACCACGAGCCGATATGGCAAGCGCGATAAAGCTGCCAATATTCAAGGGAATAGGAAATGAAGATCCATACCAGTTTTGGCTCGTGATAAGGGTTGTATGGGAAGCACAGGGAGTTACAGACGATAATATGAAGAAAGCAACACTGGTCAGTGTTGTACAGGATCGTGTGCTAACCAGGTATATCAAGTATTCTAATGAAAATCCGAATATAGGGGTTGCGGATATCCAAATTGCGCTAAACAAATAATTTAGTAGGCCAAAGTCAGAGGTGCAGTCAATCATCATGTTCAAATGAGATCACAATGATGTCAAGCAATACCCCTTGTGAGTTGGATCAAAGACTAAATTTCACAATTCTTGAAGCCAATGTGACTCTGACGGATGGACAACACTGCAAATGGTTTGTAGCATCGCTAACGCCGCATTTGAGGAATGCACTGTCACAACAGAGGTTACTGACTCAAGAAAAGGCCTTGGAGATCGCAATGAGACTTCATGAGACCTTGATATAGGATCCTAACCTGGGATTTCAATAGATCCACGTGCAGATGAAAAACTTATGCCTTGAGATGCAGATTCTGAAACAAGATAAGACAGCTCACCTGGAGGTGTGTGAAGAAGTATGGTGCGTAAAGTGAAAGGGCCAGGGACATGACAAGGACCATTGCCCGGTGTTCACAAATTACCTCATGGGAGGAAGGGCCTATGCTGTTAAAACTAGAGGCGCAAGTAGGACCTAACATGACACCTGCTTTGTGGTGCGTGATTTGTCAAAAAGGAGGAAAGCATATTATGGGCAACTGTCATCTGTTGCAAAAGTACACGTAGAATTTGCAATGGCTGTTTTGTAATTTTTGTAGTTTAGTGGGACATGATGAGCACACTTGTAGAATTTATGAGCTAATGATGGATCGGACTCCCACCTACAGAGTCCAGGCTCAAACGCGGCCCCTTGACCAGAACACAGGGATGGCGCGAACTGGATTTCAAGGGTGCGGGCGAGGCCGAGGAGGAGGAGGACCTGGAAGAGGTCACAGACAGCTGATATGTTAAAATTACGTAGGGCCAGGACATTATGCCTATGATTATACAAGTCCAACGTGTCCATCATGTCTTTATTGTACCTTTTTTGATCATAAGACGGAGGATTGTACCACACTAATACCTAGGCTACATGACAAGGGAGCACTCCAACCTCCCCCGACTCAAAACCTACAAATGATGAGGTCTGAGCCGCGCGAGGAAGACCCTAACATGAACATTGTGCTTTGAAGTGGAATTATGACAAGGGATGATAAAGGCAAGCAGCCTGAAGATAGTACTTGGGTTCGCAAGGCGTTGACGAAAGAACCAGAGTTTGATTTGGAGCATGCTAAGAAAACCTTCATGGAAGCTAGGAAGAGCTTCGTTGATGCCTCCACTTCAGGAAGTAAAGAGAGACTGAAGCCAGAAATGGATCCATCAATGCTCACAACATTCCTAGAAACATGTATGAAGCTATTGTGCGACAGTAAGGCTGTAAATTATTGCAGGAACTCATTAATAGATGCACTAGGATCGTGCAAGGAGAACTGCACGTAGTCCGGAAGATTGGAAAGCATGTGACAAGGATGGGAAGAGAAATGAGGTTGACCACGCAGATTGGGGAATATGAGATGGACCAAGTGATTCTAGACCTAAGATCAGATGCGAATGTTCTGCCAAAGTAGACATGGGAGCATATGGGGAGGCCTACGCTACAATGATCTCCTATCTAGCTATGAATGGCGAACCAGCAAAAGATAATACCTATGGGGAGATTGCAGGGAATCACAGTGGATATTGAAGGAGCAAGCGCGCTAGCAGACTTTGAAGTGATAGAGATTGTGGATGACAGTAGTCCCTACCCTACGCTATTAGGAATAGATTGGGCCACTGACATGAACGAGGTGATAAACCTAAAGAAGTGAAAGATGATTTTTGAGAAAAAGTCCTTGCGCATAGTAGTATCTTTGGACCCTATAGAAGGATTGTAATACACAAAACCAGTGCATGGCTATGAAAGCGATGATGACTTGGACTACATCTACAAGATAACCACGCGATAACAGGACTATGGTAAATACCACCGTAGATGGATGAATCTCATGGGAGCGTGAAATCTCCTATACATCGAATTTTGACGAAGCGATAGAACGATGGAAGAACTAGTTACACAAGGTAACCATGCTGAAATATAACATGATGACAACATCATTGCACTTTGTATCAATGGAAGTAAGGGATCTGCCTACTTATGATGGGTTAAGTGAGGTAGATGTTTTCCTAAATAGATTTGAAAGAGAGGTGATGGAACAACAACGTTTCGAAGCTTTGAAATGGGTACTATGCACTACGCCCGCGAGGTGGTGGGGTACGCACCAAGGAAGCTTTGAGGACTGGCGCGAATGCAGGAAAATGATGCGCATGCATTTTGGGAAGCCTCAGATGCATCTAAAAAATAAGTATGATAGACGGAATCATCCGCGCACACATCTATCCAAGTGGGTACAGGCATATGCAAAACAACCTGTGCAAATTCACATGGACTTCACATATGGGAACACAGTCAATAAGTAGATGTTGGCAAGGCAATTGCGTGAATGATCCCTCCTGTTGGGACAACAAACTGTGGGAAGAATGAGTGTGCAGAAGGCTACCCACATAGAAGCCTTTAACGGAGTATGTAAAGCACTGAACAAGGTATATAATTTGCAGTAGAGTGATTGGGACCTACACGTACCAACAATTCTATGGGTTTATAGGACAACGTGCAAGAAACTGATGAGGCAGATGCCTTTTAGGTTTACCTATGGAACAAACATTATAGTTCCAATAGAGCACAATATGCCTAATCCGCGCATAGCAGTGCCAGTAGATATGACGGTTCGTGGCACTGTGGAGGAAGGAATAGCGCAATTGAACGAAGAAGAACGCTTGGGACCTAAGGAAGAAGTTCGACATAGTGATCTTAGGCTCCAAGAACTCATGAAAGAAAATGTGCGATTAAAGGAGAAAAGCACTCTGGTGGAAGCAGAAGTCAAGAAGCTTGAGGAAGAAATATAGAAGGATTTTCTTGATAAGTAAATCAGGATGATAAAAACAAGGTGCGCACGACTACGTTGACAAATTTGGGGACTACCATCGGGAGTTGATCAGCTTGATGCCTTGGATTGGACTGTATATTATTAAAGGGATCTCCCATGTTGGCGCGACGCAGACAATAAAAACAAAAGGCAGATTTGTCTAAGGGAAAGTGATGGATGATTGGTTGGAACCCTATACAGGTGGCGTGACCACCTGACTAGCTATGGGAAGTACAGTCTTAGCACTACAGGAAGTTGAAAGGAGGCACGAGACTATAAACTACTCTACCTGAGAGATGCATGATGTCGGGGTTGTGCGCAAAAGCAAAGTGTCACAAGGTCCACGACTGTGTAAGGGGGGCTGTGCTACCATGCGGGTTGGCTAGAAAGTGACCATTATAGTCACTATTCACAATTTGATGCTTGACTTGAGACCAAATGGAGCAGGTGACAGGCATTTAAGACGTGCTTTATGGGCAAGATTTGGGAAAATCTACCACCAAGGGAGCATTAATGAACTAGATTTGGGGGGAATGGTCGAATTCAAATTCAAAAGGCGCTATAAATTACAAAGGGATGCCTCGCAAACAACACTTGGTCATTTGCGAATTGAGCTATTGTGCACCCTAAGTATCCCGAACCGAGACATATTTTTCCTATGGAGAGCATTGGTTGAGCAATTGAGTGAACGGTTGAGAGATTTCTGGATGAATGAGATTGCAGTGTCCAAAGAAGCCAGGGAAATTGCAGAGATGACCACCGAAGAAACCACGCAGGCCCTCGCCATAAAAGATGCCCTTGAAGGCATCAGGATTGTTGCAGAAATCCCTAAATCATTGTGCATGCTAAGACCAAAGAAATATAAACAACCAATGATTCTGGTGTGTGTGCCCTCTCGAAACCTGTTGCGCACCAGATTAACGATGGTGGAAAAAGGGAAAGCGGTTAACCTGGAAACCAACGAGGAGGAAGAAGACCTTGAGGATTTCATCATTGAAGAGGATGAGGATGAGGGCATGGAGGAAGAAACTAAGGCTGCGCACCCTCCAACAAAGCTACCCACATATGTCCCCCCGTGGAAGGGGAAGGCAAAAGTGCCCAAGGACCTCGACGAGAGCAAGAGCTCTCTACAGACTCTGCTCCTCCCGAATGATATCATTTTTTAGGGCACACACCTAGGATGGGTGTTGAACTTGAAGTTTGAAGATTGGGATCTCGCTGACCATGACAAATTTCCTCACCTAGAGACTGCACAGCTCATGAAGTTGAAGCAGAACACTGCAATGGGAGTTATAGAATTGGCGTCGTGCAAGTGGTTACACAGAGTTGAAAAGGCAGGGTTATTAAACCTGCTCTGGGTGCCACATTACCACCGCGCCCCAATAATGATCTTTGTCATCAGGAAGCTACTATGCTTGGTGCATGGTGGGTGTTTGTGGTTGGAGGAGCCCATCCCCATCTCAGACCACTTAATCCATCTCATTACCCAACCCCCATGTAAAGGAGAGGACCCCGCAGACATTTCAGAGGGAAAGAGTAGTGATTTGGTCATCGGGGAGAGCATGAAAAGGAAATACAAGCTGGAGAAGAAGAAAAGGGGCTATGCCATATCCAGAATCAACAACAAAGAAGTCAAAGTTGCAACCCAGATACTGGTAGGTAAGCTCATGTGGAAGTGCCGAACGGATGAGGTACCCGCGTCGGTGGTGGCACTTGCTAAACAGTGCACAAAAGGGATTCAATTTAACTGGTCTGAATTCTTGTGCAAAGAGTTCCTGGAGAATTTCCACGAGGCACGAGAATAAGGAAAAATGTTCCAATATGCATGGCTTCTGCTGTCCATAGTGCTGGTGGTGGGGGAATTGTCGGAGGACAACCAGTTCCCCATGGTTACAAGGGATCTCCCAGAGGGTGCAAAGTACTCTTTTTTATGGGCCACTAAGGACGCGAACCGGATCTGTGACAGTAAGATATTCTGGGTGTTCATGGAGATGAACATCAAAATGGGGATTAACCGCAAGCCACGGTTATCACCCACTGTCTACAACAGCCTGCAAAGTTTCGCAGAGTTTAAAGTGGACTTTCATCACATCTATCTCACAGCGTACAAGGACCCTGTGAAGAAGTGGAACGAGCTACCATATATGGCCACAGATGATGTGATTTCGATGTACTGGAGACATGGCCGCTGGAATGGCGCATCCCAAACATCGTCGCGGTGGAAACGTCTGTTGTGCAAAAGAAGAAGGAGGAGACCAAACTATGCATGGCACAGTTGGCAGAAAACAGAAGGCAAGAAGCAGTGGTAGAAAAATTGCAGGAGGCATGGGATGTTGCGCAGACAGTAGCAGAACAGAAAAAGGTCACAGCAGTAGCAGCACAGAAGGCAGTAGAGAAGGCACACGAGGTTAGAAGTTGCCTTCGCCTGAGCAAGAGAAAGAGATGGAAAGAGAGGAAGAGGAGAGTGGCGTAGACCCACAAACAACGTCAACACAATTAAATCACCAACACCCAAGTGAGCAGACACAGCCACACAAGAAGGTAAAAGTGTCCAAGATGTCTATCGACCCGATCACCCTTACTAAGGGGGATCTGCACGATATAGGAGAGACGGTGCGTGACGTCACCACAGAGGCCCTCTAGAACTTCGTGACAAAGAATCAAATTGTGCTGGGGGCCCTTTGAGCATAGATTCATGAGTTGCAGGTATGCATTCCTAAGGCTGGTACTGTCTTAACCAACCTCGCAATTGGGACAGCCACAGTTGAGGAAATGTTGCATGCTAGTACAACCAACACAATAGTGCTGCCAGAAGGGGCACTGGTTATAGCAAATGAGGCTGACCAGTCTACAGTTAGTACACTGAAGGGGATATGGATCAACATGGTTACGCTCCCATGGGAAACACTCTATGTTCTATAGGATAGGATTACTGCAAAACTACGGGCTAGGGAGAGTCGCGCGTTGCAGGTGTTGAGTGACCAATAGATCAACATGGAGCAGTTGAGCTAGCAGCACGATGAGGTCATGTCTCAGAATAGGTAGATGGTGAAAGTACTGGAAGAAGCCTGCCAGATGGTCCCTAAGATGGCCATCTTAGCAAAAGCACCAATAGAGTTGCGCATCTAGAGATTAGCAGCAGGGGTGCGTGAGATGCGAGAAGAAATGGCCAAGTTTCAACTAGAGCTGAACCTTCAGATAGTAGAGCTACGGTTGAAGGCACAGTCATCCACTCCTCCAGAGGTACAGGAGCAGCATGCCAGTGCCATTACATTGCGGATGGAGGATATCAGCAGTGTAGTAAGTGACTGCACCAGAACGTTGGAAGAATCATTCGAGGTCCTCACAAATCTGAAAGAGGACCCGAACATTCACCGCTTAGAAACAGAGGCGTGTGAGCTCCAGTAGCAGTATGACAGCATTAAAGGGACCACACAGATGATGGCCCTCACTCAAAGGCTCACGTGAATGAAGCAAACCAAAGCGCTTAAAGAGCAAGTAGATGTAGCACGACACAAAGAAGCACTTTTGAAGGCGCATGTTCAGCCTTAGATCAATGAGGCCTTCATAATTACAGCAACAATTGAAGGCAAGCTCGCATAGATGTAGGGGATGGAAGAACAGATACAAGGGAGAAATTACAACACCACAGTCTCAGAACAACACGTACAAGAGATTCAGCACGCAGCCACTCAGTGCACTGCTGACCTTGCAACCATCCGAGTAGAGTTGGAGGGTCTCAGTGCAAAGATCTATGCACCAACAGAGTGACTCAAGGGTGAGTCACGATGTTTGTGTTGGGGGCTTGTTGGGTGTGGGATCCCCCAAGGCATGTTTTGGGGTTTAAAGCAAGTTTTGACTAAGTCCATTGTGAAGATTCCGCAATTTGTAGGCACAGAGCGTGAATTCGTAATAGAGTCATAGGGTTTTCCACCCTTGTTTTTGTAATGTAATGTCAGTTTGAAAGATCTACCCATGGTCTGCGGACCATGGGATTGTATAAATAAAGCAAGGCTATAAGTGTAAAAATATATTATTGAATCTAAGGATGGAATGAAGAATGAATCTATGAAGCATTGAGTCGAAGTGTAAGTCATGTCTTTGGGTTGTAGAGTAGGAGAAGGCTCTGCAGCTAAGTGCGTAAAGGCCTAGTAGTCTGCAGCTGAGTGCGCGGACCCCTGCAGCTAAGTGCATAGGGCAGGTGGAGTCTGTAATCAGTTGAAGCATTAATAAATAGAAGGTTTACCATATTTCTATGTATCATTTTTTGTTTTATTGCATTGAAATATATTGGATATGAATTACAAGTTTATTGTTATTTTATTATGCGAACTTATATGAATGTGCTAAAGCAAGTAACTATAACATAAGGCATCTGTTTACATGAAGATAACTAATTGTTATAAGAAGATCAGTAAGAGCCACGGAGGAACTTGGGGAAAGAGTGTAGATCATTGCCTTAGCAGTGCAAAAGCCCCACAACCCCTGGTTAGGGTTGCGCGAAGTCAAGTATAACAAGGGCGCAAAGGCCTCGCAGGCCAGGAAAGTGTGTGAAGTGACCTTCGTGAAGGTATTCGTGGTTGGACTAAATCGACCCCCTCAGACATCTCAAGGGTGTGGAAACCTGGTTCCAGCATCCCCCCATACTACTTTGGGTGAGACCTTAGTCCAAGCTCCACGCACGGTTGTCGAAAGGGCCAGTAGTACAAGGATTTGTTTGGCTAATTAACTCCGAACCTGGGTCAGGCCCCAACAAGCCAACACCCTAAATCACCTAGGACACTAAGACCAAAGAAGGATAAGCAGACTATTCTACCGGTGTGCATATCACCAAGAAACCCACATAGGACCAAGCTCACTTTACAGGAAAAGGGGAAGGCCTTTAATATGGAGGTAGACGAGGAAGAATCTAAAGAAATCCTGGTGGATGAGGAGGATTTGGAAATGGAAGTTGAAACCTAGGGTGCCAACCCTATTACCAGGTTATGAGAATATGTTCCTCCGCGCAAGGGCAAAGCCAAGGTGCCAAAGGACATAGACAAGAGCAAGAGTTCCTTGCAAACTCTGTTGCTCTCGAATAACATTGTTTTTGAGGGGTCGCACTTATGGCAGGTTCCTTTACTAAACTTTGAAGATCGGGACCTTGCAGATCACGCGAAATTCCTGCATTTAGCCACTGAGCAATTAATGCGCCGATGGATTGATACGACTACTGGAACGATCAAATTAGAGCCATGGAGATGGATCAAGGGTGTAGAGAAATCCGGGCTATTCAACCTTCTCTGGGTACTGCATTACCACCATGCCCCAGTAACCATCTTCATCATCAGGCAGCTGCTATGCTTGGTGCATGATGGGTGTTTGTGGCTGGAGGAGCCCATTCCCATCACAGACCACTTGATTCATCAGATCACACGACTTCCTTACTCATGGGAGAATCCAGCCAATATATCAAAAGGAAAAGGTGGTGAGTTGGCCCTCGTGGAAGCTATGAAGAAGAAATTCAAGTTGGAGAAGAAGAAGTGGGGATATGCCATCTCCAGCATTAACAACCCTGCAGTCAAGGTAGCAATACAAATATTAGCAGGGAAGGTGATGTGGAAGTGTCACACGGATGAGGTGCCCGTGCCTGTGATTGCACTAGCAGCCCAATGTGCTGAAGGAGTCCAGTTCAACTGGGTGAATTATCTATGCAACGAGTTCCTTCTGAATTTTTGCAAGGCATAGGAGCAAGGTAAGATGTTCCACTATGCATAGCTCTTGCTGTCAATTGTAGTGGTAGCATGGGAGCTGCTAGAAGACACTCAATTCCCTTCAGTTGTGCTGGACCTTCTAGAGGCAGCGAAGTACGCTTCGTTTTGGGTGACCAAGGACATGCAGCATGTAAAAGAAAGCAAGATTTTTTGGATCTTGATGGAGATGAGTATCCAAATGGGGATCAATCACAAGCTGCAGTTGTCGCCCATAGTATACGCTAGTTTGTAGAGTTTTTCATATTTAAAAGCAGATTTCCACCATGTCTTTATCAGGGCACAGAAGGACCCTACAAAGACATGGCATAACTTACCATATCTGGAAACTGATGATGTTATCTTTGCAGTCCTCGAGTCTTGGTCGCTGGAGTGGTGCGCTGCAATAAGCTCCGTGGTGGAAACGGACAAGTCCATCGCGTAGCGTAAGAAGGAAGAAACAAAGCTCAGAATGGTGCAGCTGGTTGAGAAGCACAGAAAAGAGGAAGCAGAAGCTAAGACCTAGGCAGCACATGATGCTACGAAATTGGCAGAACAGTAAAAGACAGGAGGAGAAGAGCACGAAGGACAGAAGTCACCTTCTCCTGAGGTTGAGGCAGAACAGAGGAGCCAATAGAACAAGGTGGCACAGACCCATAGATGATGTCCACCCAACTCAAGCGTTAGCGACCGCAAGAGAAGGCAATGCCATGAAAGAAAACCAAGGTGTCAAAGACATCCTTTGACCCAATCACCCTCACTGAGGGTGATTTGCACGATATTGGAGAAAGAATGAGGGATGTCACTATGAAGGCCCTCCAACAGTTCAAATAGCAATAGAAATTGGTATTAGGGGATCCCCGGATAGAGTTGTAGGAGTTGCAGGCTCACACTCCACAGGCTGGCACAGTGTGCACTAGCCTTGCGATCGGCACTTCAGCTGTCATGGAGATGTTTCCCACAAAGGTGACTAACATGATAGTGCTACCAGATGGGGCACTTACTACAGAAAATGAGGCCGACAGGCCCACGGTCAACAACCTGAAAGGGGTGGGATTGAATATGGCCACGCTCCCTCGAGAGATGCTCCACCTCTTGTAGGATGGAGTCACCACAGAACTTAGGACCCAAGAGAGTTGTACTCTGCAGGTGATGAGCGAGAAACGCATCAATATTGAGCAGTTAGGCCTATAGTGCAATGAGGTAGTGGAACAGAATAAGCAAATCATGCAGGTAGTGGAGGAGGCCTGCCGAATGGTCCTAGAGTTGGACATTTAGGCAGAAGAACTGGTTGAGGTGCATGTCTGCAAGTTGGCCACAAGGGTGCATGACGCTCGGACAGAGATGGCCAGGATTCAACTTGAGCTGAACCTGCATATCGCAGAATTGCAGTTGAGGGCTCAGCCTTCAACCCCGTTGGAAGTCAAGGAACAACGTGCCATCGCTATTGCAACAACAATAGCGGCAATTGACAATGTAGTAGCAGATTGCACGCAGCTTTTTGAACATCCATTCGAGGTCCAAACCACCCTCAGGAGGACCCGTATGTAGAGTTCCTAGAGACAGAGGCATGTGAGCTACAAAAAAGATATGATGAGGTCAAAGGGACCGTGCAGATGGTTGCCCTTACACAGAGGCTTGCACGAATGCAGGAGGCAAAGGTGCTTAAGGAATAGGTGGATGCCACTCGGCACAAAGAAGGGTTCCTAAAAGCACGCCTATAGTCATGGATAGAAGAGGCATATACGATCACAACTTCCATTGAAGGAAGGCTCGCGACACTGCAGGCAACTCAGCAGAATATTCAAGGTGGCAATTTAGTGGCAGCCACCGAGCAGAGAGTGGAAGAAGTCCAACAGGCGGTTGCTCAGTGCGTTGTCAAGGTTGCAGTCATCCAAACAGAGCTGGGAGGTCTTCACGCTTGCAGAGTGACTTGAGGGTGAGTCACGATGTTTGTGTTGGGGTCCTGTTGGGCACGGGATCCCCCCAAGGTAGTTTTTGGGCTAAAAGCCCATATTTTGATCAAATTTTGTAATCCAAGTGTAAAGACTCCGCATATTGTGGTCACGGAGCACGTAGGTGTTAAAGATTCATAGGGTTGTCTGCCCTTATTTTGGAAATGTAATGTTGGCTATAGAAGATCTACCCATGGTCCTGTTATCATCCAAAGAAACTCTCCTAGGTTGTATATCAGAGATGCTCGGGAACATTACAAACTCAACAAAAATGTTGGAAAATGGTGGATGAATGAAAGAAATGCTGCATATTCAAGCCAGATAACCACTTCTACTGTGCTTGACCCCATACATGGGTGAACACCCCCAGACTACAAGGATTTAGACCACCAATTACTCATAGTTTGAGGATAAGGTGATAATGGAGAAGACTGACCACACCAGCAGATGCACAGGATCTTATGATGGCCGACTGCAACCAGTTAAAAGGTCTGTAAATCTATTTTCTAATACACAGACAAGATGACAACTCTCTGGCACTAAAAGAATAGAAACCTGCATACAAATTCAATGATACATGCTAAATCCTAACACAGAGGTGGGATGACAGCCCCTCTAATGCTAACATTAACAACACATGAATAAATGCAAGACAGGCACAACCTGGAACAAGAAGAAGAAGTGGATAATGAGCAATTAACAGCAAAAGAAGCTTGCATTAGCTGAAAATGAAGACCAGACGCTGCAGGTATCACAGCAGTTACAATCTC
Source organism: Pinus tabuliformis (assembly GCA_031772625.1). Taxonomy (NCBI): domain Eukaryota; kingdom Viridiplantae; phylum Streptophyta; class Pinopsida; order Pinales; family Pinaceae; genus Pinus; species Pinus tabuliformis. The sequence continues at coordinate 16,354,094 of CM062804.1, forward strand.
CAGAAGTTGAACCTTACAGCAAAATAACACTCATCAACCCATTACATTTGTCTTCTGGATATATATAGAGGTTGGTTTACAAAATATCTCTGCTACTAAGCGTGGAGGTGTCAATAAATGATCACCAACCACATTTACAATATGAAATGGGCCTCTGCTGCAATTTTCAGAGCTTTAATGGACAAATCAGCCTGTTTAGATTGTCTGATCTCCTTCTCTAGCAGCTGGAATGAATTATGGATTAAACTCCATGGCTGATAAATGCTCTTCACTACTCGAGGTCGTCTTGTTTGTCCTTTTTCCATTCTGCTGTTTAATGTGGTTGTTGGAGCCATTAAATATGCAGGCATCGGATGATGGCTTCCTCCCTCCTTCGCAAGCTCGAGACAGTGAAAAGGAAATGAGATTTCATGGCAGGAGTAAGAGCAGGCTGGGGATAAATCTCAGCTATTGGATTGCAGAGATCAAAGGCGGAGATCGCTGGTGGGAGGAATCAGGAAGAACAGACGGAGTAAATAACAACCGTCGGATCGCAGAGATCAACGGATGTGATTAATTGACAGAGGCTATTGAAAGTTTAGTAGATGGGAAAATCTGGGCTGTCAGATTGCGAAAATTAACGGTGGTGATCGCATCGGGAAGAGCTATCGAGAGGCGGACGATCGGAGTTAACAAGGGCCGTCGGATCTGGACATGGCAGATCCGATGGTGATCACTATCGGAAGACGCGCATAGGTTAACGGCCGGGGAATCGTACGGGAGGCAGTGCGAATGGAGACACGTGGGCCGTTGGATCACTGTTGGGCAGATCCGATGGCTATCGGGCAGCGGAGTTGCTCGATGGTTAATGAGCGGGGGAATGGCAGTTTTTGCGGGCAGCGGTATTCCCTGCACCACCCATCAGTGTCCAGCGGTTTCCGTATAGCAGGCCACGATCCAACAAAAAGGTGTTGTGTGGCTTGCAGGTTCGGCGGGAAACCACCTTCCCCGCTACCTAACGGACACGCAAGTTACGGGAAGAGGGCTTCCGACTACCGTCGATCTGGCGATGGACGGTCAGATGAAAGGGAAAATGCACAATGTTTAATGTGTTGGAAAAGGGCTGCGAAGGGTTACGGAGGGGTGGGTCACATGAGCATAGGCTCAAAAGTTTAGCACCTGGGGCCTAAAGAAAAGGAGCTATACAGAGTTTGAAAAGAAAAACAAAGGTCGCGGGGGAAAGAAGAAATTTTGGAAACAAAGCGGAGAAATCGCGGCTCAAAGACCACACAGAATTAAACAGAGTATAAAAGGAGAACGAGGGGCAAAGGAAGCCAACAACTACGAGCACCATAGAAACCAAAACAACATTGTCCAATCTAATATTGACCTTTAAACAATGAAATTGTAGCAGAGCTAACACTGGCTCCTTCTGGGGATGAGATCCTCCTTGCAAGGTCTCAAGAACTGTAGACCAATGCCTTCATGCAAAACTCATCTTTAAAAACATTTGCCTAGTATCCATTGGGCATGGAGTCAACTAAGCATACAATAGAAACCTGTAAAAGAACATGATTACAATCATTAAGTCCGAAAAACTTAACACTTCAAAAATTGCCCATTTGCTGGGCCATCAAAATTGTTGCCTGTCCGGTTCATCATAAATCAACAAGACAGGATTTATTTGATCCTCCACCTCAAATAGTTTGGGAGATTTGAGCTTGGTGGGTAGATAGGGATCAAATTTCACTCCCTCTCTGTGTTTTCCTCCTTGGATGTTGTTAGGGTCCCACCCTAACCCCCTTATTTATGTAGTAGGATTGAGTCATAGTTATAGTTAAGTAAGGAGTCAATAAAGCCCATATTAATAATTGTAAGTGGTTAACCCGCAATTAATGACGGGACTACAGTTAGTTGCAAATGGGCCATGGTATTAGATAGATGGTATTAATAAGAACCATGGTATTGATCCATGGTATTCCATGTATGAGTCATATATAAAGGATAGAGACTCCCTGCGAGGAGCATCGTGTCTTATTTTGTAATCGAGCTCTGCTATATTGGAGGTTTCCCCCTCGAAGAGGCAAGTGAACATTGCTTTCTGAATAATAAAATACTTGCTCTTGTTTCTCACTATTCTATGTTCTGGGTATATTTCTTCACATGTTTTGTGTTCTAGTAATCGTCTTGTAGCTTAAGAGCATAACAAGTGGTATTAGAGCACTTTCCAGGGCAAGTGGGATCTCCATTTCTTGGCAAAAAAAAATTTTGGCTAGAGACGTGTTCCGGCGTCTTTAAACCACAGGATCTGTCATTGAGTGCATAAACCTACGGATTTGGGGAGGCATGCATACAGGAAATACAAGAGGTGGTCACGCTTGTTGGATTCCCTTGTAACCCCTGTGGGTACCCCTTCGAGTAGTAGCACATTAGACAAAACCGCGCACGGACTATCTTCCAAGTACCCTCTGGGTATATGGGAAGCCCCCTAGCTCCTTTGAAACCTCACCATAGATAAACTGTCAGCTGTCTTGCTGCTACAGTACACCGAGAACAGCACTCGAAGAGATTACTCACCCATATGATAGGGTAGTCGGGTTGTACGGCTAAGGGTATAGTTGATCCTCCTTAGTTAGAGCCCTGAAACATTGGGCCGAGTACTACTGTCAGACCCTTATGTATATTGCGATCTGTAGCACCTGACACTCCTCAAGACCATAGTTCCCTTTTCTATTTTGGGATCACGCATAATCTCTGCCAGATCAGATCTTGCAAGGGGGTTGGCAGCAGTAGCAGACATTAGTCCCGCAGTTCCGAGTTAGCAGACCAGCCTTTCCAATCTATTAGATCCATCAGATCTATAGCATCAATCTGTTTGTCGATCAGAGCTATCTAATTTGCCATTAAAATCTCTTAGATACACCAGATCTGAGTAGTTGTGTGGGGTTCCTATACTGGGGCGTGATTTTCATAGGACTTTTGGCAGCATTAACATTTTGAGGATTCGGCTACTGCAGTATTCCTAAGCAAGGAGTAAAACTCCATTAGGAGTCTGAGACCCCCCAGGGCGCTTATTGGTGATCTAGCCCATAAGAATTAGGACAACGAGCTGAGCAAGGTGGTACCATTCAATTGTTAGTGAAAAAAATTCTGGCGGTCCCAAATTTCAAGTACATCGGATCGGTGCATGGTAGAAACTAGAGCTCAAGCTATGGCCAATGAGAAGATCGACAAACTTGAACAATCCTTGCAAGCCATCCAAGCTCAGCTTGAAAAACTAAGTGACGCACTCTCTAAGGGCAAGGAGGAAGCCCGCGAGGAGGCGTATATTGACAATGGACATAGGGAGGGTGAGTCTAGCCACTCTCTTCACCTCTGGGGCACCCACCAACAATCCCGTCCGCGACCTCCCAAGCTGGATATGCATAAATTTGATGGTTCTAACCCAACCGCATGGGTAGCACAAATGGAGTAGTATTTCAATCTGAAAAACATATTAGATAATGAGACTCAGCTTATGGTGGGGAGCATGTACTTGGACAATGAAAGATGGCAATGGTGGGAATGGCATCAACGTTGCAATGGAAGTTTTACGACTTGGCCCACCTTTAAAAAAGCTCTTACAGAGCGCTTTGACTAGGAATCTGCTTTTTTGGGTCATCTCACTAAGCTCTGACAGACTGGCACAGTGGATGAATATGTTACAGCCTTTGAAGCCTTAGCTTTCCGCACTAGGGATCTCCTAGATGCATTCTACATGGAATGTTTTATCAGCAGTCTTAAAGAGGCCATACAAGCCCACATATGACTACACCACCCTCCCACATGGTCAGAGGCTTGCAAGGTAGCTCGTAACGTGGAACATGCATTAGCAGCCCAGTCCATTCTCCCAATTTTCACCGCCAAGGGTCGCCCCCACAAGCTCACAACACAACTCAAACACTTAAGGTTCAAAAGGTGTCACCTGCAGAAATGGCCGAAAGAAGAAAGCAGGAATTATGTTACTACTATGATGAAAAATACTCCCCGGGTCATAAATGCGAGCCCAAATGTTTTCAAATTGATGCCACTAATTACAGCCCATCGGTGGAAGCCCCACCACTTGAGGAACCGAAGGAGGTAGAAGAGGACAACCAGAAGGACAATGTCCCTAACGAACCAGTTATTTCGCTGCATGCTTTGGCAGGGATTTCTTCACCTCAAACTCTCAAAATCCGAGGTTTTATTAAACATCACCCAGTAGTAGTCTTGATTGATAGTGGAAGTACACACAATTTCATCCATCAAAAAGTCGCAGAAGCGGTGCATTATTTTGTACGAGCAGTTTCTAACTTCCAAGTCCAAGTTGTGGATGGGGGAACAATGAAATGTGAAGGCCGTTGTGAAAATGTCAAACTTCAAATGGGGGATTATCAGTTGAAGACCCACATGTTTTCCATACACATGGGAGGGTGCGACATTGTCCTCGGTGCTAAATGGCTTCGCACTCTTGGGCCAATCACAATGGATTTCCAGGAGTTATATATGAGCTTTAAGCAGAACAACTCCACACATACCCTCCGTGGACTCCAGGCGGGAGATCCCTCTATCATCAGCTCACATAGGATGGAAAAATTGCTAAAAAAGGGCCATCATGGAGTTATAGCTCAATTTAATACCATCCAGGCTGTCGAACCCAATTCTCTGCAAATTCATCCTGAGATGCAACAGATTTTAAATAACCATCTTCCAGTCTTTGACAAGCCTCATGAGCTTCCACCCTCGTGAGGGGAACATGATCATAGCATCACCTTGGTTCCAGGGGCCCAACCACCAAATGTGCACCCATACAGATATCTGTTCAGCCAAAAGAATGAAATAGAAAAAATAATCAAGGAACTTTTGGAAGCAGGTGTCATTCGTCCCAGTATTAGTCCTTATTCATCGTCGGTGGTCATGGTGCTCAAGAAAGATGGGGAATGGTGGATGTGTCCAGACTTCAGGGCCCTCAATAAGTTGATAGTCAAAGATAAATTTCCCATCCTAGTTGTTGATGATTTGTTGGATGAACTCAATGGGGCTCAATTCTTCATTAAGTTGGATCTTCGCTCAGGCTACCACCAAATTCGCATGAAGGAAGTCGAAATTCCAAAGACTACTTTAAAAACTCATGAAGGCCATTATGAGTTCCTGGTCATGCCATTCGGTCTTTGTAATGCACCATCTACTTTTCAGAGCCTTATGAACCACCTTCTCAAAACATATCTCAAGAAATTTGTCCTTGTCTTCTTCGATGACATCCTCATCTATAGTTGCACTTGGGCCGCACATCTTCAGCATGTAGATCTGCTCTTGCAACTGCTCCACAAGCATAAATTATTTGTTAATATGTCCAAATGTTCATTTGGCATGGAAGAAGTTGAGTATTTGGGCCACATTGTGTGGCGTGAAGGTGTCAAGGTGAACCCCAAAAAGATCCAGGCAATGCAGGATTGGCCTCAACCTAAGACCTTGAAGAGCTTGAGAGGATTTTTGGGTCTCACAGGCTATTATCGCAAATTTTTCCGCAATTATGGTCGCATTACGAAGCCCCTCACTCAAATCCTCAAGAAAAATTCATTCTTCTGGAATGATGATGCACAACAAGCATTTACAGCTCTCAAAAATGCCATGTGCTCAACTCCAGTCTTAGCACTACCTGATTTCACCAAATCTTTTGTCATTGAATGTGATGCTTCGGGTATGGGTATTGGGACGGTCTTAATGCAGGAAGGTCGACCCTTGGCCTTCACAAGCCAACAACTAAGTGGAAAGAATCTGGGACAATCTACCTATGAGAAGGAAATGATGGCCATCTTACATGTAGTAGATACCTGGCAACCTTACTTACTAGGGCGACGTTTCCAAATCCGCATAGACCATCAGAGTCTTAAATATTTTTTGGAGCAACACCTATCCTCCCCACAACAAAATAAATGGCTCGGCAAAATGCTGGGATATGATTATGAGATCATTTACAAGAAAGGGTGCGAAAATAGTGTAGCAGATGCATTATCTCGCCAATTTGAGGAGGAAAGTACCTTGCTCGCAATTTCCCTTCCCATTCCAGAGTGTATTGAAGAGGCTCGCAAGGAATGGTTTTCACATCCCTGGCTCTCCCAAATCATTACTCAATTGTAGGCGGATCCAAATTCCACCAAGGGTGAGATTCTTCGCTACAAGGACAAAGTCGTAATATCACCAACATCCACCCTCAAAAGTCGCATTTTGGCAGAATTGCACTCATCCCCCATTGTAGGACATTCAGAATTTCAGAAGACATATGCTCACACTAGAAGATCATTTTTTTGGACAGGCATGAAAAGGGACATCCTTACTTTTGTAGCGGAATGTGATGTCTTTCAACGCCACAAAGGGGAGATAGTCAAAGCACCATGCACATTACAACCGTTGCCCATCCCGGCATCTATATGGACGGAGGTTTCTATGGATTTCATTACAGGTCTTCCAAAGTCAGGAAAAAAGTCAGTCATCATGGTGGTTGTGGACCGACTTTCTAAGTATGCTCATTTCTGTGCCCTACCCCACCCGATTACACCGACTTTGATCGCTCAATCTTTCATGGATCAAATCTTCAAATTGCATGGCATGCCCACTTTTATTGTGTCTGATCGTGACCTGATCTTCACTAGTAATTTTTGGCAGGAACTCTCAGGCTACAAGGCACCCAACTAAAACTCAGTACTTCCTATCATCCACAAACGGATGGTCAAACTGAAGCCGTCAACAAATGTCTGGAAACCTACCTTAGGTGTTTCGCTTCAGAAAAGAAACATCTATGGGTACAGTGGTTGCCTCTAGTTGAATGGTGGTATAACACCAACTATCATGCCACAACCAAAGTGACTCCCTATGAAGCAGTTTATGGTCAACTCCCTCCTTCCCCTACTTCTTATATCAAGGGGTGCTCAAAGGTACAAGCAGTGGATCAACTCCTACAAAACCGCACAACCATGCTCGCCCATCTTAGAGAGAATCTTCATCAAGCTCAAAACCGCATGAAGCAACAGGTAGATCAACACCGTTCAGAGCGCCAATTTCAAGAAGGGGATCAGGTATTTTTGAGGATGCAACCATATAAGCAAACTTCACTCAAAGACAAGGGTTGTCATAAACTATCTCCAAAATTCTACGGACCATATCAAGTACTTTAGCGCATTGGAGAAGTGGCCTACAAGCTAGCTTTGCCACCCACTACAAAAATCCATCCAGTTTTCCATGTCTCATGCCTCAAGAAAGTGATTGGAAAAAATTGCAAAATTCAAACCAGTCTACCTGAATTGGATGAAGAAGGGTCAATCTGGCTCCAACCTGAACAGGTCCTAGACACATGAGAACAGCACCTGTGTGGCCGCATGATCAGGGAAGTCCTAGTCAAGTGGAAAGAAACCTCTTCGGAGGATGCAACCTGGGAACCAACCACTATTCTTCAGCAGTTTCTGCAGCTTCAGCCTTGAGGACAAGGTTATTCTTAAGGGGGAGGGCATGTTAGGGTCCCACCCTAACCCCCTTATTTATGTAGTAGGATCAAGTCATAGTTATAGTTAAGTAAGGAGTCAATAAGGCCCATATTAATAATTGTAAGTGGTTAACCCACAATTAATGACGGGACCACAGTTAGTTGCAAATGGGCCATGGTATTAGATAGATGGTATTAATAAGAACCATGGTATTGATCCATGGTATTGCATGTATGAGTCATATATAAAGGATAGAGACTCCCTGCAAGGAGCATCGTGTCTTATTTTGTAATCGAGCTCTGCTCTATTGGAGGTTGCCCCCTCAAAGAGGCAAGTGAACATTGCTTTCTGAATAATAAAATACTTGCTCTTGTTTCTCACTATTCTATGTTCTGGGTATATTTCTTCGCATATTTGGTGTTCTGGTAATCGTCTTGCAGGTTAAGAGCATAACAGATATTTTTCATGGGAGCACTTGTACACCTACTGAATAATCATGGCTACTGTGTACCTTATTTTGTCTTCTGTGGCCTGCACAACAAATATGAATGGTGTAACAAGGTTTTCATGTGTGGAAGACATAGAGACCTCATCTGCTCCTAAATATTTGTTTGAGCAATCCTCATCCAAGGAGGAATTCCAAGACTGCACATCCTCTTCCTCTGTTATATGATAAGCTGCCCTTTCATTCTGTGTGGAGGCCACCTGAACAAGTTTCAAAATATCAAGACTGAGATGATCAGCTTCAGCCTTGAGCATTGGATTTTGTTCTGCCTCAATGTTCAAGGGGAAATTGTGAGGGATTGTTATTTGATCAGATAGAGAAACAAAAGATGATGGAGATCTGTCCTCTCCCTTTTTAATTACTGGACTGGGGACAAAAGCAGGCTGAAAAATTGGCAAATATGCATAGCCATGTGAAGATGAGCTGGCTTCAGGCTCAAATTCTTGGAGGAAGGGATTTGCTGCTGTCTGGCACTGCTGGCCAACTTGTTGTTCTGCAGCTACAACAAATTGCTGAGCAGTGCCCTTGGATATTGCTTTCTCATAAGCAGCCCTTGTTAAAAAAGGAGCACCTTCCAAAACATGGACCTCCTCCTCATGGTGCACCTCTTCCATGACTATATTCTGTAAAAGGGGCCTCACCCCTTTATCTTCATTTGTATCTCTGTTTCTCTGCAAAACCTGCAACTACTCCTGTGCTCCTGTATATGGATTTGGAGTTGGAAGAGAAAAGGCACAAGGAGCTCCTGCTTCCTCAGAATACTACTCAGCCTCTAATCTGGAAACTGCAGAGGTCAATATTTCAATCATCCTAGCTAATTCATCTATTTCAGAATCATAGGATGATGAGGATTCACCTCCCTGTCTTCTTCTTTCAGCATCACCTTCGAGTCCTTCTGCAGCAATAATATTTGCCTCTACTTCAAAGGCTGCAGCTTGCATATCAGCCAAAGAAGTGCATCTTCTTTCTCTTAACAGCAGGCATAACTGAGAATTGAAGGCATTAGCGTAAGTAATCATTGCAGAAGCAAGGGAAGGTCTTATTTCAGCTGGCATTCTGCTATACATATGATTGAATCTGATATTGAAATCAGACAACAGCTCACCATCTTCTCTCTGCAAGCTCCCAAATTCAGAATGATAAAAGAGTAGATCTTTATTATTTCCCTAGTGCTTTAAAAATACATCATCTAGAGCATCAATGTCTGCAATAGACCTAGGGGGTAAATTTCTAAACCATTTTCTAGCTTCCCCATCTAGGCTTTGAACAAAAACCCTCATCCATACATCTTCTTCATTGATATCCAGGTTATCAGCATAGCTGTAAAAGGACTCTAAATGCTCTTCAGCTATTACTCCTTCTGCACCAGTAAACTTTGGCATAAATTCTTGATAATCTCCTGCAGGCATGGCATTCAAAGGGGAAGGCAAGACCAAGGGTCCATACCTAGCAGCAACTATTCTTTCTATCTTTGTAAGAGCTTGCTGGCCTGCCATGACTGAGGTATACAAAAAGGATACTGGTGGACTGAGTGAAATGAATCAATGAAAAGGATAATGGAGACAGAGGAATATGATGGACAACATGGTGCTTCTTTCTGTGAACTGAGGTCCAAAAGGGAAATGAATAACAAGGAGCTGCATGAATCTCTGAAGGTGACAATCACTAACAGAGATACATGGAATTTTTAAGGCTTACCTGACCCTGATGCTCCTTACTGCGATACTTTCTTCTGCTGAACGATCTTCTCAGGATCAGGCACTGGTTCAGCTGATGGTTTCTGAAAATTTCTTCTAGCATGCCTCACCAACTGCTCCAGAACTGCAATGTGGAGTCGCCAAAGGATGGTCTTCCACTAGTGGAGTTGCCAAATAGATGATTACAACCAAAACCTATGTTCAAACCTTGTCTATCATCAAAGTTCGAAGTTGTGTCATTCTCCCAGGGAAGCTGAGCTTCGATTCTCCTCTCCCCGACAACGGCACCAATTAATGTTATCATCCCAAGAAACTCTCCTAGGTTGTATATCAGAGATGCTTGGGAACATTACAAACTCAACAAAAATGTCAGAAAATGGTGGATGAATGAAATAAATGATGCATATTCAAGCCATATAACCACTTCTACTACCCCAGACATGGGTGAACACCCCCAGACTACAAGGCTTTAGACCACCAATTACTCACAGTTTGAGGATAAGGTGATAATGGATAAGACTAACCACACCAGTAGATGCATAGGATCCTGTGATGGTCAGCTGCAACCAGTTAAAAGGTCTGTAAATCTATTTTCTAATACATAGACAGGATGACAGCTCTCTGGCACTAAAAGAACAGAAACCTACATACAAATTCAATGATACATGCTAAATCCTAACACAGAGGTGGGATGATATCCCCTCTAATGCTAAGATTAACAGCACATGAATAAATGCAAGACAGGCACAGCCTGGAACAAGAAGAAGAAGTGGACAGTGAGCAATTAACAACAAAAGAAGCTTGCATTAGCTGAAAATGAAGACCAGATGCTGCAGGTATCACAACAGTTACAATCTCCAGAAGTTGAACCTTACAGCAAAATAACACTCATCCAACACTCATCAACCTATTACATTTGTCTTCTGGATATATATAGAGGTTGGTTTACAAAATATCTCTGCTACTAAGCGTGGAGGTGTCAATAAATGATCACCAACCACATTTACAATATGAAATGGGCCTCTGCTACAATTCTCAGAGCTTTAATGGACAAATCGGCCTGTTTAGATTGTCTGATGTCCTTCTCTGGCAGCTGGAATGAATTATGGATTAAACTCCATGCCTGATAAATGCTCTTCACTGCTCGAGGTCATCCTATTTATCCTTCCACCATTCTGTTGTTTAATGTGGTTGTTGGAGGCATTAACTGTGCAGGCACCGGATGATGGCTTCCTCCCTCCTTCGCAAGCTCGAGACAGTCAAAAGGAAATGATATTTCATGGTGGGAGTAAGAGCAGGCTGGGGATAAATCTCATCTGTTGGATAGTAGATATCAATGGTAGAGATCGCTGGCGGGAGGAATCAGGAAGAACAGACAGAGTAAATAACAACCGTCAGATTGCAGAGATCAATGGTTGCAATCAATTGACAGAGGCTATCGGAAGTTTAGTGGACGGGTGAATGTGGGCTGTCAGATCATGAAAATGAATGGTGCAGATTGCATCGGTAAGAGCTATCGGGAGGCGAACGATCAGATTTAATGAGGGCCGTCAGATCTGGACGCGGCAGATCTGACGGTGATCGCTATCTGAAGACGCACACAGGTTAACGACTGGGGAATCGTACGGGAGGCAGCGTGAATGGAGACACGTGGGCCGTCAGATCATTGTCGGGCAGATCTGACAGCTATCAGGTAGCGGAGTTGCTTGATGGTTAATGAGCTAGAGAATGGCAGTTTTCGCGGGCGGCAGTATTCCCTGCACCGTCCATCAGGGTCGAGCGGTTTCCGTATAGCGGGCCACGATCCAACAAAAAGGCACCGCGTGGCTTGCAGGTCCAGTGGGAAACTGCCTTCCCTATTTCCTAATGGATGCACAAGTTACAGGAAGAGGGCTTGCGACTATCGTCGATCTGGCGATGGACGGTCAGATGAAAGGGAAAATGCACAATGTTTAATGTGCAGGAAAAGGGATGCAAAGGGTTACGGAGGGGTGGGTCACATGAGCACGAGCTCAAAATTTTAGCACCCAGGGCCTAAAGAAAAGGAGCTATACAGAGTTTGAAAAAAAAAACAAAGGCCGCAGGGGAAAGAAGAAATTTTGGAAACAAAGCGGAGAAATCGGGGCTCAAAGACCACACAAGATTAAACAGAGTTTAAAAGGAGAATGAGGGGCAAAGGAAGCCAACAACTGCGAGCACCATAGCAACCAAAACAGCATTGTCCAATCTGATATTGACCTTTAAACAATGAAACTGTAGTAGATCTAACAGGTCCATGGACCATGGGATTGTATAAAAAGAGCTAATCTCTAATTAGATAAAGAGACATCGAACATGTAAGAAAGTCATAGCTCTAGAGAAAAAAGTGTAAGTCTTGGGTTTTAGCGTAGGTAGAGGCTCTGTAGCTGAGTGCGCAGAGGCCTAGGGTAGAAGTCCGTAGCTGAGTGCGCAGACCCCTGCAGCTAAGTGAGAAGGGCAGGTCGAGTCTATAATTGTCTGGAATTATCAATAAAGAGAAGTATTCTACAATTTTTGCGTCTTTATTTCCTGTTTATGCATCTTTTTATGTTGGCTATGAATTTCTCTTATAACTCTTATATGATGCGCGAATGTATGTAAATGTGTTGGTTAAGTGAATGCAAGTAAGAACAGTTGTTTACGCAAAGCTAACTAAGATCAGCTAAGAAGATAAGTAAGACACTTAGCATAGTTTGGGAGATATCGTAGGTTGCTGCCCTAGCAGTGCGAAAGTCCTTGAGCCACAGGTTAGGGCTATGCGAAAGCCAATTGTACCCTTTTGCAAAGGTGCTGAAGGGTCGAACATAGGGTTAAGCAACTTGCACGAAGGTAGGTATAGCCGGAATAAACCGACATCATAGCCATCTGAAGGGTGCAGAAACTTGGTTCCAGCATCCCCCCATATTGCTTCGGGTGAGACTTTAGTTCATGCTCCATGGGCTGATGCTGAAAAGGCTAGTAGTGTAGGGATTTATTTGGCTAAATAATGATGAACCTGGGTTAGGCCCACTCAAGCCAACAAGAACCTATCCATAACAGTGTCTTACAATCATGGTTGGAATATCTTGGGATATTAGAGTGGAAGCTTTACAAGCTGCTAAACAGAGATGGAAAATTTCATCTAATGAAATCAAGAATAGAGACCCCTTCAGTTTTAGGAATTTCCAAGCTGCAATATGCAGGGTACGGGATTATGTTCATATGGTCCTAGAAGAGGGCCCCAATTGGCTTGGATGTCAATATAGATGCCCCATAATTTGGTACCCTTCAGATGACTATAAAGTTGAGTATGAGTTAACGAAAGAAAGTAAGTTTGTAGCATTCCAGAAAGTCAGAAGTAAGAATGGATTCAAACACTACAGAGAGAATCCTTACCCGACTTACTCTTGAACCTTACTTCATGTAAACCATATCTTTGCATGAGGTCATGCAGAAAAGTAAGCCTGGGAGTGATGTTGGGCCTTGGAATTGGTATAATTCTTCACCTTATTTCCTTAGTTTATAGTTAGTTTTCCAAATCTTTCGAGCACAAATTATAATAATTTGAATGCCATAGAGTCCTAGAATGGAGTAATATTTGTTTTGTTATTTTACCTCATTATTGAATCAATTTGAAACTTGAAGATATCATTAACTCATGATTTGGGTCGATATTTGAGCAGGAAATATTTGATGTTGATTGTTGTTCCTTGAATAGCTAAGGAAGGCCGAGCCATGAGGAAATTGTGCGGTCTATTTTTGACTTGATGGCCATGGATGAACATTTTATTCACATGAGACAGTTGAAAAGAGGATCATGACCTACTATTCTAAGGAAGACGTTGTAGATTTCACAGCTTGAATTAAAGCATCTTGAGAATCTCCCGATTCTCAGGATAGCTTTACCATTTCAAATTTAGAATTATTTTGTAATATAAAAAGTAGGATTAAACTCCAGTAAAGTAGTTAATTATCCCTTTTAATTGTAAGACGAGACTGAAGAGACAAATTGTCTTGAGTTTTTACAGACTTCTCTTGTAATTTACTATTGCATGTTAATGAAGATTTCAGTGATTCAGTTTTAATCTAGTGCATTGAGTTAACTACAAGACGATTAATTCTAGTGACTGTGGTCCTAGTCCTAGGATGAATATTGTCTTCCTATGTATTATTATTGCATCCTACTTTCAAATTTTGAATGATTAATCATTTCTTATATCAAATCATTGTTTGCCAAATTTACTGTTACTATTTACAATCAATTGTAGCAGATAGCATTAAACAAGATTTCTTTTATAACATTATCTTTTGTTACTATTTTCCATAGGAAGTGTGAATTGTTAGCTTCAAAGATTTGGCATTTTTATGATAAATTCATTCTAGTTCCTTTATCACGGTTATCATTCCTTAGGAAACAAATTGGATTTCTCTATGATTCCCAAATAGGAACTTCAAAATTTATTTTTGTTATCAGAATGATTGTAGTTTAGAGGTATAAAGTGAGTATTCTTTTAGTAAATCTTTTATTGTTCCTTTCATTTCTCAGTTTCTGCTTCTTATTAGTCTCACTCAAAATAAGGTATTCTGAACAGTACCCTTGCACCAATTGTGAGGACACCCTTGCAATAAAACGATGAAATCCCAAGTTGCCATTCTAATGTGTAGAGGTTTAAGTTGATTCATTAGGAACAACTTACTACCCAACACTTTTACATGATGAGACTCCTTATCCCAACAAAATACTTCACATGACATGACCATAAAATTTTGAGCATTAATTACAAGGCCTCATAAGTGTGATACATGAAATTACATAGCTTTTATCTGACATTATGAACAAAGTTAAATCTCACCAATGCCAACTAGGCACCTAGAACAACTTTGTATCAGTTGCAAACTCTTCATAGAATCAATGAATAAAGACACAATAATGGCATCTATAAACAGAAATACCATAGGCATTGTCTTCTCAACTGTGAGAAATTTGAATATAAATTCATTAAATCAATAGGAAGAGGTATGTGCATCTGAGACAATAGCAAGAAAATTCACATTCACCATGGCAACAACAAAAATGAGTGAGCCCATATGTAGGTATGAAATGAATTGGAAACAATGAGTAGCTACAAATGACCTCCATAACAATAGAATTATAGCAGCAAGCTCAAAAAAATCATAGCTTCGTGTCAAGGTACCATTAACATGTTCATCAAGCCATTCACATCTCAACTAAGATCTCATCACCATAAGCAGTGACATATTATGTTCATAAAGGTTCATTGTCAACTTTTGTTACTGTACCATAATTAGTTAACCTCGTTTGTTTATCAATTCAGATTCATAATATACTCATCAAGCAACTAACCATCAGCATAGGGACTACGTATCAAAAATCATCATTGTATACAATAGCTCATCATATGCCCACTCAAGGCTATGAAGATTATACACTAGCAATAAATATATAACATATGAACTTCATATAAAATTTCCAAGTAACATTAAATAGACAGGAAGCAAAACAAAACACCTCCATCATACTAATCCATGCATCACCGATCTCCATTCACAACCTTCAACACTTTTGCAAAAATAGCATTAAGTCCTTTCTACATCACACTACAACCTCTGCTGCAAATAATATGAGTTTCATCAGGAAAATTATAGAAGCATCTCTAAATATGATGAGTTAGTCCAATCTCTCCAAACATAAACATAGATATACGTTACAAAGAAAATCATGATCAAGGTACAAACTGTTATGCAACTATCCTTTATATTCAAATCAGATCCTTGTAAGCATTAAGTCCTTTCTGCATCACAAATAGTGAGACACTACAACCTCTGCTGCAAATAATATGAGCTTCATCACACAAATTATAGAAGCATATTTGAATTGATGAGTTAATTCAATCTCTGCAAACATAAACATAGATCTATGTTGCAAAGCAAATCATGATCAAGGTACAAACTATCATGTAATTCTCCTTTGTATTCAAATTGGATCCCTATGAGCATTGGTGAGAAACATAGCATTCACATTTTATTTTTGCATTATACATATATCTCATAGATTTCGATATGTAAATATTTTTATTTTGATCCATATAAGTATCTAAAAGCTTCGATATTGTCCTTTACACACAGTGAGTATTCCCAGAAATCAAGTCTTAGATCTTTGTATGCAAGATCAATCACAAAAGAAACCATCAATTGCATATAGTGAGGAAATCCCTGCAAAATATTTCTCTGGATCACAAATTGATTCAATGAACCACATATTACTAATCCCTATCTAATTATGGTGTGTTTCTTATGCCTCTGTCTATATATTCAATGCATTTCAAGTTTTCAAGATCAATGCAGAATCATATCAACATGCATACAAATCATAATGTAGCCCAGGAATCTCTTCCACTCTTTCACATTACCAGTCAGCACTCCTTCAAAACTGACTCAATCCATAGCTTAATTTATGGCCAAATGTTTCATTCAGAGAATGAGATATTGATTGTGAAATTAATGTTGCATTACATCACACAAGACGAATGAGCCCATTTCTATGGAAGTCACACTTATTTTAATGCTACTGGCACACACTATACAATTCATGTGCATGCAATGTGGGCGATGATAATACTTCAACATAGATCATTCATCCATTCCAACTAATATATTTCATCGATAAATCATGGAAAACTAGCAACACTCGATTGGATGTGGCACTTAATCAAAAACACCAACTTTTCATAATCAATCCTTTGATTGATCCTGAAAGTGCAACATCTTATGGTGCACTTGACTAAATTCAGGACTTAAAAATAAGATCAAGCAGAAACCATTTGTAACACCCTTCTCCAACATTTACACAAGTTAACCAGTCTGTTGGGGTAAACATGTGATGAGAGGCTACTATGATATGGTTCGACTCCCCATGTATAGTTAAGGAAGTGGAATTGACACAACACAACCAACTTAACTTATACACATGCCACAGAACCCTCAAGAGCCAACCAACCCTTCCAAGTGATCAACCCTTGAGACAACTTAACATATTACTAACCTAGAGCCTCAGTCACTCCTATGAGATGGGAATGCATGCAACTAGGACCTTCCATTCACTCCCATAGCAAGGGCATGCCAGCAACTGGGGACGTTTTCAGCTAGTTCATAGCCAATACCCCAGATTTTGTGCCACTTTTTCAGGGCTAAGACTCGGGCCACTACCCAAAACTCCATGAAAACTTTAGGAATGAAAAGTAACATTGAAAAAATGATACTAATGAAAATCCTTAAGTAAATACTTGACTAGACCCCTACTAGCCATGACAAGCATTTTGTCAAATATGTCACAAATATGTAATCTACAGGTCATAACAACAAATATAAGCATAGGGGTCTCTTACTTATCTGAGAATCACTAAGAAGCATTGATTCCTTATCAAATTACTTGCATTATCATCTATTATGTCATATATCCGTTAATCATTCATTTGAAAATCAAAACATGATGAGAGCCATACATCATCACTATCATAAAACATACTCATAACAAACATATAAACAACATAAATAATAAGGATACAATAGCCATAAAATCCACATATAAATTAGTACATTTACACATGAAATATCAAGGAGAAGGAACTCTTATTAATAGGCACATAAGCCAACTAGGTATGGACTTCCACGACCCACCCAACCATAGATTGGCTGAACCAAATCTTTCTTTCAGCCAATCACCCATATGCCATATTACAAGCATGAATGTGGGACTCATAAAAAAAATCAACCAAGGCTTCCTGAGGCTAAACCACCTCACCCTCATCAATAGAACCAAGATTTACCACAATCCACACTGGATCACTAGGATCTAAATAAGCATGGATGCCATTGGATTTATCCACCTACACCGTGAGGAATTTTCTTGTCTCCTAGTCTTTAGGCTTTACCGCAATCCCCACCGAATCACTAGGCCCTAATCGAGACTCCACCCTACAGGATTTACTATATATCCTTCCATTCACTAGCTAAGGATTCCTAGGACTGATTGAGGGAACCCACCTCTAGTATTTATCATATATCCCACCATTCACTAGTCGAGGATTCCTAGGCCCATCGAGGTAACACAAGATCCCTCTTTACCGCAACCCACAGTCTGGTTTAGGGGTTACTAGGCCAAGGCTTTACCGCAACACAGTCTGATTCAAGGATCACTAGGCCATGCATTCTTTCTTTTAGATACCACCTCACTCAGTTTCAAATCCATCTGAAAATACAGCTCAACCAAAATATGAGAACCCCATCACACCATGGCTATCTAGAAATGGCAAGATTAGGCTGAAAAGGATTGTCACGCCTAGAAACACCCATGCTAATGACAACAAGAGAACTAAATACACACATGCATGTACCATGCATGCCAAATCGGGTAAGGGAATCACACATGCAAATTGATACCTGCAAATAATCTTGATGTAGTTGCTTGATCCTGCACTTCCTTGCTTTATCTTTGCTTCCTCTTGCCTTCCCCGCTAATCCGTGATCCAAAGATGAAGTTCTCCAAGAAAACTCTAAGTGTCCAAGGGTTTTTGAGAGAGAGAATAGAGGGAGAGCTCTAAGCTAAAATTGACAAAAATCTATGAAATGATCCTCAGAATCCTTTTTATTAATGAGGTCTATATTTTCTTCATTTTTCCATTATTTTCCTTCATTTTCCTCTTCACATGCAACATGTGACCTTTCAAATTTCCTTTATTTTGATAAATAAAATTCCAAATAATTCCACCTTTCCAAAGCCTTTTCCATTGTCTTTGCCAAATTCCTTATCCATAATAACCGAAATGAACACCCACTAGGATGTTTTTCCCAACATTTAGATTGGAATACATGTCCCATGACCTTGGTCTTATATTTTTTTACATGGATTTTTACCCAGGGCTATTACAGAACCCTACCCCTTGGGGGAACACCATCCTTGATGTCCAATGACACCTATAACAAGCAAGACCAATGAAAACAAAACATACTACCCATGGAGCTTTATAACAAATCTCGTTGTAGTATTTACACTGATATCCTACTGAAACATGACAGACATGCCATTTATTGGAGCTTTATAACACAACTCACTATGGTATTTACAATCCACATATACTTATAAACCACCAAATAAAAGGATATGATGCATGCATCCACGACAAGGTAATCTAGAGGCTCACACTTCCACCCTCAAAAGTAGTACTAGGATTCACCTCCTTCCTAGGAAGTCTGGAATCCACTATCAAAATCAAATCTGCATTCAATGTCTGGTGCCACAATCCTATGCCATTTTTCCTCTAAGTGAACAGTTACTGACTCATTGTTCTAGGACACACTCCCAATGTGCATCTGATTCCATATGGAAATGATAATGACCAAAACAAATCCATCCCTGACCTTCCCTTCTCTGCTAGACAATCCCTTGGGAAATCTAGTCATCCCCTTCTGTGCAGCGACTCACCTTCCAAGTTCCCTGAAATCCCCTATCACTGGCAATCCATCCCTTGGCAAGGCTTCCTCGCATCGTAAGTTCAAACAACCAAGGCATATACCTACCTCAAAACCATCATACCAGTCATAGCATGATCATGGAAATCAATGGACATTATTGGGTACCAATGTCCCACAACAACCATGCTCCTAAAACACATTACCAACATATTGTTGCCTATTTCAATTCCTTTTTTTGTTGTTGCCAACATACCACCCAAACCGGGAATTTCCATGATTTCCTGTACCAAGCACATAACTTCGATTAGAATTAAAATGAATTGAAATAAATCCAAATCATACCTCATTGGTATCTAATCAACAAGGTACACTTGCAATTATGTTCACTTCCTATCACAACAAGTCAAACTAGTTGTTTGATCATATCATCATGTATAAACATACCACATCCGGTTAACTCAAACACAATCATAATAAAAATCATAGATCACATGTAACCATCATAAATAAGAGTCATAGATCACATATAATCATCATAAATCAGAATCATATATCATATGTATAATAAAACTAAAATAAAATACGGATACTTATCCTTTAATCAGTCCTTACTTCTGCCTTTGTTCTTTCTGTACGCACACCCGATCAGTTTCCATACTTGGTAAGTTATGAGTGCCTTTGCTTCTCTTCAATCATTTACACATACACACAATACACATCACAACACGTACACCCACACAAGGCATACAACACCACACAATACATACACCTACACCCGATGTACAATGCAACACATGGACACCACACAATACATGTACCTACACCCTGTGTACAACACAACACATACACCTACATCTGGTGTACAACACAACACAATACATATACATACACATATTACAGCACAATGAATACACATCATGATACCATGGCTACACAATGTACTTACATAGTATTGCATGCTCGCAACACAGTATGTACGACATGCACACAATAACACATGTACACCAATACCATATGTACAACATGTACACAATACCACCTATACACATCACCACTTGCACAACGTCTGCACAACATCTCATGTACATGGCACCACCTACACAATGTGTACATAGCGCCACATGTACACCGCACCACCATTACAACATGTACACAATACCACATGTACACAACACCACACGCACAACATGTACATAACGCCATGTGCATGACATGTACATAGAACCACCTACACACAACACCATATGTACAACATGTACACAACACCACATGTACAATCATGCACACAACCCCATATGTGCATAGCACAACAAGTACAACATGCAAACAACACCATATGTACATAGCACTACATATACAACATGTACATAGGACCATATGTACACAACACCACATATCCAACATGTGCACAACACCATATGCACACAACACCACATATCCATCATGTGCATAGTACAATACGTACACAACACCACATATCCAACATGTACATAACACCATCTATACCCAACTCTACATATGCAATATGCACACATCACCATATATACAACAGTATCACTGCATATCCAAAACCACAGTGTCTCTACCAAGCAACCTTGCTTCCATTGTCTCTTTATCATCCATACTTATCTTATCATGTCACGGATCATGTTGTTTTCATTTCGTTGATGTATCTCTCAACATTACCTATCCATAACATAAACATAGGCATAGTATAAACACATAATATCAACTCATATCCACATGATACTGACCTCATAAATTCGTCGAGGCTAATCTTCCCACTTGATTCCCCATAAGGCCAGGAACCTCTCTCATGCCCTTCACTTGCATAAGAAATCATTCCTCCATGGAATGATCCTTGAAAGCCTTGTCAGACAATGAAATACATACATACATATATACATATAAACATCAACATAAAACAATCATGATCCCTCATGACCTTATCAGACAACTGCATACATATATATAAATATACATATAAACATTAGCATAAAAAAATCATGATCCCTAATGGCCCTGCCAGAAAACAATATACATACATACATATACATGTATACACATAAACATTAGCATAATCGTCATCACAACATAATTACCAGATATCATAAGGTTAAGGTTAAGATAACTCCCTTTATCCGTTCACAACATGCACAACATTGAGAAAAGCGGTTCCCAACATAGACAAGGCATTTGATACCTCAAATCTATTTGTTCTACCTTTCTCATGATCATATTGCCACTGTCCATTTACCACAATGGACCCAATCAATCCAACTAGTTTCCATACCCTTGCCTTCAGCTACCCTCATACATGCACCAAGCTTCATTTGAGTCTTACATTTCTTGTTGTATTTCATTCAGCTCTCCCCAAGCTCCACAAACTTTCTCCTTCCCATCCAAATCCCAAGACCCTCAAAACATAAAAGGAAAGAATCAAGAAAGTTAACAAGAAGAAAAAAATGAAAACCCAATAGAAATACGACACCACAATAGAGTGGCATGGTCCTGCACTAGACATAATCAAGACCGCAAATTAAGCACAAAAATTCATAAAAGACAAAAAGCACATGACTAGCAACAAACACCATGACTCAATTCTTATGACTCCCCAATGCCTCTAAGGGAAATCTCAACTTGAGCCTTCTCCAAGATTTCATTACAGTCTCTTTTTCCATGCAATCCCCTGCATTCTATTGCCATATACACACAACTGTCAATGTATAAATAAATATAACAATATTTGTTTACCTTACCTTGTTGTCTCAAGCAATCTTCCCTATAACTGAACACATCCATGCCATCTCTCAAGGGGCTCCAATTCCCTTGACAGATCCAGCTATAACTAGGAACCAACTGTTATGCCTATCAAATACATGTTCATGAATCTAGCACATACCCACATGATGTCAGAGAAAATCAAAGTTAAGAAGAATTCTTGTATTCTTGCAAAGTACCCATTCATTTGAAATTATAGTTTCTAAACATAGCCAAAGGAATTCTCACCCAATTCCTTTCTTTTAATTTTTTACTTTGTTGCAACCAAATCTTACTATGTTGTTATAGCTCCAAATCTCACTCTTGATGTTTGTGATGCTACACTCATGGCCTAGGGAAACCCCTCCTTCTAGACCTGGTCCAAATACTTAAAAAACAATGTTTTACTCCCTATACGCGACATTGCCCTGAGCTAAACGCGTGTGTACATGGGTATGTGTATACCCAACCCGTGTATATGTCTTAAAACACTTAAAAAAATTAAATCTCCTTAATTTCGGGTGGAGATCGCGGGTGTTACCTATTGATTACCTATTAGTGCCTGTGGCCCAACTATTCCCAACGAATTCCCAACTAAAAGACTACTTTGGGAGAAGTATAAAAGGCTTCAATGGGAAGGCCTAAGGGAGGAGAGAGGAGATAGAGAAAGATCACTCTGCTGAGATTATCCCTGACCAGGTCTGAAGATCCTTGTGCTTCCAGCACTTCCCCCATTACAGGAAACCCTTGTTTCCTTGTGTTATGATGTCTTTCTACTACTTGAGATATCTTGGAGTAAGTCATGGAAGGATTTTGTTGAATGCTTGAGACTAGAAAAATCCGGAGGACGCTTCCGCTTGGAGCCTACGAAAGGAAGACTCAAGTGCAATTATTCCTTTCTGTACTTTAGTTATCTATAATAAAAGAAACGCTTGTCTTGTTCCTGATATAAATCTTCTTCATGTTTATGATATCAATGTTATGATTCACATATGAATGGTTGTTTTTAATTGCATAACTAACTACCTTTCAGTATGCTATGAAGATGATTTCTTTATGATGCTTGGTCAATATACTGCTGTACTTTCTGGAATTGTTTGTTTTGCAGGTTGAAGGACTAAAAGGAACTCCAAGAGGGTTTGGACCCTAGCTGGATCTTCCCAAATGAAGGACCCCCAGGTGCACCCCTCTTTGCGTAGTTTGTTTATATAGCATTATGGCTATGTGGAATGCTTGTTTTTCTTTATAGATAACCCCCGCTCTGCTAGGGTATAAACCCAAGACCCTAGGGGACAATTCATCCCTTAACAGAATTGGCGACCATACTGGGGAACAACAGTATTGTTGTTCCTAGTTTGGGTTTGTTCAAGCCAATCAGGGCTCAACTTTTTATTTGCTTGATGTTACTATGTAGTCTGTTCCTGTAGGAACTTGAATTGTAAGTTTGATCAGTTTCTTCAGACTATTTTTTGTTTTTTCTTGAAATCTGTTATATACGTTATTTTTCTAGTTTACAGAAGCATATGTATGCATGTTTCCTAAAGCTGACTCACATATACGCGTGTTTCCTTCAACTGAATTGCATATACACGTAGCTGTGCACTAACACAGTCGCATATACCCTAAAATTTTCAAGATTTTTCAAATATTTTTGTTTCTGAAGATCTGTCTGTTGGTCTGAATATGTCCTGAACAGTTACTTTTCTGTGTCAGTCTTTATTTTTACAGCAAGTACGTGATTTCAAACTCTCTCCGGTTGTGGAAAGTGTGGTCTTGTTTTGTTTTATTGCAAGCATCATCGTTTTTGTTTAAGCACACAAGATTTCTTGCTAGGAATCTTGGCTGCTCTGATCTTTCAGGGGCAGGAAGATTGATCTCAATCTTTGTGTCAAATCCTGTTTTGGTGACCTTTTTGTTTGCGTGTCAAAACTACATTTTTGTGACCATCTACTTTTCTTTCTTTCCGAAATTTGTTGGTTGGAACTTTCTTGAAAATTGTCTTTTTGATATTTTGGTCTTTGTTGCCAAGCTCTTATTGCTGCTTTTGATTGTTAAGAGCATCTTGAAACACATTTTTTTTGTTGAGTTTTCATCCATTTTGTGTTGTCAACTTGCAAAGTGTTTTGTTGCCTATTCTTCAATCATAAAGTTTCAATCTTGTTGAGAGCACTTTTGAAAAGATGTTTTTGCTTTTGCTTTTGAAGAAAACTTCTTGAAAACTTGGTTTTGCTTTCTTGAACTTTGTTTTGATTTAGTTTCTTTTTGTGAATGAAAGTGCATTTTTGTTTATCTTGAAACTTGATTTTAGTGTAGAGATGAAAATGAGCATTAGCAACTCATATTCCATCTAAACATTTTAAGTGGCAAATTAGTATTAATAAACAAGTTACTTTCATTTCTTGATTTAGAGTAGTCTTAAGTCTTTCATCAGCATGTACTCATTTCATTAGGATAAATTTGTGCATATTTTTAGGACATCCATTGTTTTGTTAATTTTTGTGAGTGTGAAGCTTGAGTAAAAGAAAAGAAAAGAAAATTTGTTGCTTTCTTTGAAGTTTCTCTGAACCTAGTAGAAATTTCTTTCATCAAAGAACAAAACAAGTGCATTTGCACATAGTTTGGTTTTTATTAATTTCTTTTGCGTCAAAACACCACAAGTTTCATTTCCATATATCCCTTGACTTAAGGAACAGCCCATTTAAAAACAAGCGCTAATTAAAATACACTAAATTTTTTTTATAATTGTCAAGTTAGACACACCAACAAGTTTTAGGATATTTTAGGGCTTCAGATTAGGCGAGTGGAGAGAAAACTCTCCAAGGCCATTTAAACTGTCAAACATAGGAGTCTGAATAGTGAGTGAAAATCCAATATCGTTAGGGAGACCAAGAAAGCTCCGAATCTGGGAGTTAAGCACGAGCGTTTTTGAAGATAAGGAAGAGAGATACCCCCTCTCCTACTTGTCAGATCTTACCTCAAGACTGTTTTGCCTAGCTTCTGATATGAGTTGGTAACCTTAGTTGCTTCTCCTAGGGATCTACATAGGTGGCTGCAGAGGGGAATCCCGTGGCACTTGAGGTCGACGTTGTATCAATCTCAACGGTACTACTAGAGGGCACCCTTGCAAAGCTCGGGGGCTTACACTGGTGCAGGTTGTTGTTAGGAGGTCAGCGTAACTTCCTCTATTACCTTCGCTGGTAGGACTGGGTCGTCATTATCCCAGACTATCTTCGGAAGGCCCCTTACTTCACTTTCTTGTATTTTGGTGTCCGATCCTCATCACCTGGAGTGGAAATACTCGAAAGTTGTTTGACTGGCTGACATCTTTTAGGGACTTTTTAGTGTGTTCTCTGTGCTCTTAGTTGGCCTAGCTTTAATTTTTTCTTGAGTCTTTAGCTAGAACTTAATAAAAAATTCAAAGTGGTTGACCGATCACCTAGACGGTCTCGAAGACTTTGTGGTCTTTCACCACCAAGTTTAGAGCCTTCTCCTAGAAGGCGCAGAGGTAATACTGCCGATGGGTTTCATCCCATGGCAGCTGACGCATCAGGGATTGATCCTCCTCTCAGGGGCATTAGTGTTCACCATAGGCCTGGCACTTCCGCAGAATTAGAGAGGAACACTCCAGTTCTTTCTCGAGTTCTCTTTCAATCGGAAGATAACATTGAGGTAGAAGAATTCTCAGAGTCGTTAGCGGCTCTGAATTCTCCACTACCATCTAGCTATCCAGAAGTATTACAATACGTTGGGACTCCGACACATAGACCGTCAAGTCCAGGTCATATTACGCACTTACCATCGATGACCACTACTGGAAGCATGGCTTCTACTACAAGTGCTACAACTATGCAGACTCCAACATCAGTACAAGGGGGAGGAACTATTTCCATCCCCTCTGCATCTTTATTTGGGTTTTGTGCTAGCACATCTTTAGTTGGTTCTACCTCCATTCCTTCTACGAGTGGAAATTCCCAAGCCAATGCTTTTAGTTCTGGATTCTTCCCATTTGGCACCCATTCACAGGGTATTTTGTCAGTTCCATTTAGTTCCTCCACATCCATGATGGGTGAGTCGACTTCATTTCAGGGTTTTCCTTTTGGAAGTGGTCATATACCACATTCCAACCCGACGATAGGATCTATGCCTTTTTTCGCTACAGGACAAAGCAGTAATCCCTTTCAAGGTTGGACTAACCCTGCGGTTAGTAGTATGGGAACTGGGAATCAGTTTTTCGGCCGACAAGGGAATAGGCCGTACTCCACAGTTAACGCATTTCGAAGTATTCCTCCTTTAGCTTCTACTTGGAATCCTTATCAGGGGTTATCAACTCCTTATAATCCTTTAGGAGGGAGCTTCACTGGTTATGGAGGTTTCTCGGCCGAAGTTGTTCAAACTCTTAGTTTTGCTGGATCACAAGTTCTACCTTTTGGTTCTACTGGTTACTTCAGGCAGCCTGGTCCCTTCCAAAATCCAGGCCAATCTTTTCAGAACTTTGGGAGTTCCACCTAGTCTGGGTGGAATCCCCAAGGTCCTCCTAGGCTTCCTTTTCTGGCAACATTGAACTTGCCAGATCTCACAAAATTAACAAACGAACCAATCAAATACAATCCGACCTGGCCTCCAGTCCCAGCCAAACTCCCTTCAGACATTCCAAAGTTTGAAGGAAAGGGCAGTGAAGACCCGGGCGACCACATAACCACATTCCATTTGTGGTGCTCATCAAACTCCCTTATTGATGACTCGATTAGGTTGAGACTTTTTCAACACACCTTGACTGGTAATGCGGCCAAGTGGTATATAGAGTTGCCTAGGGGCAGCTTTACATCTTTCGCCGACTTAGCTAATATTTTCTTAAATCATTTCCAGTTGCCCATCCATTATGATGCCGGAACTGAACTTTTGGCCAATTTCCCTCAGGATATGGCAACTCACATTTCTGATCACATTCAGGAATGGAGATGGAGAAAGAGGCTCATAAAGCCGAAATTCCCCTGGAATACCGTCTCGAATGGTTTTTGAAATCTTTACAACCTGAAATCTCTAAGGATGTCTCCTTTTCCGGAGTCTATTCTAAGGAGCAAGCTATTTTTAGGGCCCAACAATTAGAGTTGATTTATTCTCAGTCTAGGACTCTACAAAAAATCTTTCCTGATGCTCTCGAGACAAAGGTTGATATAGCCAATTCGAAGCCAGGTCCCCATGCAGATGGTATTGTTGGATCGGTAGACAAAATGCGGTGAACCTGTTGAGCCAACTGCAGTAGTTGTCTTTACAAACTGCTTCTAACAACCAGGTCACATCGTCTAACCCTTCGTCTTCCCAACCCTCTTTAGTTAATGCCATCCAATCTATCAACCCCAAAGGAAATCAAAATTCTAATGGGAAGAAGAAAGGAAGAGGTAAGAAAAAGAGTCAAGATGGGAAGACTGACGCAAATAACCCTGGCATTAATGCCAGTAGTGGTGGAAATGAGTCTAGAAATAAAGTCAAGTTTCCATGCAAGATATGCAGTGGAGACCATTTAACTCATCTCAACCGAAAGATTCAAGGCGCTCAGCGCTTGTTAGGGCAACAAGGGACTTCTAGCTCTCAAGCTATGTTAACCAACCCTTTTCCCCAAGGGTAGCAAATGCTGGATGGCATGAATTCAAATCCTAGTACCTCTGCAGGGGGCAACCAGGAAGGGGAGAAATCATCAAATGTTTTCATCATGGGTTCTAACATCCATGTGGCCACTCGGTCGCGTGATTACGGTGAAGCTGAAACTTCCAAGGATAAATCAGTTCCTGAAACTACCAACCCACTTCATATTGAGTGACCCTCTGTCAAGAATATACCATGGATACCGAAAGGTTCCGCTAAACGCACGACTATCAACCCTAATGTTAGGGCAGCCCAGAATTACTCCATTGTTAAGGATCTGGCTCAGAGTCCATGTGCTATGTCCGCTTTGAAGGTACTCCAGTTGTGTCCTGCTCAAAGAAGTGCCTTGCTTTCGGAAATGGGGGCAGTGGATCCAAACAATTCCTTAGCTCTCACTTTTGATATGAATAATGTCAAAAAGAGACTTCCTCATCATATGGCTTTCCAGATAAAGTCTACTTACCGGAAAACTAATATTTTTCGAATAGTTATAGATGAGAGAGCTTCCACATGTGTCATGTCTATGTCATGTTGCAATGCCATTGGATCGCCTTCGATTGTTCCTTCACCTACCCTCTTGACAGCGTTTGATGGTCATTCTCATAGGCCATACGGGATTATCCCGGCCTTTCCTATATGTGTTGGAGGAAAGGTCGTTAATGTTGAAGTAGAAGTCATTGATGCTAACCTAGACTACAATCTCCTCTTAGGAAGGAACTGGATATATGAAATGGATGTCGTTGTTTCAACCATGTTTCGTGTCATTTTCTTTCCTCATGAGGGGAAATTTTTTAAGGTTGATCAATTGGATTATTCTCTAGTTGATCCTTAAGAAACTGCAGACTTTATTGTTCCCTTGGTAGATAACCCATATCTGCCTACTGAGAATCTAGGAGTCGGGATGTACTCTTCATTGATGGATCCGTTTGATCTTCCCCCTCCTACAGCTAGAATAGATACAATTTCATCCTCCAAGGACCCTTTATAGAAAGAGTTTGTTCAAGCTCATTATTTTTCAAATCCTGGACCCTTATCTTCATCTGTGACCACATCGGATGACGGCAAGGTGGGTGAAATAGAATCTTCTACGTCTGCAGCAGAGCTTAGATGTGAATCTACTGATAACTCTGCAGACAATCATCCTACTCCTTCCTCAGAGAAAGAGTTAGATGGCGATGTGGCTCATATTCAGACCCTTGATTCCACTTCTGTGTTGGATTGCTTGGATATTTTTTTCCATCTGACGAAGTGGTATTCGAAGCAATGACGGCAGTAGATCGAACTTTGGAAGATTTACATCATCGTTCACGTTTTCGTCCTCCTTTGCATGAAGTCGAATCTAGGTCCTCCAATCTGACTAGCGATGTTTGTATGATTCCTTCGGCTCCAACATAGTTATTCGCCAAAGGAAGTATATTGATTGGTTCGATAATTGTACCGATAAACATCCCTAGGAACAAGTTGGTGGAGCCCCCTGATGGGCTCTACCTCAAGAAGTACTTTACTTAAGTAGCAGCTAGGCAATGACTTCTTTGTACATTTTGTATATTTGTACATATCTCATTGAGAGTTTTTGATATCGACACTTTTTGGTCTGCTGTGGCAGGTGTTGATGGATGACTTGGTCTATTTTGGATTCGCTGATGGTGCTAGTTGGCACACTCGGAACCTCGCTTCTATAGCTTGGGTACTCTACTATCCAAATGGTTAGTTGATGGTGTCAAGGGGAGTATGCATTGGTCCTGCTTCAAATAATATGGCTGAGTATACTTCCATCATTAATTTACTATCCGAAGCAATTTCTTATGAAATCGATTCGTTGGTAGTCTATCTTGATTCACAATTGATAGTGTCACAATTGAATAACATTTATCGGGTAAGGGATCCATGTTTATATCACCAGTATTTAAGGGTGAGGTTGTTGCAAAGATCATTTACTTATATTAATTATTTTCACATTCCAAGATCCCATAATTGGTTAGCCGATTCTATTGCTAATCAAGCATTAGACTGGCACATCAATCATTCATCACAATAAAAGTAAACATCAAAAAGTCAAACTGTATATAACTATATATATATATATATATATATATATATATATATATATATATGTATCATAAAACATCTCGAGTGTACATAATTTTGTCCAAAATAATATACAAAAATTGGGACTCAAATGTCCATAATCATGTCCAGTACATCTAATGCCCCGAGTCAGGATGAGCAGCTAAGTAGGTAACTATTGCATTGGCCACACGCCTAAGAGTGCGAACCCAGTCTCGTGGCATGCCAACCACATGATGCTGCATATCTATAGGGAGATCCTCTATGGCTGCCATCGGTACTCGGTGAGTTAGTCTCACCAAGTGCCACTGAACTGTGTGTAGTAGTCGCTCTGTATCTGCAGCTGCCTCTTTGGCCCCTCGGCTGCGACGTCCATGCCGTGGGAACCCATCTGGTTGTACCGGCCCAATATCTGGAACATGATCATCATATTAGTCATTTGAATCCTATCAAAAATATTTTTTTCAAAATTCATTATTATATTTGAAAAATCACTAAAAAAAAAAAATTCATAAAATCAAAAAACACTTACCTATGTCGCCCCATGCTGCGGTCGGTGGTAATACTAGATCAGGATCTCCTTGGAATTCCAACCCAGCATAAGGGTAGTCATCTATGGCAATGATCTGCTGCTCCCACCAGGAGAAGAAGTCATCGTCAAATGCAGTCGGTGGGACGTCCCCACCTCCTAGACATTTCATCAAGTCAGCCCACCTACCCATTCGTGGATCTCATGGGGTGCTGATCGAAACCAGTACTCTAGGACGAAGGGTTGGGACCCTATCAAAGAAGAAAGAGCACAAGATAGTTCCATATCCGAAGTTTTTGGTCTGCCCTTTTTTGATAGAGGTAAGCTGGCTTTTCAGGTTGGCCAGAAGAGGAGTACACCAGTCAAATACAATGGTCAGACAGTCTACCACCAAGCTCATGGCTAGCTGTGATGCCTGGTGCAAAGAAGTTGATCCGTTCACTCTAGCTATGGTGAACAAGATTATCCTCAGCGATAAACTCTCCACATGTTTGATTGGAATTTGACTTCCAACCTTCTCTGGATGTCCCGGGCAGTATATATGTACGTAGTCCTCGATCGAGAGACTGCCTCATGATCTGCCCGTCGAGTGTACCACCTCTCCCCTCCGGGAAAGGCCTGTGATGAAATAAATGTCTTCAACCTCTATCTTGAGCGGCATCTGGTCAATCATAAATGCGTCATCCTCGATGCTCCAATAGTGAATGAGCATTTCCAGCAGGCGAGTGTTTGCTTTCATATTTGGCATTTTAAAGAATTTTAGCAAACCACATCCCTGTAAG
Organism: Pinus tabuliformis; assembly: GCA_031772625.1. NCBI lineage: Eukaryota > Viridiplantae > Streptophyta > Pinopsida > Pinales > Pinaceae > Pinus > Pinus tabuliformis. The sequence goes on from CM062804.1 coordinate 16,385,044, forward strand.
GCATCCAAAGCATTAGGATCGTTCATAACCTCATCATCCACTACGGCATGCTCTCTTTCTCTCCAAGTGATTGGCATCCTAAAGAAAAAATGAATTTAGACCGTTAGTTTTTTTGTTTGAAGATTTTGCGGCGTATACGCGGGTCCGTTTTACACACAGTCGCGTGTAGGGACTGCGTATACGTGGGTTTCATATATCCAACCTGCATATACACCGCGCAGAAATTTTTTACAAAAAATTCAATGGTAAAACTTAAATTAAAAATTCTAAAACTAGTCACAATTGGATACAAAACAAATCTAAGGGTTACCTGGTGAATTTTGAAGAAGTTGAACGGTTGAATTTGGCGTATGGAAAAGTTTGCTCCTTTTGCTCCACTCCTTTGACCTCAAACTCAAATGGTGAAAATGGTAGTCTAAAAACTATTTATAGGCTTTGAAAATGCAAAAAATTTTCAAAAATTGATTTTGTTTGGTCTCATGTAACCTTTAACTTGGGAGCTTGGAATGTCGAGAACGGTTTCATTTTCAAGATATTTTGGACGCTTTTTTGACAGTTTCGAGACGGTTCCATGACTGCTGACCCGTCATGGCAGGTATCGTTCTCTCACTAGCATATAGGTTAGGGAAGCCATTTTTCCGTTGCATTATGCATACTAGCCTCCATTTGTCGATACACTTGCCATAGGTTTTATCCCATTGTGTTATAGTTCGTAAACCACCTTCACTCGCTGATTTTTAAATCGTGACATGTTGGTAGAGCCATCCTTTTCATGGGCATCGTAGTTAGCACCTCACTGACATTTGTTGCCCATGCTGCTTTCATCTGCGTAAGCTCGGGAGTCCTCTATAGTCCCACCATGACTTATGCGATGAAGACTCATTCGTCTTTGCTTCGTTCTGGCCTTATACCCTAGAGGCTCCTTTGTGTTGAGTTGTACTACTGCATTGCATTTTGACCACTTGCACCTTTTGGCCTTGAGCTGGCTTCACTTGGACTCGTGTTTAAGCCAACTTTTGACCATGACGTCTGCAAAATCAAACTTGCATGCCCTTGACTTCTGCAACTTGACACACCTTGACCCATGGAAGGAACATACCTTTGAGTGTCTTTGACCAATTTTCACCTCCCTACATTGAGCATAGGAATGTTCCAATCCCAGGAACTAGATCATCTATTTCACTGACACTCGTTCTTTCCACTTTACTATAGCATTCTTTTATTCTTTTTACAGCTTAAAGAAAAAGACAAAAAAATTATATATTGCAAAAAGAGCGGGAACGGGACAATATTTCCACTTATTGTTGGCAGTTAGATTCAGTCGTGTCTCCCTTTAACAAAGCACTCAAAACAAAGTCTCCTCCATTTGGCCGGGATTTAGTTTGACTTAGGTACGCCTTAACCTTGTTATTGATTCAGTTATCCCCCCATTGGTTATCTATTCCAATCATATGGAGGGTTCGTTTGTGCCTCCTGCATGGCAAACTTATACAGAGTCATCATATGTTGCCACATAGTCACATTGAGTCGTGCTTTTTTTCAAGGGAAGTCAACCTGAGTCGGCCTCTCTGCGGTTTCTCTTGACTCATTTTTCAGTCGACCATCCCTAGTTGTTAGTATCTTGTCTATCATCACATTAGCTATATTGGTCCTTTACTCGTGCCGGTTTGATAAGGTCCCCATTGACTTCTTGCTAGTGGGTCTAGTCCTTATCGACGATGACATCTTGCTCTAAGGACAGACCTAGAGCTACACCCTGGCCCTATTTTCATTATTGATAGGGCACCTTGTGCTCAGAATTGATCAGTATCATGGGTCTTTGACTGAGTGGTTTCCCTTGTGTTCGACATCAGCTTACACATTGGGATTTGTGCAGTGCCTTGGTTTCCATTTGACCCTATTGGTGGATACCTCACCTCTGTGTTAGCTTTCATTATTGGTTGGTTCAGAGGGTTTCTGTCGCGTGCTAGCCACATTTTGTGTACATCGGAAACATGCTTCGGTTGGGTTACTACATCTTTTTCATCCAATTCCTTCCACATTATTGGCCTACGGGTTACACTCGCGCTAGATTGATGAAGGATGCCTTAATGCCTTCCTTCTAGCGGATCTTTCCCTATCGACTACAACTCATTGCTCTAGGGTCAAGATCTGGAGTCCATTTGGCAATACCTTGGGGTTTGCAGTCATTAGTGGTAGATCCTTTGCTATCGACAGTGGGAAACCATCATTTTCTCCTAATTGATAGATTCTTACAAGTGTTCAACTTCAGCTCATCTATTCACACTTGTTAGATTGTATTGGGTACCTTGACGCTCATTATCATTATCGGTGAGTAGTCTCGCATTTGTTAACAGTATACATCAATGATCGGTAATAAAACGATTTCTCACATGGTCGACTTCAGATCATTTATTCCCATGGTATAGAAATGTACCACGGCGGTCGGTGAAGATCTCAGGTTGTATCAGCATGCATTGGTTCACTTGACAGTTGCTCCAGTTGCTGCTAGTTGATACCATTCCACCTTATATGTTGCAGTCATTCATGGCAACATTCTATATGCTAGCACCTGAGTTTGTAGTGTAGTACCATATTACTCCATCATACTCAATTGGTATCTTTTGCGATCAGTCTTTGATATCAGTGATCTGTTTCATCCTTCAGCATCATTGACATTCTTATATGTGATATTCAGACATGTACTTGTTCGATCGTGATCAGATGATCCATTATGTATTTTCCAGTTCTTTATACTTGTATACTTAGTGGATCCGCTTGTACTTGATATGCATACATGCTTTACTTTCTCTGAGAATGGGTATGCCCACCTCAGATAGTGTTTCTTTCTGATCTCCTTTTATGGCTTGGCAGGCTGAACTCTGGTGAAGTCCTTCTCAGTTTTTGACAGATTTCCTTTCCATGTACTTACATAATATATTTCGGCCATCATGTACCCCTTCTGACCTCATATATTAGGGGGCATCTATTATAGCTCCAAATCTCACTCTTGATGTTTGTGATGCTGCACTCATGGCCTAGGGCAACCCCTCCTTCTAGACCTAGTCCAAATACTTAAAAAACAGTGTTTTACTCCCTATACGCGACATTGCCCTGAGCTAAATGCGTGTGTACGCAGGTCTGTGTATACCCAACCCGTGTATATGTCTTAAAACACTTAAAAAAAATTTGAATCTCCTTAATTTCAAGCGGAGATCGTGGGTTTTACCTGTTGATTACCTATTAGTGCCCATGGCCCAACTGTTCCCAACTAAAACACTACTTTGGGAGAAGTATAAAAGGCTTCAATGGGAAGGCCTAAGGGAGGAGAGAGGAGATAGAGAAAGATCACTTTGCTGAACTTATCCCTGACCAGGTCTAAAGATCCTTGTGCTTCCAGCACTTCCCCCATTACAATGAAACCCTTGTTTCCTTGTGTTATGATGTCTTTCTACTACTTGAGATATCTTGGAGTAAGTCATGGAAGGATTTTGTTGAAGGCATGAGGCTGGACAAATTCGGAGGATGGTTCTGCTTGGAGCCTACGAAAGGAAGACTCAGGTGAAATTATTCCTTTATGTACTTTAGTTATCTATAATAAAAGAAACACTTGTCTTGTTCCTGATATAAATCTTCTTCATGTTTATGATATCAATGTTATGATTTACATATAAATGGTTGTTTTTAATTGCATAACTAACTACCTTTCAGTATGCTATGAAGATGATTTCTTTATGATGCTTGGTCAATATACTGTTTTACTTTCTAGAATTGTTTGTTTTGCAGGTTGAATTACTAAAAGGAACTCCAAGAGGGTTTGGACCCTAGCTAGATCTTCCCAAACGAAGGACCCCCAGGTGCACCCCTCTTTGCATAGTTTGTTTATATTAGCATTATGGCTGTGTGGAATGCTCTTTTTTCTTTATAGATAACCCCCGCTCTGCTAGGGTATAAACCCAAGACCCTAGGGGACAATTCATCCCTTAACATATGTACTATCACATCACCTTGTTGTTAGTTATATAAACAATTCAAGTATTACCTTGTCATGCTAATACCAAGCATGTTGCCCTGCAACTATTTACACATGTCAACCACATGTTCCAAGGATCAAAACATCATGTCTATTAATTGAAATCAACCTTTACCAAGACTAACAACCATGTCATAATCAACCAACAGTCATTAGTCATACTACTACAACTAGCACCTACTTACAGTCAAGCACATATCAGTTGTCTCGACACGTATGCGTTAGTACAACCATCTTAAAACAAGACCATTCATTCGTGTAATATTTCAAACACATACTCATATCATGCAATTAATAAAACATTCAAACAACTTGCAAACATACCATGTTAAATAAATCAACTAGATGACATAATCAAACACTCAACCATCAAATAGACGACATAATCAAACTCATACCTTAATGTATCTCAGGGGAGGCTATCTTGTCTGCACAATTAATCTAGTTTAGCATGATATAAATTCACAACACATCAACTCAACATAAATAAGGTCATGATATCCATAACAGTAACTAGCTAATAGGTTCACCTCATAAGCTCATAAACAATTGTCATGCATGCATAACAATTACATATGCATCATTAGTCTAGATTAGTATGACATAATATCACAATATATTGACCCATACCTGAATTTCATAACCATGATCATCTGCATAGTTCAATCCAAATTAGCACAAAATGTAATAACATTAATACCTTAATTGTAATGACCATAATCATCAGGAATGTGACCACAATGCATACAACAATAGGTTACTATCATTCATGACTATCCGAGACATGTACATATGATCACATTGATTAACTAACATATATCATACATGTAACCACAAAAACCATTAACTAACAGGCATGTACATAACCCTAATGATTATAACAACCATTAACCAACATACTTGCATACCCATAATAAAATCTTGTATGACGATCTACTCTTACCCCGAAGTCTAGTGTTGCAACCTCAGTTTGATGTTCTGCATCTCCTGCTCTATCTTGGCCAACACATTAGAACCATAACATACCATAGCGTCATGATGACCTAATTGCATAAAATGACCTCATGATGCATGTCTGGCCTACTGTACATGCATAACCATAACCATGACAATGCATGCATAACAACATATAGACACTGACATGCATAACAAATGCATATACAACTGACATGCGTTCATGACAAGTGCATCCCAACAACAACATCATTAACTTTTACATGACAACACAACTGTAACAATGACCACTACCATTCATACCTAACAAGCACATATAAAACTTACATGCATGCATGACAAATAAATTCCGCCCATCGAGTACAAGGGGTGAACCATGCTCTGATACCACTCTATGGTATTAGATAACACCCAAAGAGAACAGAAACCAAAAATTCCCCAAAGAGAACATAACCCACTATGATACCACCCTATAACACCCTCCTCCCACATTTACCCAAGTTAACCAGTTTGTTGGGGTAAACATGCGATGAGAGGCTACTATGATGTAATTTGACTCCCCATGTAAAATTAAGTAAGTGGAACCGACACAACACAACCAATATGAACTTCTACACATGCCACAGAAACCTCAGGAGCCAACCAACCCTTCCAGGTGATCAACCCCTGAGACAACTTAACATCTTACTGACCTAGAGCCTCGGTCTCTCTCATGACATGGGCATGCATGCAACTGGGACCCTCCAGTCTCTCCCACAGGAAGGGCATGCCAACAACTAGGGACTTTTGCAGCTAGTTCAAAGCCAATGACCCCAGATTTTGTGCCATTTTTTTAGGGCCAGGACTTAGACCACTATCCAAAACTCCATGAAACCTTCAGGAATGAAAAGTAACAATGAAACAATGATACTAATGCAAATACTTGAAAAAATACTTGTTTGGACACCTACTAGCCATGATAGGAATTTCGTCAAACATGTCAAAAATATGTAATCCACAGGTCATAACAATAGATTTGAATAGGGGTCTCATACTTATCTGAGAATCGCTAAGAAGCATTTGTACCTTATCACATTAGCTACATTATCATCTCTTAGTCCATATATTTGTTGTTCATTAATTTATGAATCAAAACATGATGAGATCCATACATCATCACTTCATAAAGCATACTCATAACTAGCATATAAACAACAAAAATAATAAGGATACAACAACCACAATATCCACATATAAATCAGTACATTTACGCATGAAATATCAAGGAGAAGGAAATCTTATTATTGAATGCATAAGCCAACCAGGTATGGTACTTCCATGAACCCCACAACCATATATTAGTTGAACTAAATATTTGTTTCAGTCAATCAACCTCGTGCCATGTTCCAAACATGAATGTGGGTCATAACTGAAATCAATCAGGGCTTCCTAAGGCTACACCACCTCACCCTCATCAATAGAACCAGGCTTTACCACAATCCACACTGGATCACTAGACCCTAAACAAGCATGGATGTCACAAGATTTATCCACCTACACCATGAGGAATTTGCATGTCTCCTAGTCTCTAGTCTTTACCTCAATCCCCACTGGATCACTAGGCCCTAATTGAGACTCCACCCTCCAGGATTTACTGTATATCCTGCCATTCACCGTCCAAGGATTCCTATGCCTGATTGAGGGAACCCACCCCTAGGATTTACCTTATATCACACCATTCATCGATCGATGATTCCTAGGCCCACCGAAGTAACACAAATTTTTTCTTTACCACAACCCACAATCTGATTCAAGGGTTACTACGCCAAGGTTTTGCCACAATCCACAATCCAATTTAGGGATCACTAGGCCATGTGTTCTTTCTATTAGAGACCACCTCACTCAGTTTCGAATCCATCTGGCATTCCATCTCAACCAAAACATGAGAACCCCATCACACCATGGCTATCCGGAAATGGCAAGGCTGGGCTGAAAAACATTATCACACCTAGCAAGACCGATGCCAATGACAACAAGAGAACTGAATACACATGCATGTACCATGCATTCCAAATCTAGCAAGGAAATCCTGCATGCAAATCGATACCTCTAAATAATCTCATTGCAGTTTCTTGATCTCGTTCTTCCTTGCTTAATATTTGCTTCCTCTTGCCTTCTATCATCTTTGTTTTTCCTTGATCCAAAGCTAAAGTGCTCCAAGAAAACTTTGTGTGTCCAAGAGTGTGTGAGAGAGAGAATAGAGAGAGAGTTCTAGGCTAAAACTAAAAAGAAAAAGAAAGAAAGAAAAATATATATATATATATATATATATATGAAGTGATCCTCAGAAGTAGTTTTATTAATGAGGCCTCTATTTTCTTCAAATTTCCATTATTTTCCTTCATTTTCCTCCTCACATGCAACCCATGACCTTTCACCTTCTTTTTCTCCTAATTTCCTTTATTTTCATAAATAAAATTCCCAATAATTCCTCTTGTCTTTCCAAAGTCTTTTTCATTGCCTTTTCCAATTTCCTTAGCCATAATAACATGAATGAACATCCACTAGGACATTTTGCCCAACATTCAGCTTGGAATATGTGTCCCATGACCTTGGTCTTATATTTTTTTTTACATGGATTTTTAACTAGGGTTGTAACACCATTTCAATAATTAATTTCATACAACATTTTTGGACCAAAATGACTATTAAATAACCTTTTATGTTGAAGACAACAACATTTATCTTACCAAATCTTCCATGTTAGAAAAACTATATATATGACAGAGAAATGCAAGACATATAATATGTGGAAAAGCACAAACACATAAAACTAGAGAGACACAGATATACGTGGTTCACCCAGTTTGGACTGCATCCACCCTGAACAGCCAGTCCTTCCTTTCTATTATCCAGCAAAATGAAGAGACACAACCTACAACAGATCCGCTGTAATATCCTCTGTTTTCTCTCACAATCTCACCCTATGTTTCTCGCTCTAAGAATACACATATATTCCACAGCCTCAATACAATACCCTCACACAAGAGATGGGTTGCCTTCTAGGGAAAAAAAACCCTAAACTAAACATAAATTATACCGTCAGATCATCTGCCTAATGAATGGCCCAGATTGACTAGAAACTACTATACTTTTACAAGGCAATTTTACATCTGTTTTTAGCTTCGGGGGCAATGCCCCCCAACCCCCATGGGGGGGAAAAGTCCCCCCCACATGGAGGGGTGTACAATATTCCTTGGGTATACATCCAACTGAAACAAAGACCTCTAAATAATCATGCTCCACAACCAACATTCCACACCCAATGTGCACTGGCCCAACTGGTGTTGAAAAGATCTACCACTAACACCATGATTTCGTTATGAATATATTTATATGTGGACCTAACCGAAACATCAGAATTCGATCCACTACAATGATATGAAGGAGTTCACACTTGAATCACACCTAGAGCAACTTACTAATTTTGACCAAATATAACGACTAGATCAAACCACTTGCTTGCTTCCAAAAATTAATTGCATTCTCACTAAATCAAATCAACTTGTCATTTGGACCATAGGAATTTTAACAACTCCAATAAATTCCTTATTTTATGTGCACAACAAAAGCACTTAATTATTTTATGAATCGGATTATAAAATGAGAGTCGATTCTCATGATTAGATTCACCAAAAGTCAATACTTCTACATCATTATGAGGCCTAATATAGGAATTACAACTAGATCCAATGACTATGCATGGGTACAGGTAAGAGAAAGTGCGCTCAAGCCAGAGATCGATCCTCTACAGTTCCTAGGGTCCATCAATGAACATAGATGTCTTTTCAGTTATAATCATGTCCATATTGCAAGAATATTCACAACCATACTTCAGATTTCTTCTAATCGCACTCTAACATTCAGGCTTACATTGGACTCAGAATATTCCAACAGTCTTATCTATTCTATTATTATTTTTTGTTGGATACAAACCATTCTTTGTTTTGATTGCAGGTACTAGCACATATCAAAACAACTGTAAATTAATCTAGCTATGTTACAATGGATGAAATATTTAGAGACATCCATTTATTGAGCCTTTTCTAATACAGATCAAAGAAGAGTTATCAAGACAAAAATATTTGAAACAAATGTTGTTGAACCTTAATGAACCTCATTATCTTGGAGGAGCTCCCCCTGAAGTTATGCTTTCTGATTCATGCTCCCCCTGGGACCAAGCTATCATTATTTTTCTTTTTGTTGCTTTCTATTCCAGACTTTAACAGTTTGATCTCTTTCTTTTGGCAACTTCTTTCTTCTCTAGATTCTTTTGGAGCTCACTTGCAGGTTGATTTGATGCATGTTGAAAATATTTGCACCAAAACTCTTTTTCCTCCATCTAGACTCCATGATGGCCAAGGGAAGCTTACATTCTTTGGCCATATGGAGAATATTATCACAAGTAAAACATCTTATATTCCCAACAAACATAGGAAAGGGATCAGATTCTTTATTGATCTCCTTTCTATTTCATATGCCATGAACCCTACAATCAACATATTTATGCCTGAATTCATATACACATAATAGTAACCATGAAATGTACTATTATAACTGGCCAAAGATGAGCTTGCATAACGTGTTCTTTTGTTTGATTTCTTCTTATGATGCATGCTTCTGCATTTTTTAGCAATATGCCCAAGCTTTTGACAAATAAAGAATTTAACTAATCTTTAGGATGTAGATGATATGTTTGGCACAACCTTTGCCTCCTTTGATTGTTGGTTTTTCTATTGTCTTCTACTCTTGTTATTCTCACTGCTTGCACCATAATTTTCTATTGGTCATTTAAATTTTGCTTCTCAACTCATTTCTCCCTTGTGCAAGTTATGATCTAGAGACTTTTGGCTAATCTCCAAGTAAGTGGCTTTCTCTTTTATATCACTTCTCAATGCAGCCACTTATGCTTCCGATATTTCACATTGCACTTATTTCTCCTTATATTTCTTCCTCATTCCTTCTTCAACCCACCTTCCTTCATCTAGTTGAGCCTTTAATTGAATGATTTTTTCTTTGTATGCACATTCCATCTCATCAAATATTTGTAGTAGGTTTTGCTGGTTTTTGTTTTCGTCTGAGAGCTTTTAAATTTATGTTTCTAGGGTTGTTATCTTGCAATATTCTTCTATTTCATAATATGATTTCTCTGCAAAAGGGTTTCCTCCACTTCTCTCCAAAAGATCAAACTGAATTGATTGATTATCTTCTTCTAAACCATCGATCTCAAGAGAATCACTATCACTACATGCATAAGGAAATGTACAACTAGATATAAGATGATCACTACATTTACCTTCATCATTCTTTACCAACAAGAAGAGGGGTTCTTCTGAATTAGAAATCTTCTTCACTTGTTTGTTGCTCTTTCTATTCTATGACTACTTCCTCTTATTCTTGGCCATGGCCCACGGTCTACTCTCAAGCGATTAAGCTTCACCAGGAGACCCTTCTCTGATACCAATTGTTGGAAGTGATATCACTACTAAAAGGGGGCGGTGAATCAATAGTTACTGTGATTCTACATTTTTTGTCTCTTTTTACCAAAGCACAATAATCATTAACCCATCAGCAGAACTTATGAAACCAGCATGAAATTAATGTCTAAAAACATGTAGAATCATCACAACTATAACATAAAACACCATAAATAATAGGAAAGAATGCACACAAGAGGACACAAATGTATCTAGTGAAAAACCCCCTAGAGGGAAAAAAAACAACCCTTTTTTGTTGTTGTTCAAATCTTCTATTAAGCATTGAACAAATTTTTACATGGAAGAGCTAGAACCCACTAGATGGAAGACTCGACTACGATGATGGCCTACTAGCAACACCAGATAGAAAGACTCTTCTCTCACGACTCTACGAAAACCCATTCGTTGTAATCCGCCATGACTAACGAGCCTCACCCAACACTACTAAACTCTGGAGAAAATTGCTTCCCATTATGATTTTCCAACTAGAAGGCTCCTTCCTTTTGTACACATTATTTGTTATGAAACCTCAACACCTTCAACACATCCTTGCGAACCACGTTTCAAAATTTATTTGACTGGGTTCTCAAATATGCTCAGCATGAGCAACCCAACATCCTCTCTGATCTGAAAATAAAGACTGATAAGAGCATCACTCAACTTGTTAGCCTCCTGTTGCAACAGGTGTTCATCTTTCATGATTGACATTTTTTCATGCCAAATATGTCATACTTTGCATGCTGTAATGCTCCATATTTCCAAAAGAGGCCATGAAAGTGTGCCAGTCTAAGTGCCACTACTATATTCCAATTTTGATAAATTAACCATTTTTGAAGAATTTTGGTTAAGGGAAGTCCAAACAGCCTAATCTTGGCTTCCCTAGGTTTCAATTTCTTGTTTTACAATATAGAGAATCATTATCTGTCCAAACAGTTTAATCTTGGCAGATTTGTAGATAGGTAGAGAAACAAAGGAGCCCAACTGCTTAATCTGGGCCCTTGGAAGAAATAAGTGTACATTTAGATAGGAGGACAACAAAAAGAAAAAGCAATCAGGGTCTGCAAGTCTAAGTGCACCCATGCAAAAAGAAGAAAAAATGTTAGGTAAGTAGGCTGGGTAGGTAGTTTTGTGTTGCAGAATCAAGCTGTGTGGTCCATTTCATGTTTTCAGGTGTTATATCTTCACAGATCACAGTTATGATGTAGTTTTCCATTTGGAGGAGCTCAAGCGAGGCATGTCTAACTCCCCCTTCTTCTTATTTCCCAAATCACTCACTAACTTCCCTGAAGGGGTCAAGATCTGCTTGATACCTCTTAGTTTCATCATTTTCCATATCATTTGCCTTGGTAAAGATCTGCTTTACTCAAGGCATGTTCATACTTCCTCTATGAATCATTTTCCCCCCTAATAGCCTAATATTCACATACTTAGCGCTTTCTTATCACTTGTCATATTAACTACTAATTTTACTATGTAGCTCCCTATCTATCTCCCCTTCCCCTACTAAAAATATGTTAATAACTCCCCTATGTACATATTCCCACCCCTTGGCATTATAGCCACATTTATCAAGTCCGGGAAATAGTAGTCCATCTGGGGCCCCTACTAACCCTTCCGTGTCCTAACCTGGAGTTAGTCTGACATCTGGTCATACTAATAACCATTTCCCCTAAGTCCTAACCCTACAATATTCATCTCTCGCCCTTATCCTAAGGTCGTGCATATAAATATATTTTCCCCGCTTGTATATAACCCATAAAACCCATTTTTAGTAAGGTTTCCCCCTCGCCGGATTAAACCACACATAATAAAATATGCGTGGGCCCCGTTTTTAACCGTCCGCCGCCTTACTCGTGCCGCCAACCATCAGATCTAGCGCGCCCAAGATCTACGGTGGGCGGGTCTTTTTGTGCCCAGACATGCCGAGGGTTAGCGCCTGGGAGATGGGCGGTTTTCCCGTCATACTCCCGCCACGCATCACCCTCCCGGCTGTGGCAGAGCCCCCTCCTCCAAAACCGCCTACGCACAAAAGTGGTGCGCCTGAAATTGGATACCGTCGTCCCCTGTGTGACGTCACCCTGCCATGTCTCCCCCATGACGTCATCAACCTAGGTCACCTCCATGCCACCGTGTCCTTGCCACATCATTGCCACATCATCACCTCCACCGTATTGCCACGTCACCCGGCCGTACTGCTGACGTCACCCTGCCACGTCACCGTCGTACTGGGACCCACCACTAACGTCACCGTCAAAAAAAGCGCGAAAGGCGTAAATCGCAGCCTAGGAAGCCCGGAATCAAAATCTGAGGCAGTTTTTGATGCGCGATTAGCGCCTAGTGCTAATCGCACATCGCTAAGGGAAATAGGCCAAAATGGAAAGCCCTTTCGTGACTCGGCCTCCAGCAGGCCCGAAAGGTGCAGAATGACATGAATTTCTTCGCGCAGCATTCAAAAAGGGGAAAACACAGTTTTAAAAGCAAACAGAGGGCTGAACAGCAGCCATGAAAGGTCGATGCAGCAGTTTAAAGAGTATCAGAAGTGAGAAAGGCACACATTCAGTGCCAAAGCATATCAAAGAAGCGGCAAAGAGTATCAGTCGAATGTTTTTTAAAGAAAAACTTTTATTCCCAATGCAGGTGAACATTGAATGACCTCCAACAAAGTCAAAGAAAACGGTGGAGCTATTTCAAAACTCTCAAATCACAGTTAATGCACCTCGGAACCACTCAAGAGCATGGATCAAAACCCAAAGCACAGTTATGGCTAAGTGATTAGCACAGAGCCATAAAGGCAACACATTAATTCCTTTTTGATACAGCTGCCCCAACGCAGCTCGAGGATATTTTCCCACATTTATTTCAGACATGTGTTAGGTTAAAGACACTTATTGCAGCAGATCTGTCTGAGATCTGATTTTATAGATATTTTATCTATAAAACAACCCTAATCCATTGTTTTAAGGGTTGGTTGGTTGTATAGCTCCGAGAGAGACTCGCTCTGTATACATGATGTTTTACTTAATCAAAAACTGCTGAAAATCTTGGAGGAATGACTGTGTGCTGCATATTAATGTTTTGAAGAATTGAATGTGGAATTCTTGTTCTGCAACATGACTCAATAAGTGTTTCTTACCTTTGTTTTCCATTGATGTACCATCTAAAATAGCAGAAAGAATGAATGGTTTAGAATTGGTTTAATTGCCCTCTATGCTCAATTTCTGTTGTTTCTTTATGTTTTCATCTAAATTAGTAATGAATATGAATTCCCTGTGGCTCATATTTACCCTAATTCACCCATGTTTGACAGTTATCTAGGGATTCTTCACTGCTCCTAGGTAGAGCTCATTCACCTTCCCTCTGCTAAGCTGAATGAGAGATTCTTAACTGCCTCTCATTCCTAGCCCTCATTCCATCCTTTTTAGCTTGAATCATTGTTTCATGTGCAGCTATCTTGCTCCATATTCCCTCTTGTGACCAAGATAACGCACCAGCAGTCCTACTCCTTGACTCCACGCCCAATGGTTCTAAAACTTTCATGCTATCCCTGCCTCTTTACTTGAAAGCATCATCCTTCCCACCAAAACCAAAACAAAACCCCTTGTACTCAATAACTAGCCTAAAATCATCATCAACAAAGCTAAATCCTAAAGAGAGAGCCCTCTCTGACTGTTGGTGGGCTAGCACCTGCAGTCCAAAGATTGGTTTGTGGTTACCTCGGCCGTATCCTTTAAGGAGCTTTAAGGACAACCTAAGTGATAACATAATGGTGACTCCACTGGGGAGCAACCTCAGTTAATCTCAAAAATTAAGTTGGAAAGCTCCACTGGGAAAAAACAATGAATTTTCCAATTGCTGCATATTCCTTAAAACTACAGATGAAGCCTGAATGTCAAGCAGGAAGCCTTTGAAACTGATTCTTGCTTTGCATTTACAGGAGCAAACAAATGCTGCTTCAGTCAAACTTCGTGCTAGTTTTAAGTTATACATAGCTATTTCAAAATTTGATCAGTTCCTTGCTAATTCTAAAAAGCATTCATAGAAAATACCAAAACAAGTTCAGAATATGGCTCCCAAAAGGAATTCACGGTATACAAGGTCAAATCTAGACCCAAACCCCCCAGCTATTTGTGAAAATCCCAATTTAATCCCAAGGAACCTCAGGAAGCTAGAGCAAAGAGAAGATTTTGTTGACTTTAGCCCTGAAGCAGAGGTGCCAAGTTGTGTTCCAACCCCTGTCAAGGTTTTATTTCATTCAACCCCCACTTCCCCTTGTTCATCATCCATCTCTCAAAGCACTCCTTCCACACCTCCATTTACTGCACATACTCCCATTACCGCTGTTGTTATAGCCGTTCCAGCTATTCCTGTTGTTCCACTTATCCCCGTAAACATGGCTAATAGATATGCACCCCTGCAATTACCTGCTAATCCAGGGGCTATGCCTCAGGATTATCAAACTAAAATCACATATTTTGATGGAACTGATTCTTGCACAGCCCTTCAGCCTACAAAGAAGATGCAAGAGTATTTTGAGAACTATGAGATAGATGACAATAGCGTGAGAATGAAGATTTGCATCCAAAGTTTGGCAGGTGATGTTAGAACTTGGTTTAGATCACTCACAGCCAATTCCATAGTAGACCCAGAAGCCTTATACCAGTCATTTATCAACAGATGGGAGAAAAAGAAATACCCCTTGCACATATTATCTGAATATGACACCATCAAAAGAGGTCCTCAGGAATCTCTCTTGGACTATTGTGCAAGATTTAATAATGTTTATAATGCAATACCACAGAATTTAAGACCTCCACCTGATCTTGCTTTGTATAAATTCCCTGATGGTTTTGACACTGACATGGCTTATCAGTTAAGGAAAAGAGCCCCTCAAACACTTGCAGACATGCAAAATGTTGTTGTTAGCGTAGAGGCAAATCTAATTGCCAAAAGAAACAGAGCTAGAACTGAGAGAAGAACCACCTTTAAAGAGGAACCCTCAGCCTTAGATCAAAAGCTGGATGTTATTATCAGTGGCATGCACAGGCTGGGAGACAGAGTAGAGAGTGTTGAGAGGAAATCATCATGGGAAGGACAATAACCTAATACCATAAGGAACCCAAATTTCCGGAAAACTCAGAATACAAATGCTGGTAGGTCTAGCCCAGACCATGATGTAAGGCCTCCTTTTCATGAAAATTGCGCTGAAGCATCTACATCTAGTGAACAGACGGAAGATACTCACATGAACTTGGTGGATTCGAAGGCTGAGCAACAAATTTTTCTAACTCAACAAGACCAAGATGAGCATGACCTTAATCAATTTCAGACTAAGTCTGGTGAGTCTTTTGATTTTAAACAAGGCTGTGATATTGTTGTGTATGAGGTCCACAAACAATATAAGCTGAGGACAAGAACCATAGATGTGCCTGAAAAGGTTAAACCAAATGATACCAAGCAGCTGAAGAAGATCAAAGAAAAGGTTGCCCTCATAGAAACTGCTGGTAAAACAGTCCCTAATCCAAAGGATGTCACCATAGAGGAGGTCACGGACATGCAGTCCTCTAATGATCAGCCTCTGCCACCTTCTTCCTCAAAAGAAAATTTGAACAACGTTCCAAAAAGCCCTCATAATATTGAAAAACCGCAAGCAATTACTTCCCTTAACACCGATAAACAAGACCAAATTGCTGATACTCCAATAGAAAAAGGGAAGTCTGCCTCTCAAAATACTAAAACCCAATCTGAAAAATCATTTAACTTAGAGGCAGAAATAGGTAAACTGAAGATATCCATCCCCTTATCTGAACTTGCCAAACATGATGTGTATAGGCAACAAATTCAAAGATCACTTCAAATGCCAGAGGTTAAGGATGATGTGAATGTTCTTGATGATCATCCTGAACTGTTGTTCGGTCCAGAAGTTAATGGAAAATCAACATATGGATCTGTTCTACCTTTTTATGTCAGTTTGCACATACATGACAAAGTCTTGCACAACGCTATGTTTGACTCAGGTGCCTCACACGACCTTATGCCCAAAGCTGTAATGGAAAAACTGAACCTTGATGTTACAAGACCCTACAAAGATCTATTCTCCTTTGACTCAAGTCAAGTCAAGTGTTTAGGCCTCATCAAAGACTTGTGTGTCTCCTTAGTCCAATATCCCAACAAGACAATCCTCATGGATGTGGTGGTTGCTGACATTCCACCAAAGTATGGCATGCTATTATCAAGATCTTGGGGGGCAAAACTCCAAGGATCCCTCCAATTAGACCTCTCTTATGCCACTATATCTGTCTTTGGGCAACCAAAGAGACTATATAGAGAAACACTGATGAAGTATGTGGTAACTAGTGAGGACAAGCCCCAAAATTTTCCTATTCACTCAATCCATTCTGATATGGATTCTTTTATTTTATTTAATGATGAAACAGGTCCTCCAATTGATGATAAGCCATTGGCTTTAGAACTGAACACACACACCGATGAAGAATTGGTTTCCCATACTGATGAAACTGTCAAAACAATCAAGGCAACCAACATACATGAAAAACCTCCCCAAACAGAAATTTCAAATCTGCCCAATCCTAAAGTGACTGAAACTCTTGATACTAACCACAAGCAAGAAATCACATGGTATTTAGAGTTTGATGGCTCTGTCAACAAGTTAGGAGCAGGGGCAGGTGTCTGGATTCACAATACACATAACAATCATGCAGAAGGTCATGCCTACAGACTAAATTTCAAATGCACCAATAACATGGCAGAGTATGAGGCTCTCCTTTTAGGCCTTAAACTTGATATTATTTATTGACGATTTCTCCAGGTTTGTCTGGTTAGGACTTATGAAGCACAAAGATGAAGCATTCGAAAAATTCAAGACCTTCAAAGCCTTGGTTGAAAATGAATCAGGTCACAAAATTAAGTGCCTCAGATCTGACAGAGGTGGGGAATTTACTTCAAATGAATTTTTCGATTTCTGTGATGAACATGGGATAAGGAGAGAATTCTCTACAGCTAGAACTCCTCAGCAAAATGGAGTTGTTGAAAGAATGAACAGAACAATCCAACAAATGGCTCGTGCTATGCTTGATGAATCAGGAACTCCCGCAACTTTCTGGGGTGAAGCTGCACATGCTGCGGTTATTATTCTCAACAAAACAAATGTCCGGGTGAACAGCACTCAAACTCCTCATGAGCTCTGGAGTGGTAAAACTCCTTCGGTAAAGCACTTCAAAATCTTTGGGAGAAAATGCTATATCAAGAATACTGATGAGCAGCTTGGCAAACTTGAACCTAGAGCAGATGAAGGCATTCTTCTTGGCTATTCTCCACATAGCAAAGCATACAAATGCTACAATAAAAGACTTGGCAGAATTGTTGACAGCATTGATGTAGTGGTTGATGAGAAGGGATATATTCCTAGGCAAGTACATCATGAAGATATAGAAGAAGATGAAGGCTACCCTCAAAGACAGAATGATGAAGAAGAAGAATCCCAAGGAGAACCTCAAGAAGAACCAGAGGAGCAGACAAGAATAGAAGAGAAAACTCCATCCAGATATGTTCAGAAGAATCATCCAGAATCTCAGATTGTGGGGCAGAAAGAAGCAGGTGTACAAACAAGAAGAACAGTTGCAGAAGCCTCAAGCTATTTGGCATTACTCTCCTCTACTGAACCACAAAATGTGAAAGAAGCATGCAAAGATGAATGTTAGGTAAAAGCAATGGATGAAGAACTTGAGCAAATCGAAAAGAACAACACTTGGGAGCTGGTTCCTAGACCAAAGGATAAGAATGTTATCGGAACAAAATGGGTCTTCAAAAATAAATTGAATGAAAATGGAGAAGTAATTAGAAACAAAGCCAGACTTGTTTGTAAAGGGTATGCGCAGCAAGAAGGAATAGACTTTGAAGAAACTTTTGCTCCTGTTGCAAGACTTGAGGCCATCCGAATGTTCCTTGCTCTCTCAAGTTTTCAAAACTTCAAAGTATTTCAAATGGATGTGAAATCAGCCTTTCTGAATGGAGACTTGGAAGAAGAAGTGTACATTGAACAGCCAGATGGGTTCATTCTTGGAAATGATCCAAATCTTGTATGCCGATTGAAAAAGGCTCTCTATGGTCTCAAACAAGCTCCAAGGGCTTGGTACTACCGGTTGGACAAATATCTTCATCAACAAGGCTTCTCAAAAGGTTCAACAGATAGCAATCTGTATATAAAAATTGAAAATGACAAATTACTAATACTTGTTGTGTATGTAGATGACATTATTTTTGGCAGCAATGAAGAAGCTATGAGTCAAAGCTTTGCCTCGGTCATGCAGAAAGAATTTGAAATGTCCTTGCTAGGAGAACTAACATATTTCCTTGGTTTGCAAATCCAACAAAAGGAAGGAGGAATCTTTTTATCTCAAACCAAGTATCTCAAGCAGATTTTGAAGAAATATGGCATGGAAGATGCAAAACCAGTATGTACACCCATGGTCACAGGATGTAGTCTCAGTGCAAATGATGAATCTGCAGCAGTACATCAACCAACCTACAGATCTATGATTGGAAGTTTACTATATTTGACTGGTACCCGACCGGACATCATGCATGCAGTTGGAATAGTTGGAAGATTTCAGGCAAATCCGAAGGAGACTCATCTTCAGGCAGTAAAGAGAATTTTCAAATATCTTCAAGGGACTCAAAATTATGGCTTATGGTATCCTAGAGATACAGATCTTACTCTTCATGCTTATACAGATGCAAATTGGGCCGGAAGCGTGGATGACAGGAAAAGCACAAGTGGTGGTGCGTTCTTTATGGGTTCCAGACTGGTATCTTGGTTCAGCAAGAAACAGAGTTCGATTGCCTTGTCTACAGCTGAAGCAGAATATGTTGCTGCTGCATCTTGTTGCACTCAACTCCTTTGGATGATGCAGACTTTGCAGGATTTTCAAATCACTTGTACACCACCTATCCCCATCTTATGTGATAACACAAGTGCAATCAGCATCTCAAAGAATCCGGTTATGCATTCAAAAACCAAGCACATACCAATCAAGTACCATTTTCTCCGGGAACAAGTGCTTGAACAGAAAGTCAAGTTGGAGTATGTTCCTTCCAAGGAACAAGTTGCTGATATTCTTACCAAACCATTGCCCAGGGACACGTTTGAGTACCTCAGGCAAAAGCTGGGGGTTGTTGATGCATCATCTTGTTGAACCTCTTCTTATTGGTGGTACAGGCTCAGGGGGAGCACATAATGCATTGTTGGCATTATGGAGAAGGCTGCAATATGTCTCTATCTCTTTCATGGGGGTGCGTTGCTGCAGATTTGGTTCATATTCAGGGGGAGCATGAGCTTAGGGGGAGCATACCCTTTGCCCTTGATGTCAAAGGGGGAGAATGAAGCTGAAGTTTGTGAGGTTGCCATCAAGTCCAAAGGGGGAGATTGTTGGCATTATGGTTTTCTGGTATGACTGTATGTTACAGATGTTGTACTTGATGGCAACTCCAGTGGTAAGGCTCTCAGTTTGTTGAAAATTAAGAAGGACGCAAGCAATCGGTTCAGAAAGTGCGTCCCCGCAGGTATACCATGCAGAACCCGCGTCCAGAGATGTCGGCCAGCCGTTCAGGGGGTGCGTCCACCCAGTGCACACATTTCAAGGCAGAGAAAAGCACGTGGGGGTTTCTTGTGTGGTATCTAGCCGACGGTTTTGTGTTTCTATGGTGTCGGCTCGTGGTATTGTTCCATGTTTTGGGGAGGAGCTTGCCTATATAAAGCAAAGGAGTTCATTTGGATTGAGTAAGCGTCTTGGGTTGAATATCTTATTTGGTGAGATCTAGTCCAGATCTAAGAGGGCGAATCTTCTAATGGACTGTGATCTCTATGGCGCATGATCAGATCTGTAGATCTGACTGTTTGGGTCTGTTCTGAAGTCTTCATATCATTTACATCTGAAGGGTCGCAGGTTCAGCGAAGGGAAAGTGCGCCGGGACGCCGATACTGTAAAGGGCAAGTGCGCCGGGACGCTGATACTGTAAAGGGTAAGTGCACCGAGACGCAGTACAGTACAAAGAGACCTGCGTGGGGACGCAGGGCGATCAAGGTTCAAGTGCGTCTCTAAAGCAGAAGGACGCGGCGCGATAATGTTTTCTGGTGCGTCTCTGTAGCGAAAGACGCGGCACGATAGTATCTTTGGGTGCGTCCCTGAAGCAACAGAACGCAGACCAGTCACAGGAACAGTTCGTGGGCACGCAGCGGAGCAGAAGGATATCTGCGTGTGGATGCAGAGTAGCAGAAAGTTAACGGCGTCTGGTCGCAGGCCACAGAAAGAAAAACTGCATCTTTGTTTTAAGATGTTCTGTTGACTGAATTTCTCTGTTGATAAGGTGTTATGGGCTGTTTCTATTATTGCTGATCTGATATCTGTAGTGGTCTATATCTGTTATGTACTTGTTGATCATCTGATGCTTTATGAAAAGAAGTAGGGGGTTGTAGCTCCCTTCCAGGAGTAGACTGGAAAACGAGAAAGAGAGAGAGTTGTAGCTCTCTGCAGGTTGCAGCCTGCGTACTGGTAAAGGACTGCACCAGTACAAAATCATTGTAAAAGAAGTTTCTAAATTGAAAGAAGATAGAGACATATTGCAGCAGGTGGTTTTCACCCACATTGGGTTTCCACCTTACATCTTGTGTTCTTTGGTGTGATTATCTGTTTTTCATGCTCATTATTTTATGGTACTGACATGCAAAAATAATTCAAAGATCAAATAAGGAAGATTTATTAAATTGCTTGATAATACTGATTCACCCCCCCTCTCAGTATTATTTTCAACAATAAGGACTTTATCATATTCTCATTCGCATCTGAACACACCATAGCTGCTGTCCTTTTGCAAAAGGATGATCAGGGAGCTGAAAAGCCAATTGCCTTTTTCAGCCGAGCCTTAAGAGATTCCCCTTTGAAATACCAAATCATGGAGAAGCAGGCCTATGCCCTTGTTAAAGCGATCAAAGATTTCCGAGTTTACATTTTATATTCACATGTGATTGCCTATGTCCCAAATGCTGTTGTGAAAGACATATTAACCCAAAAGGGGCTAGAAGGAAAAAGAGGCAAGTGGATTGCTAACATCCTTGAGTATGACATAGAAATTAAACCAACCATGCTCATAAAGGGACAAGGTTTAGCCAAACTGATGTCCGAAACAAACTTTCAAGCCTTAGACATCAACCAACTAGATAATGAACAGGAGCTGGCGACTCCACAGATCAGTGAAACCTTTTTGCAATCTCCATGGTATGCTGATATATGCTTTGTATTGTTAAACCTGTTTGCTCCCCCAGGATTGTCCAGAACCAAGAAAAGTTTTTTAAAGATGAAGGCTTCAAAGTTTTGTGTCATAGATGGTGCTTTATTTTGGAAAAATCATGAAGGCATATTGCTTAAATGTTTAACCATGAATGAAACTAAAAATTTCATGAAATAATTCCATGCAGGGGACTGTGGAGGACATCTATATTGGAAGTCCACTGCTGATAAAATTCTAAGGGCTGGTTTCTATTGGCCCTCCTTGTTTACAGATGTAAATAAGTTTACTACCTCATGCCATAAATGCCAAATCTTTGAGGGAAAAAGAAAGCTGTTTCCTTTGCCTCTTAAGCCCATTTCAACCGAAAAGCCTTTTCAACAATGGGGTCTCGACTTCATTGGAGAAATCCATCCCTCTTCCTTAGGCCAGCAAAAGTGGATTTTAACAGCCACCGACTATTTCACTAAATGGATTGAAGCCATCCCATGCAGACAGGCCAATGACTCCATCATTATCCAATTCCTTGAGTGCAATATCCTTTCTAGATTTGGCTGCCCTGAGAAGATCATCACTGACAACGTCGTTGCTTTCAAATCCAAAAAGATGATCAATTTCTGCCATAAATTTCACATTACCTTGGGCCACTCCACAGCCTATTACCCCCAAGGTAATGGCTTGGCCGAGTCATCTAACAAGAGCCTGATTAATATTATCAAGAAGGTCTTAGAAGAAAACAAGAAGAACTGGCATAAAAAGCTCACAAATGCCCTATGGGCAGACAGACTTTCAACAAAGAAATCCATTGGGATGAGCCCTTATGAGCTGGTGTATGGCATGGAGGCCAGATTTCCATCTTCCTTGGGCACTCCTATCATGAAAATGTTACAAGAGATCCAAGCAGAACCAAATGATATTCAAAGAAGAATCAATCAGACCATTCATCTTCAGCAAACCAGAGAGCAAGTTTATAACAGAGCTCAAATTTTGCAAGAGAAACTCAAAAAGATGTTTGATAAGAGAGCTAAGGCTGAGGATTTCTACATTGGCAACAAAGTTCTAAGGTGGGATTCACGAAGAGAAGACAAGGGAAAACATGCAAAATTTGATTTTTTATGGAAAGGGCCATTCGTTATTTCTGTTGTTCAGGGAAATAACACATATTTCCTCAAATCTATAGAGGGCAGCACGGCTGAAGAAGGCCCTGTTAATGGCCGAATGTTAAAACATTACCATGATCCCTTTTAAGGGATACAATGCAGCTCTGTATATATCTCTTTGTACATTGATATTTGTATATATCAGCACTTTGTTTTTATTTTTTGTATAAGCAGTCTGATTGTTAGAGGAGCATCAGCAAAGTTTGTGAAGACACAGCCAATGTCAGTATTCCATTTTAAAAAGCTCTGTCTCTGCATTAATCTCAACAAAATAGCAAGAGTAGCGTTGTCATATCACAGCAATTCATGGTAAAAAGAAACTGTTTGCAGCTTGCAGTCTTCAGTCAAACAGTATCAATAAGAAAGGAGCATTTTTTAGTTTCACATCAGCAACTGTTTCTAGACCAAGGTTAAGGGAAATACATCAGTTTTGATCCATATTTTGGATCTATTTCAAAGGCAATGCTCAAGCAACATTGTATATAATGTCAAGCACGCAGAAGAAAGCAGGCAGTGCTATGTATTTCACAATATTTCAGTTGAGGAGAGGGCTGCTCATATCTCAAAGTTTCCCACTTTTAGCAGCCAGCACAAGGAAATTTTTCAAGTCCACAGCAACAATAGAAGATCAAGGAAGTCTGACCTGCTGTTCTTGGCTTTTCACAAGGAAAATCCATCCCCAAGTGGAGCCACTGTTAGCCTCCTGTCGCAACAGGTGTTCATCTTTCATGATTGACATTTTTTCATGCCAAATATGTCATACTTTGCATGCTGCAATGCTCCATATTTCCAAAAGAGGCCATGAAAGTGTGCCAGTCTAAGTGCCACTACTGTATTCCAATTTTGATAAATTAACCATTTTTGAATAATTTTGGTTAAGGGAAGTCCAAACAGCCTAATCTTGGCTTCCCTAGGTTTCAATTTCTTGTTTTACAATATAGAGAATCATTATCTGTACAAACAGTTTAATCTTGGTAGATTTGTAGATAGGTAGAGAAACAAAGGAGCCCAACCACTTAATCTGGGCCCTTGGAAGAAATAAGTGTACATTTAGATAGGAGGACAGCAAAAAGAAAAAGAAATCAGGGTCTACAAGTCTAAGTGCACCCATGCAAAAAGAAGAAAAAAATGTTAGGTAAGTAGGCTGGGTAGGTAGTTTTGGGTTGCAGAATCAAGCTGTGTGGTCCATTTCATGTTTTCAGGTGTTATATCTTCACAGATCACAGTTATGATGTAGTTTTCCATTTGGAGGAGCTCAAGCGAGGCATGTCTAACTCCCCCTTCTTCTTATTTCCCAAATCACTCACTAACTTCCCTGAAGGGGTCAAGATCTGCTTGATACCTCTTAGTTTCATCATTTTCCATATCATTTGCCTTGGTAAAGATCTTCTTTACTCAAGGCATGTTCATACTTCCTCTATGAATCATTTTCCCCCCTAATAGCCTAATATTCACATACTTAGCGCTTTCTTATCACTTGTCATATTAACTACTAATTTTACTATGTAGCTCCCTATCTATCTCCCCTTCCCCTACTAAAAATATGTTAATAACTCCCCTATGTACATATTCCCACCCCTTGGCATTATAGCCACATTTATCAAGTCCGGGAAATAGTAGTCCATCTGGGGCCCCTACTAACCCTTCCGTGTCCTAACCTGGAGTTAGTCTGACATCTGGTCACACTAATAACCATTTCCCCTAAGTCCTAACCCTACAATACTCATCTCCCGCCCTTATCCTAAGGTCATGCATATAAATATATTTTCCCCGCTTGTATATAACCCATAAAACCCATTTTTATTAAGGTTTCCCCCCCTCTGGATTAAACAACACATAATAAAATATGTGCGGGCCCCGTTTTTAACCGTCCGCCGCCTTACTCGTGTCGCCGACCGTCAGATCTGGCACGCCCAAGATCTACAGTGGGCGGGTCTTTTTGTGCCCGGACATGCCGAAGGTTAGCGCCCGGGAGATGGGCGGTTTTCCCATCATACTCTAGCCACGCGTCACCCTCCTGGCTGTGGTGGAGCCCCCTCCTCTGAAACCGCCTGCGCACAAAAGCGGTGCGCCTGAAACCGGATACCGCCCTCCCCTGTGTGACGTCACCCTGCCACGTCTCCCCCATGACATCATCAACCTGCGTCACCTCCATGCCACCGTGTCCTTGCCACATCATTGCCATGTCATCACCTCCACCGTACCGCCACGTCACCCAACCGTACTGCTGACGTCACCATGCCACGTCACCATCAAAAAAAGCACGAAAGGCGCAAATCGCAGCCCAAGAAGCCCGGAATCAAAATCTGAGGCAGTTTTTGATGCGTGATTAGCGCCTAGAGCTAATCGCGCATCGCTAAGGGAAATAGGCCAAAATGGAAAGCCCTTTCGTGACTCGGCCTCCAGCAGGCCCAAAAGGTGCAGAATGACATGAATTTCTTCGCGCAGCATTCAGAAAGGGGCAAACACAGTTTTAAAAGCAAATAGAGGGCCGAACAGTAGCCATGAAAGGTCGATGCAGCAGTTTAAAGAGTATCAGAAGTGAGAAAGGCGCACATTCAGTGCCAAATCATATCAAAGAAGTGGCAAAGAGTATCAGTCGAATGTTTTTTAAAGAAAAACTTTTATTCCCAATGCAGGTGAACATTGAATGACCTCCAACAAAGTCAAAGAAAATGGTGGAGCTATTTCAAAACTCTCAAATCACAGTTAATGCACCTCGGAACCACTCAAGAGCATGGATCAAAACCCAAAGCACAGTTATGGCTAAGTGATCAGCACAGAGCCATAAAGGCAACACATTAATTCCTTTTTGATACAGCTGCCCCAGCGCAGCTCGAGGATATTTTCCCGCATTTATTTCAGACATGTGTTAGGTTAAAGACACTTATTGCAGCAGATCTGTCTGAGATCTGATTTTGTAGATATTTTATCTATAAAACAACCCTAATTCATTGTTTTAAGGGTTGGTTGGTTGTATAGCTCCAAGAGAGACTCGCTCTGTATACATGATGTTTTACTTAATCAAAGACTACTGAAAATCTTGGAGGAATGACTGTGTGCTACGTATTAATGTTTTGAAGAATTGAATGTGGAATTCTTGTGCTGCAACATGACTCAATAAGTGTTTCTTACCTTTGTTTTCCATTGATGTACCATCTAAAATAGCAGAAAGAATGAATAGTTTAGAATTGGTTTAATTGCCCTCTATGCTCAATTTCTGTTGTTTCTTTATGTTTTCATCTAAACTAGTAATGAATATGAATTCCCTGTGGCTCATATTTACCCTAATTCACCCATGTTTGACAGTTATCTAGGGATTCTTCACTGCTCCTAGGTAGAGCTCATTCACCTTCCCTCTACTAAGCTGAACGAGAGATTCTTAACTGCCTCTCATTCCTAGCCCTCATTCCATCCTTTTTAGCTTGAATCATTGTTTCATGTGCAGCTAGCTTGC
The DNA here is from genome assembly GCA_031772625.1 of Pinus tabuliformis. NCBI lineage: Eukaryota > Viridiplantae > Streptophyta > Pinopsida > Pinales > Pinaceae > Pinus > Pinus tabuliformis. The sequence continues at coordinate 16,411,465 of CM062804.1, forward strand.
TCCATATTCCCTCTTGTGACCAAGATAACGCACCAGCAGTCCTACTCCTTGACTCCACACCCAATGGTTCTAAAACTTTCATGCTATCCCTGCCTCTTTACTTGAAAGCATCATCCTTCCCACCAAAACCAAAACAAAACTCCTTGTACTCAATAACTAGCCTAAAATCATCATCAACAAAGCTAAATCCTAAAGAGAGAGCCCTCTCTGACTGCTGGTGGGCTAGCACCTGCAGTCCAAAGATTGGTTTGTGGTTACCTCGGTCGTATCCTTTAAGGAGCTTTAAGGACAACCTGAGTGATAACACAACTCAACTAGAGTATTATGATAAGCTATGCAAAGCACTGCAATACTCACTCACACACTCACTCCAACCATTCGACACATCAACTCAATACTCACTCACAAGTATATAGCAAAATAATCTCCATCAATATCCAAACTAATACCACGAGAAAATACCATGGTAATACCAATACCAAGGGAACCTATTCTATGGTAATACCAATACGAGGAACACTTGTACCATGGTAATACTAATGCCAAGTGCTAATTTTCTCCACACACATACCAATACCATGGTAATGTTTATTCATAATTAAATCTACAACCACAACCATAATACATGAGATTATCGACTGCAACCACAACCATAAGATTCCATCCATGCGGTTAAAGGATTACAACCGTATGCATAAAAATAGCTCCATGTGATTATGGTAGAGTATAGAGAAAAATAAAAACTTCTCAGCCCATACCTCTGCCAACCTACTCCACAACTCTCCTAACACTATAGATTTTCCTGTAGATTCAACAACTCAAGTAATTTTCCTAAAACAGAAGACAAGAATCTACTCTACTTTAGACAACAGAAACCAATAGATTGATGAAAACAATAATCAGCAAGAGGAAGATAATCAATAGCACATTAACACAATATTTCTCTGGGGAAAGCCACTTCTCAAAAACCTGATTATCTATTGCACTAATCATATATATGAGTGATAATACAAAGCTTGTTCTCACAAGAACAATTCCTACACAAGTATGATCAACTCTTTGCCTCACAATCCCGATCTAGACAATTCCATTGCTTGCCAAGCCCCTATTTCCTTACGCAATTCCTAAGAAGACTGGCCCATATTTAATTGGTAAATCCTTCTTCCAAAACTATGTAATCCAAACTTAGCTCCATAACTGATTGCATGCATGATCTGTACAACTCATAAAATCATACAACCAATAGTACATTGTCCTTGCACTCTAGTCTCAACTGGGTCTTTCTCTAAACTGACATGCATGAGTTTCTCTTGAGTGAATCTCCAGTTAGATGGAGTAGCACTGAGGATGCACCAGTGCACCAACTCACTACTAGACCTCTACTAGTTCCTCCAACAGTTAGAACTAGTTTAACTGGCCATAACTCAGTCAAACTGAGTTATCTAATTACAACTCAAATAAACTCATCCTGGACCCCTAAAATTTAGGGATCACACATACATGACTACAGAAAGACTTCCAACTCAAAATTCCTAAGTTAATTAAGTCAATTAAACTTAATTAACTATTTACAAGTTGCTATGAGAATATAATTCAATTTTAATTCACAATTTAATTCAAGGACAAATTAAACTAGAATTTCTTGTTGCCATTTCTCAACACTCCCTCTCAACAAGAAAGGGATTATCATCTACCCCGATCCTGTCTCTGTGAAACTCAAATTTACATCTTGACAATGCCTTTGTCAAAATGTCAGCATCCTGCTCCTCTGTGGGAATGTACTCCAACAACATAATCCACCTCAATACACAATCTCAAAGATGATGATATTGGATATCAATATGCTTGGACCGATCATGAAAAACTGGATTTTCAAAGAGTTTGATACAACTCTGATTATCACAGTAAATCATATTTGGATCCATTTGCTGACTAAACAAACCAACCAGAATCTTCCTCATCGAGATGGCCTCACATGTTGCTTGACTTGCAGCCATGTACTCTTCCTCTGCCAAATAGAGTGCAACCGATATTTGTTTCTTATTGTACCAAGAACCAACTACTGACCCAATAGTGAAGATCCCTCTTGATGTGCTCTTCCTATCGGATGGACTCCCTGCCCAATCTACATCAGTGACGCCTTGAATTTCTCTCCCTTTGTCTGTATGTACCACAATCCCTATTGAGTAGTAACTTTGAGGTATCTCAACACATGCTTGGTTTCCTTTCAAAACAGCTTGGTAAGCCTAACCATCGCTTGACTAAGTTGGTTAACTACATAGCACATGTCTGGTCATGTGTTCAAAAAATACATGAGTGAACCCACAAGCTTCCCGTAAATGGTAGCTTCCACTACTTTATGTAGGAATTTACACGGTAAGTTCCTCAGATAGAACACCAAAGGACACTGCTCACAAATAGATCACAGATCAATACATCAGTATTCTTGACATGATTAGAACCCTCAAATAGGGAAACAGTCCACGACCTGAGCCAACTCAACCACTTCAGGCAATTTATTAATAAAAGAAAGAAAATTTACATAAGCTTCTCTCATGAATGGTCACCTTACAAATGACCCTCCATGCTCTTTAAATGGAGATCATGGACCAATCAAGTGTTAAGCCACGGATCAAGTGTCGGTAATATCGAGGAGAGAATGAATCGTTAGATCACTTAATGTCTAGAACATATCATGACCATCGGATTGTAAGTTACAAAAGTACATAGTAAAGAAACACACTTTACCTAACTCTACACTAGACCAAGTTATACTTAACTATTTCCTATGTGTCAGAATATCCTAAAACCCCCCTTAAGAACAACGTGGGATAGGATTAAAGGATGTACAAATATGACACAATAGGAGAAGGAAGGAGGAATTAGAGCCTATCCCCACTTAGCGACAACTTCTTGAACTCCAACCATAAATCGAAGTTTAGTAAACTTCGTCTCTCTGAGAGCCTTTGTAAATATGTCTACAACTTGATCATCGGTTGAACAATATTGCACTTCAAGAACATGGTCATGACTGAGCTTTATAATGAAGTGCATGTGTATTTCAATGCGTTTTTTGTGCTGATGTTGGACTGGATCTTTTCATAGTTGAATGGCACTTTGATTATCACACCAAAGTGTAGTCAGATGTTGCTGCTGAAAGCCAAACTTTGACAAGATCTGACGAAGCCATAGGGCTTCCTTACTAGCTTCTATGGTGCCACGATACTATGCTTCTGCTGAAGAAAGAGAAATGGCACTTTTTTTCTTGCAAGCCCATGTAATAGGTCCAGAACCAAGAGCGAATACATAACCTGCAGTAGACTTCCAATCATCAAGGTCACCAGCCCAATCGGAATCAGTGAAACCAACCAATAGATGAGATGCTTTTGCACTGTAATGAATCCCAAACTGAGCTGTACCTTGAACATAACGAAGTATTCTTTTAGCTGCTTTCCAATGACTTTCATGTGGTTTTTGCATAAACCGAGCAATAATGCCAACAACAAAGGAAAGGTCAGGACGAGTATGGGTTAGATACAAAAGTTTTTCTACAAGCTAACGATATAAGGTAGCATCAACTTCAGGGGAAGTACAAGTGACTAAAATTTTGGCTCCAGACTAAAAGGGAGAAGGGGTTGGCTTATAGTCTTCCATGTGAAAATGGCATAGAATATCACAGGCATACTTGGACTGGGAAAGGGAAATACCTTCCTTGGTTTGCAAGACTTGAAGACCAAGAAAATAATGCAAGTGTTCTAAGTCTGTCATTTCAAACTTCTTTTTACGATTGGACTTCACATAGTTTATAAGGTTGGGATCACTACCAGTAATGATAATATCATCAACATAAAGAACAAGAATGATAAGAGACTTACTAACTTTCTTAATGTAGACAGTATTGTTAGAATGACACCTAGAAAAGCGAGTATCTAAAAGAAAGCTATCCATTTTGGCATACCAAGCCTGAGGGGCTTGCTTGAGACCATAAAGGGATTTCTTAAGCTGACATACAAGGCTGGAGTCTGTTTGTATAAAGCCAGGAGGTTGTACCATATAGATTTCTTGATGCAATTCCCCATGCAAGAAGGTAGATTTAACATCCATCTGATGGACTTCCCATTTGAAAAAGGAAACAAGGGAAAGAACAAGGTGGATAGAGTTCATTTTAGCAATAGGGGAGAAGGTTTCAATATAGGCAATGCCTTCAACTTATGAAAATCCCTTAGTAACAAGACGAGCTTTATGTTTATCAACTTTTCCATCTAGTCCAAACTTGGTTCTGTAAACCCATTTACATATAATAAGTTTTCTTCCCTTTGGAAGAGGAACAAGATCCCAGGTATCATTTGCTAATAATGAATAATATTCTTCATTCATAGTTGCATCCCAATCCGGATGGCTTGAAGCTTCTGAAAGGTGTCAGGATCATGATTCGCTGATGGTTGAGCCAGTAAACAAGAGGCTCTATCGAACTGATAACATGTACATCGTTGATCTGTAGGATCCCCTAAAAGAGCACATGTTTCATCCCGAGTAGCATGGACCCATTTTGGAAGTTGAGCAGCTGAAGGAGGATCTTGAGAAGGTGGCGGAGGATTTTCATCCTCGCTGTCATCAGTTGAAGAAGAAATATTTTTAAAAGTAGAATGGACAGAGAGAGGTGGCACATCTGTTGAACTAGGCTCATAGGCCGATATATTTTCAGCAAACTTTATGTCTCTTCTAATGATAACATTTTTGGACTTAAGTGGAATAAGTCTATATCCTTTGACATCTTCAGAATATCCAACAAAAATACATTTTTCACTCTTAGGTTCTGAGGCTTTATGTTTCTCATTGGGAATATGGACCCATGCTTCACTGCCAAAAACACAAAAGTGACTTACATCTAGTTTAATTGAGCTCCATGCTTCTTCTGGACTGATATTCTTTAAAACCTTAGTAGGAATGTGATTTACTATGTAATTTGCACAATTAATTGCTTCTGCCCAAAAATTAAGACAAATTCCTTTAGATTGAAGCATACAATTAGCCATTTCCTTTAAGGTGCGATTCTTCCTTTCAGCTACACCATTTTGTTGGGGAGTATATGGAACAATATGTTGCATTTGAATTCCATGCTCAGTGAAAAAGTTGATGAATTTGTTGTTAACATATTCTCTGCCATTACCAGGTACTAGCTTAAGAATTTGATGTCCATATTGTTTCTCAACAAAGGCCTTAAAGGCCAAGAACATGTTAAATACTTCACTCTTGAGTTTTAAGATGTATATCCAAGTGCATCTAGAGAAATCATCAATGAAAGTTAAGAAATACTTGTAGCTAGAGAATGAAACAACTAGAAGTGGACCACATAAATCACTATGCACAAGTTGTAGAGGGGCTGAGGCGTGCCAAGAGGCATGTTTTTCAAAACTATCACGATGATGTTTTCTGAGTACACATCCAGAACAAACACCATCTCTGCAAGATACCATTGGAAGACCTATCACCATATTTGCTTTACATAGATTTTGAAGGGAGCGATAGTTTACGTGACCAAATCGTTCATGCCAAAGTTTGCTCACTTCATCATTATGAGCAACAAATACTGAGGGAAGAGTTGATGACCCAAAGTTTTTAAACTTATACAACCTTGTAGAATCATCAGCAATGCCAGTAGCTAAAATCTATCAAGGATCTCTTAGGTCCTTAATTACAACATCATGAAGTGAAAATTCAACAATTTTACCTTCACCTGAATGAGTTATCTGATATACAGATAGAAGGTTGCAGGATAAGGTTGGAACACATAATACATCATTAAATTGACCATTGTCTAGATGAACAGTTCTAGTCCCTACAACACTAAGACATCTATCATCACCAACATATATATTTTTGGTGTTACAATCATTTAAAGAAGAAAACATGGCTTTGTTTTTTTCCATGTGATAAGAAGCTCCAGAATCAATGAGCCACTCATGAGAATGAGAAGAAGAGGGTACATTTATTGCATAACTAGATCGATATGCTTAACAACCACATGCAGAAAGTGTTATTCCTAAAGATGAAGTTGAAGAGTGCTCCAAATGGATGTTATGCTTCTTCATTTCTGCTTCCAAGGCTTCCATCTTCTTAAATCATTTGGATTCGAAGTGGCCATCTCGATTACAAAAGTTGCAATGCCTATTAGTCTTCTTCCCTTTTCTTTTATTTGCCTTATCATTCTATTGAATTGATTTTTCATTTTGAGAATAAAATTACTTAGGACCCTTGTTTGGTTTAGGACCATTCTTTTCAGGATACTGCTTCTTAGGATTCTTTGAATTTGGTTGTTTTTGGGCGGCTAAGGCTTTCTTAGAAGAGTTTCCAAGATTAAGAAGGCTAAGATGTAAGAGTTTTTCTTGTTCTCTTATTAAAAATTCACAAAAGGAATCAAAAGAGGGGGACTTGTAGTTTTGTCCTTGAGAAATAAAGGCTTCTCTAGTAGAATGGAAGGTGGAAACAAACACAGAGTAGGCTGGTCCCAACTTAGTAAGAATGGAATAGATAAGGCTACCATCTTCTTTCTTAACCTTAACACCTTCAAACATAAGTCTAAGGGTCTTTAACTTGGACAAAAAATCTTCAATGGAAGAAATATTATTGGGGTCCAACATAAGCAACTCATTTTCGAGTTGATGGACCCTAATTTCATTTTTAATTTCAAAAACTTTATTGAGTTGTTTCATTGCTTCACTAGGGGTATCAAGTTCTGCGATATGAAATCTAAGGTTTGGAGAAACGGACATCCCTATCAACCCATGTGCTTGATCTTGCCTATTTTCCCTTTTGGTTGCCTTATCTTCATCTTTAGGTTTAGTTTTTTGGCCTGAGGCTATTCTGTAAAGACCTTTACTTCTAAGTAAATCCACAATGTACTACCACCATTGGAAGTAGTTAGTGCTGTCAAGAATAACTTGGCATGGACTTTCCATTTAACAGAAACTGAAGCTATAGATATTGAAACTAAGTGTTCTAATGGAAAGATCTCGAAAAATTAGGCAGATTCAAAAAAAAGGCTCTGAAAATGTCTTCTAGATGAAGAAGTTATGGATTTTTGAAGAAAAGTTGTTGAAGATGCCAATGAAGTGCATGAATGTGCGAAAGTGAATGACAATGTTATATTTAGAAAAAATCCCCCCCCGCCCCCGCTTTCCAAACTTAATCTAATTAACTCACTTTAAAAAATTATTTTATGTGACCCACTTTTATAAATAAGTGAAAGTCACTTTTACAATGGTACTTTATGAGCTACTCACTAAATTGTAACTTAAATAAAAGATAAAGAGACTTTAGAATTATGACTCACTTTTTATAATGGGTGAGAACACTTTTACATAAAGTAACTTTAAAACATAAGTTACATGTGCTTTTTGAAAAAGTAACTCAACAAAATGAAAGACTTGAACCCAAGACCTCTATTCTCATAAAGTAACTTTGAACCAAGTAAGCTAGTTTAAAAGGTTGGTAATTTTTGGAAAAGAGGAAGGGCTTTTTTTTTTCTTTTCTAGCCACTGAATCTTTGGGGTGCATGCTTATTTGAAAAAGCTAGTTTTTCCTACAAAAAAAAAAACACACATATCGTGACCGTCAGATTGTAAGTTACAAAAGTACATAGTAAATAAACACACTTTACCTAACTCTACACTAGACCAAGTTATACTTAACTATTTCCTATGTGTCAGAATATCCTAACACTTCACCTAAAGTAGCATCCTCCTCCCTCGAGTTACCTGCTAGAGGAGTCTCCATGGGTTTGTTGCTCTCCATGTGGAACCTCCTAAGTATCTCATTGGCATACGTTCCCTGAGATACAAACAGTTTCCCATCACCCTGCCATACTTCCATGCCCAGAAAGTAATGCATGACACCAATGTCCTTCATCTCAAACTCTCTTGCAAGATCCTCCTTAGAAGACTTGATCAGTTGATCATCACCTGTCAAAATAAAATCATCGACATATAAAATAATGATCAACAATTTACCTTCCACCATAATGTGGTACAGGTTCGCATCTGCTTCAATTTTGGTGAAGCCCAACCCAGAGAAGTAGGTATCGATCTTGGTGTACCAAGCAAGGGGTGCTTGCTTCAGCCCATACAATGCTCGCTTGTGTCGGCGCACATGTGACTCACAATCAAAGGTCTCAAAACCTTCAGGTTGCTCAATGTACACCTCTTCCTCAATCCTGCCATTAAGGAAAGTTTTCTTTACATCCATCTGATGTATCTTCCAAGCCATTTTCACTGATAGTGCCAATATGGATTTGATTGATGAGTACCTTGTAATAGGAGCAAAGGTGTCATCATAGTCAATCCCCTCCACCTGTGAAAATCCACGGGCCACAAACTTGGCCTTATGATTTTTCACACTATCATCTACAGCTTGCTTTACCTTGTAAAGCCATCAGGAGCTCACGACTGACTTGTCTATCGGTCTTGGAACCACATCCCAAACACTGGTACGAATAATGGAGTCATACTCCTCCACCCTGGCATCAACCCGAACCAGCTGTTGCACAGTTTCCTCAAAGGAAGATGTCTTTGTTTACCTCTCAGGTAACCTCCTATGCCTTCATTGTGATGTGGGTGCTCCCACATTTTCTCTCGCATCCTGCAATAACTTGTCAGCCTCTTTGTGCGCTTTCTCCCATCTCTGGAAGACTCTGCCTGAGTAGATGTCTCCACTCTCAGATCCTCTACATGTTTCTTCTCCACATCAATATGAGGCTCCTCAACCTTAGGAGCTAAAACATCCTCAACTACATGTAGTTAAAGCTCCCTCTCAAGGGAACATCACATGGCCTTCTCCTCATCGAATCTGATATCCCTGCGAACCACTGTCATCTTGCTAGTTGGCAAGTACACCTGATAGTTGTGAGGTGTATCAGTGTACCCCACAAATATCCCCAACTCTAATGTCGGCTCAATCTTCTTCCATGCATCTTTGGTCACATGGAAATATACTGATGACCCAAAAATCCTAAAGTGACCAACATCTGGTCTCTTCCCTGAGAAAGCCTCCTCTAGTTTACTCATGCCAAGAATCCGATGTGGGCTTCTGTTATACAAATAAACATTTGTGTTGTATGCCTCAACCCACAAGTGTAATGGTAGGCCTTGATCATGCAACATTGTCCATGTTGTCCCTACAATGCTTTTTTTATTCCTTTTAGCCACCCCATTCTAATGTGGGTTATGGGGTGTCGTCAAATCTCGTTTAATCCCTTCTGCTACACAGAAGTTCTTAAATTAATTTTAGACATACTCACCACCGTTATCACTCCTCATAGCTTTAACTTTCTTGCCAAACTCTTTCTCGACCAATTCTTTAAATTCACAAAACTTTGAGAAAGTTTGATCTTTCTTCTACATGAAAATGATTCAACATTTATGAGTAAAACCATCAACAAATATAACATAATACCTATTTTTGGTCATGGATGTTGTTGAGAATGGTACACACACATTTGAATGGAATCGCTCTAGAATTGCCTATGCTCAATTGTCTTTGGTGGATTTTCCAAAATTACACCCTTTGCATGTATCAACTTGCACAAGCGTACCTTTTGGAAGACCAGTAGAAATATGTTGTATGATTTTCAAAGCCCCATGATGCAAGTGACCCAACTGCCTATGCCACAACTCACCAATGTCTCGGCTCTGCACCTTTTTTGCTTTCGTGCTCAAGGCAACACAATATTCTACCTCTAACTTGTAGAGATTCTTCACCCAAATCCCTATCCTCTTTACTTGTCCCATGGCTATGTGATGAAGGAACACCTTTCCTTCACTAAATATCACATCATAGTCTCTATCCTCCAGCATGGCAATGGATACCAAGTTCTTCTTCAACCTGAGAACATACATAACATCTCTCAAGGTGAGAGGAGCACCCAACTCCCTCTGAAAGGTAACCGTACCCAATCTAGTAACACTGTACCTCCCGTCATCACCCATCTTGATATGCATCTAGAGTTCCTTCTCCTCCAGGTCATTGAAGAGCTCCTTATTTCTAGTCATGTGGAATGAAGCTCCATTGTCTAGGTACCATACACTACCCATCATTGATGACACCATGCATGCAATGAGGGTAAATTCCAATTCGAATTGAGAGGCAAGAGCCTCACCCACCGCTCTGAGGACTTCTTCTTGGACTTCTTGAACGAACAATTTGTAGAAAAATGTCCCATCTCGTGACAATGAAATCACTTGAATTTTGACATGTCCTTCTTCTTGCCTCCATGACAAGAATCTGATTTGGAATCAAACATCTTCCCCTTACCTTTCTTTTCCTTACCTGCTAAGGCACAATTTTCCTCATCATCAATCTTTGATGAGGAACCGTCTCTGGTGTTCCTTCTGATCTCTTCTTACATCAAATCTGACCACAATCGTTCCTAATTTGATAGCTTCTCCCTCCCATTGACAGAGTCATGATAACTATGCCAACTCTTGGGGAGTCCTAGAAGAGCTAGGCTCACCATATCATCCTCAGTAATGGTAATCCCAACACTTCCAAGCTCATCTTAACAATGAGTGAAATTGGTCAAGTATTTCTGAATTGAGTCGTCCTTCTTCATCTTGATCTTTCTGATTTTTTCCTTCAGTGCCAACTTCCTTTGGTCACTACTATTCTAAAACAGGCACATCAATGTCTTACATATTGAGTATGGAGTTTCCTTGCCATGGATTCTCAAGACAATGTGATCTCGAACTCCCTCAATAATAATTTGCCTCGCCTTTGACACACACTTCTTCCATTGGGCCAGATCATTATCATACAATGTTGGTGGCTTAGGAATTTATTGATTAATGAATTCCTTAAGGCCATTGTCCTCCAACACTGCTTCCATCATGTCCTTCCATGCTATGTAATTCGAGTTGTCTTCCAAGTCATACTTGAGTCTCAAACCATAGAAATCCAGATTCCGATCCTAAAGTATGAATTGCAAATTCAAATTTCACCTGTAACCCCAAACTCAGAGTCTCCGCTAGTATATTTTCTTTGGCTCTGATATCATGTAGATTTTCTTGTAGATTCAATAACTCATGTAATTTCTAAAACATAAGACAAGAATATACTCTACATTTGACGGTGGAAACCAATAGATTGATGAAAACAATAAGCAGCAAGAGGAAGATAATCAATAACACATTAACACAATATTTCTCCCTGGAAATCCACTGCTCAAAACTCCAACTATCTATTGCATTTATCTGAAATTTGGGTGATAATACAAAGCTTGTTCACACAAGAACAATTCATGCACACGTATGATCAACTATCTGCCTCACAAGCCCACTCAGGCCAACACTTAGCCAGATTTGTTGCCTGCCAAGCCACTATTTACTTGCGCAATTCATAAGAGGATCAACCCATATTTAATTGGGTAATCCTTCTTCCAAAACTGCATAATCCAAACTTAGGTCCATAACTGATTGCATGCATGATTTGTACAACTCAGAAAATCATACAACTTATAGTACATTGTCCCTGCACTCTAGTCTCAACTGGGTCTTTCTCTAAACTGACATGCATGAGTTTCTCTTGAGTGAATCTCTAGTTAGATGGAGTAGCACTGAGGATGCACCAGTGCACCAACTCACTACTAGACCTCTACTAGTTCCTCCAATAGTTAGAACTAGTTTAACTGACCATAACTCAGTCAAACTGAGTTATCTAATTACAAATAAAATAAACTCATCTTGGACCCCTAAAATTTAGGGATCACACATACATGAATACTAAATACTTTCAACTCGAAATTCTTAAGTTAATTAAGTCAATTAAACTTAATTAACTATTACAAGTTGCTATGAGAATAGAATTTGATTTTAATTCACAATTTAATTCAATGACGAATTAAACTGGAATTTCTTATTGTCATTTCTAAAAAAACACGTGCACAATTGTCAAACAAGCATATGCATAACCTCATCTTCCATAGAAACCATACATTACATATACACATAAGAAACCAATCATCAAACATCATAACATCTGGACATAAGTCAGGGACACACTCATCTGTCATAATCACACAAAGGCCAGGCTACTCCAGAACCATCTGTTACACATCCTACTAGGTTGAAAACAATTCCAACCATCAACTCATCATCAATTCCAACATCATGGCCTCTGGAAATGCATGTTGTGCAGTTCCTAAGCCTTCCTCCCAATCCAGTACCTCGTTCTAGTTCAATCAGTGAATTTCATGAAGCAAGCTAGACTAGGAGTCTTCTGGACTGATGTCACATTGTCATGAGTTATTTTCAGTTGAAATTACTATATCTTGACATGACAGGATGATGATCGAAGAGAAGGAGGAGGACACAATGCTAGAATACACTTGTGAAGTGACAAAGACAAGTGGATCATTGAACAAGAAGATGAAGGGACATTAGATTGTGATAAAAGTTGGAATATCAAGATCATAGTGAAGACACCCTATTTTTATCCCCTTGGAGGGTGAAGATGAATAACAAAGCACATCTTTCATACCTCTCATGAAGATTGAAGGCAAAGAAGCAAGAAGAGTAGCTTTCCATTGCCACCTTATCATGGTGTCCATGTATCTCGCCACACCATTTGTGTATATAATGATGTAATTATCAAAAGGAAAGGACAAAATGGAATGTGTGGAATTTCAAGGGTGATATGTGTAATATGAAAAGTCACATAGTCATATATGGACAAAAGAGTCTTTAGGAAAAGTCTAAAAGTCATATAAAAGTCCAAAGGTCACATTAGAAGTCCAAGAGTCATGAGGGTAACTCAAGAGTCATAGGGGATATGAAAGGTCATTCCTCTTGTTATAAAAGAAACCTCATAACTCAAGCAAATGTCTTTGGAGGCTTAGCCTTTGGAGAGCTAGCCTTGGCTTCTCTATCTTAGCATAGGAGAGAAGATCATTCTTTGGAGAAGCAAGAAGTGACTTAATGTTCCACTATTGGAGCTAGTGGCTTGCCATTGTAACTATGTACTTGGATATTTCACCTAATAATCAGAAGCTCGATGAGCCAACACATTTTCATGCATGTATCATGAATGTAGTAAGAATATTCATATGTGTTTTGATCACATGTACTAAGGAAATTGAACTATTTCGTTGGCTTTGAAACTTATCTTGTTGAATGTATGTTGTATTTTCTTTAATGATCGTTTTGTCTATGTGAACTACTTATCCATATAACTAATGAATCGTTCCATGCTCTTATGTGTATCTCTTAGGTTAGTACTATTACTTCCTTCTAGAGATTCACTCCTCTCTATCCAATCATGAAAGTCTCATTTTACACATTGCAGTTCATGTTTCACAACGTCAACTCACTTTCTGATTTCAAAGGTTATGTGCATACTCTCTTATGTTGTCCATTGCATCTAAGGAAGACCTTAGAGTTATGGTGGTCGGGTCGATACTCTATATGAGGCTCCTACTCTAGACAGTGTAAGGTCTAATTGAGACTTCATATTAGGGAGACCCCCTTGGTTGATGGATTTCTAGCACCGTCAACAAGTCCATGATTATCATATTTGAAACCTTTAGGGATATCCATTAAGGGAGAAATGGATTTATATCTTTTAATATCACCTTCATAGGAGTTACTTGATTTATTCCTTTCATAGTTACATGAGGACAACCTTCTTGAGTAATTCATTCTTTCATATTTACTTGATTGTTTTTATGAGACAAATCATATCTTAGTTGATTCATTTCTCCAATTAACATGCTTCCTTTGTTGCTCATATGAGTATATCTTTGTTGGTCCTTAGCTTGATTTGTACCTTTGTTTTAATTGTTCTTATTTCTTTTTGTGTGCATTAAATACCCATTCTCAATATGCCTTGGGTTTCCTAGACCTTGAGCATAAAGTGAAAATCTACACTCTTATAATTTTGTGTGCCTCTTTTCCTTCAATGTTTGAGTTCCTTCTTTTGTTTGCTCATTCTGAGAGGGAGGTCTAATCTCCTCATATTTACACTCACCTACTTTGTGTTCATAATTGTTACATATGTCGCATTCAATAAGATCATATCTATATATTTGAGTATAAGACCAGTCTTTCAACAATTCTTTCACATCCTGAAGGTGAACCACTGTTGCTGGTTCGAAATGTCGATCAAAAAAAGAATTTGAATGCAATGGATCCGGAAGTAAATCTACATAAAGATAAACAAAGTTACTGATCAAACAAGAATTTTTATCTCAAAACGAGAACTCTAGCCAAAAAACCCCAAACAAACATGGAAAAATAGTTTGAAAAAGAAAAGTGTTGATGCTTGAATAGCATAATTTTTTTTTCGGGGTAAATTTTCAACATTTTCTAAAAATGGCAGTAAAAACCATTTTTTTGTGTGAAAAAGACACCCAGAAAATTAAAATTGTTGATGCTAGAGTAACATCTTTTTTTAGGGGGTAAATTTTCAATATTTTTTAATAATGACGTTAAAGACAAAATATCATGACTTCGAAAAACTTTAAAGTTCCAACAATTTTCAAGCATGGCATTAAAGATAAAATATCATTTCCTTGAAAAGTCTTAAAATTCCAACGATTTTTAGGCATGACATTAAATATAAAATATCACGTCTTTGAAAAACCTTAAAATTCCAACAATTTTCAGTCATGGTGCTAAAGAAAAAATACTTATAATTGTTTTCAACCATAACATTAAAGATAAAATATCATGACTTAGAAAAATATTAAAATCTTGACAATTTTTCAACCATGGAATTAAAACCAAAGATTATGACTACAAAAAAAACCTTAAGTTTTCAAAATATTTCAAGCATGACATTATGGAAAAAATTTCTCACTAAAAAAACTTTAAAAATGAACACTTGAATGAAAGAGTCATTATACCAAGAGTAATTTCCTTTTTAAACACTAAATATATAGTGATTTTAAAATATTAGCCTAAGATAACTTGACACATTGCAACAAAAATTTAAAAATCAACCATCAAATTGACACGCAGTGTAGGTGAACTTGACCCATTGTAATGAAAACTTAAAGACCAACCATGAAATTGGCACATTGTGGGGGTAAACTCGATTCATTATAATGAAAACTTTAAAATTGGCTATCAAATTGAACATAATGGGATCAGGTTGCTAGTCGAGCATGGACACGGACCCTGCAGAAGAAAAAAATAAATAAATGAAAAATACAAAAGAAAACCAAAATTCAAACATTGAGAAAACATAAAAACAAAAACAAAAAAACACAAAGTTTCGAAAAACAATAAAAAGTAATAAAACATAAAAAAATAAAATAAAAAACATGACCCAAAAAAATCAAATATAAAAAGGCAAAAAAAAACTAAATTACCCTATAAAAACTAAAATTACAAAAAAAAAAAAAAAAGATAATAATAATAATAATAATTCTTGTGGGTTTTCCTCTCAAGAAGAGAGGTTTTGGCCCTAGCTAATAGACTACATCTTGTGTCCTCTTGTCACATTTTTCTTTATTGTTTTGGTAGTTGTTTTTTGATAAGAACACTAATTATAATAAAGTAAAAGAAAAAGCAAATCAAGTTGAGTAAAATATATCACAAGCATTTATCAAAATAAGAGAAATCACATAATCTAGTCGCCCTAGATTTCTCAACAGACTTTTCCTTGGCATTACATTTGTTGTTGTGTCCTTGCTAACCTGCAATGAGCAGTCCCTCTATTGAACTTCTTGTCCTCTTTTCTTGTCATTGTTTCTTAAGCAACATGGGAATGTGTACTTTCTTTTGCAACCCATTCAATTTCAAAAACTAGTTCATTTAATTCATGCATGAGCCATAATTTAATGGTTGTCCAAACAATTCAGGTTTCCTGCACAAGAAACCCCAACATACCAAGCAAGCAATCCTCCTCCCCAACTCTGGAATTTGTGTCCCTTTGACTCAGTCCCCTTTTTTTAAAATTTCACATATAGAAAAATATTTACAATGTATCTTGTGAGAGAACCATGGGTGGGGATGTGACAATCCCCTCCTCCTTGAGGGAACACCGCCATCGATGTTAATCTTCCCATATGCAACATAAAAAAAAATCAAAACATATTGTTTCATGGAGCTTTATACACATAGCTCTATACAGTATTTACAATCATATACACACTTTATTTAATCAACAAACAAGAAGGGATAATTAACTTTCATTGCATCAGTCTTTTCCCACGTGGCCTCTTCTGGCCCAAAGTGCTTCCAATGCACCTTGACTTTCTCTATGGCTCGATTCCGGAGCATGAGACTCCTCCGGTCGAGAATTCACATTGGTCATGGTTGGAACTCTCCCTATGGTACCACCTATAGCACAGACCAATCAATCACATGATTAGAATCATGTACATATATTTAGAGTAAAGAAACATGAAAAACATCATGAACTCTAACTGAAGGAGGCAAAGCCAGCCTATATGCCACTGGTGCTATCCTCTCAAGGATTTAAAATGGCCCATAATACCATGATGCCATCTTGGGACATGTCCCAATCCTTATGGAACTCTTATTGGGTTTAATCCTTAGATACACGTGTTCCATAACTTGGAACTCTTTGTGCACCCTATGTTGGTCTGCATAGATTTTATGCCCATCTTGTGTCACTTTCAAATTATGTTTTATGATCTAGACTTCCTGCTCCATACCCTTGAGCATGTCAGGTCCTATATGGACCATGTTAACTGGATCACTCTAGCTAATGGGAGTGTTGCAACTCCTACCATACAATGCCTCAAATAGGCTCATATTTATGGATTCTTGGTAATCATTTTTGTATGCAAATTCCACAAGTGGAAGATATTCTTCCCACTTCTTAGGTTGATGCATTACATACATTCTTAACATGTCCTCAAGAATTCTATTAATCCTCTTTGCTTTCCCATCTGTTTGGGGATGATAGGTTGTACTATATGCCAATTTTCTTCCCATTCCTGCAAAGAGTTCCTTCCAAAATCTGGAAGTGAACATAGCATCTATGTCTGGCACAATCTTCTTGGAAATTCCATGTAGTCTCACTATCTCCTTTTGGAAAATTTGTGTTATGTCACTAGCGAAATTAGTGGATTTGACTACTACAAAATGAGCTACCTTGCTTATCTTATCCAGCACTACCATGATTGCATCATTCTGCTTAGATGATCTAGGAAATCCTATAAGGAAAACCATAAAAATTACCTCCCATTTCCATTATAGAATAGGGATGAGCTACAACAATCCTGTTGGCCTTTACTTGCTATCACACCATGCATCTTGCCACAAAATCAGCCAATTCCTTCTTCGAATTTGGCTAGTAATAGTACTTTTTAATGGTTTTGAGGGTCTTTTGATACCCTATATTGCCTGAATAAGGCTTCGCATGGAACTATTTCATTTCATCACTGTTAGGCACATAAATTATGCCTTTGAACTTGATTAGGCCATCCTCGGTGAGGTGATATTCTCCATCCTCACCAATTTGCAACAACTTTTCTTTCACTTTTTGATATTTTCCATCTTTTTGTCCATCACTTTTGACTCTTTCCATCATATCTGTTTCGTAGGAACTTACAGTTGTCAAGTGATTTACTTGGATTTTTTTGCTCAAAGCATGAGAAACCTTGTTCTCTTTACCTTTAATATACTTAATTTCAAGGTCAAATTCACTGAGTGTGGCCAACCATCTTGCTTGCCTAAAATTCAACTTCGGTTGTCCAAACAAATATTTGAGCCCACTATGGTATGTCATAAGCGTAAATTTCTTACCAACGAGGTAATGCCTCAATATTTTTAAGGCGTGAATGATGGCATCCAATTCTAAATCATTTGCTACATAATTTACCTCATGCTCATTTAACTTTCTAGAATCAGAGAATATGACTTTCCCTTCCTACATCAAGACTCCATTGAATCCCTCTTTGCAGGCATCCATGCACACAATGAAATCCTTGTTAGGATCTGCAATTCTTAGCATTGGTGCATTGCTGAGAAATTGTTTTAATTTCTCAAAGCTTTCTGCACATTGTGTAGTCCACTCAAACCTTTTTTCTTTTCTCTGAAAGGTTATAATGGGATGGCCTATCTTAGAGAAATTCTGGAAAATTCCTGTAATATCTTGCGAGTCCCATGAATGATTTAATTTCATCCATGTTCTTTGGAGTTGGCCACTCTATTATGGATTTTATCTTTTCAAGATCAACTGAGATTCCTTCCTTGGAAACGATATGCCCCAAATAATGTATATGTGATTGGAAGAATTCACACTTCCTAAGATTTTCATAGAGCTTATGCTCTCTCAACAATTGTAACACTGCAACCAAATGTTTCTCATGCTCTTCTTCCATCTTTGAATACACTAGTATGTCATCGAAAAATACAATGACAAATTTGTCCAAATAAGGACGTAACACATTGTTCATCAGGCACATGAACTTGGTATGGGAATTGGTAATCCCAAAGGGTACCACTACAAACTCATAATGCCAATACCTTGTTCTGAAAGCAATCTTATGAATGTCGTCATCCTTGGTTCTTACTTGATGGTCACCTTATTCAGTTGCCTGTAATCAATGCATAATCTAAGTGTTCCATCTTTCTTCTTTACAAACAATATTGGTGCTCCCCATGGGCACACACTAGGCCTTATGTAACCTTTGTCAAGAATTTCCTTCAGTTGCAATTTCAGCTCAACCAATTCTGGGGTGCTCATCCTATATGGAGCCTTAAACATTGGTGTTTCTCCAAGTACCAGCTCAATAGAGAAGTATATCTCTTTGTGAGGAGGTAATCCATGAACCTCCATTGGAAAGACATTTGTGTACTACTGCAACATAGGGTACTTTTGTAGCAATTCAGTTTCCTCATCTTCTATTTCTATGTTAGTTTCATCATTCTTAGAAACTTGCACTGCAAATAACATGCATCCTTTTCTTCTCTTGCATTGGGATTACATAGCCATGATTAACCTCATTGAAATAGGATTTTTCCTACCCTGCAGTACCCTTTTTGTTCCTTGCTCATCCAAGCATTCAATTGCTTCTTCATAGCAATCTGCCTTGGTACGGTGTAAGTACAACCAGTGCATTCCCAATAATATCTCATACACACCTAATGGAAATACATTCAAGTGGGATTTTGTGGGCATGCCGATGAGATCAAATGCACAGTACTTTACCCAATGGTTGATTTTTCTTTTTGTCCCAGTTTCCAACTAAACCAACCAAGGTTCTTCATGCAACTCATTGCCCAAACCACAGTTCTCAACAAGCTATGGGTTGACATAGCTATAGTTAGAACCTATATCAATTAGTATAGAAATGACTTTCTCTTATAGCTTACATTCCATCTCAATGATGGATGTATGGTGATCTGTTTGGTGGTTGTCCACTATTGTGTAAATTCGTGTCATACTCTGAGCTATTGCAACCACCGTGCTCATCTCCTGATCACTGTAAATATTTGATCTAGCATCCTTCTGATGTGGATAGTCTCTCCTCCTTTGGTTCCCACAACAATTCCAAGCGATTCTCAACCTTCGAGCTTGGGTTGTGCTAACACTAGTTGTTGCACATTTTTCTTAACAACAACATTGGATTTCTGTTGAAACGGTCTTTTCAGAGCTGGGTGCCTACCTTATTTTCCTTTATGATTATTTCTTGGGCCAATTCTTCTTATTTCTAGCATTTCTTTTAGCCTACCAATTACTTTTAATATCATGTTTGAGTTTTCTTGCTTGTAACAGTGGTCTAGATTTTTAATGGCATCTTTCAGAGTTTGGGGTTCCAACAACTCAATTTTATCCTTGAATGCCATAGGCAACCCACTAATGAATCGCTAAATTATGGCTTTTTCATCCTTGATATATGGCACATACCTCAACAGTTCTAGAAACTTGGTGACATACTCATCACTAGTTAATTGACCCATTCTGAGTTCATAGAACTCTTTTTCCTTACTATCATAATAACATTCAGACAAGTATTTCTCTCTAAAGAGATTTTCAAACTCATCCCAAGTCAATTATTTCTCAAAAATACCTCCAACATTCTTCAAATCCTCCCACCATATATCTTATTTTCCCTTCAAGCTATAGGTGGTGACTCTAGCTTTCATATTCTTAGAATAATCATGTATTTTGAAAAACTTCTTCATTCCCAACAACTAAGATTTTGTGTCCTTTGCTTTCTTCATATCCCCATCAAATGTGGGTGGCTTAGCCTTCTTAAATTATTCATGCACATGACCCTTTTCTTTTCTACTTGAAATGATTATGATGGCGATGGTGAGAATGGTGGTGCCTCCAAGAAGCAGAACTAGATGGTTTGCTAGAATAATGCACTTGTGTGCTAGTTCCTCCCCTTGGAGTGCTCAAAGGCTCACCTCCTGGCACAATGTCCTCACTTCCTTTCCTGTGTTCTTTCTGAACCAGCCATTATCTGCTCCATTAGTATTTTCTTTTGACTCGTGAATTCTTTTCCTGTCTCTATGATTGCCAATCTTCTCATATTTCCTTTGTCTTTACAATTCGATAGACTCTATAGGATGACTGCATTGATCTCTACTTGTCTTTCTTGGCCTTGTACCAACCTCTCATTATTGACCTTAAATCTTCTCACCTAAACGAGTCAACCCTCAGGCTTCTTAGGGTGCCCATCCAGTCTAGGGAGTGATTCCCTCCCCCTTGGCCAACTAAGCTCTCTTCTCCATTGGATCTAGCCCCATCACTTCCATGTTGTGATTGATCGGAACTGTGCTCAATCGTTTTGGTCCTCATTGTTGTATTTCCTCTATTTATGATGCTTGTGCTATGTTTTAAACCACACACATTGTTACATTTTCATGTAATAATCAAATAAAACACCATGATGGTGATGAACCTTGCATTCATGGAGTTGTCATGGAGAATTATGTTGTGACAAAACAACCATGTCAGTGTGAAAACACATTTACAAATCATATGCATCAATCATTTAACCCTGCAATTTTATCATGATAATTAGCAGTGACAACATATTTATGGCCATGGTCCTACTCTCACTGAGTTGTTATCAACCAAACAGTTCAAACTAGCACAAGTTTACCAGCAAAGCAACAATCATTAATTCAAACATGCTTTTAACACCTAAATAATTAATTAGTCAATTTTCAATATCATCATCACTTAACGTGACGAAGCCCATCCAAGTCAAGTATTGAACCTGGATGCTCTGATACCACTCTGTAACATCACCCGACCCTTTATTCACCTTTAGAGGAATGGGATATATATATATATATATATTAATTTTAATTTCGTGTTAATAATTCCAATAAGCACACACACACACACAGAGATATATATATAGTGGATAAGCGGGGTGACTTGTCTAGTGGGACCCACTCGGAAGGCACTAGCTAATACGAAGAGCGGAGGCCTTCATGGGAATAATATATATTCATTTGTTATGCCCATGAAGGCCTCCGCTCTTCGTATTAGCCAGTGCCTTCCGAGTGGGTCCCACTAGACAAGTCACCCCGCTCATCCTCTACTAGTTGTTCTAAAGCTATGCACTTGGATACCCATCAGATTCTCTACACCGGGCTTACATGGATATCGTCCCCCTCTTTTCCACCTCCTTCTAGCTTAGGGCCTGCCACCATTGGCTAGCACTGCCAACTTGCCCCATCCCAGCACCTTCCTTTATGACGCCTATATATCCTGTCGGGGTCACGGCATCGACTTGACATGGATGAGGGTCCTACCTTCGCTAGTGGTGATTCTACCAGGCTTGCATGTATATCTATTGCAGCTGACCCATGTCACCTTGTTGAGCCCCTTTCGACGCACTCTAGAGAGTCCTCTGAACCAACCACCAAACCTTACCATCGGGCTTGCATGGATGATGCAGCTACTCCTTGACCAAGAGCGAAATAGCAAGGACACATAATCCCGATGGGTCTATCCTAGCATCCCCCTTTATCATGCTCCTTTATTCTTTTGTTTTTATACCATCGAGCTGACTTGGCTGGTGAGACCTTTCCTGACCAATTGGATGTGCGTTATTGCTTGCATGGCAGCTTATGCCATCTCGTTGGTTACCTCCAAATGATTTTCAACTACCTTTGACTTTAGTCTTCCACGGTGGTCTCATCGAGTTGACTCGACAAGTGGGTCAGTACTCAACCAATAACTCTACGACAAGGCATGGGATCAGCCACGTGCCATCTTATGTCATCGCACCAGGATTTACTCAACATCTTCCTTTACACCTCCTTTTCATGCTTCTGGGCTAGGCGTTTGGGCCTATGTGGACGTGGGCCAACCTACTAGCTAATGTCAACATTGTTGGGCACACGTCATTTGTTGCATCATCTTATTTCCTTTCACCAGACTCCCCTCTATTCGACCCCTTGGAACATTCTGGGGTAACTCTTTTGGGCTCCCACCTCCGAGCCACATGAACACCCTTGCGACCAATCGTGTAAGTGGAAAATCAGTCACGCCAATGGAAGGTATCCATGGTTAGGGCTTCCTAATCTTTTATTATAAGTCCAGGGCTTTAACTCTTTGCACCGCAACAAGTTTCTCCTTCTCATTCTCTGCCATGCCTTAGCTAAGGGACTTCGACCCTCCCTCATGCCATGTCTTAGATGGGGATCTCTATGATCACCCCAAGAATAAGATTTTCTACTACACAAACTTCCTCAAGCTAATATTTTCGACCATGGATTTATCTCATAGGTCTAACATACCTCCAAATAAACGTCAAGGCTTCATGCTGACACCAATAGTTTATTAAGGTGTCCCATGGCTCTCCCCCTTCTGAGCTTGGATGAATCCAACTTTAAGGAGATCCTCGCCTGCTTACATTCCCCGTTCTCGAATAAGGAATCACATGGATGTTAGCGTAGATGTTCTAGTGGCCATTACCTACTATGCACTTGGTGTGAGCTCCTAAGAGGTATCCACCTTGCCTGCCACACGTTGCCAGTACCAAAATCCATGTCAAGCCTGTAAGTAGCTCCATGGAACTACATAGAACCTTCTGGCACTTCACTGACGACATAAGGATGCAAATGAAATATATCCAACCTGTTGAGAATGCAAGGTTGAAGGAAATTTAGGTAAAGTTGATGGGCTCATCTAGCCCCAAGGGAAACAACCCTTAACATTAATGCAATACCTACCGCGTGGCAAAACAACTTGTAACACAAGAAAATTGTTGGCTTAGGTTGGGCTGACCCAAGTTTGATTCTTTACTGCACACCAACAAAACCTTCAATCACTGGCCCTTTCGGCAATGACTTGCAAGCAAGTCGCAGTCTCACACAAAGTGACTATGGGAGGTTGTAGAACCAGGTTTCTGTAGCCTTGAGGGATATTACGATGTGGTAATGTGGTATTTTCTTATGCTTTAATACTTATAAACTACTTCGCATTCATGAACTAATTCGCAGAATTAAATTCATCACTTAAACATATTATAAACATCCATAAACTTCACAGTACTAAAATAAAGTGCAGATAATAAGAAAATCAACAGATGAAGACATAGATTTTACTGTGGTTCATCCTAATGTGGGACTATGTCCACAAGAACTGTTTATTATAATATAGAATTTGGTACAACAAACAGTTCTTCACCTGCGCACACAGTTGCAGGTTGTCTGCGTACTAAGCTGCAGATGGTCTGCACACTAAGTTGTAGACCCAGGCCTCTGCGCACTCAGCTGCAGAGCCTTTCCCCTTTCTCTGAAGTATAGATCACAAAAATACAACCATAAACATAGATCTAGATCCAAATGATGATGGCTTCCTTCTTTATTATTCATCCCTATATATATTATTACATTGAGGGAATACATCGATACATTACCATGGTTTCCAAAATACAAGGGACTATGGTCCAAAACCATTCAACTTTTACAATATTATATGCTTTTACAAAAAGGGAGGGGCTTCGCTGTGAAGCCCCTATACTGTGTGGTGAGTTTGTTCTGCAGTCCTTGTCATGCTCAGCTACTCTACTGTGCAGTCCACTTCGTACTTTGCGGCATCCTTTCTACAATGTGCTCTACCCACAAAATTCGGATTCCTTTCCCAAAATCTGGCCAAGTTGGGTTGCACCCAACAGGCCCCCAACTCTGTTAGGTCCCTATAATACTAGTGATTCCCCCATTACTATTGTCATTATATCCCTTATTGTTATCATTGTACCCCTATTGTCCCCATTGTTATTATTATGCCCCATAGAATCCCTCTATTTTTATTTTTGTGCCTTTATATTATTATTGTTAGGTCAGCTTGGTTATATTGTGACCCCTTAGACTCCTATATATAGAAAGGAGGTTTTTTCATTTGAATCATCCAAGAATTGTTCATTTGTGTAATATTAAGGAGGTTTCCCCCTCGAAGAGGTTGAATTCTAAGGTGTTGATCTATCTTTTCTATATTTTTGTGAGTTGGTTTCATAACATTTGGTATCAGAGCTTTGGATTCTAGGGTTTCGTTGATTCAAACAGGTCATCGTGGGATTTTCACTATAGCTTTTTTCTGCGACGTTTCAGAAGCTAGAAAAAAAACCCATTTGAGAGTAAATCTCGCTAAACCTCAGGTCCAGATTTCAGATTTTGTCTCTGTTGGACATAGATTGTCATTGATGTCAATATGGCAATATTCAAGAGGAGGAGACAGAGCATATCGGAGCCAAGAGGAGCAAAAGGAGCCAAGAGGAGCAGACCAAGCCAGAGGAGCCACATTGGAGCAAAGAGGAACATATCGGAGGAGCCACATATATATAGACCATACATATATGCCAAAGAAGAGGAGCAATGGAGCAGACAGAGTTAGCAGAGCTACAGGAGCAAATAGAGCAAATGGAACAGAGCATATATATATGCCATATGTATATGCCAAAGAAGAGGAGCATATCAAAGCAAGAGGAGCCATATCGGAGGAGTGCTGCATGTAATACATGCCCACGAAGAACCTACAAGAGGAGCACACAGCTATCGGGAGCCATATATCCATGGGACGCAGCAATGACAGCTATCAGAGAAATAGTGCTTAAGGAATACTGTATCGGAGGCAGAGATTGTGGCGGAACTGTGTTTAAACACAAAAATCCCTCCAAGGCGGCGAATTCCATTTCCGCAAAGAAATGGCGGATAAACCATTAAACGGAACATTGGGCGGACGTGAATTCTTATTAAGATTGGTCCAGACCCATATCGGGTCCAAAACCAATATCGCATCGGAGGAGTGGAGCCTTTTGGAACTGTCGAAGTGTATGCTTCGAAATCCCGGAGCCGAAGTATTATAAAGTGCAGCGGATAAGGATTTCGGATCCGAACCCAATATCGCGTCGGAGAGGGCCGTTTAAGCTCTCAGACTGTACGCTCCGATAATCAGAGCCGAAATATTATAAAACAGATCCTAAAGGAGTGTCGGGTCCGCAGACCCATTACATTGCAAATCTACCGATAGGGAACTGCCGATAGGCCGGACCCGAAATCTCTTTAGAAGGGAGCTTAATGTGCGTCGGGTCCGCACAGCAGATTAGAAGCATTGGTGTACAGACTCCGCTGATAGCGATCGCCAATATCGCGTCGGGGGAAAGGGAAAAGGGATATCATAAGGCATGAATGTATTTAAAGTCACTCTTTTGAATTACTGCCGATAGCATAAAGCCACCGATAGAGTGTTGGGCGTATTATTCCTATAAAAGCCTCCGATAGTGTTTTTTTTTAAGTAATTCCTTTGGAATTGCTGCCTGACGGAAGAGTAAAGAACTATTTGTCAATTAAGCAAGGATTGTGGGCTCGGAGAGATCAATGAAGATATCAGTTTAATGATTGATAAGCTAATAGAAGAAGAAAGGGAAATTGAGACTGATATAGGAGAAATTACTGCCAGATTGGGAAGATTATCCCTAACGCCTGCACCCAAGCCATCAGGTTCCGAGGCAAAAATACTATAAGGAACAGTCCCGATAGTGTGGGAGACCAAATCATGGCGATTATGATTGGGATAAGATGTGGTTGTCTGTTAAATGAAGCAGCTCCAGTGTATGCCTGCGATCATGAGAAAAACATGAGTGTTGTTACAATTTTGATATATGTATCCTGTGATTATTGGAACGGTTGGATAGACAGAGGGAACTGAAGTCCGGGAAGCCGAAGAAGCAAGCAAGAGAGGAGGTAACTGACAGGGCAAGCAAGCGTTGAGGAAGCCGAAGAGCCTGCGGAGAAAGGAAGCCAAAGAGCCAACGAGAAAGAGGAAATGAATGGACAGAGGCATGGAATGTATAAAAGCAGCAAAAACAGAGAACTGATGTTGTTGTTGGTGTATGGTATAACCTGAGTATGAGATAGTGGAAGCAGGAGAGGCAAAGGGGGCAGCAGAAGCAGTGGAAGCTGAAAAGAGTGCAGCAGCACACCAGTGTATACCAAAGAGGTTGGAGCCTCAAAATTGAATAGGATTGAAGTCCTTGGGAGTTGGTGCTCCTAAGTCCAAGATTGGTGTCTTGGCAAAACAGAGTTGGTGCTCTTGAGGTTGGAGCCTCTCTGAAGTCCAAGTTGGAGCTTGGCAACTATTCACAATTAGATATATATTAATACTGTATTTATTTCATTGCACTGTTTTTGTGTTTCTTTAATAAAAGCATTAATTCCAGCTGTTGATTTCTGTGGTCTGTGTATACATATACAAATACATATATGCTTTTGGGAATCACTAGAACAATTAAAAATAATTGTAAGAAACACTGATTCACCCCCCCCAGTATTTCCAACAATTGGTATCAGAGTAGGCTTCTTCATACTAGCCTAATAGCTTGAAGAAGGATCAGCAGCCATGATGAGAAATCATGAAGCATCAGGAAAACCTCCTCTGTTCGATGGCACTAACTTTGGGTTTTGGAAGAAAAGAATGACTTACTATTTAATGTCCCTTGGACCTGAAGTCTGGCATTTTTGTCAAACTGAATACCAAGCGACTTCCACTCTTCCAACAGACCAAGACGAGAGGAAAGCCTACATTGCAAATGCAAAAGCCATGAACTCTATCACTAGTGGAATCACTGATTCCGAGTTTACAAAAATCATGCACTGTAACTCTGCCAAAGAAATGTGGGAGAAGCTAGTTGGTTTGTACAATGGAGACTCAAAAGTCAAAAAGGCAAAGCTTCAAACTCACAGAAGACAATTTGAAAGTTTGAAGATGGAAGATGAAGAAGACATTGCAGCATACCTCCTCCGAGTAGCTTAAGTGGTAAATTCCCTGAAAGGATTGGACGAAAAAGTTGAAGAAAGTACCATTGTTCAAAAGGTATTAAGGTCTCTTCCAGACAGATTTGACTCCAAAATAAGTGCTATAGAAGAATCAAAGGATCTTGACAACCTCAAAATGGATGAACTCCATGGAATTCTCACTGCCTATGAAATGAGGAAAGGTGGTCCTAGCTCCAAAGATGTAGCATTCAAGGCCTCAAAGTCAAAGGAAGGGAAAGAAAGAAATGACCGTAGTGATAAGTCAGATGTGGAATCCGAATTGGCTCAATATGTATGAAAGCTGAATAGAGGATCTAAGCTTAAAGGCAAGTATCCTCTTATATGTTTTAAATGTGGTAAAATATGTCATTATGCAACAAAATGTCCTCATAAACATGACAGTGATGATGAAGGAAATTCTAAAAGAATGGCACATAAAAATAAAGGGTTCAATAAGAAAAACTTATTCTCCAAGCAACATGAGTCTGATGAGGATGAGTTTATCGTCATCAAAAGGAAATCAGATGAGGAAAGTGATCATGATGAAAGCCAAGAAGCATTATTCATGACACTCACAGATGATGATGACTTGGGCCTAGAAGGGAATGTAGATGAACTGTTAATAAGCGCCATTGAAGAAAACAAGAAACCACAGAACAAAATCATTTCTCTCAAAGTGGAAAACGAGGAAATAAGAAGGAGATAAGATCTCTTGGAAGCAAAGCTTAAAGAAAAAGAAGAGACTTGTGAAGAACGTGAGGCCGAAGTAGTATCTCTGAAAAAGGAATTGGAGCAAATTAAAAAGGGTTGTAAAAGCTCTCAAATACTTGAGACTATTCTGAAAAATCAAAAACCTCAACATGATAAGTCTGGAATAGGTTTCAAAGGAGAATCCTCAAGCACTAAGAATAGTGCGAAAAGCTATGCCGATGTACTTTCCTGCAACCCAAAAGATGAAAAAGTATGTTATCAAAAGTGCATCCCAGATTCCAAGAATGAAGAAAGAATTACTCCAAAGAAGAATGTGGAGTCGAATCATGGACACTACAGCAAATACAAACCTGTACTCCACAAAGGGCCCATCAAAAATCCAAAGGACGAGGGAGGAGTAATTCCCAGGAAGGAAATCGACTTAAATCGTGGTTGCTTCAAAACCATCTTTCTTGGACACTGTTTTCACTATAAAAACTTCGGTCACCAAGCTAGACACTGTATGGCTCGTAGAAGTGAAAAGACAACGCAAAAGGACCGAGTAATCAACTCATATGCCCCCAAAAGACAGGGACAAATCAAAACCTTCAATTCATTTGATCCCTTGAAATAATTTGATCTGACTTGCTCTTTTTGCTACAATAATGGACACTATGAACAAGACTGCCCACTCAAAGGAAGAAAGACAAGTAGCAAGAACTCTGACATGGACAAATACGGCCTGGCTCTATTTGTGCAAAATAATGGAAACCAGTGGTTTGTGGATAGTGGGTGCTCCAGACACATGACAGGAGACAGAAGGAAATTTATCTCACTGAGCAAAAAGGAAGGGAATGTGTCCTTTGGAAGCGAAACTGGCAAAATTGCAGGAAGAGGAACAGTTACTCTGATCAATGGAAAAGGAAAAGCTCAAGATGCTCTGTTGGTTGACGGACTCAAACACAACCTTCTGAGTGTCAACCAAATCTGTGATCAAGGACATAAGGTTGTTTTCAGCACCAAAGACTGTGAAATAAGGAACTCTGCCTCAGGGAAACTTGTGGAAAAAGGGGTGAGAACACCAGATAATATTTACGTTCTGAACAAGATTCAGGAAAATAAATGCTACTTGAGTCAGACAGATGAGAGTTGGCTGTGGAACAAGAGACTTGGACATACCAGCTTCAAAAATCTTATCAATATCAGCAAGATCAAAGCTATACAAGACATCCTAAGGCTGTTCAAACCAAATCAAGCAGTGTGTGGTCCATGTCAACATGGAAAGCAGACCAGAACCAACCACAAGACAAAGGAACACTGTACATCAAAGCCCTTGGAGATCATCCATGCTGATGTGTGTGGGCCAACTAGAAATCAAGCACTCCAAGGAGAAAGGTACTTTGTGATATTTGTTGATGATTATACTAGAATGATGTGGATATATTTCATAAAGTATAAATTTGAAACCTTTGAGTGTTTTAAGAATCTAAAAGCCCTTGTAGAAAATGAAAAAGATTCAAAAATTAAGTGCCTCAGAACAGACAGAGGAGGATAATTCACATCAAACGAGTTCAGTAAGTTCTGTAATATTCATGGAATTACAAGGGAATTCTCGGCTGCCAGAACACCTCAGCAAAATGGGGTAGTTGAAAGACGAAATCGAACAGTCCAAGAGATGGCAAGAACCATGCTATTAGCAGCAGACCTACAGCCTAAATTCTGGAGGGAAGTAGTAGGGACAGTTGTCTATACACTGAATCGGACTCAATTAAGACCAAATTGTGACAAAACTCCTTCTGAATGGAAAGGAAGACCTGCTTCGGTGAAGTACTTCAAGATATTTGGAAGCAAGTGCTTCATAAAAATAAATGATGGCTCAACCTGGAAAGTTTGATTCTCGAGTTGATGAGGGGATATTTCTTGGATACTGTCAACAGAGCAAGGCTTACAAGTGCTACAATTTTCGACTGAAGAAAATAGTGGAAAGCATTGATGTAAAGGTTGATGAAGATCTTCCAGAAAAGGAAATTGAATAACATGAAGATGACTTTCTCCTTGAAGAAGAAGAACCTAAAGAAGAAAAGATAGATGATGAAGAAGAAGAAGAGAAAAGAGAACCACCTCATACCCCTTCAAAGATGAGGTATATTGAAAGATATCATCCAGAAGAGCAGATCATTGGCGATAAAGATGAAGGTGTGAAAACCCGAAGAAGGATATCAATTACACCCAAGAGAAAAGTCATCGCCCTCCTATCTATGATAGAACCAAAAACATTTGCAAAAGCAAGTAAGGATCCTCACTGGGTAAAAGCAATAGAAGAAGAAATGTCCCAAATTGAGAAGAACAAGACATGGGAGCTGGTACCTCATCCAAAGGACAAAAACATAATAGGAACCAAATGGGTGTTCAAAAATAAAATGAATGGGGAAGGATAGGTTATCAGAAACAAGGCAAGACTTGTCTGCAAAGGCTATTCACAAATTGAAGGAGTTGACTTTGAAGAGACATTTGCACCCGTGGCCTGTATGGAAGCTATCAGGATGTTCTTGGCATTTGCTTGCTCAAAAGGATTCAAAATCTATCAAATGGACGTGAAATCAGCATTTCTAAATGGGGAACTCAAGGAGGACGTCTACATGGAGCAGCCAGAAGGTTTTGGTCTGACAGCAGGAAAGGACCTAGTCTGTAAGTCGAAAAAGGCTCTGTATGGATTGAAACAAGCTCCTAGAGCTTGGTATGCAAGACTGGATAACTATCTACAACAACAAGGCTTCAAAAAGGGAGTGGCTGGAAGCAATCTATACATAAAGACAGATCAAGGTAAGTTACTAGTTGCTCTCGTTTATGTCGATGATCTGATTTTTGCTAGTAATAATGATGAAATGAGCCATGAATTTTCTCAAAGCATGGCAAAAGAGTTTGAGATGTCAATGATAGGAGAGCTGTCCCACTTCCTTGGACTTCAAGTATCTCAAACCAGAGCAGGATTGTGT
The DNA here is from genome assembly GCA_031772625.1 of Pinus tabuliformis. Lineage (NCBI taxonomy): Eukaryota > Viridiplantae > Streptophyta > Pinopsida > Pinales > Pinaceae > Pinus > Pinus tabuliformis. The sequence goes on from CM062804.1 coordinate 16,442,399, forward strand.
ATATCTCAAGCCAAATATCTAAAAGACATGCTCAAAAAATATGGAATGGAGGACTGTGCACCCGTGAGTACACCTATGACCACAAACTACAAATTGAGCAAAGATGATGACTCCCCTTTAGTAGATGCAACTCATTACAGGTCAATGATTGGAGCCCTTCTATACTTAACAGCTAGACGACCAGACATAATGCAAGCAGTAGGAATGGTGGGAAGATTTCAATCTGCTCCCAAACAATCTCATTTATTAGCTGTAAAAAGAATTCTCAGATATTTGAAGGGAACTTCTGATTTTGGTCTTTGGTACCCAAAGGACTCAACACTGACGGTAACTGCATACACCGATGCTGATTGGGCTGGAAGTATAGATGATCGGAAGAGCACTAGTGGAAATGCATTCTTCCTAGGAGACTGTTTAGTATCTTGGCTCAGCAAAAAACAGTCATCCATATCATTATCCACAGCCGAAGCTGAGTATATTGCTGCAGTAGACTGTTGTTCTCAGATACTATGGATGAAGGAAGCTCTAAAAGATCTCGACATATGTATAGATCAACCAATTACTGTTTATTGTGACAACACAAGTGCTATCAGTCTCAGCAAAAATTCAGTGATGCACTCAAGAAACAAACACATACCGATCAAGTATCATTTCCTCCGTGAGCAAGTAGCTGAACAAAATATCGTCCTAGAATATATCAATACTAAGGAGCAGATAGCTGATATTTTCAAAAAACCTCTTCCTCGAGAAGCATTTGAACATTTGCGTCAAAAGATGGGGGTTATTTCTTTATCATCACTCAAGTTCATTCATAAAGATGCAGCAGGACAGGGGGAGAAATTTGACAGGGGGAGTTCGTATGCATTCCTTTGCCATTGATGTCAAAGGGGGAGAGAGCAGAAGAATATTGCCATCAATAACAAAGGGGGAGATTGTTGGACACAGATTGTCATTGATGTCAATATGGCAATATTCAAGAGGAGGAGACAGAGCATATCGGAGCCAAGAGGAGCAAAAGGAGCCAAGAGGAGCAGACCAAGCCAGAGGAGCCACATTAGAGCAAAGAGGAACATATCGGAGGAGCCACATATATATAGACCATACATATATGCCAAAGAAGAGGAGAAATGGAGCAGACAGAGTTAGCGGAGCTACAGGAGAAAATAGAGAAAATGGAACAGAGCATATATATATGCCATATGTATATGCCAAAGAAGAGGAGCATATCAAAGCAAGAGGAGCCATATCGGAGGATATCAAAGCAAGAGGAGCCATATCGGAGGAGTGTTGCATGTAATACATGCCCACAAAGAACCTACAAGAGGAGCACACAGCTATCGGGAGCCATATATCCATGGGACGCAGCAATCACAGCTATCGGAGCAATAGTGCTTAAGGAATATTGTATCGGAGGCAGAGATTGTGGCGGAACTGTGTTTAAACACAGAAATCCCTCCAAGGCGGCGAATTCCATTTCCGCAAAGAAATGGCGGATAAACCATTAAATGGAACATTGGGCGGACGTGAATTCTTATTAAGATTGGTCCAGACCCATATCGGGTCCGAAACCAATATCGCATCGGAGGAGTGGAGCCTTTCGGAACTTCCGAAGTGTATGCTTCGAAATCCCAGAGCCGAAGTATTATAAAGTGCAGTGGATAAGGATTTTGGGTCCGAACACAATATCGCGTCGGAGAGGGTCGTTTAAGCTCTTAGACTGTATGCTCCGATAATCGGCGCTGAAATATTATAAAACAGAGCCGAAAGGAGCGTCGGGTCCGCAGACCCATTACATTGCAAATCTGCCGATAGTGAACTTCCGATAGGGCGGACCCGAAATCTCTTTAGAAGGGAGCTTAATGTGCGTCGGGTTCGCACAACAGATTGGAAGCATTGGTGTACAGACTCCGCCGATAGCGATCGCCGATATCGCGTCGGGGGAAAGGGAAAAGGGATATCATAAGGCGCGAATGTATTTAAAGTCACTCTTTTGAATTACTGCCGATAGCATAAAGCTGCCGATAGAGTGTTGGGCGTATTATTCCTATAAAAGCCTCCGATAGTGTTTTTTTTAAGTAATTCCTTTGGAATTGCTGCCCGATGGAAGAGTAAATCACTATTTGTCAATTAAGCAAGGATTGTGGGCTCGGAGAGATCAATGAAGATATCAGTTTAATGACTGATAAGCTAATAGAAGAAGAAAGGGAAATTGAGACTGATATAGGAGAAATTACTGCCAAATTGGGAAGATTATCCCTAACGCCTGCACCCAGGCCATCAGGTTTTGAGGAAAAAATACTGTAAGGAATAGTCCCGATAGTGTGAGAGACCGAATCATGGCGATTATGATTGGGATAAGATGTGGCTGTTTGTTAAATGAAGCAACTCTAGTGTATGCCTGCGATCATGAGCAAAACAAGAGTGTTGTTACAATTTTGATATATGTATCCTGTGATTATTGGAACGGTTGGATAAACAGAGGGAACTGAAGTCCAGGAAGCCGAAGAAGTAAGCAAGAGAGGAGGTAACTGACAGGGCAAGCAAGCGTTGAGGAAGCCGAAGAGCCTATGGAGAAAGGAAGCCAAAGAGCCAGCGAGAAAGAGGAAATGAATGGACAGAGGCATGGAATGTATAAAAGCAACAAAAACAGAGAACCGATGTTGTTGTTGGTGTATGGTATAACCTGAGTATGAGATAGTGGAAGCAGGAGAGGCAAAGGGGGCAGCAAAAGCAGTGGAAGTTGAAAAGAGTGCAGCAGCACACCAGTGTATACCAAAGAGGTTGGAGCCTCAGAATTGAACAAGATTGAAGTCCTTGGGAGTTGGTGCTCCTAAGTCCAAGATTGGTGTCTTGGAAAAACAGAGTTGGTGCTCTTGAGGTTGGAGCCTCTCTGAAGTCCAAGTTGGAGCTTGGCAAATGTTCACAATTAGATATATATTAATACTGTATTTATTTCATTGCACTGTTTTTGTGTTTCTTTAATAAAAGCATTAATTCCAACTGTTGATTTCTGTGGTCTGTGTATACATATACAAATACATATATGCTTTTGGGAACCACTAGAACAATTAAAAATAATTGTAAGAAACACTGATTCACCCCCCCTCTCAGTATTTCCAATAGTCTCACTATAGTTTCGGAGATATGGTCTGAGGAAGTTAGGGTTTTTGCAAGCTCCAAAATTTCATCTAAAATGGGTCATCATGGAATTTTTGGTATAACGCTTTCGCTACAAAGTTTTAGAAGCTAAAAAAAAAAACATTGGAGAAGAAATCGGTGTGAACCTCGGCTCCGACTTTTAGATCCTGTCTCGCTATATTTTTGAAGATATAATCTAAGGAAGTTAGGGCTTTTGCAGACCCTCGAATTACATTCCAAACAGGTCACCTTGGGAAAATCATCATAACTTTCGCTCTGAGCATCAGATTGAATTTTCGTAAGAAGTTACAGAAATAGGATGGATTGTAGTTTTTTTTGGTATCATTTTCAGAACCTAAGGTTGAAACAGTGACCCGCGGCACGTCGTATAAGTTTTCTCTACTAAACTATTCTATACTTAGGTCGTCATGAGAGATTTGGCATAACTCTTCATTGGAGAATCCAATCTTGATCAGACTTGCGGGGTTAGAAAGATTACTCAGAGGGTTACTGCAAGAAGAAATTTCAGACCTAGGAGATCCAAAATTATAGAGATACATCAGATTCAATATCGAGCTCCTACAAAGTGAAAAAAGGTGTGTAGTTTTTTTTTAATTTTTGCATAAGCTTGGTTTGAAAAATTAGTTTGAAGGAATTCAAAGGGCATAGTGAAGCATTATTATTGCTAATTGATTCCCCAAAGAAAGAAAATGGAAACACCTAGTAAGCAACCTGAAAGCTCTAGCATGACTCATGAAGAAGAGGAAGAAATGCAACATGTATATCAAAATTATAAGACCAAGTGCAACAAATTTCACTCGCACAACAAGTAACAGAAAATAAGATGGATGGTTTAAAGAAAGACGTTGGTCTTGGTGGATATTGGTGGCCACCTACCAAGTCCACTTGGACCCCCACCATTGTTTCTCTCAGCATTTTCAATTTCCTTAATTGTAGCACAACTTACTATTTTTAGCAGTTTTTCGGGTCCTAAACTTCGGGAGCCATTTTGAGGCCCTAAACGACGTCTTTTAGGAAAATTGGGAGCAACATGGGTCCATGGACAAATGTTTCTCTTCCCAAAGTTGTATTTCTCGGATAGATCTTTCTAACAAGATATTGTGTGCGTCAAACGGATATCATATGCCAAAGTTACGACCCCGGGAAGTTGATGTACCAATTTACCCAAACCGGGCCCACAGTTTGGCGTTTCATCTTCTAGGGTTAGGTTTTTGGATGTTTAGGGTTTTCCATTGTTTATCAACAATAAATAGGCCTTCAAACCTCATTGTAAGATAGTTCAGAGGCATGTAGACACCACATCTCTTCTTAGAGATAAGCTACCATTGCCCTAACTGGTTTATTTCCATTAATTTTTGTAAGCATATTTCAGTATTTTACATTAATGAAATGAAGTATTATTTCTGTTGCATATCTACATTTATGGTTATCTCTGTAATTTGTTTCATTCCTATTTAAATATGGATCAGTGGTATCAGAGCGGTCTGCATTTTCTTTGTTTTTCTTTGCATGTGCCCAACGAGGTCGGGATATAAGGAGTTAGGTCTTGAACTGGTCGAACCTTTGCAAGACTAGCCTCGCAAATCCTGATGGCCTCCCATGGTGGATGAGAAGAAAGATGAGGGGGAAGGAGATCCTATCAAAATCTTGCTCTAAGAAGCCCTTGAGTGACAAAGGAATGCGATGATGGACAACTTTTCCCAGATCCTTCAGTGGCTACCCAGAAGCTCATAGCTCATCTTATCATTCTCAATCTGATGGGCAAACTGAGATAGTAAACAAATGTTTGGAAGGATATCTTTGTTGCTTTGTATCTGATAAACAGACACAATGGGTTAAATGGTTGCCTCTGGCTAAATGGTGGTATAACACTTCCTTCCATATTGCAACAAAAATGACCCCATTTATGGCACTTTATGGATATCATCCACCATCCATCACAACATATTTAAGAGAAAATTCTAAGGTTCAAGCAGTGGAAGATCACATTGAGCATCAACAACAAGTTCTCCAACTCTTAAAGGATAACCTCACCTTGATGCATAATAGAATGAAACAGCAGGCAGATCAACATCACAACGAAAGAAGTTTTGATGTAGGTGATTGGGTATTCCTACAGCTACATCCATATAAAAGAATGTCCCTCAAGCAAGCTAAGAAGGATAATAAATTATCACCAAAGTATTATGGTCCGTACAAGGTGCTGCAAAATATAGGTACTATGGCATACAAATTGGAGCTTCCTGCTGTTATAGCCTAAATCTACCTCAGGCTGAGAAAGGCAGGTCTAGGGTAACATCAAACCATGCTTAACCTGGTAGCTAGCCCTACCAGGTCGGGAGAGGGCTCTCTCCTTGTCAATCTCAAAGAAAATATGGAAAACAAGGCATGAGATGACTGATATGAATACTAATTTTAGGCTAGGTATATGCTCAAAGGAATTTGATTGATTTTAAAGGTTTGTTTGTTGGATCAGATTAGGAAGGCAGCTTTGGGTCCGAGAAATCAGCTCATATTTGTGGAGGTTTCTGTGGGGTGAGGTAGGCAAGTGTTTTATCACTTTGAAATGAATGTAATGGTGAGTCTAAAGACTGGTGAGGAGTTGGATAGGGCATGCAAATGTCATGAGTCCTCTTCAAACAGCAGAAAACATTTAAAACTAAATAAACCCCAAGGTAGAGCACTGAAACACCAATGGATTCCACCTTTTAAACTTGATTCATTTAGTTATGAAGAAAGAGAGAGATGATGGCACACATAAACATGATATAAACTGAATAACAGAGAAGAAAACAATGCTAATTCACATTACCACAAGAATCCCACAAAATGCTGCAAAACCCTGGTTTATTTCCTTGCCAAACTACAGAAGTGATGTACAATAGTGCTTAATGCATCCACAAGAGTCCAACCTTGACAAATGACTAAGAAAGTACAAGATATAGGCATCAAACCACCTATTCTAGCCATCAGGGGTCGAATCCATGAGTCAAGGAGATGTTTCAACAACAACTAAACTAGGAACTGAATAATAGGCAGTGGAACAACTTGCCTCTAAAACTATGGAAACTGATTCATTCAGCTCAAAACCACCTATAACTAATGTATCTACCTCCTTAAGTCATTTTTCATCATTTTTACATCAATTTACATCATGAATTTTACCATGAGAGAAGAAAAAGTCAAACTGGTAGAAAACTAGGTGAAATTCTAAGTTTTTTTAGCAAAATTGGCAAAATTTTGCCTGATGTGCAGCGCCATCTGCCTGATGTGTAGCGCCACTTCAAGGCTGAGTTTGAAGACTTTCCCCTTCACCAAATTAGCTCCAAGATGGCTTGTTGGAAAGATCTTTCTGTCTACTTTCTAAGACAACTAGAATTTTTGGATTTGGAGTCCATTTTCACCTTCAAAAATCACTTCTTCCAACACTGCTTCCTATGGGTCCAAAAAGTGGTAGAGAGGGCATTTTTTAGGTGTTTTTTTCCCTTTAGGTGACCCAAATATCCTCCAAATTTCATGAAACTTTCTAGGTTTTAGTATTTTTCCATGAGGAATTCAAAAATGTAATCCAGTTGTCAAAATTCCAAGCCAAATCACTGGCGCTGCGCATAAGAGGAAAATTCCTGTGTTTTGCAATTAAAATTTGTGAAATGACAAAAATTTCTCAAAATTGCTTCAAATTTGGAAAGAGGCAAGCTTGCTAATTGCTTTATTGAGCCAAAGAGGCTTCAGCCAAAATTTTAAGTTTATCTTGCTCCCTATTGGCTTCTGAGGCTTTCTTTAACTTAGCTTTTAGGCTTCTTATCCTTGTCTTGCAAATTCTGTTTCCGGCCAAGTAGTGATAAGCCATGTGGCGCAACATGTTCTTCTCCTTGTTAGCCTTATCAAGCAGCTTCTCAAGGTGGATATTCACTCTTTCCAACCATGATTCTCGGTCAACTTCTATTTCTTGTTCTAGTGATGTCATCTTGATTTTCCTTCTTTTTGCCACTTGTCGTTTTTCCCTAGTGGTTTGTAGCTCCATGATTGTTTGTTTCTCCTCCAATTTCTTGTTCTCTTGCTCAAGGAAATTAATGATCCACTTATCCCTCTCAAGGTCAAGTGATAAGTCTTGGATCTCAACTTCTTTCTCTGTGATGACCATATCCTTGAATCTTGAGCTTTGGGAGCCCAAATCAATGTCATCTTCCTCAACCAAAACAAAATTCCTGTCTTGCCCTTCAGTAGGCCCTTCATCGTGCAATTTTTGCTTTCCTTTGTCCTGTACCTGTACTTCTGAAGAAGAAGGCAAAGCCCCTTTCACCCTAGGTGAAGATAGCATTTGCCTATGATCCGGTGAAGATAACGAAACCCCTTCCACCCCTGGTGGAGATAATACTTGTTTGGTAGCTGCAAAAAGTCTTCTTATACCTTTTTCATAAGTTATAAACATAGGAATGTGAGCCTCTTCAGTTTTTCCTTCATGCTTTTTTTGTTGCCCGGAAGGTCCACCTTCCTCTTGAGGATCTGCAAAAATTTGAGGCCCCTTAAATATTTCATGGGCAATGAAGGTGTCCCATGGCACTCCCAACTGAGTAAGCTGATGCACAACAATAATCTTGATGACAGTAAAGTGATAAATATTGTTAAGCTATTGTGGGTATGGTTTTCTCTTTGCAATCACAGTCATCCTCTCTATGTTTTTGCAAATGAAATATGGAATACTCATCATTTTGACCCTAGTGAAATGCATAAGTAATCTAATAGGATAGGCATAGAGTCTGGAGAACGTTCCCTCACATGTGAAGTATTTGATGATGAGTTTCATGAGTGGAACATACCGGTCCTCCAAGAACTTGAAAGGAAACACCCTGTTCAATTTACCATGATATTTGGCCTTAATGTATGGTTCATAATGCAGTTTGCTGATATTCTGTCTTTTGTTCCACCTTTCCCCTACATCTGGCATTCTAGTTGCTTCTGCAATAATGGTTGGTGAAAGTGTGAAATTGATGCCAGCAAGATTTACTATATTGTTTTCCATGTTGATGACAAATTGCCTTGCCAATTCATGATGATACTTAACCCTCTCAACCATATCACAAAACTCAAAGCAAGATTGGTATCTAAAACAAGTGGTTGCGAGGGGGCAAGCAAGGAGTTCAGCAATGCTAATAGGTTCCTCTCTGATAATTTTCCCACCCTTGTGAGGTCTCCTAGGCTGTACATTTCTGTCTCTTGAACTATCACTTAGTGTCTCCTCTTCATAGCTTGACTCACTGTTTCTCGCCATGGTTCTTGGTGCTTATCTTAGGGAAGGGATATGATGATGATGTGGTGAAAAATGATAATGAGGGAGGACAAGGGTGATGAGTATGAAGAGATTTTACTAATGGAAAATGGAGTTGGGGGATGAAGGGATTAGTTTTGGGAAACTAGGGTTTAGTGAGGGATTTAGGGTTTGGTGAAGGGAATTAGTTGTTTTAGGGGAGTGGGATATGGAAAATGGGATTAATGGAGTGATTTAGGCAAATGGAAGAGGGAAAAGGGTTTAATGATGTTTTTTATGATGGTGGAGTGAAAATTGCACAATGAAATGGAAAACAATGAAGACAACTAGGGTTTCACTTTCAATATGCAAAACTCATGAAGGACACAAGCATGACATCAAATTTAGCTCTAGGGCAATGATCACTTACTTGTAGAATGGAAATACAACATTTTTTAGGGTTATTGAGCAATTTGGAACGATTTGGAAACTTATAGACTGATGCGCAGCGCACTGGGCCCAATGCGCAGCACCCTCCTGATGCGCAGCACCCGTGCAAATTTACACTGGCAGAAAGTGACTGATGCGCAGCGCCAGTCTGATGCACAGTGCACTACCTCTGATGCGCAGTGCCAGGCAAGTTTGCTTGAAAAATAGGGTTTTTGACCTTCTTTGCTCCAAATCATGATTTTTTTCTCTCCAATGGTCTTTTGCACAATGAAATGATGAATGTCACTCCTTTGACTTTATATATGGATGGCTTTAAATTTTTTACTTATTCAAACCCACTTTTCTAATGTCCAAGTTACTTTTGGTCATTAGCTCTGTTTTTTCATTTAAATTGACTTTTCTTGGTCACTTGGTAAACTGATGCATTGATACTTTTGCTTTTGTCTATAGTGGCTGGAGTTGGCAAGGTGAGCAAGGGCAGTAGCTGGAACTTATTACATATAGAAAAGATTTCAAATTTACTTAAATTTTGTACATAAAAAATAAAAAACTCTGTTTTCACCTCAAAACAGAGTTTTGAGGTAAAAATCATTTATTGAGAATATTATTAGTGAAATTTTGATCTAATGAGCTTATAAGACCACCTCATGTGCCTGTTGACCCTTTATTGAGTTTTTTATGACCATGGTGGTAACCCTAAACCTAGTGAGCCCTAAAACCCTACAAATGATTTTGGTAAATGGAATGAAATAAAATAACAGTAAATTGTTAGGACCTCATATTGTCCCTTTTTGACCATATATTTTGCTATGATACCATCCCTTTCAAACTTATATTTAAAAGCCTTTGTTAAGTATTTTGACCCAATTATCTCTAAGGTATGTAATGATTCTTCTCATCACTATACGTTTAATTATTTAGCATATAATCACGACATCTTCATAGTTAATCTTTGAATTATTAAGTGCTAAACAGTTAAAGGATGATGTGCAGTCTGTGATGCTGAAACAGCCGGAAGACTATTTTTGTAGTTGTTGAAACAGCAGGAACGGCATGCAGATCATGATGCTGAAACAGTTGAGATCCACATTCTAAATATGACAGCAGCAAAGGAATCGGGACTAATCACCAAAGAAGCTGTTACATGGGATGTAACACTTATATCTAAAGACAGCATTACTGTAACAGCATTTCATTGACAGGGAATTGACTTCCCTATTTTTGTATAATGGGTTAGAACAATGTAAATCTTTTGTAATAGATGTCTCCTCTATATAAAGAGGAGACATCTACATTAGAGGGGGGCCGATTTGGGAAAAAGGCTTAGCTGAAGGAACAGGAATGGAACTCTTTTCTGTAATATGACATATTGATGGATGAATAAAGTTTCATTTTGAGCATCTCTTTCTAGTTCTTGTTTCCTGGGGAATCTTGTGAGAAGGACAGGGCCCACCTTCATCACAAGATTCACCCATTACATTTCCGCAGTGTGTTAAGTGTGCCTTTTATTCATGCCTTGTTAACAATACTGTTTGCTGAACATTGTTTATAATACCTTTTGCTAAACTCTGTTTCTGTTAATTTTTATATGAGTGTTTCACCGGTGATTAAGTTACAGAGTGAATTAGCAAGTTGAATTAATCAGAGGCACGTGCTGGAGATTCCCGCTCTGGGGGATAGGGTCTTGACTCTCTGTTACAGCACAACCATTGTTTTCTTTTGCAGACTGATTCTTTCCATTTCTGTATTAGAATTAAGCATTTTTCTGATAGCCATCTGCAACAGAGTGTAATTGTTGTAATGCAGAGTGGAGCTTTAGGTTGTTAATTTAAGGCGTGATTTGTTTGTACTATAACTTTTGTCACTTTTAAAATTGAGTACATATAGTACGCAGTTGCCTTTGAAATAACAAGACTTCCCTGGGTTGACAATTAATGTCACACTTTGTTGTTTAATTCAATAAGCAATTAAAGTGACCAACATCTTGGCGCCATTTCCAGGGAAGGTAATTATAGATTTTAAAAGTACTGATGATTTTTCTGTAGATATGCAGAATGCATGAGAGGACACAAGAAAACTAATCCTACAGGTGGCAAGGGCAAAGGAAGAGGAGGAAGGAAAACTTTCATCGATGATATTATTTCAAAAGCTGAGACATCCCAGAGGTTAAGCTCTCGAAGGCCACAGACCCAGCACTCTTTCCAAACAGACTATCAAACGGAGGAAGTAGTGGGACCTGAAAGGGTTATAGAAACATCAGAATACACTGAGGAACCAGTGGAAGAAGTCGAAGGACCAGTAGAAAATATTGAAGAGCCAATAGAAGATACTGAAGTTGAGGAACCAGTTCAGGACATTGAGAGTCCAACAGAAAGCACTGAAGACCGGGCAAGCGCATCAGGAAAACAACCAATGGAGGATAACAATGAAGGAATCTTAGGTGGAGGTCATAGAGGAGAAGGAAGGGGAGAGAATTCTCTCTCCACCCTGGAATTCCCTATTGGGGAACTCCCCAGAGGAACAACTCCTATGAAGAATATCCCACTGTCAGCATTACCCAATTTCCATGGTTTATCTTCTGAAGACCCTGATGAGTTTCTTTTTGAATTTGATATATTGTGTAGAAGCTATGACTATGTTAATGCTGCTCAGAAATTGAAGTTGTTTCCAGCCACATTAAAAGGGAATGCACTAAGATGGTTTATGAGCTTGGGAGCTCATGTGATCACGACATGGGATCAGATGAAGGAGAAATTTCTGGCCAAATACCAAGACTATTGCCGGACAAGAGAAAAAAGGGAGGAATTATTCAAGATGGTTCAGAAGGAGGATGAAAATCTGGAGGACTTTGTGGAAAGACTCCAGTATAACCTGCAGAGATCTGAGCACCCCGATGTAAGTAAAGATATTCTTAAAACAATATTGTTGAAAGGGGTAAGAGATGATTGTTTAGATATGTTAAATATGCTTGGTAAAGGAGATATATCCAAAGAATTGTATGACGAAATTGTTAACCTCTGCAAGAGGTGTTCAAGAGGAGCTACAAATAAATCAAAGAGCAGGGATAGCACTTATTCAAGGGTCCAGAAATCAGCTAGTGGTGGAGAAACAAGGGCTGAAATAGGTAATTTACTTGAGGAATTTAAAACTGAAATGTTAAGTTCTTTTGCTTCACAGATTGATACTTTGCAGGTTAAAAAGAAGCAGGCAGAGGTAGAAGCTGCTTTGGCCATCTTCTGCTCTAAATGCAGGGAAAAACATCCATTGAGAGAATGCCCACCGGACAAGGTGCCAATCTGTACCATCTTTGAAAAGGACCACGAAACTCAATAATGCCCATCTTTATCAGGGATAAAGGCAGCATTACAACCAACGAAGGAAGAAGCTGAAGCAATTTATCTGTTGACACAAAGGAGGCAATGGCAACCACGAGGACAAGGTACGAATTCTAGTATGCCATTAATCATTGGAATAATTATCCTTTGTTTAATCAAGAAAATTACCCACACTTTAACCAAATGCAATACCCAACCTTTAATTTCCCACCCATGCAGCAAACAAACCCTCCCTTTGTAGACCCTACAATGTGGAATCCCTGGCTTCTACAGCAATCCTATTTTAACCAATGGAACCCAAACTGGAGAGCTCAACAGACTCCATTCTCAAATCAATTTCCTCAGTTCCAGCAACAACTTTCTCTTCTGGCAGGTACCCCGTCGAATAATCAGACCATGAAGCCTCAGCTGCCTGTACAACCGAACCCTAACCCAAATAACAATAAAGCTGTGCAAGTTATCGACATTCAGAACCTGCCTACATCTCCTATGCAATGCAATGATATTCATTTACGATCTGGGAGAGTAGTCGAGCCAATTATAGATGATATTACCTCTTCAGACTCTGAGAAAGAGGAAGCAGAACAGAGTAAATCATCTAATAAAACTGCTGAAACAGTCAAGCCATCCTCTAATAAAACTGCTGAAACAGTCAGGCCATCCTCTAATGGAACTGCTGAAACAGCAGAACCACCATTCCCTGAGCACTTGGCTCTCACTAAGATGCCTGAGCCACCTGCTTTTAACCTTTTAGGGGAATTGCAGAATCTGTATGTTAAAATTCCACTCTTACAAGCACTCAGAGATGTACCAATCTATGCCAGAACTGTTAGAGAAATTTGCATTAAGAAACCTGGTAGGAAGGCTAAAGATCCCCTTACAGTTCATGTGATGGGAGATCTAGCTGCTTTAATGACAGGAAAAGCCCCTCCTATAAAATATGGTGACCCTGGTCACCCTACGGTCACAGTGCAGGTTGGAAAAACTATTGTTTCACGAGTTCTGGTAGACCTAGGTAATGTTATAAATATCATGACCCTTGAAACTGCACAATTGTTACAATTGAAAAATGTAATTAGAGAAACACCAACTATCCTGGAATTAGTTGATCGTTCCACAATCAAACCAGAGGGGGTTATTGAAGACCTGATTATTTCAGTTGAATCCTGGAATTACCCAGCTGACTTTGTGGTGTTACAGACTAAGGCAAAGTTGGGGGGGCATCCTCTAATTTTGGGGAGACCCTGGCTGGCTACAGCAAATGCTTTTATCAGCTGTCGATCAGGTTCAATGACAATTTCCAATGGCTGTGAAACTAAGCAGCTTACATTGTACCCTCATGCTACACCTATGATTAATAATGATGATTCTGTATGGGTAGACTATGAGGATAATGATACTCAACCCATCTTGACCATTGGACGGGCCTTAACTCTTAAAGATACCACAGAAGACGAATTAATTAGTAATTTCATTTCTGAACCTTCCTCAGTTACTCTGAAGCACATAATCAGTTAACTGCAATTCTGGATCCTGAAACACAACAAAAGCTTAAATCTGAAAATTTACCTCAAACATCAACTGCTATCTCCTCTAAAAGCATAACAGTAGAAATTGAACCTGGCAAAACATTAAACATAAACCCCAATTTATCAGATGCTGAAACACAACAGATAATGAGGTTGCTTTGTGAAAACAAAGAAGCTTTTGCCTGGGATTACACAGACATGAAGGGGATCTCTCCCGAATTATGTACTCATCGTATTTATATTAAGGAGGGAGCCCGACCAGTCTGTCAACCCCAGCGACGAATGAATCCCAACCTAAGGGAAATTGTGAAGGAAGAACTTCAAAAGTTGCTTGATGCAGGGTTTATATATCCCATATCTGACAGCGAATGGGTTTCGCCATTGGTGATAGTCCCTAAGAAAAACAGGAAATGGAGAGTGTGTGTGGATTATAGAGCCTTAAACAAAGCCACCCAAAAAGATCATTTCCCCTTGCCCTTTATTGATCAGGTATTGGACAGTTTGTCAGGGAAGAAATTCTTTTCCTTTTTAGACGGTTTTAGTGGATATAACCAAATCAGAATTGCACCTCAAGATCAGGACAAGACCACCTTTACTAGTCCTTGGGGAACTTTTGCCTATAGAGTTCTCCCATTTGGACTATGTAATGCTCCAGCAACATTTCAAAGAGCAGTAATAGGAATTTTTTCTGATATGCTTAATGATTCTTTGGAAATATTTATGGATGATTTCACTCCCTATGGTGTGACTTTTGAAGTTGCGCTGCAAAACCTTGAGAAAGTACTTAAATGATGTATACAAGCTAATCTTTCCTTGAGTACTGAAAAATGTCATATGATGATGAATTAAGGAATTGTACTAGGGCACTTCATTTCATTTCCTGGGATTCAGGTGGATCCATCCAAAGTACAGGTAATTCAGACCCTTCCTATTCCTAAAACACAAACTGATGTAAGAAGATTTTTAGGACATGCTAGATATTACAGAAGATTTATCAAAAATTTCTCTAAAATAGCTTCCCCTTTGTTTGTGTTACTTATGAAAAATGTTGAATTTAAGTGGACTGATGCCTGTGAGAAAGCATTTGATGAACTTAAGCATCAGTTATCTACAGCTCCTATTCTGAGGGGACCTGATTGGGCACTTCCCTTTCACATATCCTCTGATGCTTCGGACACTGCAATTGGAGCGGTCTTGGGTCAAGAAGAAAACAATCTTCCGTATGCTATCTACTTCATTAGTAAAAATATGACCCCTGCTGAACTTAATTACACAGTTACCGAGAAAGAATTTTTAGCAGTTATTTATGCTATTAATAAATTTTGACATTATATTACTGGTTATCCTACTTTTTTTCACACTGACCACTCAGCTATCAAGTATTTAATGAATAAATCTGTTACAAATGCTCGAGTTACCAGGTGGTTATTGTTACTACAAGAATTTGATATTACAATTGTGGATCGACCAGGTAAAGAAAATGTGGTTGCTGATTTCCTTTCTCGGATAAAAACTAATGATAATACTCCAGTAGATGATTCCTTTCCTGATGAATATTTGTTTGCAGTATCTGCTCACTCACCATGGTATGCAGACATTGCCAATTATTTGGTTGCAGGGAAGTTACCATCACACCTATCACATAGGGAGAAAAGAAGAATCATTCAACAAAGTGCTAGGTACAGCTGGATAAATGGGTGTCTTTTTCATACAGGACTTGATCAGGAGATCTGAAGATGCATTAGAGAAGATGAGGTTTATGACATATTGAAGGCTTGTCATGATGGCCCTTGTGGTGGGCATTTCGCTGATAAGAGAACGGCACATAAAATTCTCAGGATGGGTTATTATTGGCCCTCACTTTTCAAGGATGCAAAGAAATATGTCAGGGCCTGTGACAGTTGTCAAAGAATGGGCCAACCCAACCATAGAGATGAAATGCCACTGAACCCTCGGGTAATACTTGAACCCTTTGAAAGATGGGCTCTAGATTTTGTAGGGCCCATCAATCCTCCATCCAACCAAAGATTTTATATATTGGTTTGTATAGATTACATGACTAAATGGGTGGAAGCTAAGGCACTAATCAAAGCTAATGAAGAATCGGTTTTAACCTTTTTATTTGAAGAAATCTTTGTTAGATTTGGGGTGCCTAGAGAATTAGTCACAGATGGAGGACCTCCTTTCAATTCACATGGTTTCAAAGATATGCTTCAAAAATATCATATCAATCATAAAATGACTACACCTTACCACCCCCAAGCTAATGGTCAGGTGGAAAGTACAAATAAAGTCATAGAAGCTATTCTAACAAAAACTGTGAAAGAGAATAGGAAAGATTGGTCTCAAAGACTGCCTGAGGCATTATGGGCTTATAGAACTACTTGGAGAAACACTACAGGTTTTTCACCCTATGAATTGGTTTATGGTAAAAGTGTTGTTTTCCCTGTGGAATTTTAAATTAAAACTTTAAGAACTACTTTAGTTGTTAACCTTGATTTAACTGATGCACAGACAGCTAGGTTGCAACAGCTGTAGGAATTGGATGAAAAAAGGTTGGATGCCATCCATCAAACAACTATGATTCAGCAGCAAAGAACCAGGTGGCATGACAAAGCTATTAAACATAAGCAGTTCCAAAAAGGTAATTGGGCTTTACTATATGATTCCAGGTTTGAAAATTTTCAAGGAAAGTTACGAACAAGGTGGTTGGGACCTTACGAAATAGACATTGTTTTTCCTAATGGAACAGTAAGGCTCCTAACAATTGATGGGTCTAGAACTCCATTGCTAGTAAATGGGTATCGGCTTCGTCCGTACCAGCAACCAATTTCTAAGGAGGATTTTAAAGCCACTTGCATGGTAGATTCACACTACATTTTCTTGGGGGAGTCTCTTGCCCCTCATTGCACTTAATTTCTGCATTATTTTTGTATTAGTATTAGATTAGATTACTTAACTAATAATCCTTGTCAAGGGTTGCCATATTACAATTTATTTTGCAGGTCTTAATCCGGAGGCTGGTTGAAGGAGTAATGGCATTACAAGCAGGATCAGGTTTCAGTTTGGGAAACATGGCCATTCCATCTCAATTCATTATCCATCAGCAACATTTCCCTATCCTCTTTAACGACAACACCTCTTCTCCCGTTGCTAAAACACCAGTTTCAGCTGTTGCTGAAACACCAGCTTCGGCCGTTGCTGAAACACCAATCTTCCCCCATTTTCCCCCATTGCTGAAACACCAATCTTCCCCCATTTTTCCCCGTCGCTAAAACACCAATTTTTCCTCATTCTTCTCCATTGTGGAAACACCGACTTTTTCTCATTTCTCTGAAAAAGCGTCAACTTTTTCCCATAATTGAGGCATCAATTTCTCTCAAAAATAATTAATATCATCCATTTTCAGAATCAGCCATTTATCCTGATAATTGAAGTTCCTTCGCCATCACCTCCTATGTATAAAGAAAGCCCTTTATATAAATACCCTCATATCTTATAACCTGTTCTAATAACCATTGGTGATCCACTAAACGACAAAAATGGACTTTCAGCACAGCAATCGAAGGTAAAACGTGAGGTATGTGTGTTTATGTGTAAATATTAAACTATAGTTAATGAGAAGATCACGATATGATTGCCGAAATCATCGTACATTAAAAAACTCATCATTTTAGCCGCAGTTGGGGGGGATTACCAAAGTTTTGCAATAATTACCCGATATGCCAATCGCCATCGTTTTTTTACACGATTGAGTCTCGTCACCCCGTCCCGGTTTTATTCTGTCATGACCCCATTTGCAATATCTTACTCTGTCTCGGCTGTGGTAACTCGGCTCTGTATTGTGCATTTTACCGAACCAGTAACTATGGGAGGTAACGCTGTCCGAAACGAACCTGGTTCAACAGCTTTATTGGAGCTTTACCCGGAAGCATATCAAATTTTTCTACAAGCAGGCTGGGTGGATTACTTCCGGAGACTCCAGGAATTTGACTCTCAGCAAGTCCTGGAATTTGCACTTAACTTAAAGGAAGACCATTCTATTGTTCGAGGAGTGCGAATTCCGATAGCAGAGGAGGATATAGCACAGGTTTCAAGATTACCGGCCAATGGTATCCTCTGGTTCAGCCGAAAATACTTAATTATGAATGCTCAACAAGATTTTCTTCTACCTGGGGAGCAGGTCGAACCTAAAGGTAGAGGTGTTGCACTGCGTTCATTGCCACCTCCATGGGCAAAGGTTGCAGAGTTTGTCAAGCACTATCTTACCTGCGAAGGACATTACCAGGTAGTGTACCAGCATGACTTTGTATTATTGAATCATTTAAGACATGGTCATTTATTGAATATGTTGTACTATCTGCTTGGGTGTCTAAAGAATATGTCGCATTATTCCAAGGATGCAAGGTACCCACTCCTCTCCATTACTCACCATCGCCTAGTTCAGCTCTTAATCCTCAGGGGCTTTGCCCTGCAGAACCCTCTCCCCCTTAATAACCCACCCCAAGAAACTGCTGCAATTCCTCGAGAAATTGCTGAAACTACTCAGGCGGCAGCTGAAACTTCTCAAGTACAGGATGAAATTCCTCAGCCATCCACAATAGCCAGACCAATTGACCCCGCTAGTGTATCAACCCCATCCCATAATTCACCTGAATCATCCATTCCCACTGTCCATATTCCCAGTGGTGATTCAGACGATGACATTCCCCTGGCTAGGCTGAGAAGAAAAAGAAAAACGCAGGAAACGGCTGTCCCTTCAACAAAAAGACGAACAAGGGCCTCAATGAAACAAGCCACTATTTTGAGTGTTCCTCCTACCCCAGAGAAGGCCATCCATAAAAGAAAAACCTCTGTTTTTCCTGCCTCCTTACCTCGGAGACGAAGGAGGACGTCTCCCGCAGCAGCAATAGAGACCCCTATCCTAGATACCCCACCCATTATTCTAAAACCCCATACCCCACCAAACCCCGAATCCCTACCTTCCTCACCCTCGGGTACCGAAATGCAAAACGTCCAGGATTTTGTGACATCATTCATCTCAGAAGACGCAGCTGCTCCACAAGAACCAGCTGCTAACTTATCAAAAGTAGATACCCAGGACGATGTACTGCATGTAGCTGTTACACAAGAACCAGCTACCGACTCAATAGGTGCTACACAAGAACCACCTATTGAGGAGCCAAAAATAGACAACCTAGACGTAGTTGTTACACAAGAACCAGCTACTAGTCCAGCAGGTGTTACACAAGAACCAGCTACTAGTCCAGCAGGTGTTACACAAGAACCACTTGCTGACGACCATGATCTGGAAACACATAAGGATATAGCAGCTACTGATTCAGTAGGTGTTACACAAGAACCACCTGCTGATAAACAGGAAACGGGTAATCAACATACAGCTGAAACAATCACTGTCTCAGCAAGTGTCACACAAGAACCACTTGTCGATGACCAGGAACAGGAAACTAAACAAGACTTAGCTGTTATTGACTCAATAGCTGATACATAAGAACCAACTACTAGTCCAGCAGGTGTTACACAAGAACCACCTGCCAATGAGCAAAGAATTGATACCCAGGATACTGCTGCTACGGAAGAACTGGTCACTCAGTTGCTCGGTATGCAGAATTTGCATGTCCAGGAGGATATAGCCATTACAAAACCAGCCGATGGCCCAGCAGTTGTCACACAAGAACCACCTGCTGGAGAAATGAATGATGAAGCTGCCACCAAACAACCATCCTCCCATCCACCTGAACTAACCACGGAGACTGCAATTGTTACAGAAGGCCCAGTCACTATAGCTTCCCTTCAACAGGAGAATGAGTTTCTGAAAGCCGAGATTGAGGCCTATAAGTAGGAGTTAATAATAGCAAGGGAAGCTTATGAAAAAGAACTTAATCTGTATACTTTGGCCCAGGTAGCATCTGCAGCCGAGAAAAGTGCGGATAAGGATCGGTATGAGGAATACATGTGCAGCCAATGTGGTGATCTTTATTCTCGAGCTGGTTATAAGATAGTTGAAGTTCCATTGTCTGGACCTACTCCTGCAGTTACTCCTGTTATAGTTAAAAAGGAACGCCCTGCTGTTACACAAGAACCAGCAGGGCCTTCAAAGATTTCTGAAGAAGAAGAGAAACTGCAAGTACCCCAGCCTACCCCAGTTGTCAAAGTTGAGAATTCTGTACCAAAGTCTGTGAAGACGGTATTTATCCAGACTGAGCCTCTTGATGCACAGACTGTCTTTACTCAAACTTTAAGCATTCAAGAACTTAGTGATATGTGGAAGAAAGAGTATGCCTTGTCACAAGGACGGGCATTTCAGGCACAGAAATCAGTATGGCAGAACCATGCATATAGGAATTGGGAAGTCTTGGAACAATTCCACGCACAGCAGAAGGAAAATAAAAAGTTAAAGACTAGGCTATCTCTTATCTTTGAATTAGTTCAAAGACTTCTGGCTACAAGAAAACCATCTTTTAATTACTCTGTGTTCCTAGCAGAACGCCTAGCATTCCTTCAGATAAAAGCTGTTAGAGATGGACGACCTCATGAAGTGACTACACCCCAGCAGTTCATCGAAACTTTTGCAGCAGCGTCAGTCAGCGAACAGAACCTCTTATGTGAACTTTATCTCCATAATGAGGCTATGCCGGAAGATAGGAAGTTTAATTTGATTCCTGTTGCTGGTGACATTCAGATCAGAGCCTTGGTTTCTTTTATGGCTAATCAGCTCACATGGCAAAACGCTTTTCTTTCAGCAAAACATAACGAAGAAAATCGCCTTCTGTGGATTCGAGCTGAACCACAGAACGCTGCTATTTTTATTGTTGAACATCATAGGATTATAAAAGAACCAGGAATGACTGAGCATATCAGGGAATTATAGGTAGCAGTGTTAGAAGAATGTCAGCAGTATATCAAGAAGAAAGGATCTCTTGCCATGCAGGCAAACAATTTGTTCTGGGAACATTGCCCTAAGGAAAGAAGGGAATACCATCCTTTTAACCCTCTCAATCTTCATGTAGCTATTTCACGTGTGCCTAATTATGTTAAATGTATTCAGCAATGTGGAAACAAATGGTTGGGTTATCATTTTCACTTTCCCCTTCTCTGGTTACCTGTACAGCAATATAAGGCCTACTTCAAGGTGCCCAAGAAGGAGGAGCTTGCAGCGTGGCAGAGATTACAGAGTGTCCAAGGTTTCAGAAATCCGACTGATAGCACCTTTTATACTTACTGTATAAGTAATTTTCACTGTACATCCCAGTATTCCGATTCAGATTCAGAGTAGATGTTGCATGGGGACATGCAACTGCTTCAGTTGGGGGGGATGTTAGGACCTCATATTGTCCCTTTTTGACCATATATTTTGCTATGATACCATCCCTTTCAAACTTATATTTAAAAGCCTTTGTTAAGTATTTTGACCCAATTATCTCTAAGGTATGTAATGATTCTTCTCATCACTATACGTTTAATTATTTAGCATATAATCACGACATCTTCATAGTTAATCTTTGAATTATTAAGTGCTAAACAGTTAAAGGATGATGTGCAGTCTGTGATGCTGAAACAGTCGGAAGACTATTTTTGTAGTTGCTGAAACAGCAGGAATAGCATGCGGATCACGATGCTGAAACAGTTGAGATCCGCATTCTAAATATGACAACAGCAAAGGAATCGAGACTGATCACCAAAGAAGCTGTTACATGGGATGTAACGCTTATATCTAAAGACAACATTATTGTAACAGCATTTCATTGACAGGGAATTGACTTCCCTATTTTTGTATAATGGGTTAGAACAATGTAAATCTTTTGTAATAGATGTCTCCTCTATATAAAGAGGAGACATCTACATTAGAGGGGGACCGATTTGGGAAAAAGGCTTAGCTGAAGGAACAGGACTGGAACTCTTTTCTGTAATATGACATATTGATGGATGAATAAAGTTTCGTTTTGAGCATCTCTTTCTAGTTCTTGTTTCCTAGGGAATCTTGTGAGAAGGACAGGGCCCACCTTCATCACAAGATTCACCCATTACATTTCTACAGTGTGTTAAGTGTGCCTTTTATTCATGCCTTGTTAACAGTACTGTTTGCTGAACATTGTTTATAATACCTTTTGCTGAACTCTGTTTCTGTTAATTGTTATATGAGTGTTTCACCGGTGATTAAGTTACAGAGTGAATTGGCAAGCTGAATTAATCAGAGGCAGGTGCTGGAGATTCCTGCTCTAGGGGATAGGGTCTTGACTCTCTGCTACAACACAACCATTGTTTTCTTTTGCAGACTGATGAAAAAGATGAAAAAGTAGTGGCATTTGGACTTGCACACTTTCCTGGTCTTTTTTATTTGGGGTTCATTTCTTTTCATTTTTTTCTTTTGACCATTTATTTTTTTCACCATTTGATTTTTCTTTTAGGGTATACCCTCTTTACATTTTTTAATTTTTTTGATTTTTTTGATCATATGGAAACCTTTACAGCAAGGAAAGTTATGAACATATTACAGAGCTCAACTAGTCAATCATGAAATATGACACCTATAACTATAGGAGTATAACATTGGCTCCACTTGGGGATGGCTTTCCCTCATGGAAAGTCAAGAACAGCAGGTCAAATGGCCTTCTACATAACTTTTTCTCTGCTCTGAAATTTTCCTTTTACTAGTTGCTTTATTTTTATATATGACAGCACACTTGTGGAGCTTAAGGCCTTCTCTTCGAGCTTCAACTGCAGCAAGTTACTATCTAATCCACACTTAAACACTTTTTTTCATTTTTTCTTCCTCCTTGAATCCTTCTTGAGCACCTTGTTACTTGGGTAGGAACTTGTAGCCTTGGTCTTTTTTATCAAAATCTTTTTAATTTTCTCCTGCACAACTTTGAGATCTGACCTGAAACCAAAAAAGGTGCTGCAACTTTCAAACCAAATTAGTAAATCATCAAGATCTTGGATTCAAACATTTAAGGATTTATTTTGTAATCTACTGACAATTGAATCTGAAAACAAACTAAAATCCTACCTACTTTACTCTAATCAACTTTCTGACTGTCGGTTAGGTAAAATGAAACAACCAATGCAACCATTCAAGAATTATATACATCAATGACCTTTGTTGTTTGTGCTTGTTGGTGTTTAAAATTGAGATATTGCAATCAAATATGGCTTTGTTAATCTTTGAGAAGATATGGAAATCCCTGATCTCCTTTGTTGAATCTGAAAACTGTACAAAAGGATCTTGAAAAATATATACACTGATCTTGAGCTGATTCAAACAACAACTGTACAAATGTCCTGGATAGCCTACCTACCATGGAATTGAGAAATCACCCTTGTCTTTATCACCATGTATGTTTTCAATTGTTCTTTGTGGTGATATTTCTACTGATTGCAATGTTTGTTTTGTAAAACCATTATCATATTGATTTTGACTCTCACAGTCTGTTAATGGAGAAGAATTCTGATTTCTTTCATCATTCAACCTGTCAGCTGATGGATCATAAAGAACTTGGAAGGATTCTTGCAACTCATTACATATAGGTTGAAATGGAATTTCATGGGTTTCTACAAGCTACTCTTCCTTTTCTTTAAAAATTTCACATGATTCAGAACAAAGGGGCAAGGAATCACCTTGGAAGATTTGATCATTTGTTGTTGCTTCCAAGTCTTCTTCTGTAACCTGACATTCAATGGAATTTGGGGCTGAAAATCTAGATATGATAAGTCTTGAACAAAGATTTGATTGCCCTCTAGATGGTTAATATCAAGACTTGTTGACATTTGATTTCTAATTGCATGATAGCTAATAAACTGAAATGAATAAAAAAAAAATGGTAAAGTTCCTTCACTGATTTCAAAATTTTCTGCGTTTTCCTCCTCATTCTCATTGCTGCAATGAACAAGCTAATCACTTTTTTCAAGCTGTTGAACCTGAATTTCCTTATGTACATGTTAGAGTCAGAATATATCAAAAGACTGGATCATAGTAGTGTTTCAACATTTGACCATTCACTGGTCCTTCTTCTATTTCTGTACCATCCAGGCTTTTCAGAAAGTAAGTATTGTTCCCTTGCAATGTCTGGATGATAAATGGCCCTTTCCATAGGAAGTCAAACTTCCCATGTTTTCCTTTGTCTTCTCTCCTAGAATCCCACTTTAGAACTTTGTCTCCAATGTAGAAATCTTCTGCTTTGGTCCTTTTATCAAATATCTTCTTAAGTTTTTCTTTCAACACTTGGGATCTCTTGTGCACTTCCTCTCTGGTTTGCTGCAAATGGATGGTCTGATTTATTCTTCTTTGAATGTCATTGGGTTCCACCTGAGCTTCTTGCAGCAATTTCATCACAAGAACTCCTAGAGATGAAGGGAACACGGCCTCCATGCCATAAACTAGCTCATAAGGGCTGGTTCCAAATGATCTCTTTGTAGTAAGTATGTCTGCCCATAGTGCATTTGTGAGCTTCTTGTGCCAATTTTTCTTGTTCTCTTCCAACAGTTTCTTAATAATATTGATCAAGCTTTTATTGGAAGACTCAGCTAGACCATTACCTTGAGGGTAATAGGCTATGGAATGGCCTAAAGTGATGTGGTATTTGCTATAAAAATTTATCAGTTTCTAGGATTTGAAGGCAGCGGCATTGTTGGTTATGATCTTTTCAGGACAGCCAAACCTAGACAAGATGTTGGTCTCTAATAATCCTATGATCACTGTATCATTGGCTTGTCTAGTAGGGATGGCTTCTATCCATTTGGTGAAATATTCTGTAGCAGTAAGAATCCATTTATGTTTGCCAGAAGAGGGAGGATGGATTTCTCCAATGAAGTCTAAACCCCATTTTTGAAAGGGTCTTTCAGTGGAAATTGGTCTCAAGGGCAAGGGTAACAGTTTCCTTTTGCCTTCAAAAATTTGGCATTTGTGGCAAGTAGTGACAAACTTCTTTACATCAGCGAACAAGGTTGGCCAGTAAAATCCAGCCCTTAGGATTTTGTCTGCAGTTGATTTCCAATATAGGTGTCCATCGCAGTCCCCTACATGAAATTCTTTGAGAACCTTGTCATCTTCTTCCTTTATTAAAAAATTCAATAAAATACATTCATGATTTTTCCAAAAAAGAGCATTATCTAAAACACAGAATTTTGAAGCTTTCATCTTTAAAAATCTTTTCTTTATTCTGGATAACCCTATAGTAGCCTACAGGTTTAATAATACATGAATTATGTCAGCATACGAAGGTGATTCTAAGAATGCCTGGCTGATTTGTGGAGTTGCCATCTCCTATTCATTATCCAGTTCATTAATGTCTAGGGCTTGAAAGTTTGTTTCAGTCATGAGTTTGGCTAACCCCTGTCCTTTTATCAGCTTTGTAGGTTTTATCTCAATGTCATACTCTAAGATTTTAGCTATCCATTTGTCTCGTTTGCCGTCAATTCCATCCTGAGTCAGGATATCTTTGACAACAACATTTGGCACTTAAGCTATTACATGGGAGTACAGTATATACACTCTGAAGTCTTGGATGGCTTTCACAAGTGCAAAGGCCTGTTTTTCCATGATTTTGTAATTTAGAGGTGCATCTCTAAGTGCTTTACTAAAAAAGGCTATGGGTTTTTCACATCCTTGATCATCTTTTTGAAGTAAAACAACTGTTATAGTGTGTTCTGATGCAAATGAGAAAATTATGAAGTCTCTGTCAAACTTTGGACTTGTGAGGACTGGTGTTTTGGTCAAAGCCATTTTGATTTCTTCAAATGCTTGTTTGGCTTCTATTGTCCATTTGACCTTTGAATCCTTCTTTAACATGTTGTTCAGCAATCTGATTAATTCAGTTGGATATGAATCTTGTCAAAAAGTTAATCTTCCCTAAGAAAGCTTGAAGTTCTTTGACATTTCTGGGGTGGGGTATTTGCAGAATATCTTCTATTCTAGCAAGGTCAATTCGGATGCCATGTTTGGAAATGATGTGACCTAACAGTTTACCTTCTTCTAGACCAAACAAATACTTTTTAGGATTCAGTGAAATACCATATTCTCTGCATTTTAAAAGCACTTGTCTAAAATGATCTAAATGTTGCTAATCTATTTTGGAAAACACAGTGAGGTCATCTAGATATACAACCAAAAAATCGTGTATCTCTTTTGAAAAAGCTATGTCCATTACTCGTTGAAAGGTTGCCCCTGCGTTCTTAAGTCCGAATGGCATTTTAACATATTTGAATGTACCCCATGGTGTTGTGAATGCAGTTTTTTCTTGGTCATCAGGATGAACTAGAATCTGATTAAAACTTGAAAACCCATCCAAAAGTGAAATCCTGGAAGCACCTACTACCCTTTGTAAAATATGATCCATCTTATGTAAAGGGTAGTTGTCCTTCAAAGAAACCTTGTTTAAATTTCTTAAGTCAACACATAGCCTGATTTCCCTTGTTTTCTTCCTTGTAGGCACTAAATTAGACACCCATTCTGAAAATCTGAATGGAGCAATTATCCCTGCATCATGCATTCGTCTAATTTCTTTTTCAATTAAAGGGAGCAGTATAGGGTTGATTCTTCTGAGCTTTTGTTTGAATGGTTTTTTATTTTCTTTGAGGGGTATTGTATGTTGAATCACAGAGGTGTCATAAGACTTCAGGTCCTCATAGCTCCAGGCAAAAACATCTTGGAATTCTTTGATCAGTTCAACATACTTCAACTTTTGATCAGGGGGCAAAGATTTGGACAGTTTTATCATTTTTGGATTCTCTGCAGTTCCTATGTTGTAGTCTTCAATGTCTGCTTTTGGAGGTTCCATCTGAGGTTTCTTTGGAATATCATTGAAATCAAAGAGATCTTCCAAAGGAGTTAATCCTTTGGGTAAATGATTGTCTTTTAAATTGATAATTTCATATTCTCCTTCAATAATCTCATCAACATCTATTTTTTTGAGCTCTTGTATTTCCTCTTTTCTGAATTTTGTTGGACGAAGCATTTGACTTGTATTTTCTGTTGAAATGTCTGTTTGTATCTGATTGGCTGGATCAAACTCACTAACTGTGTCTATATCCATGTTAGTGCTGGCAAATTCTTCTTCTAGGGTTAACAAATTGTTGATTTGTTTATCACTTTCAAACACTTGCCAGTTCTTTACATTATCAGGTATGGCTGGCCTGTGTCTGATTTCTGCTGTGAAATGATGATTTGGTTCAAATGGTAATCTACAGGTGCTGGCAAAAATTGCTAGGCTATGAGCTTGCAAGTTATGTTTTCTTGAAATTTTGGCAAGCTGAGTTTCCAAGAATGTATTGAGGATCTCAATGGCTGTTGCTCTGTATTCTCTCAATCTGGGATCATTTGTCAAGAACTTCCCTTTTATCTATTGTATGATTAAATCAGAATCTCCTAGGACTGACACTCTAGTTGCTCCCAATTTCTTCAGCAACAGAGCTTCATATTCAACCATATTATTAGTGCACCTGAAGTTTAATCTGTAGGCATGACCTTCAGCATGTTTGTTTTCAAGGTTGTGCACCCAGACCCCTGCCCCTGCTCCTAATTTGTTGACAGGACCATCAAATTCTAAGTACCAAAGTATTCCATGTTTATAATTAGCATCTGGAGTTTCAGGCATCTGTTTAGCAGGGAGATTTGGTTTTTCAGACTGTTTTGGTTTATCTGATGTGTCATTATTTTCAGAAATCTCTTGGATTCAAGCACTAGACTTTTCATTTGTTGTTTCTCCTTTTTCATCTGCCAGAACTTTTATTTCATGCGGGGGACCAATTTCAACATTGTACAGGATAAAAGAATCCATGTTTGAATGTACTGAGTAGATAGGGAAATTTTGAGGTTTCTCTTGACTACTTACTACATACTTCATTAAGGTTTCTCTATATAGTCTCTTTGGTTGACAAAATACTGAAATAGTAGCATAAGACATGTCTAATTGTAGAGAGCCTTGAAGTTTAGCACCCCAAGATCTAGACAATAACATACCATACTTTGGAGGAATATCAGCTACTACTATGTCCATTAAGACGGTTTTGGCAGGATATTGGACAAGTGACACACATAAATCTTTGATCAAACCCAAACATTTGACCTAACTTGAATCAAAAGAGAAAAGGTCTTTATATGGCATGGTGATGTCAAGGTCAAGTTTTCCCATTACAGATTTAGGCATTAAGTTATGGGAAGCACCAGAATCAAACATGGCATTGTGGAGTATCTTATCATGTATTTTTAAAGCCACATAAAAAGGAGGAACTTTTCCCTCTGTTGTTTTTCCATTTACTTCAAGGCCAAATATCAATTCAGGCTGGTCATCAAAAACATTTATTAAATCTTCTGAATCCTCGTTCATAGAAATTTTGAGTGATCTACTGATTTGACTTCTGTAGACATCATGTGTAGCTAATTTTGATAATGGAACAGCTATCTTTAGTTTTCCTAATTCTGTCTCAAAATTGAAATGTTTGTGGGTCTGAGTCTTTGTATTTCGGACAACGGAATTTTCTGCATTTTTCTCTTCTTCAGGTGTGGGATTATGTGCTAAAATGTTTTCCAAATCATGTTCTAGAGGCTTTTCTTCTTTTCCTTTAGTAGGAATAGCAGTGGAAGATTGTCTGTTAGGTGGTTAACTGTCTGACACATCCTCAACAATTGGATTATCAGGGTTAGGATCTGTTTTGGACAGAATATGTACAGGGGGGTTACTAACCTTATCTTTGTTGGGTTGCTTGGTATCTTTCTATTTGTTGATTTCAAGGACATCTATTCTTCCGCTCCTCATATTGTATTGTTTGTGGACTTCATAAATGGTTGTATCATATCCCTCCCTGAAGTCAAATGATTCCCATGACTGAGTTTGGAATTGTTCAAGGATGTTAGCTTCTTGATCCTCTTGGGTCAAGAAAACTTGTTGTTCATTGTTGAGTCCCATCAGGTTAATTTGAGTGTCTTCTTCTGGTTCATCAGAGGTTGAGGCTTCAACATAATTTTCTTGAAATGGGGGCCTAATATTTTGGTCAGGCCCTGTCTTTCCAGTGCTAGGATTTTGATTCTTCCTGAAATTTGGATTTCTCACAGTGTTGCTTGGTTGACCATCCCAGGGGGATTTTTTCTCAATTGTTTCCAATCTATCTCCAAGTCTGTGCATACCATTAATGATAGTATCTAATTTCTATTCAAAGGCAAAAGGTTCTTCTTTGAAAGGTATCCTCCTCCCAGCTCTGACCCTAGATCGTTGGATATCAGGTTGGCTTCAACACTGATAGCTATGCTCTACATTTCTTCTAAGTTTCGAGGAGCTCTTTCCCTAAGTTGGTATGCCATATCAGAATCAAATGCATCAGGGAATTTGATCAAGGCTAAATCTGGAGGAGGTCTGAGATTTTGAGGAATAGCATTGTAGATATTATTGAATCTGGTACAGTAATCTTGGACAGTTTCTTGTGTGCCTCTTCTTAGGTTCTCATATTCTGATAAAATGTGGAGAGGATCTTTCTTCTTTTCCCATCTGTTCAAGAAGGTCTAATAAAGAGCTTGTGGGTCATTGATACTGTTTGCAAGGAGGGCTCTAAACCAGGTTCTAACATCTCCAGTTAAACTTTGAACAAATACTTTCATTCTGACATCATCATCATCAATCTCATAGTTTTCAAAATAGTCGGTCATTTTCTTGGTATGTTGTTGAGCTATGTAAGTGCCAGTACAGTCAAAATAAGTGATTTTGCTTTGATAATCTTGAGGCATAGCCCCTGGATTTGCAGGTAAGTTTAGGGGAGTATATCGGTTTTCCATGATTGCAGAGATAAATGTGACAGCTGGAAGAGTAGGGATAACAATGGGAATGTATGTTGTAGATGGAAGAGTGGGAAGGGTGGGTTGAGGTGCTGATGGTGAACTTGAAGAAGCTACAACAATCACAGAAAGGTTTGGTGTTTTTTCAGAGGTAAGCTTAGATTGAATGGGGTTCTGCAAATGTTTGTCAAGGTGTGAACTAGCAGAATTTTCTTGGCTCTCTTGTCTTCTAAGGATCCTGGGAATCAGATTAGGATTTTCAAACACAGGTGGAGGATTAGGATCAGGATTTGATCTAGTGTAATGAATCTTTTCTGAAGCCAGTTTCTAGATATGTTTTTTGGTTTTTTCTTGGAACAGTTTTTGATGATACAACTTTAACAGACACTTCTAGGAAGTTTTAGATGTGGGAGATTTGAACTTTCCTAAAGACTTTATTTTAAAAGAGGAACTGATCAAGTATTTGAAACCAACTGTTCAAAACATAAACTAGATCGGAGATAGATTGAAGCAGCATTTATTTACTTCTACAATTGCAAAACAAAAGCAGTTTCAAAGGCTACCTGGCTAACTTCAAGCTCCATCTATAGCTTATGAAATAAACAATAGTAACAAACAATTATTCAGGTCCCCAGTGGAGTCGCCAATGATGTTATCACTCAGGTTGTTCCCAAAAGTTGTAAGAAAGGGAATACGGCCGAGGTAACCACAGACCAATCTTTTAGATACAGATTCTAGCCAATCTGCATCCAGAGAGGGCTCTCTCTTTATGATTTAGCTTTGTTTTTAAAGGTGTTAGGCTAGTTATGAAGTTCAAGGGTTTTGTTTGAGTTTGGGTGGTGAGATTCAATAGAACAGTGAGGTAAGACAGAATAGTTCAGTCCATTGGGCATGATGGAGTCAAAGAAGGATGGTTTCCTGGATTTGGTTTCTTAGTAGAGGATGGCATCACAGAGCAAGGTAGTCAAACAGGGAACAAATAAAGGCTGGAATCAGATGGAATGGGCTCAAATGGGTGAAGGGCAGTTAAGAATCCTTCAACATATTGAAAGAGGGAAAATGGATGATTACCGATAAGGAGCAACTAAGAATTCCTTAGCAAATATTCAACATGAAAGAATCAGGGAAAACAAGAGCAATTAAGAATTCACTGTTTATACTAGTTCTAAAGAAAACACAGAGAATAATAAAGACTGAAAACAGAGTGCAGTTAAGAAAATTCTGAATTAATCTTTCTCTTTATCATTCAGATCATGAAACATAGATGACATAATAGACAAGAAAACTGTAAAACACAAGGTAAAAAGTACTCATTGATCCATGGGTTAATTCAAGAATTCTGTGACAAGTCCTCTACATCAATTCTTCTTCCAGTAGGCCAGACAACAGATGTTTCCAACAACTCTTTATTCCAAAGTTCAGTATTACAGAAAAGTCTAAGAAATCTACACAGACCCAACCTCTACAAAACTCTGATGAAGGGGGCCTTTATACAACAAAATATGTACAACAGATATCTCATAAAAGCTGTGAGATAATATCTGGATTTTAACCTAAAGTAATTTACAAGTAAAGTAGAAACAACTAATTTATGTTGTGCTAGAGACTGGCTCTTTAGGGTTCGGCTTGCAGGTGTCCTTTGTAGCTCCATGTCAACTGTTTCTATTAATTGTTCTTTAATTCTGATCTGCTTCTCTTAGTCGGCTTCGATATTCATTAATTCTTCACTGATACTCTTTATGGCTGATCTGATATTTCTGTGGCTTTGATCTGATACTCTTTAATGCTCCTCCGATACTCTTTGACTTGTTTTCATCCTCTTTAATGATGAACTGACCCTGCTCACTATTGTCTGGCAAAAATAAGACTGTAACATGTCTTTATAGCACCTTTCCCCTACAATTGATCTCTTTGCAGGTTCCCACTGGCTAGGGTAGCAAGTCACCCTGTTCATCCCTTTATTTCTTTATGTGGGCTAGGAAGTCCCTGTGTTTGCTAGTTCAACTGTGTTTAGAGAGGAAGACTGCTCCATGTAGTCTGAATGGCATGCGGCGGAATTCATTGATGGAGCTTTTCTGGTTGGGGACCAATCTAGAATAAACTATGAATCATCAGACGATTTTGTGTCTGGAGCACTGTTTGCAGCGAAATATATCAAAAAATGACTTTTTTACCATTTATTTGACAAAGAGAATTTTGGCAAGAAAATTTGGTTCGAAGGACGGATGACATTAGCATGACGTATGGGATAGATGACATGGTAGTGATGTCAGCAAGTGACGTGGCAGTATAGATGGTGACATGCCGGGTGACGTCAGTGAAGGGTGGTAAGCTGTTTTTCCCACACCGCTTTTGGGCTTAGGTGGTTTCGGGCAGAGGGGCAACGAACAACGTGGGAGAGCGACATGTGGCACCCGTAAGGGAGAAATACCACCGTTTCCCCGAGACTTAACGTTCGACAGCGGAGGGCTAGTGAAATAGATGTTGACCGTCGGATGTGAGGGTGCTAATCGGACAGTAGGCGCTCAGCGGAGATGGCGGGACTTTAATTCACAGGCCCAAAACAAATAAACCAAGGTTTCAATGGTATCGGGCGCTTGTTTTATTGGTTAGCTGGGCTTGGTTATAATTAACCCGGGTGGTTAATTATCCCATAATTTCACATGAAGGTTATTAAAAGGTTCCAAATGAACCATTAATCCCTCATTTATACAGTGCTATGGTTATAGTTTAACCAAGGGCGGGATACGTAGTAATGCGGGGATTTTTATCATATATACATAATACGGGATAAGGGTAAAAATTATATGGGATTTAAATACTAACAGTTAAATTGTTAATATGAAATTTGAAATGAAAGCACTACGTATAATGTTAGAAAACTTAGGCTTAAAGGGGAAAAGAGGTTTTGAGGGATATGTGATATTTGTACATTTTCCTAAGTAAAATGGGGTTTTACTTAGTTACTTGATGAAAAAATGGAAGGAGGGGTTTCTGTGATATTAAGCAGATCTTAATATCTTTGGGGGGAGATTAGTAAGTGATTGGGGAGAAGTGTGAAGGGGAGTTAGTCATGCCTCGCTTGAGCTGCTCCAAAAATATCTGCCCGGTACTTGTGATAATAGTAAAAAGTTGACACATTCAGAGACAAAAATCTATCACAATTATCATTCTGCAACTTCATGTTGGAAATAATACTGAGAGGGGGGGTGAATCAGTATTATCAAATCAATAAAAAAAATTCATTTCCGTACTTAGATACATATACGCTACTTCAGTTCATAGAACCCGCGTGTATACACAACTGTGTCTAATGCAACTAGCGTATATCCAGAATACTCATGATTCAGTTAATCCATTAAATGTTGTTCTTTAGTTAGTGCACCAGAACTTAATTATCCATATGAATAGTAAGCAGGTGCAGTAAAACAGAATAGATCATCACACACAAGAAGCACACATGAACACCATGATATAAGGTGGAAACCCAATGTGGGTGAAAACCACCTGCTGCAAGTTGTCTCTATCTTCTTTTAATAAGAAACTTCATTTTACAATAGTTCTATACTGGTGCAGTCTTATACCAGTACACAGGCTTCTACCTGCAGAGGGCTACAACCCTTTCTCGTTTTCCAGACTCTCCTGGATGGGAGCTACAACCCCCTTAGCTCTTGTACTAGCCAATCCATTTACTAGTACGTAGGTGCCTACCTACTGAATGCTCCAATCTTCACTCGTTCTCCAGCTGCTACTAGAAGGGAGCTACCACCCCCTTTGCTCTTGTACTAGCTGATGTACTAGTATGTAGGCACCGGCCTACAATCTCCTTTCATCCTCCAGGGACCACATTTCATACATTTTCAGACTGGATACTCCTGAAGCACAACACTATAATCTGAACGCCATGTTTCATCCAATTTTCACACTAGACCCATCATTGAAGCACACAAACAATCAATACTAGCATCATCAATCTCTGAATCACCCAATACTGAATCACTGAGACCCTGTCAACAAAATGCAGTCACCAGAACACACAGAGCAGAACACTGAACTCTGCAACAATATTCAGAACCAACTATATCATCAAAATCATGCATCAAAGTGCATACGCTACTTGGAAGTGCTGAACCAGCGTGTATACGCAACTTCACCAAAGTGAACTAGCGTATATATCATCAATTACTTACTTATAACTTGATGCACTTCCTGAATTCAGAAATATCCTTATTATTACATATACAAGGGTAATATGTGTGTTAGCAACCAGATCTAGTCCATCAGATCACATAAATATGAGTCATTATGATCCTGATCCATTATTAGAACTCATCCATCAACACTGAGGCTAAACACAATCAACCAAACTGAATATGCAGAATACTGACACCATTAAACAGTCATCAGAACCCATCAACAACCAGAACCACCTATAACTTCAAACATCATAGCTCAAATGGTATACGCTACTGTAATGAACCAAACCTGCGTACATACGCGCTTTCACCAGAGCCAACCCGTGTACAGATCTATAAACATTCAATCATGACTTGCAGTTATTTCAAACTTAAGTTATACCCAGTTCAGAACATTACATGCATCAGTATATAAATCTAGAACAAGCATAATCAACAGAGATAGTTCATTTCAAACCATTTGATCCCAATCTATCCTTAGATCTTGTTCTCCATCAACCGGTGAGATTCCTCCTTAGCTCAGATCAAGCAATGCATCGTAAACCCTTTACCTGCATACTGGATCTCATACTTCATTAGATATTCAAGTCTTTTTCAATACACTTGCCTAATGATCTTCTTCTCGTTTTATAGTCTTAGGCCTTACTCAATACCATGGTCCAAAACCATAACAAACCAATACCATGGACCCAATACTTGGGATCAGCACATCTGATGAGATACTATGGTCCAAAACCATATGTTCAACTACCAAGGACTAACTACCATGGACCAAAACCCAATGTACACGCCTTCTCTTGCATGAAAGTGCGTGTATACACATACGCGCCTTTTGATCGATGATCCCGCGTGTATACGCGACTTTGATAAGAGGAACCTGCGTATACCTTATTTTCTTCATTCTTTGTAGTCTGATCATCAACTCTTTTCTACTGACCTGCTGCACTATGATCTTTCATCTGTGTGATTTTCCATCAAGGACAACACTTCTCTCATAATTCCAACAATATCCCCCTTTGGACTTGATGGCAAAGCTAACTTGTCATACTGAGAACTGTCATCTGATTCCTTTGAGCTGTCCGGCATCCCATGCATTCAGTCACATCTGATATCTCTTCTGTGGATTCATCTAGTTATAAATAAGTGAGTTGTTCTTCTACGAGTGGGTTGCCATCAAGTACAACACATGCATCATAATGCCAACAATCTCCCCCTTTGGACTTGATGGCAACAACACCAAATCACTCACCCCCTTTGACATCAAGGGCAAAGGGTGGACCAAGATATTCTCTTTCCTTGATAAACATTCCGATGTCCATACTCCCCCTGAGTACCTGCTGAAATCTCTGAATGAGCTCCCCATTTTTATATGCCAATATGTACCAATTTGTCCAAGCTCCCTCTGAGTACATGTTGAAAGCTCTGTTCTTGCTGAAGTGTGATGTTCATGCTCCCCTTGATTGTAAGCAAGGTCTACAAGAAAGAACATGACTTTATACATCATAAGTGACCTTCCTAGGACCAAAGACTCATACATACATCCATCTCCCAACCAAGTGGTGATATACCAGAATTGACTCATCTACCCAACCAAGTGGGGATACACCAGAAGTTTATATATGACAAATAAGTACATTACATTATTCATCCCAGGCATAGTGGGGAAACCAACATAGGTCGTTACATGACCTTGATAAGAAATACATGACTGAAATATTTCCTCATCCTTCTTATGCATAGAGGGGTTACAAATTACATCATGTGACCAGAGGAGATTTCATCAAATGACTACAATAGATAGAGACACACTATTACATCATGAGTCTTGATATGACCTTTACATGAGACCAAACATCTAAATAATACCATGATAGCAACATCTAGACCAACAATCATGTTCTCCCTCTGTACCTGTTCCATCTGTGCCAGATGGTCTCTGTCTGGCCCATATCAGACTCTTCTCATTCTGAGTTTGGCCCACTGATTTCCTTTAAATCAACATATACGCGACTGTATCCACAGAAACACGCGTATATACATGGATACTCCTCATAAAACTCCCGTACAACCATTTCCAAATCAGCCACCTGTAAATGTCCTATGACAAGGTATGTCTGCATATAGATATCAACTCATCATCATAAAATCATTCACATTATATCATATGTGTAAAACACCATAGCCATCTTATCAATAAGATCATCCATGTATCATCACTTGGGAATATCTGCATCAATCAACATATGTAAGTATCAACCTATCAACATATAGGTAAGAACTCATCATCATCATGTCTCCAACAAAGCAACTTAAGTAATCATCCATGTATCCAACATAGCACTGTGTATCTTGATATCATCAACAGCATCAATCCTCATCCACATGAGCGCCAAGAACTATAGGAATCCTGCAACCTAACTGTATTATATGATTTTTATGACAGCAGAAGCATATGAGTGACTCATCATCAAGTAACTTCTCCTTATCCTTATGAAGATCACCATGCAAGCACCATATGTGCATTATCAAAGAATCAACCACAAATCTGACCTGAACATCAACTATGTAGCCCTAAGAATCATATGAGATTTTGTCATGGAAAACTCATAACCATAGCAAAATGTATCATTTAACCATATAAGCATCATTACCAAGGACTACTAACCATAATGCCAACAATGCATTATTAAAAGCATATGCTCCCCCTGAACCTGTGCCATCTTGTCTACTGTCAGATCTGAACATGCATATATCAGCAAGAAGTATCACGACATCATCATCATCAAGTTAGGATCAAAAAAATACTAAACATCTTATGAGTAGCAAGACATTTCCACACATCATTAGCAGATTGTAACCATTATCACACAGAGCAAGTAATGGACTGAATCATATTAGACCCTTTTTCTGGACCTGTCCCTACTGCTTTTCTCAAACTGACATATACGCGACTGTGCAGTGTATAACTCGCGTATATACGCGACTTCCCTTTATTAAACTTGCGTATGAGATTCAGGACACTGAAGTTTTACACTTTCAGCTCCCCCTGAGTCTGTTATGTCTGTGATGTGATGTTTCTGAGTATATTGTGCTGTGCTACATCTTTCTGACTGTACTTCCTTCTTCTTCCATATCTTCAAGCGTGATGATGTTTTCTCCTTTTGGTATGGTGCCCGTACTTTGTTCCTGCATTCCTTTGCTCTATGTCCAAGCTTGTTACATGCATAGCATCTTACATGTTTCATATTCCTTCTGTAGCAATCAACAGCTTTGTGACCAAACATATTGCAAGAAAAACAATATCCCTGAAAGTACCTAGAATGTGATGAGATTTTTGTGTGATGATCTTGAACTATTCTTCTTCTGCATCTGGCTGCAACATGTCCAAGGTTATGACATACATAACATTCAACATTATTCATCAGAGGAGTAAAAGATTGAAGAATTTCCTTCCTTGGCTGATGGTTGGATTGACTTCTCATCTCCTTATTGAGAATTTAAGATTTTTCATTAGAGTTCCTTGTCTTACTTTGTGAACTAGATTCACCCTCAACAGATTCATGAAAACCAAGACCAGTTTTGATAGCAGGAGACCTTTGACTACTAAGAATATCATCCAAAATCTTAGTACTATCTTGAAATCATAAGAGCTTATCCTTTTCTTCTAATTTATCATTTAGAATATTTACCTCAACTTGAAGTTGCTCTTCCTTTTCAAGATACTGCTTCTTCATGTTTTCTTCAATATTTCTTCCTTCTTCCAACTGATGTCTTAGATCAAGAACTTCATTTTCTTGTTTTTCATGAGCTTGGAGTAGTTCTTCATTCTGCTTCTTTGATTCTTCAAGATCTTCCTTTAGCGAGAGGATCGTAGCTTCAAGCCTTTCATAGTAACTGGATCTATCTCTGAGTTTCTTGATTGTTGTGCTTCTTTCATTTACTTCATTTCTCAATGATGTCACTTCATCCTGCAACTTTTGATATTGATTTTCCTTGTCCTTGAGTAACTTCCTTACCTTGTTTCCTTCCTCTAGTTGAGCTTTTAGTTTGGTAACTTCTTCTTTGAAAGCACATTCAAAGAGCAAATACTGCCTCTATTTGATATCTTTCTTGCTTACCCATAAGAGCAAATTTAGTTCCTTCGCTATCACTTTCATCATCTCCACATGGATGAATACCAAAGGATAATAAATTCATACCTGATAGATATTTTTCATCTTCATTCTGAAGTGATTCTGAACCTGAAGTGCTTCTTCCACATAATCCCCAATCGATGCTCCCACTGTCATAGACTTTCTGAGATGTCTTCTTCTTCTTAGGTGCTTTCTTCTTAAGCTTCTTTCCCATTGTTCCACGGATCTCCTTCAAGCGATCAAGCTTCTACCAAAGGACCTGCTCTGATACCAATTGTTGGAAATAATACTGAGAGGGGGGGTGAATCAGTATTATCAAATCAATAAAACTTTTTCATTTCCATACTTAGATACATATACGCTACTTCAGTTCATAGAACCCGCGTGTATACGTAACTGTGTCTCATGCAACTAGCGTGTATCCAGAATACTCATGATTCAGTTAATCCATTAAATGTTGTTCTTTAGTTAGTGCACCAGAACTTAATTATCCATATGAACAGTAAGCAGGTGCAGTAAAACAGAACAGATCATCACACACAAGAAGCACACATGAACACCATGATATAAGGTGGAAACCCAATGTGGGTGAAAACCACCTGCTGCAAGTTGTCTCTATCTTCTTTTAATAAGAAACTTCATTTTACAATAGTTTTATACTGGTGCAGTCTTATACGAGTACACAGGCTTCTACCTGCAAAGGGCTACAACCCTTTCTCGTTTTCCAGACTCTCCTGGATGGGAGGTACAACCCCCTTAGCTCTTGTACTAGCCGATCCATTTACTAGTACGTATGTGCCTTCCTATTGAATGCTCCAATCTTCACTCGTTCTCTAGCTGCTACTAGAAGGGAGCTACCACCCCCTTTGCTCTTGTACTAGCTGATGTACTAGTACGTAGGCATCGGCCTACAATCTCCTTTCATCCTCTAGGGACCACATTTCATACATTTTCAGACTGGATACTCCTGAAGCACAACACTATAATCTGAAGGCCACGTTTCATCCAATTTTCACACTGGACCCATCAATATCATTGAAGCACAAAAACAATCAATACTAGCATCATCAATCTCTGAATCACCCAATACTGAATCACTGAGACCCTGTCAACAAAATGCAGTCACCAGAACACACAGAGCAGAACACTGAACTCTGCAACAATATTCAAAACCAACTGTATCATCAAAATCATGCATCAAAGTGCATACGCTACTTGGAAGTGTTGAACCAGCGTGTATACGCAACTTCACCAAAGTGAACCAGCGTATATATCATCAATTACTTACTTATAACTTGATGCACTTCCTGACTTCAGACATATCCAGATTATTACATATACAAGGATAATATGTGTGTTAGCAACCAGATCTAGTCCATCAGATCACATAAATATGAGTCATTATGATCCTGATCCATTATTAGAACTCATCCATCAACACTGAGGCTAAACACAATCAACCAAACTGAATATGCAGAATACTGACACCATTAAACAGTCATCAGAACTCATCAACAACCAGAACCACCTGTAACTTCAAACATCATAGCTCAAATGGTATACGCTATTGTAATGAACCAAACCCGCGTACATACGCGCTTTCACCAGAGCCAACCCACGTACAGATCTATAAATATTCAGTCATGACTTGCAGCTATTTCAAACTTAAGTTATACCCAGTTCATAACATTACATGCATTAGTATACAGATATAGGACAAGCATAATCAATAGAGATAGTTCATTTCAAACCATTTGATCCCGATCTATCCTTAGATCTTGTTCTCCATCAACTGGTGAGATTCCTCCTTAGCTCAGATCAAGCAATGCATCATAAACCCTTTACCTGCATACTGGATCTCATACTTCATCAGATATTCAAGTCTTTCTCAATACACTTGCCTAATGATCTTCTTCTCCTTTTATAGTCTTAGGCCTTACTCAATACCATGGTCCAAAACCATAACAAACCAATACCATGGACCCAATACTTGGGATCAGCACATCTAACGAGATACTATGGTCCAAAACCATAGGTTCAAATACCAAGGACTAACTACCATGGACCAAAACCCAATGTATGCGCCTTATCTTGCATGAAAGCGCGTGTATACGCATATGCACCTTTTGATCGATGATCCCGCATTTATACGCGACTTTGATAAGAGGAACCTGCGTATACCTTATCTTCTTCATTCTTTGTAGTCTGATCATCAACTCTTTGTTAGTGACCTGCTGCACTATGATCTGTCATCTATGTGATTTGCCATCAAGGACAACACTTGTCTCATAATGCCAACACTTCATCTACCTACCCAGCCTACTTTGCCTAGCATTTTTTCTTCTTTTACTTGGGTGCACTTAGACTGGCAAACCCTTTTCAACTTTTCTTTTCTTTACATGGTAAGCCTACCTATTTCTGCACTTATTTCTTCCAAGGGCTCAAATTAAATAGTTGAGCTCCTTTGCTTCTCTACCTATCTACTTATCTACCAAGATTAAACAGTTTGGACAGATTTTTATTCTCTATCTCTAAAACATGAAATTCAAACATGAATTGGCCAAGATTAAGCTGTTTTGCCATTCATCAATTGTGGCAAAAAGTTTCAACAGGTTGTACATGATGCTTATTTACAGAAGATGAAAAAGTAGTGGCATTTTGACTTGCACACTTTCCTGGTCTTTTTTATTTGGGGTTCATTTCTTTTCATTTTTTCTTTTGACCATTTATTTTTTACATCCTTTGATTTTTCTTTTAGGGTATACCCTCTTTACATTTTTTAATTTTTTTGATTTTTTTGATAATATGGAAACCTTTACAACAAGGAAAGGTATGAACATATTACAAGGCTCAACCAGTCAATCATGAAATATGACACCTATAACTATAGGAGTATAACACTTCCTTTGAACGAATTCTTGTTGTTTTCTTTTCCTTGATTATACATTTTTTGTTGCGTCGTTGTTTACCCCCAATGAGCAATCCCTCTACTAGACTTCTTGTCCTATTTTCTTGTCATTGTTTCTCAATCAACACGGTCCTGTGTACTTTCTCTTGCATCCCATTTAATTTCAAAAATTGGTTCATTTAATGCATTCACCAGCTAACCTTTAATGGTTGTCCAGACAATTCAGGTTTCCTACATAAAAAACAACAATATCCCAAGCAAGAAATCATCCTCACTAACTCTATAATCTGTGTCACTTTGACTCGAGCCCCTTTTTTTCAAATTTCAAATATAGAAAAATATTTATAATGTATTTTATGATAGAACCATGGGTGAGGTTGTCACAACAATTGGTATTAGAGCAGGTTCCTTTAAGACTCAACTTAATCACTTGAAGGAAGATCCTGCAAAATGGGCAGCCATGACGCAACCAAACTGTTATCACCAAAAAATGATCACCTAGCCATTTCTAACTAGGTGGATCGAAATACACCAAGTAGGA
Source organism: Pinus tabuliformis (assembly GCA_031772625.1). Classification (NCBI taxonomy): domain Eukaryota; kingdom Viridiplantae; phylum Streptophyta; class Pinopsida; order Pinales; family Pinaceae; genus Pinus; species Pinus tabuliformis. The sequence goes on from CM062804.1 coordinate 16,483,682, forward strand.
TTAATTTTACCATAGTAAAATCACTTTCACTGTGGAAAATAATTTAGTAAACCACTTTTATTAAATTATTTTTTGATTTAAATAAAAAACCCATGAGAATAATTAGATAAATCATTTTATTTAATTTTCTCTAGGACTAATTATTAAATCATTGTTTAAATAATTATTCCTTGAAACATTTGACTAAAACCCTTAGGAATAATTAAATAAATCATTATTTATTTAATATTCTATATTTCTATCATTAGAATAATTATTAAATCACTATTTAATAATTATTTCAATTTCAAATCATTCTTAATTCTCGTGAAATAATTAATAAATCATTTTATTTGTTAATTATTTCTAAATAAAGATACTTAACCATTTTAAATGTCTTTTCCCTCTCCAATAAATATAATAAAGTATTCCAACCATTAGATCTTTATTTGGTTAATATTATTTTATTATTCTCCATTTTCGAGATTAACTGGATACTTGTTATAAATGGGAGGTTTTTTCATTCATTCTTCACCATGATCATTATCATCATCACCATTATCGTCTTTTTTCTTTTGAGCTCCCATTTGAGTTCTCCACATTTTGTTTGGGTTTTCACATATTGAGAGAGAATATCATTTTCTGAAGCATCAAGGACATCAAAGGACCCATCCCATGGAGGGGGACTTACAAACCCATCTGTATATCTCCTTCACCAGGTGTTTTTAATAAAATATTTATTCAATTAAATCCTTTCCATTTGGGTTATTGCATTCGATATTTTTACTGTTGCTTTCTATTATGGATCGTCTATACTTTTGTTGCAGGTTTTCCATTTTTATTGCAAATTTGAATCAAAATCATACCTCAACTTGTTTTTAAGGTCACTTGTCACCTAGTGACTTAAGAGAAGTGTTGTTGGCACACCTTCCAAGAAATTTCACACTAACACAAACCCTTTTCGTTCAATGGAACAAATTTCACACTCTGTAAAGTAAGTATGAAATATTATTTGAGATCTCTTGGAGTAGATGTTTAGGAAGCAATAAAGAGTGGGTATTAATACCTAGGAACCACTCCAACGGATGAAGCAGGTAAGAAGAAATATGATCATGATGCTAAGGTAGTCAATGTTATCCTAGATGGTCTTGTTGAATCATAATTCATAAAGTCAATGCAGTATGAAACCACTAAAGAGATGTGGGACAAGTTGGGTTGTGTTATATTCTTTCCACAACTAGCCCACGTAGTTAATCCGGGGGTTTAGATGGGGGGCAGAGCCCCCCCTTCATTGTGCCGATTGCGTATTGGAGGGGAGTCACAGGGGGTTTGAGGGGTGCAGGTAACCCCACCCTATATTAGGTTGGGCGGACCTACTTATGGTTTTGTGCATTTTTTTTGCACATGGTTTTGGACGCTATGGTTTTCGGTCCATGGTATTGGATTCTTCATCATGTATGAATATGTATTGTAACATTGAAAGGAACATAATGAAAAATCAAGCTGGTAGTCCCGGTTTTGGGATCTAGGGGGAAATCTCTGTGTATATGTGTTTTATGTGTTATGCTCTCGCATGGTTTATTTTCTGTGTTTTAGAATTCGTATGTAGGTAATTACTATACGGGGTTAAAACCTATAAGACAAACTAGTAAATAACTATGAAGGGGACACAAAGGTAAAGAATCCAAAACTACAAACATATCAAATTCCATATGAAAATCTAAATATGCACGAGCATGAAAGTGTTGCTAACTTTTTTCTTAAAGTACATGAAGTAGTAAATACTATGAAAGGTCTTGGTGATAAGTTTGAGGATACTAGAGTTGTTCAAAAGGTACTAAGATCACTATCTCCTTGGTTCAATTCCAAAGTTTCTGCAATTGAAGAAAGGCGGGATTTAAACAAACTATCCATTTAAAGGCTCCATGGAATTCTCACAACTTATGAAATGAGGACAAAAGGGGACCAATCTAAAATTAGAGAGGTCGCTTTCAAGGCTACTAGCAAAAGCAAGAACAAGAGAGCTCCAACCACATGTCAGATGATGAGGCAAACTTCAAAAGGGGACCAGTAAATACAAAGGTAAGCTTCCATTTAAGTGTTTTAAATGTGGAATAATATGAAACTTTGTATTTAAATGTCCATACAAAGATAGTATTGACAAGGAAGAGAAAGGACATATTTTTTCTAAGAAAAGTGCCAAGAAGAATCTCTCTAAAAAGAAAAGTTTTTACTCTCATGAAGATAGTGATTGTTCATTAGATAATCAAATATATTATGACTCAGACCCTAACCTTCATAAAAATATTCTCATGGCTCTTGATGTTCATCTACCTAATATAGATAATAATGTGACAGTTATTGATGAGAAAGATGAATTGTTAAATGCATTAAATGAAATAGATGGGCTCGGGAATATCAACAAAAAACAGAAAGATGAGATTCAATCATACAAGGAGAGAGAGAATAATATTGGTGAATAAATAACCCTATTAAAGGTCCAGTTAGAATAATCTAAAATAGTGGAGGAGGTGCTAATGAAACAACTTCAAGAGAAAGAGAAGCATTGTGAGAAATTGGAATCTAAGGTTGCAACCCTAAGGAAATATTTTGAGAAAACTAAGTCATAGCTAAATCTGAATCTCAATTTTTAAAGGGATCTAAAACATTTGAGAAAATTATTAATAATCAATGGTCCCCATCAATTAAGACAAGTCTCGGATACAATGTAGCACAAAATTAAGATAATAGAGACTCAGATCCTATGACTTCAACAGATGCATGTCCAAAAATTTATGTCAATGCTCTGAAGGGAATAAATGGGCAGCTTAATAAAGGCAACAACATAGATAAGATTCAACAAAAGTAGAATGAATCAAGCCACACAAATCATAGAAAATCAATGAAGCAAAAAATATAAGAGATGCATCATTTCTACAGCCAAGCGCCTGTTGATGCCTCGAAAATCGTTGCACCAACATGGGGGAAAACCACCTGGTCCAGACCTTAAAGCAGTTCCTTTTCCGTTTGGAATAGTGGCTCTGACTGGTTTAACTAGGTCCAGTTACCTTTTCCCAATTACTATCAATTTTACAATATATCTTTAACTACCAATAGCTAGGGACATCAGATCAATTCTTCTAGTTGATCAGGCAAGAAGAATGACCCTTAAGTTGTTTTTGTGGAACAACCAAACCAATCTAAAGTTTTTCCTCTTTAAAAAGAGGGCTTCTAAAATGTAAGATCTATGATAACACATGCAAGACTAAGTCTACAATGCAATTAATCTAACCTATCTCAATTGAAGGAAAGGGTAACCCTTCTCTCAATCAAGAGCCAACTTAACTTAATGGGAAAAGAAGCTTTAAAGAATTAGAATTAAGATGGAGGAATTAGATCAAGGAGATAACTCACAAGATCTAATTCCTCATTAACATAAATACTAACAATTAAACACTTAGTAAATAGTTACATAAGTGCCTATTGAAAATATATCCAATTCCTTATTTATCATATGCATAAGAACTACAAAGATTCATGATGAATTACTGAATTAGTTCAAATAAGACATCATGTATGCAAGCAAACAATTATTATCCTAAATTGGAAGATAGCTTGTCGATCTAAGATTATAACTATCTATTCCTATGAAAACTTCAACTCTCATATTATATCTAAAATTAAGCCTGTAGAATAGTCTAAGTAGACTTTTAAATGAATTAACACTCAAGATTCAACAATAGTGCATGAATCCAATTATTAACTCATACATTCAAAATATAAATTGAAAGACTAAAATAAGAATTTATTTCAGTTAAATCCTGTAAACAATAGTGTTAAACATCATTAACTGAAATGATCCTTTATTAATAAATGAAATCAAATCACAAATCCTCATAGAACGACAATAGTGTACAATCCTTTGGAGTTTGTAATCGATCTCTGCTTGCAGAAAATGTCTCCTCCTTTCAGTAGTAGTGCATGATAAACAAGAGCTTCTCCACCAATAGATATAATCCATAGTTACAATATTACAAGCTTCTCTCCCAAGATTCAGGACCTATAATTCTATTAAAAAGACTAAGAGGTACAATAGTGCAAGCCTCCAAGGCCTTCTCTTCCAAATTCTGGTCCTTAATTTTATATAACAAGCAAGCTTAAATAGTAGAAAAACAACTGAATGTATGTGTAGAGCGTTGAGGGCATTTAAACATATCCCTTCAATAACGCTTAAAGGAAAACAATTTTTTAGTAGGAATTTTGGATGTGATTTGTTGTATTAATTAGCTTTGTCTATTCCATCGGATTATCTGGATGTTTTTCCGTCTATTTGAACTGAACTGCCACTTATCAGCATAGTTGTCCTCTTCTGTCATCAACATGAACACGGAAAACAGGAATCGATAAGCTAAAAATAAATGAGATTGATAAGAGAGGTTCATTTGAAACAAATCACGTTTTGTAGGAAATCATGATAAAAATTTACAGCGTAATAAATCCCGAACATAACCATCATGGAGAGGAATGTGGAGTGAGGTTTGTGATAAGAGAGGCAGAATTTACAGCCTTATCATAAATTGCAAAACAGACGCTGATGAAAAGGGGAGGCTTAGCGGTTTTAATTAAATTGCAAGAAAGACCAATTGCAATCGCTTTTAGACCGGGGGTAGAACTCAGAATAATTGCAATCGCTTTAAGACCAGGAGTACTCCAAACAAAATCCAAAGGGGGCTTTCTCAAATCATATCGCAATCACAATTGGTGTAACATAGGAGGTAGGAAGTAATGATCCTTTGTTATTTGCGATAGCCGAGACGTGTGGGGGAATTTATGAATTAACATGTATAATCATATTGGGTCTGGGGCTAATATCACAAATCATAATCGTTGATTCGTAGCGGGATTAAAACCTTTAGAATTTTATGGTCACACAGACACGGGAGTTTATGAACTGCAGTGTATAATCCTGGTGGGTCCAGGCCTGATCACAGATCGCAATCACACTCGGCAGGAGGCAGGAGACATGACCCTTAGAACTTTGCAATTGCATGGATGTGAGGGATGTATTAACTAGAATGTATAATCCCATCGGGTCCGATTGATCGCAAATCACAATCAACTAAGCAGCACAACAGTAACAGTCCCGAAAGATTTGCGATTTGAGGGATGACGTAAGGGATGACATCACTATGATGTGGCATCTGACATGGATAATGACATGGCAGATGACATGGAGGATGACATGGGAGCTGAAGTGGAGGATGATGTCATGGGTGACATGGCATCTAACGTCACTGATGACATCATATCGCAATAGATATTAGCATGAGGTAGGATATTGCAATGGCAATCGGCATTAGGTAGGAGACATAACCCTTTGGTATTTGTGATAGCCACGGACGTGGGGGATTTATGGATTAAAGTGTATAATCTCATCGAGTCTGGGGCTTATATCATATATCACAATCGGTGGTGCAGAGCGGGGTCAATTCTTTGGAACTTTTGTGATTTGCACAAACATGGGGGCTTATTAAATGGAGTGTATGACCTCGTCATTTCTAGGCTATCTCAATCACTATCGAGTTAAGGTTGAGACTTGAGTTTGTGGTTATTGTGATCTGCGGACGTGAGGGATAATAAAATTGGATTTAACTCTATCATTGGTGTTGGGTAGTGTTATATTCTTTCCACAACTAGCCGACGTAGTCAACCGGGGGGTTAGAGGGAGGGTGAAGCCCCCCCTTTGGTGTGTCGATTGCGCAGCTGGAGGGTCATGGGGGGCCGGCAGCCCCCCCTGTCTAGTACCCACCCCCCTCTACGGGGTCTCGGGCAATGCCCCGAGAAAAATTGTTTTGGACCTAGGTTGGGCGGACCTACTTATGGTTTTGTGCATGGTTTTCACACATGGTTTTGGACGTGATGGTTTTCAGTCCATGGTTTTGGACGTGATGGTTTTTGGTCCATGGTATTGGATGCTTCGGCATGTATAAATATGTATTGTAACATTGAAAGGAACATAATGAAAAATAAATCTGGTAGTCCCGGTTTTGGGATCCAGGGGAAAATCTATGCGTATATGTGTTTTATGTGTTATGCTCTTACATTGTTTATTTTCTGTGTTTTAGAATTTGTATGCAAGTAATTTCTGTACAGGGTTAAAACCTACAGTTGGGTCCGGGGTGATATCGCAATCGCAATCGAATTGGCAGAGGGGTATTTTCCTTATGGAACTTTTGCGAGGCGGGGAAGCGATGAGTAATAAGACTCTGATTACTCATATTTTTTGTTAATAACCCCTATTGTTTAATACTTAAGTTTTTTTGAAGCCTAAGTATAGTTTTGGTCTCGGGGACTATTTAAATTTTTATTTTTTTTATAATCGAGGTTTAATACTTGGGTTTTAGTTAAAAAGCCTAAGTATTAAACTTTGGTTATGGGATTTTATTAACATTTTTTGTGCTTTCTTTTAATTTTAGTAGAGGGTCCCCATATTTTTTGTGACAAAATGATGGGGGTGGTTGTGGCCAACAACAGGGCCAAACTCTCAAAGGAGAGTCTATATTCCCAAGTACACATATTTCTTCTATGGTCATTGATGAGCCTCATCATTGGGTAATTATATGGACCTTAATTCACCTCCTAGTTTAGTCAACCCAAATTTTCTCGCAACTTATTACATGTTTTTGTTTATGAGATGAGTTAGAGTTGGATATTATGCCTAGTGGACTAATATGCATTGAATGTAGGATTGAAAAAGAAAAGCAAGGAATTTTGGCAAATACTAAGGTTAAAACTCGAATGGGACAAGGGAGAAGGATTGTAGGAGGTAAATCCTCCTCATTTACTTTTCCCCCATTTGAATATTCCTCCATCCATCACACCAGCTCGGAGTGCAAGCAGCCAATCCATGAGGATTAGAAGGCAGCCGAGCAAGTGAGAGACAAAGAGCTAGCTTATCTCGAGTTTGGGAGTCGAGCCTCCCTAATTTTAAGGAAGTCATTGGTGAATTTAGTTGTATAAGTAGAGAGGCCTAGAGCCTCATTAGGATTCAAATTTTTTTTGTAAAACTCAAAGCTATTTTCAAGCTCCAGACTTGTGAAAGTTTTATTGATGTAATTTTCTGTTTTGGTAATAAGAATGAGTTTTGTTTTGAGCCAGCACTGAGTTAAATCAGAGGGCTAAATCTCTTGGGTTAGGGCCCAACCCTAGCAGCTAAGGCTCCTCTTTCTTATATCTGTATGTTTAGATGAGTCTCATAGCTTCATTGTTAAATTGCTTTTAGATGTGTTTTCATTGCAAGTAGTGTAGATTGGATTGCTTGTTTATTAGTTTGCTTCCATTTGTGCCTTACTTCAGTAGAAGATTAGCAAGGATAAAAGGAGTAGCACAAGGTTGTCAGTGGGTGTCTTGGCCTCATTTTCTCCTTTTGGGACCTGTTAGTGTCAGTGTATGCATACTTCCATCAGGAATCAAATCTGCTCTATGCATTTTCATTTCAAGTGTCTCATATTGAATTTTGGATCATTACATTAGGTCATGTTAAAATGGTCCACTGATGGTTTTCTTTTTCTTCGAAAATAAAATCTTCCCTCATGAGGTACATTTTCTGACCCATTTCCATGTTGTATTCAGTTGAGGCTTCAAATATGTTACTTTAGGTGTCAAGGCAGTTGTATTTCAATTAGGTTTTACGGTTCATTTCCAAGGTATTTCCATTAGGTATTAGGGTTCATTTCCAAGGTCAAAAGCATGATTTCAAGTGTAAATAAAGGGCAGCAAAGGTATGAGGATGACCAATAAACAAAGAGTAATTGCCAATAAGTCATAATGATTGTATAAATATCTTTTGTCACTAATGTAATTTTCATCTCAAAAACATGTTTTTGAGATGAAAACAGAGTATTTTTAGTTGATTTATATTCTTTTGATGTAATTCAATCCATTTTATGTAATAAGTGTTCCTAGCTGCCCCAAACATTTCTCCTTGCTGCAAGAAAATGAAACCACTAAAAAAATCAGTTCAATCCAAGCATCATCCACCTGAAAAGAGACAAAGAGAGAAAGGTATTAAATAGAGAATTAGAGGAAAAAAGAAAAGGTTCCAAAACATTAGAAAGTGGATTTTTCTAATGAAAAATCAAAATCAATCTCTATATAAGATGTCACACTCCTTTTCCAAACTCATCACTCTCATTTGACAAAAATAAAGAAAAGCATTGAAGGAGAGAGGGGAATTGAGGCCAATTGGTGGCTAAGGAAAAGAGGTGTGCATAGGAGTGGAGTGTTGCGCATAGGGCAGTTTCTCCAATGCAAATTTGAACAGCACTACGCATAGAGTCGGAGTGCTATGCACCTATAGGTGGCATTGTGCATAGGGCCAGCAAGTGCCAAAACACTCTGTCAGCCACTCAAAACATGTTGTTTGCCTTCTATAGCCTATAAACAAGTAAGTGTAATCTCTAAGCTATCCTCTTGGCATTCAATTCATCAGTTTGAAGTTGGTTTGCTATTTTGAAAATCAAACCCTAGATTGCCTACAAATCCCTCCTATACATCCCTCCACCTATTCCTTGAAACCCTAATCCCTCCTATACATCCCTCCACCTATTCCTTGAAACCTAATCCCTCCTACAAATCCCTCCATGTCCCTTTTACCCTAATTCCCTCAAACAAATCCCTCCATATCCCTTATTCCCTAATCCCCAAAGAAAAATCCTAAAACCCTATTTACTAAACAATCCCTATCAAAGAAGAATACCCTCCCTCTCATTTTCATATTATATATATTCCATCCTACACCACATAAATTCATCTCCCCTTCCCCTATCTCTAATCACCAATACTTTCTCCTTCATTACCTTCGCTAGGGTTACACAGCTTCAAAATTTGACAAACATGGACAAAGAGGATAGAGATTATGAGGAGGAGTAAAACAGTGGCAGTTAGAGTTTGGGAGATGAAACTTAGAATCAGAGAAAACCACACAAGGGAGGCAGAATTATCAAAGAGGAACCATCAAACATCATAGAGTTACAGGCTTCTCATATGACTATCACTTGTTTCAGGCATCTAGGGTGTTATGAGTTTTGTTAGCAGGTACAAAGAGTTCAACATCATCCTGAGCTGACCAGGCTTTTTGTAGCCAATCTCTGTGATAACAAAGTAACTCTTGTCGAGGTGACATTTATAGTTTCATCCTCCATCATTTTTTATGCCACAAGGATTCCAAATGTGGGGGGAAATCATATAAGGCACAAGATTTGGATGAGCACTACTATGAGCCATACATCAAATCCAGGTACATAAAATAAAAGAAGAGTACCTTTCCTTTTAGGTTCCTTGAAGACAAGTATGCCCCTATAATGAGGATCATTATGAAGTATTTTACATGTGAGGGCAAATTTTCTAGATTATACACCTATCACATTAGGCTTCTTATGCATTTCACAAGAGTGAAAATGTTGAACATCCCGTATTTCTTATTCAGGAACATTGAGAAGATGGCCTACATTGTACAAAAAAAGCCTTACCCCCAGCATATGAGTAGTATCTATCACTATTCCCTGATTAAGATGAGTGTAATGCATCATCTCAACCTCCTCAATATCTCCTAGGATACATTTATTTCCAATGACATCTTCAATGGTCCTCAAAAAGGCCTTCCAACAGTGCCAAAGTAAAGAAATATGAGAAGGTTAAAGAGACTAAAGTTGTTGAGAAGCCAGAAGCCTACAAGACATATCAAAGAGGGGCTAGAAAGTTGTTAGGCAAGTGTTTACTCCACTTGATGTAGAAGGGGCCTTGCCTTCTTCATCGTCTCATAGGCAAATGCTTGCTCCACAAAATGTGGAAGGGGCTTTGCCTTCTTCATCGACACAACAGGTACAATAGGTGTAGCAGCTGCATAAAGGGAAGGAAAAGATGCTAGAGGAAAGCCTTGATGATGAGGAGGAAAGGGAATTTGATTTGATGGAAGATGATGAACCAGAACAACCACACATCCATCATGGCATTGAGATAGTTGACTTGGAGGCTCAAGATGAGGCAACAAACGAAAACATAACCATAAGGGAAAAAGATGCACAGATCCAAGCACTGATGGACAACTTGGTGAGAGCTAAGTATGTCATTTCATACCTTGAGCAAGAGAACAAGCAGCTAAGTGAAAAACAAGTCCTCATGGAGCTGGAACTTCTCAAAGCAAAGAGGCAAAGTGACAAGGGCAAGTCAGTAATGCAAGAGGAAGAAACACTAGCTACCTTGACTACAAAACAAAGAATTGAGAAGGAAATTGAGGAGGATAGAGAAACTTGGCTTGATAGAGTCAATTTGCATTTGGAGAAGCTGCTACAAAAGGCCAATAGGGACAATCAAATCATTTGGCATTTGGATTGCCATTCCAGGACCCAGAATAAGATTTGCAACATAAGGGTCAAGCCAATGAAAACAAGGCTAAAACAAGCACTCAGAGGAAAAAAGGAGGGTGATAGGATTAGGTTGCTTGCTGAAGCTTCCTTGGCTAACCAAGATACTTAATGGTGGTGTTTTGCACAAATTTTGAGGAATTTTTGAAGATATTTTACCTTTTGAAGAATTTGGCAATTTTTGACATAGAAATTTTGGCTCTATGCGCAGCGCCACTGGTGCTACGCTTTTCCTAGGGGAATCCAATGAGGGAATGGTCAGAATTTTTGGATTCAGAATGATGATTACATGCACCCTAAACATTTTCTAAGCTTTTAGAGCAAAATTGGTCAACCAAAAGGTCAAAAAAACCCCAAAAAATGACCTTTTTGCCCTTTTTTGGACACACATAAGTAGTCTTGGGAGAATCAGTTTTTTAGGGGCTAAATGAGATTCAAATGAATAAATTCAAGATTTTCTAGAAAGCAGACTTGAAGATATTTCAAATGAGATATCATGAGCTCAATTTGGACACCGGGAAGGCCTCCAAAATGGACCTACAAAAAGCGTTGCGCATAGGGCTTGGGCGCTGCGCATAGGACAAAAATTGTGCTGAGTGTCTATTTCATTGTGCCTTGACTGTAATTTTGGGTTTCCTCTCATAGATGGTGTTTTACTGATGTAAATTATGACTAGGCATGTAAATATGATGGATAATAAGTACTAGAAGGTAGATTCATTAGATTAAAATTCATCTTGAGGATAAATGAATCAACTCACTTTTAGAGGCAAGTTGTTAGGATGCCTAGATTCCAATTTCTTGTTCAATTATGGTTAGATTAGCCCCTCATCTTAGGGATTCAACCCCTGAGGATGGGAGGAGGTTGAAACAATGTCTATATCTTCTTCTTCTTTCTCATTGTAAAGGGTTGGACTCAGTTGGATGCTTATGCTTTGAGTAGACTTCATTTTGTATCAGTTTTTAGCAAGAGGTTAATGAAAAGTTGCAGTTATTTCTTTGGGATCCAAGTGGTATGATGTTCGGTCTAGTTTTCTCCATTGTGATCATATGCTAAAAAAAAATTTGTACTTCATCAATCATTTCATTGCTTTTAAGTGGATTTTTTAAGTTAATAAGCAGAACCCATAATTTTTATGCTCTATTTTGGGAAAATATTCACAGTCTATGTTTTCTTCAGTTTAAGAAGAATCCATGTTGCTTACATGCTCTTTCTAGCTCCTCACATGTCTTGAATCACCTCACCCATCAAAACCTAGGGTGTTGAGCCTTGTACCTACCTTTCCCCATCGAACACCCTACAATTTTGACCTAATTTCCTTGCCCTAACTGTTTGGCTCCTCCTGATCCAGCAAAACCCTTCAAAATCAAATCAAACCTTGTGCTACTATACCTAGCCTAATATTATTTTCTTGATCCAGACATCTCGGCTGAGATCCTTACGGAGAGAGCCCTCTCCTAGCCTAGCAGGGCTAGCTACTTGGATAAGCATGGTTTGTGGTTACCCTAGCATTTCCTTCCTTTCAGCTTGAGGTTCAATCTAGGTGATAACAAGACCATGATTTGAGGAAGGGACCCTTATGCAGCCCCAAAAACACAGATTTATATTTCTTGCATAAGATTTAAAGTTTACTATATTTAAGTTAGCATTTGATCATTTTTGCAAAGTAGGATTTCATTGCCATCTCTTCTACGTTCACTCTTGCAGTAGATTTCATCCATGCTCTCATTCCTTTTAGCAACTTTCCTCATGCATCATGTAGGCAATTAGTTCATTAATTCTACTTTTCTAGCTTATGAGAATGCATCTTGTTTACATAGATTTTTGGGAATTATACATGTTTTATGCAGAGTAGATGTTTCAGGAGGAGACAAAGACTTCATAGCCAACAACCACCTTCCACTCCATCCACCATAGTCATTCCTTGTTTTCACCATTGCCTTCACTAGTTTTCATCAGTTTTCATAGAAATGCTTCCAAGCACATTGAGTGAACCCAACCATCCTCTATCTTTGTTGTTGACTTCTGAGTGATCCTAGACCTTTCCTCACTTCATTCCACCCATCTACCACCTTCCCTAAGCCTTCCATCACCCCCAAAACCTTCCATTTTTCTCTTGGTTGTATCATGTAGGTGTACAGGGAATCTTGTAGCTTTCTAGTACATCCTATAGGTTTTCCTGAAATGGCCTATTTTAAGGCGAATTGAGGGAAAACCTATAGGAAGTCACCAAAATCCTTCCAAGGGTCTCCCACACCATCCAACCATCTCCTAACCCTTCCAGTCATCCTCCAACATCCTTAATTCACCTGCCACATCACCAAAAGAAATTAGTTTGCATACTTGATTTTGCATGAAAAGACAAAAAGACAAAAACATATTTATTTCAGTTCCTTTACTTGCACATTAGTGATGTTTGATGCTTCTTACTTCCATGCTTAGATAGTAGCATTTGGTTCATGTTAATTTAGCATTATTGCAAAGCATAGTTTCTTGGTAGTTAATTAGGAAATGGTGTGATTTAGCATTGAATTTCGGTCTTTTCCATTATTGCAGTAGAGTAGCTCTCCCTTAGAGTAGATTTCCCTTTCTTCCATCAAGAAACCAAGCTTCTTCTAACTCCATAGAAGTTTGGCTTGAAAACCCCAGTGGTCTCTCACCAGCTAAACCGTGACAAAAGGCAGAACCATCACTTTTACTTGTGTATACAGCATTGTCACCTCCAAGTTTGTATGAACCCTAGGTTGACAAAGTAAAGCTAGTAGCCAAAGAGTTGCAGCATCCTTGTTGCAATACTAGAACTCATCAGTTTTTGGTGTCGTTGTTGGGTAGGTGTCTGAGTAATATGTGAATACTACTTCTTTCTTCTACTTTCTCATCTCTAATATTCTGCCATTAGTTTATTTCTGCAAAAGTAATTTAGTTGCTTCCTTTTTCATTCTACATTTTCTGCTTTCCTTTCCATTTTTCAAGCAAGATTTCAATTCAGCAAGTAGTTTTTTTCACTTAGTCAATAGTTTTCATTTAATTAGCAATTTCAATTCTGCACAGTACTTTCCAAGTTTGAAAAAAAAAACAAAACCAACCCAAAAACATGTCCTTTCATGCCTCATAGGAATAGGGATAACTTAGGGAAATTTTTGCCAAATACCCCCACTGCATCAAACAACCAACCTTCCCTCTTCTTTGGTGGCTATGAACTAGAGTAACCCTTAGGTGAGTAACCTGGCATATTTGAAGAACCTACAGGGGAAGAAGAAGAAGAAGAACCCATTCCTACTGAACCAATGGCTAAAAATAGAAATGATAGAGGGAATAGAGAGAGAGTTGAGGGTACCTCCCCATCAGGGAAACCAATGGGGACACTAAGATGAAAAATTTAAGCCCCTCTACCCTACCTCATTTCCATGGCTTGATCGTAGAAGACCCCGACACTTTCCTATTTGAGTTTGTTGTTATATGCCAAACCTATGACTACACAGATGATGAGCATAAGTTAAAACTATATCCATCTACCCTTAAGGATCAACATTGCGCTGGCTCATGGGCTTACCTGGGGATAGCATCATAACTTGGGCTCAAATGCAGCAAGATTTTAACAACAAGTATCGAGACTATTGTCGGTCAAAGGATACTAAAGAGGAAATTTTTAGGATGACCATAGGCAATGATGAATCCCTAGAGGATTACGAAGAAAGATTCCATTTGGTTACAAAAGGGCCAGGTGCACACTTGACCCTGAGTCACTAAAGTTGGTCCTACTTAGGGGAGTAAGGGAAGATCTTCTACATACCCTACACTTGTTAGCAGGAGGAGATATCTACCAATTACCCTATGAGGATATCAAGATTGTCTTTAGAAACCATTCTAGGGCAGCAAGGAAAAAGGGTAGGGGTAGTCAACCTATGGTCAGTACATCCTCTTCCAACTCATCCATCAAGGGTGAAATTAGAAACATGTTGGAAGATTTCAAGAGTGAGATGCTGCAAACCCTTGCCTTGCAAATGGACACTATGAAAATTAAGAGAAAGCAGGAGGAAGCAAAGAGAGCCTTGGCCATTTTTTGTCCTAGATGCACTAGGAGGCATCCTAGGAATGAATGTCCATTGAATTCTATTGAAATTTGCTCAGTTTGTGAAGAAAACCACTCCACAGACAAGTGCCCTTCTTTTCCTGGACTCAAAGCTATATATCAAGGAGCTGAAGGGGTCACTGAGCAGCTCTGCTACATAAACCAAAGGAGACCTCATGGGCCTAGACCATACCAACAAGGCATGCAAGGGTCATCCCATGCATATTACAACCCCAACCAAACCACAACCATACCTTCTTGGGGACCCCATACTCATCCTTCCTGGTCTACACCCCCTCCTTGGTCCTTTGCATCTCAGTATCACTCCCATCCATCCAGTCAGTCATTTCAACCATATTCTTTGCCAAAAACTCAGTGGAATGCACCACCCCAAGGGTGGAGGCCCCAATACAACAATGCCCCAACTTTATTACCTCCACCACCTGCCCAACCACATCTGTTACACTATGCTCCACCCAAGCAACCCCAGATGCCTGCCTAGTCAAATCCAAACATGAACAAAAAACAAGCTTAGCAAGTATATAGTGGAGAGACACCATATCCAGCTTATGTTGTGGAAATCCAGGAGATTAACCTGAGATCTGGGAGAGTTCTCCCAAATAACCAACCTCCACCTCCACCTAGGGAGGTTAAGGAAGAATGAGGAAAGAATTCTTAAAGTGAATCCACCCTTTCCTGAGAGATTAACCCAACCACTCCAGCCTACCCCAAAAGAGACTGAACTTTTGGGAGAATTGAAAAATCTATGTGTAAAGATTCCACTTCTCCAAGCAATAAAAGATGTTCCTATTTACAATAAGTTGATTAAGGAGAAGTGCTTCAAGCATCCAAGGAGGCGAAGAAGAGATTCCCCTACCATTAATGTCATTGGACAATTGTCCAACTTAATGTTGGGGCAGGTAATTTGTCCAAAGTATTTGGACCCTGGAAGCCCTATAGTAGATGTTCACATCAATGGCACCATTGTCCCACACACTTTGATCGATCTTGGGGCTGCCATTAATGTGATGACCAAGGACACCATGCTCAAGCTCAACCTCCAAGGTTCATTGAGGAAGACCACAACAGTTCTACAACTTGTAGACCACTCCACAGTGACCCCTGAGGGGATTGTGGAGGATGTGATGGTCTCCATTAACTCTTGGGAGTACCCTGTAGATTTCCTAGTTCTCCAGCCTAAGGCTAAGCTTATTGGTTACCCTCTCATCCTTGGGAGACCCTGGTTGGTCACTGTTGATGCTTACATTAGCTACAGAGCTGGGGATATCACCATCAATAATGGACATATGTCCAAGCAGTTAGTCCTATACCCTCCTACTCAGCCATCTCTAGAGCATGATTTACCTTTATGGTTAGAGGAGGAGGAAGAAGATGAAGTTTATTTCGCCCAACTTTATACTTTAGAAACAACCATGGGAGGAGGACAGCAGGATGAAGATGATTTGATTGAACACCTACTCTAAAGTCCAACTCCCAATACATTGCCCTTAGAAGATGTAGTAAAGGAAACCCAGAACAATCATCCAATTGACCTATGCTTGGCCAATTCTAACCCCCTCCATGTCAAAACCATAGAATTCGGCCTAAGAGAACCTTGAAAATCAATCCATCTCTTTCTGCTCTCCAAGAAGGGAAGTTATGCAACATGCTGAAGGAACATCTAGATGCATTCGCTTGAAGTTACAAAGAAATTAATGGAGTACACCCCTCAATGTGTACTCACCACATATACATCAAAGAAGGTTTCAAGCCAGTTCGGCAGCCCCAAAGGAGGATGAATCCAGCTCTTAAAGATATAGTCAAAGAAGAACTGCAAAAACTGCTAGATGCAGGATTCATTTACCCTATCTCTGACAGTGAGTGGGTCTCTCCTTTGGTGTTAGTTCCAAAGAAAAATGGTAAGTGGAGGATTTGTGTCGATTACAAGGAGTTGAACAAAGCCACAAAGAAGGACCATTTCCCTCTACCCTTCATTGACCAAGTGCTAGATGGCCTAGCAGGGAAAACGTTTTTCTCTTTCCTATATAGATTCAGGGAGTACAACCAAATTTAGATCAGCCTAGAAGACCAGGATAAAACCACCTTCACTTGTCCTTGGGGTACTTTTTCCTATAGGGTTCTTCCTTTTGGCCTATGCAATGCTCCTGCCACTTTCCAGAGATCATACCTAAGTATTTTTTTCGAGTTAGTCCATGATGCCGTAGAAATTTATATGGATGATTTTACACCTTATGGCTGTGATTTTCAAGAGGCTCTGTCCAACCTAGGCAAAGTACTGCACAAATGCATTGAAATGAACTTGTCTCTCAGTCTCGAAAAATGTGAATTCTTGATGACTGCAGGGACTGTGCTAGGTCATTCAATATCTCAGCAAGGACTGCAAGTGGACCCAAACAAAATAGCTATCATCCAAAGGGTCCCACCTCCTCAAAAGTAGAGAGATGTCAGAAGTTTCCTAGGGTTAGCTAGATACTACCGAAGGTTCATAAAGGACTTTAGCAAGTTGGCCTCTCCTTTATTTGGTTTTTTGGCCAAGGACTCTGAGTTTATATGGTCAAAAAGCTATCAAGAGGCCTTAGACACCCTAAAGAACAAGTTAACCACCGCATCGATTCTCCGAGGCTCAAATTGGGCCCTTCCTTTTCATATTTATGTTGATATCTCACACAAAGCCATAGGAGAAATCCTAGGTCAAATAGATGAAAAAATGCCTTATGTTATCTACTTTATCAGCAAGAATCTGTCAAAGGCTTAACTAAATTACACAGTGACCGAAAAGAAACTCCTGGCTGTTGTGCATTCATTGAAAACAATTTGGCATTATATTACAGGATATCAAACATTTGTACATACTGACCATGATGTTGTAGTAGTAGTAAGAGGCTCTGCAGCTGAGTGCGCAGAGGCTTGGTAGAGTCCACAGCTGTGTACATAGACCCCTGTAGCTGAGTGCGCAGGGTGGCATTGGGATTGTAGTTGAATAGAGGATTAATAAAAGATAAGCTGATTTTGGAATTCCATGTGTTTATTACTTCTGTGATATTTATGCATCTCTTTAAAGTTTATGATTGTGCACACTGGTTATAAATGTTGAATGATTAAGGAGAATATTGGGTATATGCAATTAAGTTAAGATCTATAATAATAACATAGTAGGATAAAGAATCTAGACAGCACCCCTTCGCACTCTTTATAGGGTTGCACGAGAGCAGTTGCACAAGCTGTGAAGGATAGACAGTTGCGCGAAGCAACACAAGCATGCAGGATTGGTTCGCGACCTTCCCAACCTTCATCACGACATCCCTAGGGTGTGGAAACCTAGTTCTAGCACCTTCCCATACTACCTCAGGTGAGACATCAGTCCGCGCACCGTAGACTATTTCCAACAGCGCCATAAGTTTCAGGATTTGTTTGGCTAAATCACTTCTAAACCTGGGTTAGGTCCCAATAAGCCAACAAATGGTTCTGTTTCCGGGACTGAGATCTACCTAAGGGATTTCTAATGTCGGAACACTGGAATCCCATGAAGAAGGAAATTAAAGAGTGGTTGGATAAGAAGATTCACGAATTCGTGGCATAGGAAAACAGAACTCCGAAACTATCTGAGAAAAGGTGGCTGGACCACTACATGTATACAGAAACCCACGAGATTTTCTTTGCATCCTTTGCATCAGAGTTGTATGATTGGATAACGAGGTTAGCCAGCAGCCAGGGAAGGTATAAGCTCAATCAACTGATAGTGTGTACTCTAGAATTAGTGCGCAGAATAGAGGCATCAGAAGATAAGATCGCGTGAGTTGTGGACCATTGGCTTGACCGGATAATAGGAGGGTTTATCACTAAGTTCGCAGTAGACACAACCGTGAGCTACAGTGAAGCAGAGCGACGTTTTCTCAAGGAACCATGAGGTAGGTACATTAAATCCCTGAATACTTGGATTAAGATGATGTTATGTGAAAAGCGGGTTATGCGAATACATTAATGTTGGAACAACGTGGAGCAGAAAGATCTACAAAGATAGAGAGGGATTAGGAAATAGTCCCTTAATTTCACCTTCACGAGAAAGCGAGGAAGAGCTCACTCGGATTTCTCCAAGAAATGCGATTAGTTTGATAAGGCAGCGCATTCTGTAGTTATCACCTCCACTTATGACATCACCCATTTCACCTACTTCACCTCCATCTTCATCCACCCCACCTCCACCGAACCCGTAGTTCAGCATGGCGAGCGCGATCAAGCTACTCGTATTCAGAGGAGTAGGAAATGAGGATCCGGATCAGTTCTGGTTCATGGTAAGAGCAGTGCGGGAAGCACAAGGGGTCACGGATGACAACATTAAGAAGGCCACATTGGTGAGTGTGCTACAGGATCGCGCATTGACATGGTATATCAAGCACTCTAATGATCACCCAAATGCAGAAATAGCAGAGATCCAGAATGTGTTGAACAGAGAATTTAGCCGACCGAAATCAGAGACGCAGTCCGTCCTCGGATTTAAAGAGATCATGATGCTTCTAGGCAAGACCCCTTGGGATCTGGATCAGTGACTGAAGAGTATTATCCGCGATGCTAATATGACGCTAACAGATGCGTAGCACCGCGCATGGTTTGTGGCATCTTTGACACCACACTTGAAGACAACGTTGTCACAGCAGAAGCATTCAACCCAGGCTGAAGCATTGGAAATGGCGATGAGGTTGCATGAAACACCGATATAGGATCCGGGGTTGGGATTCCAACAAATCCACATGCAACTACAGAATCTATGCTTGGATATGCAGAGTTTGAAGCAGGATATGGCGTCACGGTGAGAGGCACGCGAAGAAGTGTGGTGCATAAAATGAAAAGGCTAAGGCCATGACAAAGACTAATGTCCAATATTCGTGAACTACTTGGTAGGAGGGGGGCAAATGCCATTGAGACCAGAGGCATAGGCAGGGTCAAGTGCGGCACCTGTGCTATGGTGCACAATCTGTCAAATAGGAGGAAAGCACACGACGGATAACTATCATTTGTTGCAGAATTATACACAGACTCCACAGCAGCTGTTTTGTAATTTCTGTAGGTCGGTGGGCCACGACGAGCATACTTGTCACAGCTACGAATTGATGATGGAGCAAACCCTATCATATAGAATGCAGACATAAATGTGAGGCCTCGACCCAGCCGCAGGGATGGCGTGCGCTGGATTCAGGGCCGAGGTCGAGAACGAGGAGGAATGGGGCCAAGAAGGGGCTACGGACAATTAAGTTGTTACAATTGTGGAGGACCAAGGCACTGTGCTCACGATTGTACCAACCTGATGAGAATATCATTTTCATACTGTGCTTAGTTCGATCATGAAGAAGTAGATTGTCCTATGTTGATCACACAAATGCGCGAGAAAGGAGCACTTCAGCCTACTCTGACTCAAAATATTCAAATGATGAGGTCTGAATTGCGCGAAGAATACCCAAATGTGAATATGGTGCTCAGAAGTGATGCGACCACAGAAGGGGAAGTAGCCTGAGGAAGATACATGGGTTCACAAGGCTCCTACAAAGGAACCTGACTTTGACTTGGAATGCACAAGGGAGACATTTATGGAAGCTAAGAAGAGCTCCGCAGAGGCCTCTACTTCAAGTAGTAAGGATCAACCAGAGCCAGGAATGAATCCTTCTATGCTTACTACCTTTTTAGAGACATGTATGAAATTGATGCGCGACAATAAGGCAGTTAAAGGACTACAAGACCTGATCACTAGGTGCGCGGTAGTCCGAAAACTAGGAATACATACATTGCGCACCAGGAGGGGAATGAGATTAACGGCGCAGATTGGTGAATACGAAATGGACCAGGTAATCCTAGACCTGGGTTCAGACGCGAATGTGTTACCAAAGCAGACATGGGAACACATGGGCAGGCCCGCGTTGCAGTGGTCCCCTATTTAATTATGAATGGTGAATCAACAGAAGATTTTGCCCATGGGGAGGTTGCAAGTGGTAACAGCTAATATTGAAGGCGCGAGCACGCAAACGGACTTTGAAGTAATAGAGATTTTTGATGGCATCAATCCTTATCCCGTGTTGCTAGGAATAGACTGGGCCACTAATATGAATGGAGTCATCAACCTGAAGAAGCGGAAGATGATATTCGAGAGAAAGTCCCTAGGTGTAGTACTTCCGCTAGATCCAACAAAAGGAGCGCGCTACACTGAACCTGTGCACGATGATGATAACGACGATGAGCTAGATTGCATTTACCAGATAACGGCACAATTGGGTGAACCTGACTGCAGATGGGAGAATCTTGTGGGAATGTGATAGTTCTTGTACTTTGGATTCAGATGAAGAAGTAGAATGCTGGAAGAACCGGTTGCACGAAGTGACAACGCTGAATTGCGGCATGATGATTAGATCACTGCAGTGCGTGATGACATAAGCAAAGTAATTGCCAACATATGATGGGGTAATAGCGGTGGATGAATTCTTAGACAAATTTGAAAGTGCAGTACCGGAACAGCAGCAGTATGGTGCGCTGGAATGGGCGTTTCACGCGACACCCGCACGATGGTGGAGTACACATTAGAAGACTATTGAAAACTGGCGCAAATGTAGGAGATGGATGCGCTTACGGTTTGGAAGTTCCCAAAGTCAAATGAGAGTCGGGTAGCCAGGACAACACAGTTTGCGCACCCACCTGTGTCAATGGGTGCAGACGTGTGTTGTGCAAGCACATCCCAGACTAAGAATCAAAAATTAGAACCAGATGCGGAAACAGGAAAAGCGACAACAATTCCACGATGGGACATTCAAAAAGCTCTGTGGAATCATGAACAAAGTTCACCAGGTGAGACGAACTGACTAGGACCTACAGGTACCAGTGGTTCAATGGGCCTATAGGGCCATGAGTAAAAACCAAAGTGCGAAGGCGATCCCAACACTGACGAGAGGAGATGAAACCATAAGAGTAGAGAAGAATCCCCATACCACATCTCCTACAGTTAGGACAGTATGCAAGGACCCGGGTAAAGGAATTATGCAATTAGAGGAAGTCATTCGGTGGGGGAACTTGAAACTTTGCCAACTCGAAGAAGCTTAGGTACGACTGAAGCAAAAAAGAATGGTAATAAACGCGGAAATCAGAGAACTTGAGACGGAAAATGCACAAACATGTCACGTCAACAAAAGGGCAAGATAAGATATAAGAAGCCATACCACCACTTTAGAATATTGTCGCCGAGAATTTCTAGCACTGCTACCATGGCTGCAACCGTACCTTATCAAAAAAAGTAACCAGGGGAGCGCACCGTGTAAGGAAGGACGTGAGGCATTGACTGGCACGAGGGTAACTAAGGGCTGGCAAGTGCAGGGAAGCTTCGTGCAAGTGGTGCGCCCACCTGACTATCTGATCTGAAAATGGAATGTACTTGAAAATGGGTGCAAGGTATCCATTTTCATTTATGTAAATGAGTGCACACATACTCCAAGTTTAAATCTGAAAATGTGAGAACTTCTTATTTCTAATACAGAGATAGACTGTAGGGGCATTTACTGGATATGTCACCTCTAAAGAAAGGATGAGATCCAGAAGCTACCTAGCCCTCTACAGACTCTTCCTAAAGAAATAATAGAAGTAAACACTCAGATTTAATTAAAAAAGACCTTGCTTGAACTTGACATTATGCGGAATTCTAGCTTGAAAGAGGTGTATGTATTTTCTTATGTTTATGTGTTTTAACTTGATTTGTTTAAGCTGATATTAAACAAATAAATCAGACATATAAGGCAGAAAATAAACATCACACATAACAGCAAATTTAATAAGGAGTTCAGCCCAATCTCATGGGCTACGTCTCCTGTGAGCTCTAGCCAACTTGACTTGGCTCTTTGGGATTATGGCTTGAATTCTTTTACAAATTCCACACTCAACTCCAAAAGGTTATTGACTAAACCTATGGGCTTAGAAAAACCATATACATCCCTGTCATGGCTGTCCTCTTTGTGCAGGCAAATCTAGGCTCCCCTGGACTTGATTCCTTCAGCAAATGCACTAAGCTTCCCTGAGCTTATTAATGGCACAAACTCCTTCAGAATGCTTCAAATGTCTCTGAAACCTCTACTAATGTCTCCAACACATATCTGACATCAACAAATGACTGTTCATTTGCTCAAAACGAGCACTACATCCCCGATCTAGGCCTTCCTTCATGGATGGCTCTAGGCTGCCTGAAACTTCCCTTCAACATCTCGGCCTTTAGAAGTCTCCAAATGGTTCTGAAAACACCTTCATTGGATTCATAAGGTTCATTACAGCAGAAATAGGCTTTTGTTTCACCTCCAATGGCTGCACACAACCCAATGCAGCTCCAACACTGAACAGGCCTTAGTGGCTCCTAGAACTTTCCCAAAGCAAAAACACCTGAAGATGACCTCTGTTCACTATGAAACCTATACCAATGGCTCCAAAAGGTTGAAGAGACCCAAAATCAAAAAAAAAATCAAAAAAATCATCTCAAAAGGCCTTTCCTAGTCAAAGTTATGGCATATTCATGAACTGCCAGTCAACCCCTAAAGAAACTCAAGTTAACCTTAGTTAAGGCCAGATAAGCCCGCCAGATATGGCGGGACCACCAAAAATGGCACCACCGCCCCCCTAACTTCCAGTTAGGCCCTTAACCGCCGAAGCTAACCATGTGCATGTGACCACATTTGGCGGATTCAGTTTACATCAAATTTCGTGCCAAAGTTGTGGTTAACGGTCAATGGGACCATGAATCCTGCCGTGACTTGTGACCACGCAATGTTAACCGTTAAGTTTTGACCGCCGGTTTGTGGGTTTGCACCACAGTTTTGGGGCCACGTTCCTGTGGAGCGGGGGTTGGCCCCCTTTGGGCCCCGCCTAAACCAACCTTAAATAACAATTAATCCGTAAGCCATATAAGAACTGCTCGGTGGTGTATTGGTTAAACCGTTGCGCTGTTATGTATGAGGTTGTGTGTTCAGTCCATGATCCACCAAATTTTTTTACATATGCCCAAACTCATCCACCTTGGTGTGACATGGCAGCCTCTGGGCTCGCCACGTGGCACCCCCATTGGATTCTCCAAAATGGAATATTCTCAAAATATTCCAAAGGAATATTCTATTTTAATTTTTTTTAAATTCATAAAATTAGAGGATATTGGGCGATTTTCATTTTAGCATAACTTCTGCATACGGAGTCCGTTTTTTGAACCGTTCATAGCGTCAAAATAAAGAGGATGGGCTCTATCCGTTCATTTAGGTTTAAACCAGTTCTAAGCACTTTCATTTTTGAGCATTTTTCGACACTTGGTCTTGAGCTCCTGATCACTCCTCCCAAATGAGAGGCTTTTGGTCCCCAAAAGCTTACTGAAATGTTGAATTGAACTGTAGTACAGAAAATGAGAGAATGAACATCCTCTTCTTTTTAGCCCTTCAAACATTTTCTTTGCATAGCAAATGACTTTGAACCACAAATGGAAAGAAATTGGCATTTCCCTTCCTGAGTGCGTTTGTCCTCCTGTCCACAACTGTCTTTCTTGCACTCACACAAAAAAAAATTGGCGAGAAAATTACAGAATGAAACTGAATAATGCTGCCTTGATCAATTATCTAAGGTGGCTCAAAACAAACAAGATATTACAGAATAGAATACATGCATACATCCGAAATTTACATATGTACAAAAGGAGTACTTATTACTGTGTCAAGAAGTCCATCCACTTCTCACCAAGCCACTTCCATGGCAACTTTTGCTACCGCAAATTTTCCTCATGTGAAATTTCCCTTTCCACATCAATAATGGAATCCGTGGTTCCATCTTTGCCAATCTTCTCATCCTCTTGTTGCATGTGTGTGAGACGACAAGTTGGATGTAAAGTCCAACAATGAGAGACAACATGTCCTTTCTTTTGGCAAAAAGTGAAAATCTTATGCACCTTCTTTCAAGGTAGTCTTTGCTTCATCTATTTCCTGTGTGCTTTCTTCCTCATCCAGCATCTCGAAACATGATGGTTAAATTGACCACAATATGTACAAAAAAACTTTCTTCCATTAAAGCATGTAAAATTTTCATGCCTTGCAGAAACACAATCAAATTGATCATGAGAAGATGTATACCTCTTGTGCTGCTTCGCATGTTCATCCTTTTTGCCTCCATGAGGAGATTAATTAGTGGAGGCTCCAGTTTTCAATTGCAGACTAAAATCATCGTTCTTGTCTTGAAAACTGCCTAAAATTGCATGCTTGTCATAAGCTACATGTCTACCATCTTCTTGCTGCAACAAAGGCTTAAAGCAATGGCAATCATCTTTGAAACAAATTTGACATATTTGCCTCATGGAACTTGGAACAAAAGTTCTCTTTGAATTAGCCTCACATGCCTTCATGGCTTTTGAGTCTTCGCCATTAGATTGCACATAACCAAGTCCAAGATTCTTGGGTTGTTCCTCAACAGAAAGGGGTTCAATCATGCCTTGTGCATGCTTTCCTAATCCTTTGCCTTCATAACCCATCTTAATCATTAACTTGGATCCTACTCCCCTTGTATGCTTTTCGAAAGATCCAACACATCTTTCTAAAGAGGAAACTGAAGACAAATCAGAATGGAGTACCTCTTTCTCACGCACGTTCTTGGTCAAGGCCTCTTGGGCTTGATGAAGCTGCAACTCCATATCATGCAATCTTTGAAGAATTTCTTCCTTCTCCTACTTCATGGCCAACAATTTCTCACGCAACTCCATGCTTTCTCTTCTATCCTCAAACAAGATCTGCACCATATCCATCAATATAAGGATTTCACACTTCATATCCTCGTCAAAGAACCTTGTGAAGGAGGAAACTTCACTTGTAGAAGTTGTCATTATGATGTCAATGAACAAATTAACTTCAACAATGTTCTTAAAGCTTTTCAAAACAAATGACAAATCTTTTTCACCCAAATGTCTTTACCGCCATCATATATTCAAGCAGCCAACAACACACAAATCAAGTGAAAATATTGTTCAAGAAGCCAATACAAACCAACTCAAGTGAAAATCTTGGAGTGGTTTTGATGTCCTTTGGGGTAAGAAAAATATCTTCTACTCCTTTTTGTCTTCTCCAAGACTTAGCTAATCAATAGCTATACCCAAACTTCAGCAAACTCAAACAACATGCAGTTTACAAAATAGTAAAGCAGTCAATCTTTTACACTGCTTTAAACACCTTTCAAGCTATACAATCAAGCTATTGTGATGTCAATCAAGCAAACCAAGTGCTTTGACTCCAAACTCATCTGAAAAAGGAATGTACTTGAAAAGGGGTGCAAGGTATCCATTTTCATTTATGTAAATGAGTGCACACATACTCCAAGTTTAAATCTGAAAATGTGAGAACTTCTTATTTCTAATACAGAGATAGACTATAGGGGCATTTATTGGATATGTCACCTCTAAAGAGAGGATGAGATCCAGAAGCTACCTAGCCCTCTACAGACTTTGCCTAAAGAAATAATAGAAGTAAACACTCAGATTTAATTAAAAAAGACCTTGCTTGAACTTGACGTTATGCGGAATTTTAGCTTGAAAGAGGTGTATGTATTTTCTTTTGTTTATGTGTTTTAACTTGATTTGTTTCAGCTGATATTAAAAAAAAATATCAGACATATAAGGCAGAAAATAAACATCACACATAACAGCAAATTTAATAAGGAGTTCACCCCAATCTCGTGGGCTACATCTCCTATGAGCTCTAGTCAACTTGACTTGGCTCTTTGGGATTATGGCTTGAATTCTTTTACAAATTCCACACTCAACTCCAAAAGCTTACTGACTAAACCTATGGTCTTAAAAAAACCATATACATCCCTGTCATGGTTGTCCTCTTTGTGCAAGCAGATCTAGGCTCCCTTGGACTTGATTCCTTCAGCAATTGCACTAAGCTTCCTTAAGCTTATTAATGGCACAAACTCCCTCAGAATGCTTGAATGTCTCTAAAACCTCTACTAATGTCTCCAACACATATCTGACATCAACAAATGACTATTCATTTGCTCAAAACTAGCACTGCATCCCCGATCTAGGCCTTCCTTCATGGATGGCTCTAGGCTGCCTAAAACTTCCCTTCAGCATCTCGGCCTTTAGAAGTCTCCAAATGGTTCTGAAAACACCTTCATTGGATTCAGCAGGTTCATTATAGAAGAAATAGCCTTTTGTTTCACCTCCAATGGTTGCACACAACCCAATGCAGCTCCAACACTAAACAGGGCCTGGTGGCTCTTGGAACTATCCCAAAGAAAAAAAAACCTGAAGATGACCTTTTTTCACTGTGAAACCTATTCCAATGGCTCCATAAGGTTGAAGAGACCCAAAATCAAAAAACAAATTGTCTCAAAAAGGCTTTCCTAGCCAAAGTTATGGCATATTCATGAACTGCCAGTCAACCCCTAAAGAAACTCAAGTTAACTTTAGTTAAGGCCAGATAAGCCTGCCAAATATGGCAGGACCGCCAAAAATGGCGCCACCGCCAACCTAACTGCCAATTAGGCCCTTAACCGTCAGAGCTAACCATGTGCATGTGACCACATTTTGTGGATTCGGTTTACATCGGATTTCATGCTAGACTTGTGGTTAACGGTCAATGGGACTGTGAATCCCGTTGTGACTTGTGACCACCGCAATGTTAACCGTTAAGTTTTGACTGCCAGTTTGTGGGTTTGCACCACGGTTTTGGGGCCACAATCCTATGGAGCGGGGGCTAGCCCTTAGGGGTTGGCCCCCTTTGGGCCCCGCCTAAACCATATTCAAACTTTAAATAACAATTAATCCGTAAGCCATATAAGAACTGCCCGGTGGTGTATTGGTTAAACCATTGTGCTGTTATGTATGAGGTTGTGTGTTCAATCTACGATCCACCAAAATTTTTAACATATGCCCAAACTCATCCACCTTGGGGCCACATGGCAGCCTCTGGGCTTTCCACATGGCAACCCCATTGGATGCTCCAAAATGGAATATTCTTGGAATATTCCAAAGGAATATTCTGTGGAATATTCTATTTTAAATTTTTTTTTTAAATTCATAAAGATGGAGGATATTGGGCAATTTTCATTTTAGCATAACTTCTGCATACGGAGTCTAGTTTTTTGAACCGTTCATAGCACCAGAATCAGGACGACGAGCTCTATCCAATCGTTTAGGTTTGAACCAGTTCTGAGCACTTTGATTTTTGAGCATTTTTTGACACTTGGTCTTGAGCTCCTAATCACTATCCGTAGAAGCACGGTCTCAATGCTCCAAGCAGTTGAAAGAGAGCACGGGACTATAAACAAGTCTATAGGAGAATTGCATGGGAAGGAGGTTATGCGCAGGTTCAATATGTCACAGGGGTCGCGGTCGCGCATAAGGGGTTGCACTGCTGCGTAGGTAGGCTGGAAGGTGACTGCTGATGTCACTTTTCATGACAAGAAGTCCAAGTTAAGGCAGAAAGGAGCAGGCGGTGAGCAATTAAGACAGGAATTAAGAGCTAGATTCGGGACGATCTGCCGCCAAGAAGGTATTAATGACTCAGAAGTGGAGGGAATGGTCGAATTCAAATTCAAACGATACTATAAAATCCCTTGCGTTAACCTTGAAGCAACACTTGGTTGTTTAAGATTTGAGCCAGTATAGAGCATTGAGCACCAAGCACTCTTGCCACCCTTGAGTACGTGACCGAACGGATCTAATGTAGACACGATGACGGCTGCGAGAACCAGGGTGCGATTCGTGGAAGTTACCCCAGAGCCCCGTATGATCCAGGAGGAGCCTGGAGAGGTGGTAGCTGCACCAGAGGTCCCAAAGTCACCACGCATGTTGTGACTACAAAAGGACAAGCAAACAATGGGACCAGTTCGTGTATCACCACAGAACCCCCGATTTATTAAATTGTCAATGACAGAGAAGGGAAAATTCATCACCCTTGAAACTGAGGAGCAGGAGGAAGATTTGCAAGCTCTGATCACCCAAATTAAAGTGCAAGACAATGAGGCAGAGATTGTCTCCCAAGTGTCATCAGTGATAAGGTTACCCCCCTACATGCCCCCATGGAAGGGGAAAGCCAAGATACCAAAGGACCTGGAGGCCACGAAGAGTGCGCTCTAGAGCCTGCTCCTCCCGAATGAAATATTGTTTGAAGGTCTACCGATGGGACGGGTACCTAATATGAAGTTCAAAGACTAGGACATCGTGGATAGCGAGAAGTTCCCATAGTTGGCCGCGGAGAAATTACTGCAGCAAAAATGGTTACACGGTGTGGAGAGGGCTGGATTACTCCATCTGGGATGGATACCCCATTACCACCACGCGCCCATCACAATTTTTGTCATCCAGTAGCTGTTGTGCCTAGTACATGATGGGTATCTCTAGTTGGAGGAGTCGATTCCCATCACGGCCAATTTAATTCACCGGATTTCTCGGCTACCCATCAAAGGAAACGACCCTGTAGCCATAGTAGGAAAGAGCAGCGACTTGGCCCTTGCAGAAGCTATGAAGGCCAAATATAAGCTGGAGAAGAGGAAGCGAGGGTACGTAATCGCAAGCATCAAGGACCAAGGGCTGCGTGTAGCCACCCAGCTATTGGCCGGCAAGCTAATGATGAAATGTCAGGCTGACAAAGTGCCAGCATCTGTAATTGCGTTAGCATAGCAGTGTGCAGAGGGGATTTAGTTCAACTGGGCGCAATTCCTCTGTGACAAGTTCTTAACAAACTCTAGAGATTTGAAGCATTCAAGTTGTCCTGATGATGGATCCTGGTTGGGATTTGAAACGTTGGCAGAAAATGGTTCTTACTATGGATTCTCCGGTGACTAAGTCAAAAATAATAAACCACAGAGGTCTTAAATCCAAACTCTAGAGAGGCCAAGGAGTAGGGTAAGACCTTCCACTATGTGTGGTTGCTCTTATCCATCCTGTTGGTTGCAGGAGAGCTGCCGGAAGACAGCTAGTTTCCCACGATTGAGGGTGACCTACCCGAAGCCGCGAGGTACACCTCGCTCTGGGCAATGAAAGACGCGATGAGGATTCGCAAGATAAAGGTGTTTTGGGTGTTCGTAGAGGTGAGCATATGAACATGGATCAACCGTCGGCCGCACTTGTCCCCTACAGTCCATAACAGCTTACAAAGCGTGGCAGAGTTCAAGGTGGATATGCATAACTTGTATATTCGAGTGCACGAAGATCCTACACGAACATGTGCAAAGCTTCCATTGATCACAACGAATGATGCGATATTTGCGGTAATGGAGTCCTAGCCTCCAAATTGGTGCACCCTGGACTTGGAAAAAATGGAAAAGATCAAAGCACAACAGCGAAAGAAGAAACCAAGTTGTGCATTGCATACCTGGCGGAGAGAAAGCACCAGGAACAAGAAGCGACCATGCAGCGGAACACGACTGAGGCAGTAATGGCAGCGCAGACGATAGAGACTACAACCATGATAGTCAGAGAGCCCAAGGGAAGCTAGGAAATGTCCACAGAGCAAGACAAACAGGGGGAGGATCAAACGGAGGAACGCACGGACCCGGCACTGACATCGACTCAAGTCAAGAGGCCACATGTCCAGGAGAAGTCAGCCCCAGGGAGAAAGACAAAGGTACCAAAGAAAAAGGATGCTTTTGAAGAATTAATGATGGAGCAGACAACTGTGTTGGGGGCACTCAGAGTGCAGTTGCAGGCATTACAAGTGTGACCCCCAGGAATGATGACACCACACATTGCGGCAGGAACAACCAAAGCCAAGCAAATGTTGCATGCCTGCACAGCGAACACTTTAGTGTTACCAGAAGGTGGAGTCTTAGCCACAGCTAAGGGTGATAAGGCCACAGAAAGTCAAATGAAGGGCTGGGGGTTGAATTTGGCCGCCCTTCCTAGAGAAATCCTATACCAACTACAGGATGGGGTAACTGCTGAGCTTCGCGCCAGGGAGGGCCGCGCCCTCCAAGTCTTGAGCAAGCAGAAGTTAAATTTAGAACAGCTCAACTTGCAGCGCGACAACCTAGTCACACAAACCCAGGGATTGGAACAGGCCATGGAGGAGGCCTGTAGCAACATACTGGAGTTGGTCGTGCCAGCGGTACTCCCAACAGCAGAAAATATTCACCAACTAGCGGCTGGAGTCTGCAAGGCCCAGGAGGAGGCCGCGAAGGTTCAGTTGGAGCTGAACCTGCAGATCACTGAGCTGCAGCTGAAGGCGCAGCCCTCTACACCCCCGGAAGTCAAAGAGCAGTGCAACCATGCCATTCAATTGGGGTTGGAAGCAATAGAGCACGCCGTATAGGACTGCACGAGATTGTTGGATCAATCCCTCTTCATGCTCACCTCACTACAGGAAGATCCAACCATACAGCACCTGGAGACAGAAGCATGGTAGTTACAACAAGCATATGACAATATCAGGGGGACCGCATAGATGGTCGCCCTTACTCAGCGACTTGCCAAGATGAAGGAGGCCCAGGCTCTAAAGGAACAGGTGGACGCCGCGCGCCAGAAAGAAGCAGTGCTTAAAGCACGCATCCAGCCTTGGCTCAAGGAAGCATTCACGGTCACCGCCACGATCGAGGGAAAGCTAGCCCAGATGCAGGGTACATATGCGCTAAGGCAAGAAGGTGCCCCTGACAATGATGCATCAGAGATTTGCGCACAACTGATACAGCGGGTAACGGAAGAATGTGTTGTAGACGTAAGCAAACCACAGAAGTTGTTGGATGGACTCCGCACGAAGATCACCACACTAGTTGAGTGACTTGGGACGATTCAAGATGATTTTGTTGGGGGCCCATTGGGCAATGGGTCCCCCCATAGCATATTTTGGGGCTTAAAGCCTGAGTTCTGGTCAATGTAATGTAAAGACCCCACAAAATGGGGGTGCGGAGTGCGAGAGTCTAGGGTTGTCTGCCCTAAAATAATGTAATTTAATATAGAATGTGTCGGCCTACCCATGGTCCACGAACCATGGTTGTATAAATAGAGCTAGGCTCTAAGGATAAAAGGGAGTCTTAGCTTCAAAAAAATATATGGGTTTTGGATGAGGAATTCACTCTAAGTCTGTAAGTCCGAGTCTTGGGTTGTAGTAGCAGTAAGAGGCTCTGCAGCTGAGTGCGCAGAGGCCTAGTAGAGTTCACAGCTGTGTGTGCGGACCCTTGTAGTTGAGTGTGTAGGGCGGAGTTGGGATTGTACTTGAACAGGGGATTAATAAAAGACAAGTTGATTCTGGAATTCCATGTGTTTATTACTTATGTGATATTTATGCATCTCTTTACAGTTTATGATTGCATGCACTGGTTATAAATGTTGAATGATTAAGGAGAATATTGGGTATATGCAATTAAGTTAAGATCTATAATAATAACACATTAGGATAAAGAATCCAGAGAGAACCAGT